>CM062818.1:2010935903-2012135903 GCA_031772625.1 Pinus tabuliformis | reverse complement strand
CTCCTAACAAAGCTGCAAAAACACACACTGATCAGTCATGAAAAGTATAGAAACGTAAAGCAGCGTAATTCAAACTGTACATTAATATACATGTCAAAAGAAATCAAATTGTACATTAATATACATGGTAAATTAGAAAAAAAAGGAATGCAGGAAAATAAATTTAAAAGCTACTGTACAATGGTTGTAGCAAACAGGGGCCCTCCATCCACTTCAACCAATTAAAAAGATCAGCTACGCAGGTAAGAACAGAACTGTCTTCTTGGTATTAAATCAGCACATAATAAAATACAGTGGGGAGCGTAAACGCTATGTAAAAGAGTCTTGAAATCGAGTTTAACAACAGCAAAAGACTAACTTCCAAAAAGCTAACTAATCAGCATGTGCAAACGCTTTATTTATAAAAGGAACACAAACTGTTATGTGCGTAAACTAAGCTAACTAAGAGCTATGTAAAAGACAAGTTCAGCAGCACCGTGCACGGATTTAAGAAACGGTCATCATGGTTGATAAATCCGTTGTTGGATTCTTTTCCCCTGCAGTCTTCGTGGCTAAAGAGGAGGCCAGCTGTGAGTTCCCTGCTCTACCTGAACACGCAGAGCCGTGCCACCGTTCGCAACCTTGCCGTTTGACCTGAGTTACTTCCGCGTTGACCAGGGGTGTAGAAGGCCAGTTTGGTTGAGATGACAGCACACGCACCATGTACACAGTCATACAAACTTGCCCATGTGGCTCTTTCCTATGGAGGACACCTGGAGTATAGCAAACAAGAAAATGGCTGCGGAATCTGGGATCGGCTGCGGAATCAGAGATCGGTTGCGGAAACCCTGTATAAGCTGCGGAATGGGAGCACTTAAACCAAAAATCTAAACCAATAGTCAATCATTAGGACGATTAGCAAATCATGTTAAAAAGTCCTATAATGCAATGAATTGAACAATTTGATGAAGGAAATGATGACAAAAGAAGGAAATGAGTAGGAAAAGGCTATTGTGAGGATGAGTAAATGAGTGCAGGTTTGAGGCTCAACAGTTCCTATATGTTTCAATGCATTGATGATGATCCTATTGTTCTTTTTATATAGTTGCACATGTTGCTAAATAATGATGTAAATCAGAATAATGTTACGATGTTATGGGGTGAATGCAATGTGATAATGAAGAAATGGAATTATTAAAGCAAAGCACAATATATCCCTATGAAAAATTAACATGGAATCAAAGTTGGGCTGAAGAAAAGTCATGGAGATCACCCTTATGATGAAACCATTGATGGATGAAACAGAGGATGGAGGAGACATAAAATAATTATAAGGTTTGAAGGAAACCCTAGGAAATTTGGTTCTTAGTATTTTATTGACATTCTGAGGTTAGGGTTTGAGAGAAACCCTAGTTTATGGAAAATATTTGAAATATTTAATCTAAACACCCTAGCATATTCAATGTGAATATGTTTAAGCGCTTGTGTCAAATTTGATGAAGCCCTATATGGGATAGTATTTATTAGTCCTCATTGTTTATAGAGTTGGTTAAAATATTAAAGGAAACAATGTTATATGTACAATGGACACTGATGGCTCTTGAAGGCTAGTTCAAGAGGGAGATCATCACCTGTTGTCGGAGATAAGTATTTTTTGATTTATGATGCTCCTTTATGTCTTTATTTTTGTTTAGATATGATTATTGTTTTGATCATTGCACATTCTTCCTGCATATATATTTGAATATTTCAATGCTTCTAACTTCTTGATGAGATATGATAAGTTGATCCTTCTTGAGGATCATGAGTAGTGCAAGAAGAGGCATCTCATGAAAATGTGACAAAGTGCTGCAAGTTGGCTATGTAAAATAAGAAGGTGAACAAGTATTTGAATACTACAAGGTATGCATAGTATATTGTTTCAATGCTCTGTTTTATTTGATGGAAAGGAAAGACCTAACGTATGGCTCATGCATGCATATGGATGTGGTTTTAGTTCATGGTACTTATGAAAAAATGATGCACTTAGTAGTGAACAAGTATCTTACCCTTTAGAAATGATGAATTTCTTGATTCTATGAAGCTTAGTAATACTTGACCTTTGATATATTATTATACTTTATGTTTGGCTAGCATCTATCATTTTGGATATCTTGATAACATGAAGAAGGCTAGCACCTTGATTCTAATAAATGGTAACTTGATACTATTGATAATGTTTATGAAAAACATGGTAGCCATGATGATATAAGTATAACAATCAAATTTATATTGAGGATCCTTTGTTGACCATGCTTATGTTTTGATGTGTTTAGTAACCATGGCATATGGTAAAATTGAATGCCCTAACTTGATGGATTGAACTAATGTTGTGATCATGATTCTTGAAGTTTACTTGTATTAGCTATTTAACACTAACCCTTGATGACATTGACGTCACGATGAAGTAGCTGATGATAACATGATATAACCATGATGAATATGTGATATATATGACTTTATGATCTAACAAATTTGTTGATGCATGACAATATTATAAATAGGCTGATGAATGAAGTGGATTCACATTGAGAGGGAGAATCTCTCCATAAGATACTTACTCCTCTTACCATTAGAATTATATGTATAAAAGATTCTTTACTATTCAAATAAGATTTATGGACATGAATAGAAAGATATTTAACATTGTTGATCTTCAACAAAGTTCTGATATGAGAAGAGATAGTTTTCCCTTACTTTAAGCTTTAGTTGCATGGAATCAAGCTTATACATGTGATTATAACCTCTAGCCACACGGTAGTAAGGTAAAGGGTGTGAAGATAGTCTCGCAACCACACAAAAGAAGGCTTATGGATGTGGTTATGCCTGTAGGACACAAGATAAAGTTCTGTGCATGTAATGGGATGTTCACCTGAAAGATGTGAGCCCTACACACATGAAGAAAACAACATAAAGTTCTATGAGAAGGGAAGTTTGAATGTTTGACTTACTATAAAGTGAATTTGTTGACTAAAATTGTCTTTTCAGGTGATGGAGATATGCATATAGATATGTAATTATGATTTAACCATTAAAGTTTGTGATGCAATAATTTGACTAGTTTTGGCTGATTGATATAGATGAGAAGTGTTTAGAGTTTTGACATGATAATGACTTAGAACTTTGAATTGCTGATGGAGATATGTTTTTGACTATAGATCTCACTTTAATTGAAAATTTGGAATTTGACCTTATGACTAATGATTTGATTTGACAACTGATTATTTGTCTTGATGACAATGTTATATGGGCATAGTGACTTTTAGTGATCTATATTGGTATTTTTTGTTGACACATTGATTGAAGTATAAATAGTTGTGATTTGAAACGTAGTAATATTACAATAAATGGATGGAACTTGCATGACTTATTCTTGGTATATGCATTTGCATCTAGTGACTTATATTATGATTCTTAGGATGACTTCATGAACCTTGGTTTCATATTGTTTGATAAATGACAATTTGTTGATAAATGAAATCTTAACTTAATATTTTTATAGGAGATCTAACTGTCACCTAGTATAAAGAACTAATATTGATGATTTTGATATTAGTTCTAGTCTAGAATCTAAACTTTTATAAAGTGAGTTAGTTGACTTGATTACATAATATTGATTTATGTAAGGTTGAGAATTTTGGTAAAAGCTTAAGATTGCAGAAAGCATTGCATGAATAAAGCTCCTCAATCCTAATGTCTTCATTGACAGTCATCTAGTGAAGCTAGGATGATGTGTTGATCCAAACCTCTACCTCAAAACGATCCAAGGTATCATTTTCATTTTGGTTTTATATAATGGTGGTCTACTCTTGACAAGTAATGAGCCTCAGATGATCAAAGTAAGAGGGAGTCAACTTCTGAGGCTCGAAATAATGAATCATGACATGATGAATCGATTTATGAAGTTGAGAAAAAAAAATCTATATTGTGAAGATATTGAAGAAGTGTTGGAAAGATGTAAATGATTGGGCACTCTCACTGAATTTCTAGAAACTGTGAAGAGATATTGTTGAACTCAACTTGACACTCGACAATTGATTGAAGCATTGATGTTCTCATTGACCACCTGTCCATATACATATATGTTGTACATATAACTTGAGTCAATTCATGACTCATCCACTTCATATGCATTGATTTGCCGCCAAGCACCCTTCAAGATATTTGGATGGAATGACGTTTTTTGGTCTAACACATTCTTCCTATGATATGTGACTGCATGGATGTACTAATGATGTTTGGGATTATTATTGATGAGCGCATATGGGTGATGCATTAGTATAATATCTACCATGATATAAGAGTTTCGTAACTTTAAGCACGACCGAGGTTGAAAACGATGGTTGCTAGCATGACTATCTATGAGACATAATGAAGAAGATTTTTGGAGAGATGTTTGAGAAAGTTTTGGATATGAAATGGATACATTTTGATGAAAAATAATGGGATGTGATTGGTGGAGAATCATATATATTGTTGGGACTATAATACCTTCATATATTGAGACAGTGTTGATGTACGAGACAAGCTAGGCTTGTGGTTGGAACCTCCTTGAGAGGGAGGATGACCATGATATCCTTTTTGTGATATAAATATATATATTTTTTCTAATATGATATTTGATTTGATTTCATATATGAACAAGATACAACTACTATTGAGACCTAATGAATACCATATATTACGTAGATGATATGTTGTTGATCTATAAAGAGCATCGTTGATCGAGAACATTGAGCCAACTCTTCCTCCTTGTCTGAGCTCTTAGGGTGAGAAATTGAGATGGAGGGCTCCTAGGGTTTAGGGATCTGGGAACAATAGGGTTGTAGATGCTTCTCCCCTATCTGTTACCCATAGGGTTGGAGTTTTAGTTGACCCTATCTTATTCTTTAGAGAGTATATCCTAGTTCGCATCATACCCACAAGATGGACTTGTTGGAAATACCACTCCTCATATCGCCAAAGGGTTGAGAGTGTACTTGGGGTGTAAAACCCAAGATTATTATGATGCGGGTGTTCTACCTCATGACTATTGAGGGTCATTCTTGGGAAGATCGATAGGCAATATGATGGGTTGAGTACTAGCTCCCCTGTATCACCTATTGCTTAGTATGGGGTCATAGATGTTTAGCTCCCACATGAGATTGAGGGTTGAGATGTGCTCCCCAATGTGGTTCCAGGTTGAGATGTGCTTCGTGATTATATGCTCTCTAATGTTGATGTGGGTCATATATTTGATTCCCCACAGATGTTCATGGGTAGTAGCCCGGTGATAGATAGTCTGGGTGGTAGCTCGATAGATAGAGTGTGGTAGACTAAGCTCCCCTCTCATGATAAATTATTCTTCCTTTAGATTAAATAATATTTAGCATATGAGCAGGGACAATCAAGAGATAAGTAGGAATACATAAGAAATGAATTGAGATGATTAGCGACGATGAGATACTTGAGACTGTATATGATTTGTTGACATGATACTCATGACATGATGTAGGTGTAATTCTCCCTAGTTGAGAAGGAGTGTTAAAATATGCAACTGCAGTCAAATTCCACTTTGGACAGCTCATATGATGGATTTAATGATTTCTTTGAATTTTTTTTTGAGAGGACCATAATGGACCTAAATATCACTCAAATGAGATAAGGGAAAGTGTGCTTATGAATAGATTCTCATATGTGCATATTTGATAAGGTCGGACCTAAAGAAATTTGGACACCCTTGGAAGGTTATAAATACAAGCGACCTATACCTCATTTTTACATCATCATGAGACACTCTCCTATCTTGTTTTTTGGTCTGCACGTCCGCGGAGGAACAGGTTCGATTGAAGATGAAATTGTAGGGTTTGAAGCTCACATTTCTAGTTTAGGGTGTTGGGCATCAATCATAGGAACATGACAAAGAGATATTGACTGCACTTGCTCACTATCATGCTCATTCATGAGACCGAAGTATCCCATTCACACATATACCTCGTCCTTCGTGCGATCGACATATAGCATTTTAGAATCTCAGTTACAGACTATAGTTGCTCGCGGATAGGCTCCACATAGGAGTTAGAAGCTTCCTAGTTGCATGCATCACTCCTCCTCCATGCGATTGAGACCTAAATGATGGAATTTCAGTTGTCCCAAGATTTCGCTCCGTCACTGCACCATTCAACAGTGGACTGTAGAGAGGGACAACTCATTACATGCTTCAAAATGAGAATTTTGAGTATAAGCATTTCATAGATATTGTACAATTATTTTTACTAGATAGTTGTATGAATGAAGATATGGATCATTGTACTCTCTTTTGTTGAATCATTCAATGACAATATAATAAGAAGAAGAATTTGAAAAGAAATTCCCCATAGAGGGTTTTGTCGTGGTCTCCAACCAATACTGGTTTCTCTATGTGTGAATGAGTTTTTTCTATTATTCTTTTATGTTCCACTTCATTGATGATAATAATAATATTCTTTCTATATAATTCCATATGTGGCATAATAATGATATAAATATGAATAATTTTATGATGTTATCGGGTGAAGTTAATGAACGAATACAATTATCAAAGCAAAGAATAATAAAACCCTAAAAATTTTTATGTTCCACTTCATTGATGATAATGATATTAATCTTTCTATATAATTCCATATGCTGCATAATAATGATACAAATATGAATAATGCTATGATGTTATGGGGTGAAGTTAATGAACTAATATAATTATCAAAACAAAGAATAATAAAATCCTAAGAATTTTTATCTTCCACTTTATTGATGATAACTATATTATTCTTTTTATATAATTCCATATGCTACATAATAATAATATAAATATGAATAATGTTATGATGTTATGGGGTGAAGATAATGAACTAATACAATTATCAAAACAAAGAATAATAAAACCCTAGGAAAAATTAAAGAAAAACTAGAAACATTAGATTGGCCATACCACAATACTTTGTAGGAGCCTAGGTGTTGAAGAGATAAAAGATCTAATGCTCATATTCTTTAAGAGTATAGATATGGCCGTCTGCCACTCCCCGAAACATCGTAAAAAGAATTCTCAATTTCTAACCAATCAAACTTTCAAACAAAAATATTTAAGGATGGCTAACCATACGCTTTTTAGCAAGGGTTTAAGAGGAACGAATGTATAATTTGGTTATAAAATAATTGATGAGAAGAGTTGGCCATTGAAGTCGAGACCTACGTTCCAAGAAGAGATGGGGACTTTAAAGGAATTTAATTAAATGAAGTCAACGCATTAGAAAACTTTCAAAGTCTTTTATAAGCTTTGGAAAACATGGTTTTGGTGAAAGGGAAATACTAATTACTAAAGATTTTCCTGGAAATCCATTAGGCAGGTCGTTTTGAAACTTTCAATGTTTCAAATGTGCACTATTCCTCTCATCATTAAAATTATAATTTTGCTATTCACAATTTTTCTGAAAATATATGGTACAATTGATTTCGAAACCTGGACACTCACTCATCACAGAATTTAAAATTTGGAGAAATAAATGTAAACATTGTTTTTTCCAACATTTGTATATGATTAAAGTCTATGAAATTGGTTTTCTTTTGACCACCGAGCAACTATATACGAACAACACTTCTGGCCTTTCCGACGATGTGAGTTGATTGAGAACATATAAAAGTTCATAATAAAGGCTACCACCCCAAGAAAGAAGAAGAAAGGAGCTTAATTTGAACAAAGTTATGAGGCACGCATGGGATTTCAACCCATACAGTAACGTCAATTCGACCAGAAAACAGTATCTATATCAGTAAGACATCATTGGTGCAGCAAATTTGCACTTTGATCCGATTTTAAAATTCCTTCTATTTTGTCAAGACGACATTAGTGCAACAAATTTGCACTTTCATCATATTTTATAAAAAAAATTTCATCTATCAGTAAATCTAAATAAATTTGAGTATGTCTAATGATTAAAAACATGTATTTCGTCTTAAAAAATCACAAGTTCAAAATCTAAAAATACAATATAAATCTAAATAAATTTGAATAAGTCTAATGATTAAAAACATATATTTCCTCTTAAACAATCACAAGTTCAAAACCTAAAAATAATATATATATATAAACTTACTAATCAAATCATTACCCACGTTCATCCAATTCTATATTAGTGCAGCAATTTTGCACTTTCATCAGATTTTATAACTCCTTTTGCTTTATCTCTGAGTGAACTCAAAGATCACTTGTTTTTCTGTATGAAAACATCATTATTTTATTTTTTATTTTCTAACAGTGAACTCTATTGTTATTATTAAACATTTATATCTTCATATGTGCAATCATGTTGCGACAATATTTATGCACTCTCTTCATACAATCATTTTCATGGGTCTTCGTAACTATGATAAGTAGGATTTGGAGGTAGTCCCAATGCTGTGAAAAGGTTTTCACTTATACCAAAATTTTCTAAGTGTTAGTAAAGATTTCCAAACTAGTAATTAGACAAACACTTCTCTAAAAAAATGGAGAAAATCAAACTGGTTCTAGTCTCTAATATTAGGAAGAGGTTTTGGGTTACACCGAAATCCTCAAGTATTGATAAAAGTTTCAAACCAGTAACTAAAATCCTCAGATGAAAATTACTAATTCCATAAAACTGCGGTGATAGTTCCCTTATTTTGAGTTCGTGAAACATATGATTAAAGTTAAAAAATAACACGCAGCGTAAAATAGTTGTCATAGCTTTACTCGAAAACTAGATGTCCGAGTCCAGTAACACACGAGACACACAACAAAGATAAACAGTCTTGGATGGGTAAGAGGATAAGGATACGGGGTTTTTAATAAAAAGTCGCATTATTTTTTTGGGATGTTTGACAATTACCATGGAATTATGAGAATTATACAAGTCGTGGTTCAATAAACGAAGACTTTCATCATTGTCCACCGCCAGTCTTTCCTTAAATAAAGCACTCGCGAGGAATGCCCGACGAGAAATCCATAGGAGGGCAAGGCTGAGGAAGAAATTAAGAATCAGTGAGGAAAACATGATATCTTTCGATGGTTTTCAATTTAAGTTTGTTCGCAGTTGATATTTAATGACGGTGTCCCATCCTACGAATCTAATGGGAATATCAGAAGCGCTAGTTCACTTGATTGAATTATTTATTTTAGAGGATCATTTGCGCAGAATTGATGATTTCATTGATCAATGGAAGAAACATTTTATTTCTACATCATTAAATAGTGATAGGGTATGCTGTAAAGTTCTTAGAGCGAGGTAACGCTATTTTACAAGGTCGTAGACTAAGCTTGGGTACTTTTTGATGGATAGTGGACGAAACAATTAAACGATCGCAAATAATTCAAAACATACTTACACAATAACACATCATAAAATTGTGCTTTTGAATTCATATTAATTGAATTACTCAAGGATACACTATAGAAATAGATTAATTCTCTGAATTTATAGAGAATTCTCTGCAATGATGCCCAGAGTATTAATAATAGATATGATAATTTTATATCGTGTATATATGATAAAATATTTTTATATTTAAATTTTACACTAATTACCAAAAATTACTAACTAATGGGGAGTAATGATGTCTAATATTTCTCATTAATTAAGATAACAATTACTTGCTAATCTAAGTTTCAACTAGGCTTAGAACAAGTATTTTTTTTGTGAAACTCAAATACATATTTATTCAATGGATTTGAGAATATGTTAGTCAATTTTTTCAATTTATAAGACTTAAGTGGATTTCTCCATTGTTTACGAACTCTCTAATAAGGTGATATCTTGTACCAATATATTTTATTTTCTCGTGAAAAATAATTCTTTTTGGCAAAGCTAATGCTAGGTTGTTGTCACAATAGACTATAGTTGGTCCTTCTTGTTCTTGTTGGAGATCATCCAATATTTAGTTTAACCAAATTGTTTGAGAAACTGCTACCATTGCTACTACATATTTTACTTCAATTGATGAGATTGGCCTAGTGGGTTGCATCATAAATGCCTATAAAATCACATAACCAAGAAAAACATATATTGAACTACTCTTCCTTTCATTTATGCTACTTGGAAAATCATTATTAGTAAATCTAACTAAAAGATCATTATTAATGTTGTAGTATAGTATGTCATATATCATTGTTCTAGCAATATATCCCAAAAATTCTTTTCCCCCCTTTCCAATGCAATTCTTTTAAAGACTCCACAGAAATAGAAATCAATCTCACATTATACATGATCTCCTATAAAGTGGAATCGAGATATATAATACTACCAAAAAATCTATTAAGTAAAGTTGAACCTATGTTGAATCATATATTAGTTCACGTAAGATTTGTTCATGTTGCAATTGGAGTTGGTGATGGTATATATTTCATCATCCTAATCCTCTTTAACACATACATGGGATACCTTCCTTGAAGCACAAAATCACCTTAATTTTATTCCATTCCTTTAATACTAAAAAAGTAATCTCATTAACCCATATTAATGATTTCAAACTCTATCTTTGTAGTTAATTTAAGCATGTCTATTAATAGATTCCCTATGAATATCATATCATCAACATTCAAACATACATTTAGAATTTGTTCTTTCTCACTCACCTTTGTATACAATGTAGGCTCTTTGTGTTGAATCCATTGTTGACCATATATGAATCAATCTACTATACCAAGCTCAGGGGCCTTTCTAAGTCATATAAATATGTCTTCAACTTCTTTACCTTATTTTCACAATCCTTTATCGTGTATCCTCATGGCTTCTTAAAGTATACTTCTTCCAAAATTTCATTCAAGAATGTTAACTTTACATCCATCTAATAATCTTTCCAACTATTTTGAGATATTATGGCTAAGAAAACTCTAATTTTATATAACCTTGCAATTGTTGGAGAGGTCTTAGCATAATCTACTCTAGGTTTTTGTGCAAATCCTTTTATTACCAATCTAGCATTGTATTTCTCTATTTCTCTTTTCTCATTGAGTTTTTTTTAAGCCTCATTTTACACACATGCAATATATATCTTCTCGTAGTCCTATTATATCTCATGTATCATTCTTACCTATGGAATCCATCTCTTCATCCATTTCTTTAACCCAATACTAATCCTTCATTTCCTTTCCAAAACATGTTGGTTGATGAGTAAACAATGAAAATTTCGAATTCTATGTTCTTCATAAACTTCTTTAATGTGGTAGTCTTTCTAGGCCTTAAGGAATAACTTATAGGATCATACTCACTAATTGATTAAGTACTAGAAGTAGACTAAGTTTTTCAAGTAGATGACTCACCTTGAATAGAATGTGTTAGAGTTCGTGTTGGAGTACTTTTCTTGAAGATTGGGTTTGTGAACGATATTTTCCATCTTGAACAACATGTTCCTCAGTGTCATTGTCTACTTGAGGTATCATTGCTCCAACCATTATATATTTACTAATGCTCCCATCCTATGGTTCATTTCCATTGAATTCAAAATCTCTGTTAATTATCAATTTATATGTATGTTACTCAAGCATAGTCAACCATGGTCAATAGATCTCGTCAACCTGGGCAACATGTTTTGGAAACTATAAAGTCATAGTCAACTATAGTCAATATGGGCATCATGTTTTATAAATTTATGTACATTATTCAACCATAATCAACAACATTCAACCATCATCAATAAAATTAAACCATAGTAGGCTATATGGGCATTATGTTTTGGAAATTATTTTTCTGTTAATTAAGCATAGTCAACCATAGTCAAAAAAAGTCTACCATAGTGAATTTTAGTCAACATGGTCACCATGTTCTAAAAATTGTATCAACAATATTCATCCATAGTTAATAAAATCCAACCATTTTAAACAAAATTCAACTATAGTCAATTAATTTCAACCATAGTCAACTATAGTCATTGTGGGCATCATGTTTAAAATTATATGTCCATTAATAAACCATAGTAAACAAAAGTCAACCATTGTCAATTATAGTAAACATGGCCAATGTTTTGGAAAATATATTAGTCACTCACATCCAACTACAATCAACATGGGCATACAAAATTAAGATAGTCATTAAAGTTAATAATTTTAACTTAAATTACTTTCTATAATAAATTTAATATTTAATATAATTTTAATTTTAATGTTATTTTAAGTGTTTGAATGTTTAAATTTTAATATAACTTTTATATTCTATTATATAGTAGTAGTATAACTTTAATATTATATTTATATTGTTTGAAACATAGCTTTAGTAGCTTTAATATTTTTGACAAGGTATATATCATTGCATTGTGTTTAATAATAAATTATGTCATAGTGTGATGAAATTGAAACATCATCGCAACATGATGATTAACAAACAATGTAGCCTTGTGACAACAACAAAATAGTCACGAGGTGACAAAAAATAAAGGTTATCGCAATGTGATGAACATTCAAAATGATTGCTATATGATGAAGAATGACAGTAATCACAATCTTATGGATAATGAAATT
The DNA here is from genome assembly GCA_031772625.1 of Pinus tabuliformis. Lineage (NCBI taxonomy): Eukaryota > Viridiplantae > Streptophyta > Pinopsida > Pinales > Pinaceae > Pinus > Pinus tabuliformis. Next base: position 2,012,123,401 of record CM062818.1, on the reverse strand, counting down.
CATCACAATATGATGAAAAACAAAAAATTCCGCAATACGATGAATAAAAAACATTGTTGCAATGTGATGAACAATAAACGTCATTGCAATGTGATGAATAACAAACAACACCATAATGTGAGTAACAATAAACATCATAACAATATGATGAACAACAAATGACATCATTGTGATAACAATAAACATTTTCTCAATGAGATTTAATTATGAATACCATCACAGTGGAATGAAAAATAAACATTTTCATAGTGTTATGCACAATAACTAATGTCACAATGTGGTGAACATCAAATATCACTACAATTGGACAAAAAAATGGTTACAATGCAACAAACAAAACCATTAAATTTTTGTGGTTAACCATGTCAAATACAATCAACTATTGTCATGTGTTGTCGAGATATTCAATTAGACGACAGTATGGCCAACCATGTCCAAACCATGGTCATTCATGACCAATAAGGTCGATTATGGTTAACCATGTTTTTCAGAGTTAATATGTTCACGCATGGTCAACATGGAAATTACAATGTAACAAACAACAAACATCATCACAATTTGGAAAGTAACAAATATCATTACAATGTAACAAATAAAACAATTGTCATAATGTGATGAACAATTAATGTCATTACAATATGATGAAGAATTGGTGACATATCAATATGTCAAACAACAAATGAGATGACAATTTAATGAACAATAAACATTGTCAGTGTCACAAACAATAAAAAACATTATAATGTCATGGAAATAAATGTTGTCACAATGTGATGCACAACGCACAATGTAAAAATGTGATGAACATCAATTTGTGTTGTAATTGGAAAAACAATTCTACCTCAATACAACAAACAAAACCATTGACACCCATGGTGAACCATGTTTAACTATGTCAATGATGATCTTCCCTTCAATGACTACAGACTAACATGATCAACTGTGATCATATGTGGTTGATCATAGTTAGTTATAGACAAAAATGTTAACAATGGTCAATATTTTCAATATTGCCAACAATGTTCAATCACAGTCAAACATGGCCAAACTATGGGCAACAATGGTCTACATAGTCAACATGGTCAATATGGCCAACCGTGGTCAACCATGGTTGACCACAATCATCTATAGTTAAATACTAACAACCCTAGTCTCTCATGTTTAGCTATAGTCAATCATATGTTGACTATACTAAATGATGTTTGAATAAGCTCGACCATGATCAAACATGGTTAAGCAAGCTTAACCATGCCCAAAGTATGGGGGATTCATCTTGTTGACAAATATCTTACCATGTTCATTTATAAAGGGGGTTTTTAATTTTTAAAATAAAGAAATATATTGTAAGCATTGGGGTTTTCGGGGATGTGGGGTATTGGGGAATAATAGGTATTGGAGCAATATAAAAAGTTGATATTCAGTAAAAATAGGGATATCTATTAAAAACAGGGGTTACTTTTATTAGAAATTTGCATTGGGAGAGGGTTAAAGAAAAGGAATTTGGATGGTTTTTATCAGTATCTAGTGAGATTAATGAATTCCCTAATATCCTACAAATGCAAGCACTTTAACATAGGTTGACTAAGGGAAGGCCCCAAAGGTCAAACATGGTCACCAATTCCAACAATATTCAACCTTGTTCAACCATGTCTAAACAAACCCAACCATGGTCACCCATGTTTATCCATGCCCAACTACAGACAATCATAATCAACCATGGACAACCTAGTCAACCATGTTTAAACATGGTTAAGAAAGGTTAACAATGGTGAAACATGGTAACCAAGTTTAGCTATGGCCAACATTATTCAATAATGTAACATAAATACATTATTTCATTCATGGCTAACCATGGTCAACCTCATCAACCCTCTTCAACCACTAATGTAATTTAATGTAAATTTTAATTTGACAATAACATGAACACCAATGTAAAATTAACCATGGTCAACCATGGTTCAAAAGAATTAATATAACAATGCTCCACAGTATTATAGTATAACTACATTGTTATATTAATTCTCAAACAAGGTTAGTCATATTTAACCATTATGAACCTCATCAATTATATATCATAAAATATCAATAACCCTAGGAAAGCATGGTTAACCATTGTCAAGCACGGTAAACCATTAGCAAGTATGGTTAAACATTATCAACCATGGTCAACCCTTCTCAACAATTTTTAAATATAACCATGGAAACCGCATTCTATTTTATTTTGTGTAGCTATGTATATTAAAACTCACTATGGTGTTGATAAACAACATCTATTTTTTCCAAAAGTTTAAATATTTTTCTATCTATATTAGGACAATTGTGTTTCCCAATTTGAGATGGCATTCATGCATAAAAACTCTCAATTTACACATTAATTTATCATTCTTGATTTGTCAAATATAAAAAGATCGAATTTTATATTCCAATAGAAGTTGGGACTTTGAAATTTTTCCAATAAATCTAAGTTCAAATAAATTTAGCTTTAATTATACTAAACAATATCTCATATGTACATACAATTTCGAATATTTCAATATTTCATAATGAAATTGATGTTGGTCAATTCCTAAAACATGATTTTGTCACTTGTTCAACACTAAGAGTTTTTAAAATGAAAAGCACGTTTTCTTAAATTGTTCAGGTAAATCTAAATTTAAAAACAAATATCACACTGACAACCTTCTTGATCTTTTAACTCAGGAAAACTATGATTATTTTTGGAATCCTAGATATCTCTCTTAACTTCATTTATCTCTAGCAATGATTTTCTAATGATAGTCTTAATATTCCAATAAAATTTGATAGTATAGAGACATTAGCTCTATCGGTCTCGAGAATCACTAGGGTCAAGAACCTAATCAACGACAAAGGTAAACATTTTAGCATCTCGTAATTGATATTTTTCAATCATGGCTTAAACTACTTCCTAGTCTAATTCCAATTAGATGTCGTTAGGTGTTCGCAAGTGAAATCAATGGGAAATAGAGTGTGCATGTTGGTGTCCATGAGTGTAGCCCTCAACTCGACTAGAAGTGCCTTTGCAACTATTATCTTATTAACAAGGCATGATGGCTAAGATAGGAGGACAACATAGAATGGAAGGGAGTAATGAGTACCACCCAAGGGAGTCAATCATAGATGAAAGGATGAGGCAAGGAAAGGGAGGATATGGAATCACATGACTATATAGTAGGGAGGTGGAATGAGAGAAGAGTGGGTTATCTTGAGAGGGTGGTTGTGACATAAGTGTTCTAAGGGAGGAAAACTCAACAACCATGGCACAAGGGATAACACCAGATCAAGACAAAAAGAGAGAATACTAGGAAATGAAAACCAAAATAAGAGCTTGACCAGCACATTTGATGAAGAACCAAGTACATAGAAAAGTGGAGGAGCATGTTATGTAATGCCACACACTATAGGAAAAGTTGACACTTTGAAACGATTATAAATGAAGACCATCATGCTTACTTCTTAGGCATATACCTTGTACCTTGACCTCAAGCTCCCACCACCACCTGTCTTCATTCTATGAAACTAATTCATAGCCTTTAAGAACCACAAACCCTCCTACATTAATGAACCAACAATGAGTGGACAATTTTGTGTATGAGGTCAGGTTAGGGGAATCTAGGCATCGCCCTAAAATATGATAGAAATAGTAAAGATAATAAAGAATGAAGTATGACGAGTGGAAAGTTTCCACTATATCATAGTGAAAATGGTATTCCAAACATCCTTCGTGAACATAATGAACATTTGAATCCATTTTATATCATTCATCGATCGACCCATCTTTCAAAATGAATATGTGATGGTGAAGTGTTGAAAATTTTCATGATAAGATTGTATGTGGAACTTGTGGAGGTTGGGAAAACCATGCCTCCCCCCTCCATTGAGAAGAGTGATAGTGATGGGTTAGTTCACTAGCCCTTATAACATTTTTCTATGTTCCTTAGTGTTCTTCACTCTGATCGAGGTTTGGATGTCCTCTTGAAAAATATTAGAACAATCTTCCTTGTAATCCAAGGTAGGGAGATACTTATAAGGAGAGGAAAGATATGGGAAATGATAATCACAATTTTAATTATGGAAGTGATCAATAAGCTTGTTTCTAACAATATAGATATTAGTGTGGATGATGACATGGATCTAAGTGAAAATATGGGAAATTCTGGATATGCATAGCTTTATTCTCCAATTGGTAATTATCTTATAAATATAATCTCCATTTATTTGTATTGTGATCTTAGAGAAGCTCTATCAAATAGAAATTTGTAACCCTTGAGTAAGAGCAAGAAAGTTTGTTGCATTGGGAATTTTAACTAGTCCACACAATTTAAAAATGCACCACTGTAACCCAAATCACTTAGATTTCCTTTGGAAGCTCCATCACATTCATTTTTGAGAAAATTAGGGGGAGGGGGAGACTAAAAGTCAAAGGAGGAATGTGAGTGCAAGGGAGAGGGAGAAAGGACAGCTTAAGTTTAGTAACAACTGAAATCTCCAATAGAGATGAGGACTAGTTGGAAGTAGAAAAAGGGGAGGAAATAACCAATTTTTTAACATGAAGAATGAAAAGGGACCAGACTACCTCACCTAAAGAGGAGGAATTCTTAAAAAAGTGGTTTTATTTTTCTTAAGAGTAGTCAAAAAAGGAATCCAAGAATTAGTCACCAACAATGATTGATAATAATATTTTGGAAAACAAATCCATTCCAACCTTCAATGGTTGAAAAGATATTCATCCTATCCCTATTAATTTTTCGAAATAGTTGATGAAATTGGGTTCATAGCACTTCAATAAATGGGTATGTATTGAAAAAGTGTTACATGGTTTCTTCATCAAAGAAACACAGATAATAAAGAGAAGGTCCTTTGAAACACTATGGATAATTGTGTACCAAGTGAGAGTTATTTTTCTCGCTAGTTCGATGGAAAGATGTGACTTTAGGTCAAAGGTTTTGAAGGAATAATTTTTTCCAAATTTATTGTGAGGTAACTTGTTGATGACCTACAACTATATTCTAGGCTTCCTTGTTTATGAAGGATCTAGATAGTTTGTAGTCCCATATGATTTTACCTATTTCATTGAGAATGATGATATGTGTATTCTAAAGAACTCTTTCAAAATCATTACATTTGTGCAAATAATAAAAAATACCCCTATCTTGTCTTGAATTCAAATCTCTCCAATTTAGGGAGAATTGGTAGGATTTCTAATAGTTTGCAACTACTCTAGCATTATGTTATTCAATCAAGGAAAAATTTACCTATAGATTGTCTGATCCAATTAATCTTGGGACTTTCTTCCAAGATTATTCCCAAAAGAAGACTAATCAAACATCTTGCATCTCTTAGAAGCTATTGTTGGAAAGTATATCACTACTGAGAGGGGTGGAGGTGAATAAGTAGTGTGATCATTTTTAAACCTTTTCTCCAATTAATTATTATTTAAGCATGCATAAACTAAAACACATAATCAAATATTAGTGCAACAAACATAAAAAAGAAACCATGAAAGAATCAAAATAATGGAAACATATATTTCTGGTAGAAAACCACCTCTCGGGAAAAACACCACTCATTGTTGTTGCGTTGGTCAAATTCTATTACGTCAAGAAAATTATTTACATAGAGATATACATGTCTACTATCAATTGAAAATTTTGTTTCATGTGGATATACAAACTACCATCCGCTGAAGGTAATCACGATTAACGATCCTCGCTGAATTATTCCTAAACTATCAATTGACTCTATAGACTCCAATCTACTAGAATCTACCATGGCCAAAGATCCTCACCCAGTTTCGGTCAAACTATCGAGCCACCATTGGATTGAGAAATATGCTCACTTATATTGATTTCACTAGAGTCCTCGAACTCTTGTCCTCTATGTGCTTCTCATTTCAATATATTTCATATTGGAACCGAGAACTACTCAACAGGAGCACTACAACAACATAGCATCAAATCATAATAAAAACCAAATCAAAATCTCCCAACACCAAACACACCACAAGGAGAAATACGATCACACCAAACAATACTCCAATCCACACTTCATATTCTCACTCACTCCAAAAATATAATGGCTGAAATATGCTTCATCTATCTGCTGCTACAACTATAAACGGCTTCAAAAATTATGCAATCATCCTACACATAGCTTGCATAAAATCCTCCAAACACCCAATCACTCAATACATCACTCGTCTAACCAAAATATTATTGAGCCTACTCCAATATATGGATGAAATAAACTTCTTGACCCAATCATTACCAAGAACTAATGGGCTTCATACCTCTATTCATATGCTAGATTTGATGTGGATTCAGCTCATTGACTCTATCAAACCACTAACTCCACTTTCATTTTGATGTTTTCAACTTTAATTAATTTCTAGACATCCCACAAATGTTTTTGACTATAAATTGAAACGTTTTGATGAATAATGTCACCACAATACAAAAATTAGTTGAGGAACACAACGAATCCAGAGAAAAACTCATGAAAATGCTCAATTGCATGCACAACAATGGAAAAACCTGACTATAACATAGCTATAGAATTCATTCACTCATATGATCCTCCCTCCAAGTGACTGGAGATTTTCAATCACTTTGATGAGTCTGTAACGAAGTGACTGGGGTAGAGCATAAGGAAAAAAATCAATCCTTCAACCCAAACATTCTTTCATCTATTCGATCATCTTTTTTATCTCCTAAAAACACCTCCAAGCCTGTCTAATAAGTTTGCAACTAAGGACATAGGCCAAGGACTCTTGTAACAGGTTAGCGACAATAATTCCCTAGTATACCAACCTCAAACCAATACCAACACCTCCAACTCGTGAAGGAGCAACCACAACCAGTCTAAACACCTCCAACACCTTTAGGAGCATCTCTAATTCCTATAGCATCATCTCCAGCTGTTGCAACAACAATATCAAGTCATACAACTACCTCTAACACTAATAGATACACCTCCAACACATACAACCTCATCTCAACACATGTAGCATCAATATAATGCCTCCAAGATATATAAAGACATATGCAACAACTAGAGTAACACTCTAGCCTCCAGTAACAGCAACATCTCCAATAAAGACATGTCATGACTCCATCTGAACTTATCCTCCAAAACATCTCCACTAAGACATATCATAACTAAGTTGAAATCAATTCCAATCAATAGTACCACCAAGGCAAACACACCTGCATATGGAAAGATGCCTCATGAACTTGTTGACATCAATGCCACCACTACAATGCGAAAAAACTCCCCCTTTGGCATTGATGTCAACCTCCACTCAACAAGTGAGGTTGATCTCCACTGAAGCTGCAACTCTGAAGTTAATATCTGTCCATCCAAATTCTCTCCCCTTTTGACATCAATGGAAAATGGCTATACCAGTAATGAAGAACAATGTCAATAGTGTGTTAGATGATAGAAGGACTCCCAGTGTCATATTCAACACCATACTGATGCAAATCACATAAATATCTCATGCATGATAAGCATGTGGAACAAAGAACTCTACTGCCAACACCTCTAGCTAATACCTCTAGCTAATACCATGAAAACTCTAAAACTTAGCATGCTCGCCCTAAGCATGTAATGAAGTTGAAATAATACACTATTCATGCTTCAGTAGCACATCCTCTTGTTGCAATAAGCCTCCCTTCCAAGTGCAAGAGACTATTCCTCACGGCCATGACTCAAACTGACTTTGAGCAATGATTTAAAATGAAGTAAAATGCTTCATGGAGAAAATACATAGTTATGACATGTAAATAAGACTGACATATGAATCCTCTACACCTATCACCAACCATGATTCTATGGACCCAATTCTACATCATGCACCCAAATAATTGGGCTGACATCAACATAAGACATGACTTGGACACCCATTGACCCATACATAGCTAATGACAAAACATGGTAGACACCATGGGTATCTCAATGAGCAATGAGCCTAAAAGATAAAACAATGATAATACATGGATTTTAAATTTGGAAACAAAGGTGTTTTCTTCTATACATGCCCAAGACATGAAATAACATGAGTACATGGCATCAATGAGCATTAACATATGCTCCATATAGCAGCAGGAATAAAATGAAATACATGGAATATCCATCAAAACATAAGCTCCCCATGGGGAATGAAATAATATCTCAACAAAATAGGATCACTATCCAAACCATATGCTAGTGCATGTTCACTCAACATCTTGGCCATTACCATCCTAACAAAGAAGATCCTATAGCAAGATCATCAAATCTACTAGCAATCACCATGCTCCACATGCATCAACAGAATCAACTAAAAGTAGAATCATCATAGCAATATGTCATAGAAGGTAGAAAAAAATACATATCCTCATCATGAGAAACATCATTCTCTCTCTCCATGCAATTGCAACAAATAATTCATCCATCTAAAATTGTCACAACATACATGATTGATTTAGAAAAAAAATATAAGTAATGAAGTACATATACTCTAGATGAGCCAACTCTAACACATAATCAAATATCCATGGTAGAAACAAGTATAATAAGGCATGGCATGATTATTATCTAGCAATGAAAACTCTAGTACCATACCACTATTTCCAAGCAACCGAACCATCTCATCCAACTAACAATGTGTTGAAACAACAAAAAAAATAATCCTACATAAATGAGTGCACAATCAGATCCTCCATAATAACACAATTCCAAAAAAACCAAAAAGAATTTGAAAAAAAAATTCTCCCATTCTATGTTTCATCCTCCATCACACCTTGACCATGCACGTAAAATAACCATGTGGCTTCAATAACTCAACATGCAACTACTCCAAAAACCATTTGTAACAGATGTACATGGCTAATCAAACTGAAAAAGAAATAGACCTCGAATGAAAAGAATGCTTCAAACCTCATGAAATCCCCCTGAATAATATACATCATGAGCATATTGATTCTATGGACCATAATATGCATGGTTGAATTGGATGAAAAATAATTACTACTGGTACTCCTCAAGCTTCTAACACTCCCCTTGAGACCATGCTAGTCTCATGCATATTGTTGCATTCAAGTATATCTAACATGCAAGAATGGAATGTAGTAGGGATTTATCTCATCTACTATGAATATTATGAGAAATAAAACTCTCTTCATATATTCTTATTTTTCACTCTTCCCTTCAACACATACACATTATTCGGTGTCTTGACTCCATTGGCAATCACTCTCTTTGATCCTGCTTTCTAGATGATGCAACCTTTGGAGTTGAAGATAACTTCCTTACCTCCATCAACCATTTATTTCAAAATTAATATATTATGCTTTAGTCCTTCAATGATCCAAACATCTTCTGCATTTGTCCTATTCCCACCAAGATTGTCTTTGCTGCTTCCCAACACTCTAGTTTTTTTCACTACTATCAAACACAACATGACCACTCTTGGTCATTTTAAGAAAATGGAACTTTCTCCTATCTCTTAACATATTGTTTGAACATATGCTATCTATTTACCACATGTGATGCATGAGCATCTGGTACTCTTAATTAAAGGAGGAATCCAAAGTGGTGTGGTGCAAGGACAACGTGGATGATCGGAGCAAACTAGGGAAATTTTGTTATAATAGAGCTAGTTTGATGGAAGCGATAAGTCTCTAGAAGACTTTATTAAATGTAATCTACCACATATGTATGCATATAGAGGGAATTAGGGATAGTTGAGTGATTCATGGAGAGGATTTGATTGAATCCTTCACAGTGATCCGATCCAATGTTTCCTTATACATATATATTGATGAAGCTACGTGTTGAAGTAGGAGAAATAAGTAGATAGAGATTATGTAATCAATGTTTATATTCAATGTAGTCGATAGGGAACTTGTTTCTAAGGCTAAAATGCCTTAGGTTGTAACTAAATTCTATGTATAATATAATACCTGTGTGTTTGTGGATTCCCACATATCTGTGTAATTATACCTTTCGAGTGATTCTATAAACATATGCATTGAGGACTTAAATATCGTCTGTATATTGTTCATCGACCATTGATCGTTGTAGGATTGATGGCGATCCAAACATATCGATTTAATTGTTATATTGTGTGTTAAACGGAGTATGGTAGAGACCTGTGTTAAAGCACAAAATCCATCAAATGGTAGATAAAATCAAGTCAAGAGGAAGAAACGATCAAGAATACACAGTGGCCGTTAGATCTCATAGATCAACGGCGAAGGTGACAAAGGATGAGAACCATCAGATCATTAGATTGAAGGTTATCGCAAGCTCAGATGTGTTAGCAATAACGCGCAAGGAAAATGGTTTCATAGTAGTGGAAGTGGTTTTTGGGCGAGCAAATAGTGGTAAGTGATATTGAAGGGGTTTGACCTAATTCCATTCATATCACGACACGTAGTAGCAAAGAGGAGAGAGGAAACTACTTATTGGGTAGTTAATCCTCGCGCTAATTGTCCACCTGATATCTATTACAGCGATTGAATCCATTAGGTGCAGATTGACAGTAGAGGATAGACGTGCAAGTTTGAATATTCACAGTGAATATTGACTGTTAGATCAGGGAAAGTAATGGACGGTCGAGATCAGTTTGATCAGCAATCGGTGAAGGAACGACATAGCACTGTGGAAGGGCTGGAAGGTGCGAACCCTCTGATAATTATGAACTTGGATGTATAATTTTTGAGATTTGACAAAAGTGTTTGGGTCGGGTTTTTTCCTGTATTTTCTGTGTATCCCGATATAATGAACGGTCCCGAGTTTTTAAAGGAAAACTCGATAAAGTGTTGTGGTCACTTTTTAAAGGCTTCAGACCTCAAATACACTCTAGATAGGTTTGTGGGCCATAACCCATAGGCCTCAGGATCAAAAATTTATATGAAAGGGGAGATTGGTTATACCCCTAAGTTCTCCTTTCATCATTTGGTATCAGAGGAGAAGAAGGTTCTGCGTGCAAAAGCAGGTTAAGGGAAAGTTTTCTTGCGAGAAGGAAGAAGGAGTGCAAGCAAAAGAAGAAGAGGTACAGCTGTGTTGAAGACTGGAGAGTTATGGTCTTTACTATCGTGCAACGAATGGTAATGAAATGTGAGAAGATTTGCAACAACCTAGAGCAAGGAGTTCTCAATAGGTTCCATAGAAGAGAACCAGAAGGATGCCAAAATACTAAGCTCAGGAGAAAGCTTGGTGAGGTATCGTGTAGCAGAGGAAGACTGTTACTGCAAAGGTTGGTTGTAGCTCACAGAAGATCATGAAGGCAGTTCTACTGAGAAGTGGGTAGAATTGCTAGGGAAAAGGAGAAGCATATGACCAGGAGGTCATAAATTTTTGTGCCTCGGGAGCCTGATGCAGGAGCATCTGAGACTCTTAATTAAAGGAGAAATCCAAAGCAGAGTAGGGCAAGGAGGACGTGGACCATCGGAGAAAACCATGGAAATTCTGTTATAATAGAGCTAGTTTGATGGAAGCCATAAGTCTCTCGAAGAACTTATTAAATGTAATCTGCCACATATATATGCATGTAGAGGTAATTAGGGGAAGTTGAGTGATTCATGGAGAGAATTTGATAGGATCCTTTACAGAACATCACGAAGGCAGTTCTACTGAGAAGTAGGTAGAATTGTTAGGGACAAGGAGAAGCATATGACCAGGAGGTCATAAATTTTTCTGCCTCGGGAGTCTGATGCAGGAGCATCCAACACTCTTAATTAAAGGAGAAATCCAAAGCAGAGTGGAGAAAGGAGGACGCGAACCATCGGAGAAAACCAGGGAAACTCTATTATAATAGAGCTAGTTTGATGGAAGCCATAAGTCTCTCGAAGACTTTATTAAATGTAATCTTCCACATATATATGCATGTAGAGATAATTGGGGCAGTTGAGTGATTCATGGAGAGAATTTTATAGGATCCTTCACAGTGATCTGATCGAATGTTTCCTATATATATATATATATATATATATATATATATATATATATATATATATATATATATATATATATATATATATATATATATATATATATATATATTGATGAACCTATGTGTTCAAGTAGGAGAGAGTATATATATATATATATATATATATATATATATATATATATATATATATATATATATATATATATATATATATATATATATATATATATATATATATATTGATGAACCTATGTGTTCAAGTAGGAGAGAGTAATAGATAGAGATTATGTAATTAGTGTGTAGATTCGATGTAGTTGAGAGGGAACTTGTTTCTAAGGCTAAAATTCCTTAGGTTGTAACTAAATTCTGCGTATAATATAATACCTGTGTGTTTGTGGATTCCCGCGTATTTGTGTAATTATACTTTTCAAGTGATTCTATAAACATATGCATTGAGGACTTAAATCTCGTCTGTAGATTGTTTATCGACCATCGATCACTCTAGGATCAATGGTGATACAAAGATATCAATTTAACTATTATATCGTGTGTTAAATGGAGTATCGCAAAGACCCATGTTAAAGCGCAGATTCCATCAAATGGCAGATAAAATCAAGTCAAGAGGAACAAACGGTTGAGAATATGTAGTGGCCATTAGATCTCATAGATCAACGGCAGAGGCGACAAAGGATGAGAACTGTCAGATCATTAGATCGGTGGTTATCACAAGATTAGATGTGTCAGCGTTAGCACGCAAGGAAAATGGTTTCCTAATAGTGGATGTGGTTTTTAGGAAAGAAAACAATGGTAAGTGTTATTGAAGGGGTTGGACCCGATTCCATTCATATCACGAAACATAGTAGTGAGGAGGACAGAGGAAACCGCTTATCGGGTTGTTAATCCTTCCGCTACTTGTGCACCCGATATCTATTACATCTGTCGAATCCAGTGGGTGCAGATCGATGGTAGAGAATATATTCGCAAGTTTGAAGATTCGGAGTGAATATTGACCATTAGATCAGGGAAAGTAATGTATGACTGAGATCAGTTTGATCGATGATCAACGAAGGAATGGCGTAGCACTTTGGAAGGGCTGGAAGGTGCAGACTCACTGATAATTATGAATGTAGATGTATAATTTTTGAGATCCAACTAAAGTGTTTGGGTCGGCATTTTTCTTGTATTTCTTGTGCATCACGATATAATGAATGGTCCCTGGCTTTTAAAGGAAAACCCAATAAAGTGTTGTGGTTGGGTTTTAAAGGCTTCACACCTCAAATACGCTCTTGATAGGTTTGTGGGCCATAACCAACAGGCCTCAGGATTGAAAATTAATATGAAGGGGGAGATTGGTTATACCCCCAAGATCTCCTTTCATCAACATGTCATCCTCATCATGAGAAGAAAGTCCAATGCCACATATTCCTAATTGTTGCTTCTTCTTCCATGTGATTTTTTGTTGCACAATCTCCCTTGACTACTACTTTTGAACAAATGACCTCAATGATCTATACATATTACAATCCTTGGTCATGTGTCCAAAATTATGGCACACATAACATTCTATATGACCAAGATATGTAGCAAAAGGATTTCATCCTTTTCTACTCATATATCACCTCCATCTTCTCATTCTAGATCTACAATCAATGAATTTATGCACAAACATGTTTCAAGGAAAACAATGACCATTGAAAGAACTTGTATACTTGAATGTAGGTCCTCCTCTTAGCTGATCATATTCTTGCATGGATGAGTGTATTGTCCTCCTACAATAAATTTCCACATGACCAAAATCATGACAGTTGAAGCACTCAATCTCGTACATGAAGGGGGCAAAGGAGTTTTGACTTCTCCTTTGAAAATTGCTATCTCCAACCATAGGAAAAAATGGTTTTCTAGATGTGAAACCTACTTTTGGTTTTCTATTTTGCTACTATTGGTGGATTGCATTCTTTGTTGCAACCTTTTTTGGTTCTGATTTGTAATTCTTTCCTACATGCAAACTTGTCTCACCCTTTTGAAATTTGCTGCCAATTTTGCTCACTGGTATGATGCTCTTCACTTTCTCCAACTATTGGTTCTTTTTCTCAAGATCTTTTCTTAATTTGTCAATCAAAACTTCAAGTGCTTCAACATAATCCTTGCTATCCTTTTTCTTGTTGCAATTGAATTCTTCTAATATTTTCTATTTTTCTAGCTATGTTCTCAAGGTAGTGATTTCTTCCTTGAAAATTTTCTCCTTTTGATCACAATCCTATAATTTCTTCTCATTCTCCTTGGATACATTCATTAGTCTACAAATTTCATTATAAAATTACTCAATATAAACCATGGTAGATTCATATTCAACCTTAACAGTCACATAATTGTGACCATCATATCTTTCGCTAACTAAATATGAGTCATTGTCATTATCACTATCGGAAATATAACTCGAAAGTATATCATTAGCGCTTATACCTTCATATTTGTTATTATTTTTCATAGCTAGTTCAAATAGAGCTTCCTTCTTCTTTTTTCTGGTCTTCTCAATCACTTTATCACTGTTACTATTGTTAGCTCATGTTTTCAGGTTTACAACAACCATGTTTTATTGTGTACATAAGAAAATGAATAATAAATATAAAAAAGGGCCCTAAATAATATTTTTGTTTTTTATAGAAAACCCATTTTTTTGTTAGGTTTTAAATAAGATGTGAGATTCATAAAAGTTTTTGTATATAATATCATAAATGCGTGACTAGATGACCTTTTGATTACCCGACTAGCAAGTCGGGCCATCTACCAGTTTTTTTGTAAATAGTATGCCTAATCACCTAATTGTTAGACTACCCAACTATCTGACTCTTCGACCTAAAGATGAAACCTCAGTATCTTGGAGTCAAGGTTGGGATTAAATAAATCGATGATAAATGAAAAAAAAAAAACACTCAACTACTAGACCCCCTGACTGTATGACCATCCAAATAAAATATTATTTTATTTTTTATTTTTGTTTAGTCCATTTTTTATATAAAGTTTCAAAATCTTTCGTTTCACGTTCAATTGATTGTTTATTAAATCAATAATAATTTCTTTGATCCTTTCCCACTTCATGAAAAGAAAACAATTGTATTGCTCTACGTGAGATTAATGAACATGTTAATTCACGATTTTCTCGTATTTCTAATGAAAATTCTTACTATTTTAGATTATTATTCCTGCATGTTGTTCTCTTAAGCCTAGTTTGGAGAAAGATTGAATTAAAGAAATAAAATACCAGTTTCAGAAATTCTATGTAAGGAGGATGCTATTATACAAATTTGGAAATTGAATTCCAAATTTTAAATAAGGAAAACTTATATATGTCCATTTTTTGTTAAATAAGGAAAACTTATGGAAGATCTGCTACCAAAGCAAGTCAGCTTCAACCCGTTCCTCATCTTAGACTCAACTTACAAAACCCAAAGAAAGGTACAATGATCTCGGCGGAGATATTTGATTTCTTTCAGGAAAGAGAATGGTTAGAAAACACAAGATCTTGTCAAACAAAGAACAATCACTTTGAAGCAATAAGAGTAATAAACTTACACAAAGTATTATCTAGGGCCAAAATTTTTCTTTATTATGACATTGTTTCAAAGATTTTATCTCATGATGATATTAAAACCTGAACAATATCATACCATCATGAAATTGTCATAAACTCATGGAAAAATGAATCCCAATTGGTTATATACAAGCTCAGTCCCCTAGAAATCCAACTTAATGTTAAATTCCTTAATAAATTTCAAAGTATTGTCTTAAAGAAATCTAGAGAGAATTGTGATATAGTAATTGAAGGTTCGTTCACAGAAGAAGAGAAAGGTTTCAAGATAAGAGAAAAAAAGGAATACATGATAGACATTTTTAAGAAGCCCGTTAGATTTCTTATTAAAATGCTAACCAAATTGTATGGAGAACAAGGTCTCAAGAATTACAAAATTAAATGTATCCCAATCATCCATAGCATTTTAAATGAGGGGAAATTCCTAAACTAGATTGAGATCTTGTCACTAAATATCACAAGCTCATTAAAGTTGTCATTATCATCTCCCACAAGGTCTCAATCTAGTTTAGGCATTTCCCATGAAATCCTATTTGGAACAATACCTTCCAGAATTAGTCAAAGTTTGAGAGAAGGCCTAGCATCAATCAACCATTAGATTATGGAGAAATTATTTTCCTATGTCAGAGTTTTTGGAAGTGAGGTTGGTCCCCACATTCTGCCCTGATATATCCCAGAAAGGATTTCCCTGAGAGAAGTTGCTAATCAAGCTATTTTGAATGACCAACCCAAATTTGAGTAAACTACAAAAGAAAATGTGGCCTAATTTTCCAATCAAGTTTGGTGACATAAGTATCCGAGATAGGGGCCACGGATTCAAATAAGTTAAATATCTTCAAAAATTTTGGTTATTTATTTGCCTCATTATGACTATGATTCTAGTGGAATTATAACAGTCACTATATAACAGCTAGTTATATAGAAAAAATATTCATCAGAAACCCCCTTTTGATGATATGTTTATAGACATTCATGACTTCCAATAGGCTATTGAAAGAGGAAAATCTTAAATAGTGAAAAAAGGGAACAACTGCAACATTTTAGGGAAAATTTGTTTGAAAATTTCCTAAAAGAAAGGTCTCCATCTCAAAATTTTCTCTGAACAAATAAGAAAATTTAACATTTTATTTTTTATTTTTTATTTTTTTTAACCAAATAACTTTAGATCCTTTTTGGTTTCTCAAAAGTAACAAGGGGTTGAAATGTGAAAAACATAATATTTTTCCATCACAAGAAAATAAGATGAGGTCACAACGATGAAAATTCTAAAAGAGAAGAAAGAAAGTTCATGAACATTAAAGGATACAGAAAAAGGAAAAACAATTGAACATGAAATTATTCTAATTAATTCTCCTAAGGAAATAAAGAAAATGAAACTAGACACTATAGTAGGCGAAGAAATGGAGATACATGAGGAGAAAGAAAAAGAAGTATGCAGTGAAACCACCACCAAGGAAATGAGGAAGAAATGGAATTGCATCAAAAAATGGATACTATATCTTATACATATCCTTAGAAATCAGTGATCCCCATTTCTACCAAGATTCATTGGGAATCAGTTTTGGTTAAACAAGTTTATGAGTTAGAGGTGGTTTCAGCTACCATCCCTTATTTGAAAAATTATTATTTTAATACTAAAACAAAATTAGTGATCAAGAGAGAAAAGAAAAGAAAGCATGATGCTTCAGAGACTATTTCCGAATTTAGCTTTCAACCTTAGGCAGATGTGAAAGAAAAATCTCAAGAATCCTCTCAAGATTTAGGATATTTTTTTAATTACAACCAAATCATTGAATGAGGTCGCAACTTCATATGATAACAATTTTCAAAAGATTAAATTTTAGAGAAAAAATGGAGGAAAGTGAATTGTTCAATGAAGAAAACTAGCATAAGTATTCTACAACTCTAATTGAAGGATTCATTGTAGAAAGGGAAAATCTATAGAAGCATTTTCAGAAATAATTGAAAGAGACAAATGGAAAACATGAACAACAAATTCAAGAATTGAGAAACTTTCATGAAGAGAAAGCCCATATTTGGAAGGAAGAAGTAGAAAATGATTATGAGATTATGAGAGAAAATTGAATCTCTTCAAAATCACGGAAAAATTGAATGTCTTCAGAATCCAGAAACAACATAGAGTCAAGGAGTTTTTAATGAGCAAGCTTTACAAATTTGTCTTATTTTAAGGAAAAATCAACCAAATTCCTATAAAAATATGGAGAAAGTCTCAAGATTTTATGAGGAAATTACAAACATAAATGAAAGGATTGATTCATCAGTAGAAGAAGAAAAATATATTAAAAACATATTGATGTTTATTTTTAATAGGGAAAAGGAATTTCAATATGATGAAATTCCAGAAGTTTTGAAGACAGATAAAATATTGATGCTTGCATCCTTGATTCGCAGGGAAGAAGATGCCAAAGAAATCAAAGAATGGATACAAACACCACAAGGGAAATATTTAACAAGCTAGGAAAAAGGGATAAACTTTATAAAGGAATTTGACATGTCAAGTTCCAAACCATTGAAGGAAGTTGTGCCAAGAGAATTAAAGCATCCTATAGAAGATCTTGCTACCAAGGACGACATAGAAATCGAATGATTAAAGTTTGGAAACACCAAAATTTCCAAAAAAAAATCGAACTGCCTTTTGAATAAATCAATGTTATTGCCAAATTTGAAGTCAAATATCAGGAAAAGAATAAAAATGTCTAAGGATTGGTTGCTAGCTACCGAATCATCATGAATTAGTTTCCTTCCATTCATTTCTCTATAGTCTCCTAGATATATTCACAATGGGAAAATCATATCAAAGTCCATGCACCTCACCTATTTCTGAGTTTCAATTACGAAGATTCTAAAGATGAGGAAAGGATGCCTACTTCTTAGCGAGATATCAGTTGAATGAGGATAGAGTTTTTGTTTTTAGAATTAAGAATTTACTTTCAGAAAATATGGAAGAGGAGGTTTGAGGAAATTAACAATTATCTTGGTGACTAATTTATAGATAGCATTATAGAGGGAAATGGGGTAGACACCACTACGATTCCATGAGTCATTTTCTTTATAAATGAGAGTGCAAAAGGTCGCATTCGAGGTAGGGAGAATGGAGGAAATTCTAGGCTCTTCCACTATTACTAGGATGTCATTTTTCAAAAAGGCATAGAATGCTTGGAGAAAATCCATAGTGAAATCATCTATACCTAGGGCCTTATTTTTTAGCATATCCATCATTGCTTCCTCCACTTTCGAAACGGTAATTTATCTCGTTAGTGTGTCATTATGCTCATTTTTTTTTTTTTTTTTTAGTGGGAATATTAAGAGTGATATTTTTTATTACCTATTGATGATGTGCATTGGGATCCTTAAACATAGTATTGTAGTAGCGAATGAGCTCATCCTTTAGGACCTTATCTTATCTGACTCTTTGACCCTTGGAGTTCATAATGCAGAAAATGTAGTTGTGATATATAAATTTGATCATAGACTTACAGAGGAATTTTGTGTTCATTTCTTCATCTTTCATCCATTGTGCTAGGATATTTTGTTTCCATAATAGTTCTTCTTGGTATTTGTGCTTCTCTAGTTGTGAAATAGTTTCAACTTCCTCTTCGATGAGATCCTTTGTTCTCCCTTTAAGAATCATTCTCTATTGAATGCATTATATTTTTTCTTATGTTCTAGGATTGACCTCAAAAATTTCTTTGAACTCTTCCTTATTCAAACTTTTGATGTGGCTGTTCAGGATCTTAAGTCTTTGAAATTCATACATGAGTGAGGTGCTTGAAACCCTGATTTATTGCCACCAGTTGGTAACTTTGTCCAAAAACGAGGGATTTTTAATCCAAAATATTTCAAATATAAACAACCTATTTTTAGGGATTCCATTTAGATCCACTTCAAAGAAAATTAGCCATTAGTCTAACCTAGCACAACACATAATTGATTATTTTGAGAAAATATCTCGTTCTAAGAGGAGCTCAGATATTACAATTCTATCTAATCCCTAAGAAATCTCGTTTTTACCCCTCAATTATTGTTCCAACTGTATATTCCATTGATGATGCTAACATCTGTAATTTCTAGTTGCTACACCATGCCCTTGAATTAGTGAGAGTCGACATCCTATCTACGATTCACCCCTTTTTCTCATCTAGAGATTTAATCATTTTCAAGTTACCACCTATGATCCATAGATCATCTTGATGAATACGCCTCATTCCTGATGGAGAATGTAAAAATCTAAGTCATTTTGAGGGTAGTTGCAACCCTGTATGCCACTCTTATTCACCCTAATTATTTTGAGACAAGATAGTGGAATATTGTCGGGAGAATATAGGGATTAGAAATATGTTGAACAAAGTTTATTTCTGTTGGGTTCCAAAGAATGAAAAATATGGGTGCATTACCAAGAGAATCCAAATTCACGGACTGAAAGCCTTTCCAATAGAGAGAAGCTATTGTGCTTAATCTCTCACCTAGCATTTTGTTTCTCGTAATAATATTACTGAAGGAATTTCCTTCTTTATTATTTATGTAAGAAATCTTTCCTTACTATGGAAATCTAGTTTTCTTGTGTTCCAAGATATTATTTTCATTTTGAATATTAATGGGAGGAGGAAAACACCTCTAAGGTCAAAGTGACTTTTCCCAAGTTAGGTAAGAATTCACTTCCTTCCTTAATTAAATTGATGCTGCTCTTCCTCCCATTTTTGTATCCTCCCTAACTAATTTGGGGCTTTCTTTGAATGCATGTGTATGAACTCCTAAGGCCATGTTGGATGTGTTTACCCTTGGTAAGGTGGGGGTTTTACAATTTCTTACCTTTATATAAGGCTAATGCAGCAAATTTATTTGTTGTTGAGGAATTGTGTTACGATCCTTCCCTTTGCAGGACATAAGAATAGACTATGGAATGATTTCTTATATATCCATATTCTCCATGTCACTAGTTTATCTTGGCTCAGTTCTCTTACAAATTTCCTCTTCTCCTTTGCTAGATTATCGTTGGGGTTTTTTGGGTTCTTTCTTTTTGTGGCGGAAGGATGTAGATTTGGATCTTGTTGCGTTTGTGTTTCTCGTGGGTTTCATTTTGGCTCACCTTCCTCGTGTAATGGTGGTACTAAGGCCTTGAAGTTATTCTTGGACTAAAATGGCTCCACTCATGACGAGTCTAAGTTTTTTTGGTTCCTTCTATGATTGTTGACTCTCTAAATACCCTTTGATTCTTGCTATTAAAATTGAGGTGGTTGAGTCACTTGCTAAATTAGGGGATGGTATTTTAATGAATGGCCAAACTCATGACAACATGTGGAATGAAAGGGACATGTTAATATTTTAGGGGTTGCACTATATCTTTGTTAAGATATAATATTTCAATGGATTCCGGTAATGGTTGAGAGATGTTCATATAAATGCGTATCCTACCAATAGGAAGTGGACCTTCCTTGTTTAGCTACCTTTGATATTTTGACGAAGAAACCTATTGCATTGTAAATTCCCTCTAAGATTTTCCTTCCCACTATTCTTTTGGGAGAGAGTAGAGCCCTACATATAATAGGGTTGAAAGGAATTTCTCCTTCCCTAGGAATTATATAGGAGTCTCAAAACTCATGAAGGGCCCTACATTGTAGAAATATGGTCCATTTTCAAAAACCCTAGTGCAGTCCTACAAGTTGGAAAAGATGATAGTGAAGAAAAGCTCAACACCTCACTCTAGATCTATTTGACCCTTTTCATTTCCATTTATATTTTATCCATTCCACCAAGTTTGTCTCATGAGGCATATGCTAATAAATTTCTGGATCAACACATGAACTTGTATATGTTGTATGGATGTTTCAATTTTGTTTAACCAAACTTCATAATTAGGGTTTTGAATTGCTTTGTGAAGACAATAATTTTGGGTTCAATTATACTAGCCAACCCCCAGAAGTGCTTTGTTTATTATTTGAGCTTAGGTTTGGCTTTGCTCAAGGGAGCATTTCCTAGAATCATTTCACAAGGAACCATCATTTGATTTTTCTTAGCTATGACATTCTAGTCACCTGTTACCACATTATGGTAGTAGGAGTTTTGACACCCCACCCTCCTCCATCGTTGTCTCCACCACGGGACCTTCAGAGTGAGAGTATAATGGTTTTGACAATCCAAAGACTAGAAAGAGTGAACAGAAAAAAGGGCTGAGGTCAATTGAAGAGTAATGGATAACGAGAAAACCCTATTTTTCCTAGCCTAGGCCATATCAACCCTTTACATAAAAAATGATTTTTCGATTTCACCTTAATAAACGTTAATCATCATCATTATCACAATTTTGTTTTTAAAACGAATTTATAAAAAACAATTTTCTATTTCATAGTTTAACACATTTAATACCTCACTAGAATAAATCACTAAGAAGTGATTATGAAAAGCAATGTCCAATACCTTGGATAATCACATAGATCACTTGCATAGTTTTAACTTATTTTGTCAAATATATTTATAAGATCAATAAAAACAACTCAATATTAAGTATGTTGGAAATGATGTTCTCTAATGTTAATTTAAACATAATTAAATAATACTTACACTAAGAAATTAAAAAATGGTAATAACCAAAAAGTATCTTCATGTAGCTTTAATTTTGACCTTAATTTTAAATCAAGTTTATATAGAGAAACTTAAAGTAAGTTAATTACATCTATAATTGCTTTCTGCTTTTTAAATTGAAAAAAATGTATAATTCTTTTACTACTCAATATAGAATTGATATGTGACATATGAAAATAATATTAATATTATAATTAAGTATAAATAAAACCAATAATTCACCATGTGACAACCAAACGCAATACTTTGTGTAAAAACTTTATCGAAAAACTTTCAATAATTTATATTAAAAAATAGATAAAACCAAAACTATATATATTGTGAGGATAGCAACATTTTTCTAACCAGCTAAATTACATAATCTATTCTAATTTATACTTAACTGGCTACAACGAAGAGAAGATTGTTAAACACTTGAAAGACCATGAAATTGATTTTCTTTTTCGAGAAGTTATATAATAACAACAATTCGGCCTGACCGACGATGTGAACTGAGTGATGAGAATATAAAAGTCGGTAATAAAGTCTAGGACCTTGGGAAAGATGAAGAAACGAGTTTTATTTTAGCAAAAGGTATATGAGGGCCTGGATGGGATTTCAACGCATGCAGTGACATCAAATCGACGACAAGGCAATGTCTTTATCAGCAAGACATCATTAGTGCAACGGAATTACAGTCTCTCACTGCCTGACTCCCTTCTCTTTATCTATCAATGAACTCTCTTGTTACTGATAATCATATATATCTTCATATGTGGAATACTGTAGCCATAATATTCAGGCAGCATACAACGCTTCTCTTCGTGCAATTATTTCCATGGGTGTTCATAATTGTGGCCAGTGGAGGTTGGAGGCTGGGTCGATGCATGTCGTTCTCTTGTTTTGAATTTATCGACACTTGATTAAAGCAGAAAACAACACAGAAATCATAGAATAGCTGTCATATCAGAGCTTTACTTGATGCCCACAATTTTCGGAAGAAAGAAAACTACAAGTCTGAGTCTAGTAAAGCGCAAAACACAAGATATACAGCAACGATAAAGATAAATAGCTCGGAATAGATGATGGTGATAATAGTAGAGCTTTCGTAAAAGAAACATTATTTTCCCTTTTCTTTATATATTTTTCACAATTTTGCCAGTTCTTACAACGCAACTGAATGGATTTCTGATACCTGATGTCGTGATTCGATTAACAGAGACTTTCATCATTGTGCACCGCCTGTCTTTCATGAAATAAAGCGCTTTTCGTTAGGCATGCCGCGCGAAGAATCACAAGGGACGAAGTTGACGAAAAAATTAAGAATCAACCATCAAAACGTGTAACTTGTAAACGGTTTTCAGATGGGTTGGTTTTTTTTGTCTTGTTTTTTAAGAAGGGGCGAAAAAAACAAAGGAGGCCAATAGCATGAGAAATTTTTAGCCAATATTATTTGAAATTATACTTATCAAGTTCTAATTTGAATATAGATATCATAAGGACTTGTTCTTAACTAAAATTTTAGGGGTTAATATTAGTAGGTGGGTTAATTTTCCATGCTTTCTTCTAAAAAATATTTTAGAGTTTCTTTTTTTTCTCTAAAAATGATTAGCTAAAATTTTACAGTACAAAATTATTTTACCCTAATAATCTGCAATAAAATCAATAGAAATATAAATATTTCTACATAAAAATCACACATTTTACACTTTGCATATTAGTGAGTGGTAAAACTGCCCAAAATTTCTAAACTTTAAGATAAACTTCCATGCTTAAAATTTTATGTATTTGTGCTTTAGCTTTTCGTTTTTTTGGTTAGTTTTCTTCTTAATTTATTTTAAATTTTGAATTTTTTTATTAATTTGAAATAATATAACAACTTTACAAATAAAATTCCTCTTAAAAAAATCTACTTTTCATCTTTTCCCTCAAAACTTTTAGTTTGTCAAAACATTGATGCAATGTCCTTCTTTAATTTAAAACTAAAATAAAATTATATATCTAATAGATGCAAACTGATAAAATATATATTCAAAATTTATTTATCTATAATTCCTCTATAAATAGAAACCAACCATTCATGATTCATAAAATTAAGTGGCTTCACATATTCCGTCCTATCCACTTTTCTAGGTTTATACTTTCCTAAGTTTCCACCATTTTCACTTTTCATTCGTTGTGTATGACATTCAACCTCTATCTATTTTTGTTCATAGAAAATAAACTATATTTGTTCACAAAACATAAACGAGCATAGATCCATCTTAAATACATATCTAACATGAGTTGAGAGGGATCCAATTTGGGATGGAGTATCTTCAAGTGCAATTTTTTTTATGAGTGGACATTATTTAAATGTTTTGTATAGTTATTTAGTTTTTATTTTTATTTCTAGATTTTTAAATTTTTTTATTTAAACACACATGAGCAAAATTTGACTTTAGTGATGGACATACATCATTACACATATTACTAGGCTGTAGAATGAGCCTCTAGACTCAATAAACACTTTCTCTCATTTTCTTTCATACTAAGTTGTAGAATGAATCTCTCCACTCAATAAACACTTTCTCACATTTTTTTTCTTATCTTTTTTCTATGTTTCCAAAATTGAAAAACAAAATATTTCCAATCTCACTTCACCTTCAACATTTTTTTCCATATTGCACCTGTCATTTTATTTCCTCTTTATATATCATATCTTGCCTCTATTTCTATTCAGAACATCAACTATGAGCTTCGCTTGCCGTGCCATGTTGGCACAAAAATATGCTATTGGCTCTCGACCCTTGGGCTATATCTCGCCTTACTGTTGCGCTCCCCGTTAATGGTGATGTTGATCTAATGCTCCTGTGTGTTTCGTGGCATGTGCTTAAATCTAGCGACGTGTCTATTTACTAAAACCTGCAGTGTTTTGGTGTAACGGCAATCGTGACTCCATCAACTTGTATGAGAGCTAGGCTCACCGTGCAAGTTGCTTAGTGCCATCGCCTTGCTCTAGTAGCGTTCATTAAAACGTTGGTTGTTACCCCTCGAGCTGTTGAAGGATCTGTCGAGGAAATAGCCCCTAGAGCTGTTGAAGGATCTGTTAGCTGAGGAACAACAAGAAAAACAAGGTCATGAACCTATGTTGAAAGGTGTTGTTGGAGTTTGAAAAGTGGAGATCCATGGAGATTGGAGTTGAAACACGGTGTTCGTAAGTTTTCTTTACATCAAGCTTGCACATATACATCAAATTTTTTTTCTCAAACCAACATATGTATGTGTGAAATTTGAAAAGGTTAAAACATTATATATGTTTTTATATTTATTATCAAACATATATAATTATATGTTGGAATTTTGAAAAGTATATTTTAAAAGGGAGCAGGAATTTTGAAAAGGGCATTTTAAAAGGAGGAAGGTAATTATTACTAAATTTTAAAGAGTAATAATTAAAGTTTTATTTTTAAGTGGAGTTTTGTGTTTTGGGGCGTGAATTTGATTGAAAATAGAGACAACACTTACAGATATGGAGAAGTTGAGCACGGCTAATTTTTCCCTATGGAAATCACAGATGGAGGATATACTCATTTTAAAGGATCATTATTTTCCTATTGAGGGCACAACAAAGAAGCCCTCATCAATAACAAATGAAGAGTGGAATAAGCTAGATAGAAAGGCGATTGCAACAATCCGCAATTATTTAGCAAATAATGTTTATTTCAATGTGTCGAGAGAAAAGATGGCTGAAGGATTATGGAAGAAGCTCCATGATCTATATGAGAAGAACACAGCATCAAAACAAAGTGTTCTTGATGAAGAAGCTTTATAATCTCAGTTGTTGCACTCCCCATTAATGGAAATGATGATCCAAGGCTGGCATGTGCTTAAATCTAGCGATGTGTCTCTTTACTAAAACTTGCGGTATTTTGGTGTAATTGCAATCGTGACTCCATCAAGTGGTATCAGAGCGAGAGGTCTCGAGTTCGAAACACACCTAGTTCACGTTGAGGGGGGAGATTGTTGTGCTCCAGGTTAATGGCGGTGTTGATCCAACCCTCCCATGTGTTTCGTGGCATGTGGTTAAATCTAGAGTAATTGATTCTAATGGATAAGCTCAAACCGAGCTCCCTCCCACCCCTAATAGGTAAATTCATCTTATGCCAAAAAATTAGCCAACTACATTAACCTCACCATTAACCCCTTCCCCTATTAAATGAGTCGAATTTTGGCAAATAGTTTGGCACTCACTGAATTTGGTAACTATGTTTGAAACAATGAGCTATATTTAAAAGGGCACTTAGAATGAGTTCTTTTGAGGGTACTAGAAAAGCTTAATATATATTATTATATGAGATTAAAATACATTTTTTTGTCATTATTACATACACACTATATATTAAATCTAAGCAAACAGAACATACATTATATTTCATAATAGGGCCCAAATGCAATTGTAGCCCTAGAATGAGTTTTTGTAGTGAAATTGTTTATAGGTTTTGGATGGATGATAATAGGTAAGATTATTAAAGAGCTGCTAAATGATGTTAAGTTATAATTCAATTTTCTTGTTATTTTTTAATATGTAGTTTCACCAATACCTAATTTGTTAAAAAAAAATTAGTAAAATTTATATATAAAATGATAATAATGTAAATAAAAATAAAATTAAAATAATATTGTTATATATAAAAAAAATTATTTAATAAAAAATTAATATTAAACTTTAAAAATTCAATATGAATAAATGTTAAAGTTTGACAGCATTTCAGGGTTAAAGAATGTTTATTTCAGTTATGATTGTACTTTTTCAAATGTAAAAGGAAGAAAAGAGTAGGTATATAAGGAAGAAAAGAGTTAGGGATATATATGAGTATAGCAAAATCAGTTTGACCAATGATCCTGGTCTTACAAATGAAAATTTATATATTAATTTGAAATCTAATTTAATTATAATTTTAAAATTAAATTATAATTAATATTATTTTATACCTAAAATATAAATTAATCAAATTAATTTTTTTAAATTTAATAAAAATGTTTAACTATTGGATTTACATTTTAATTATTCAAATTTCAACATCAATGCTTCAGCATCAATAAATTGTGTTTTCTAATCACCAGAATTTTTTTATTGAATTTTCAATATCAATAAATTATGTGTTTTACCTAGTCAAATTAATTAACATTTTCTTAATTTTTATTTACAAGATCCAATTTTTATTTACAAGATCCAAGCGTTTGAAGATTGAAAGCCTTTAATAACATTTTCAAAAGCATGTTTCTAAAAAGGAGAGAATTTAAAAAATAAATATTATTGATGACTGTAAATTGTTTCGTCAATGTTGGTGTAGTATTAAATTCTATCCAATTGGTTTGCTTTTGACAACTGAGCAACTCTCTAAGTACTGTCTAACTGATGATATAGGTTGAATGATGAGAAATATAAAACTTGACAAGAAAAGCTAGGACTCCATGAAAGAAGCAGAAAAAAGGTGTATAGGCCAGGACCCATGAAAGAAACATAAAGAAGGTGTATTTAAACAATTTCAGCATCAATGTTTCAATATCAATAAATAAATTATTATTTTTACTTGGTCAAATTTTAATGTGAAAACTTCAATAATCAATTTTAACATCATTTTAGTAGCAAATTTGACTAAAAGAAACATTATATATAGATATTAATTGTAAACATCCTTTTCTTTTTTAATTTTATTTTAATATAAATGAACTCTGTGTACATATATTCATAAATTATTATTTTAACTTTGTCAAATTTTAATGTGAAAGTTTCGATGTCAAATTTGTCTAACAATAACATTATGCATAAATGTTAATTGTAAACCTCTTTTTTTTATTTGATTTTAATATAAATGAACTCTCTGTACATATTTTGAATTTGTCCTCTAAGATCTGATGTAATTTAGTTAAATTTATTTATAGGATCAGAGTATTTGTAATATTACAGAATCTTCTATAACTTTTTGAAAACACATTCCTAGCCAAACAGAGACGGCATTTCTGCTAAAATTTGACTTGATAAGGACTTCACATGTAAGTTATGATTGCAAATTGTTGTCAGTTTTGTATCCTAGTAAAGTCTATATAATTGATTTGCTTTTTACGAGTGAGCAAGTCCGTGATAACAACAACTCCTAACCGAGGATGTGATTTGAATGATGAAAACTATTAAAGTTGATAATAAAAGCAAGGACCCCGGAATTGATGAAGAGGGAAGCCTAATTTGAACGAAGTATATTAGATATGAATGGGATTTCAAAGCATACAGTAACATCAAATCAAATAAACCATGAATCAACTCTCTCAACAAGACATCGTCTTGCATTTTCATTTGATTTGATAAATTGGTTGCACAGTTGATCATAAAATGTACTATTAAGACAATCCTTGTAACTTTACCTGTTGAAATTCCACTAATCTTAATTAACTTGAAAATGAAAATTATGGTGATAACAATTCCAGTAAAAAAATACTTCTTAATGATAAACAAGTATATAAAGACATTGATCTTATTATATCTGCAACCATGCAGTGATAGTATTTAGGCAGCATCAGAAAGCTTCTCTAAATCAATCATTTTCTAGAATATTCATAATTGTGGTTAGTGGGAACTGGATGCTAGGCCAGTGAAGGTTGTTCCCTTGTCTTGATTTCACCACCACATGATTCAAAGCAGGAAACAGTTGGTGTAGCAGAGCTGTACTCGAAGTCTACGAAAAGCGCAAAACAATAGTGATGGATGAGATAACAGAGATGATTATATGAGTTACCAGGCTTTCGAAAAAATTCATGGCATTATGGCAGGGAGAATATTACCATGGAATTCAGTTAACTAAGATGTTCATCATTGCCCATCGCTGATCGTTAAAGTTACTTCTGCAAAGATAAGATGTATCAACTTAACTAGATTGTCAATCTTGGGAATATTTTGAAATGGGAGGAACAGGTCAATTTTCAAATCCTAATTAAAGATAAGGATGCCTATCCAATGATCCATATAAGATAAAGTTGACTATGTGAACCAAAAATCAAATAGTTTGAAAAATATAGTATAAATGTTTCCTGAATTTTAGTCGCTTTTGTTTTCTGCCTAATCTAACTGTTATATGTTTTTGTTTTCTAGCTAATCTAACTGTTATATGTTTTAGCTTCATAATTTGCAAAATTAGAGTTATTCAAGATTTTACAATGTATTAAATTTTATGCATTTACATTTTAGACAATTAAATTTTTATGTATTTTTTACTTTCTAGCTAATGTAACCGTTATATGTTTTAGCTTCATAATTTGCAAAATTAGAGTTATTCAAGGTTTTCCAATGTATTAAATTTTATGCATTTACATTTTAGACAATTAACTTTTTTTTCGTAAAAAAGAGCCCAACAAAACCAAAAACATCTGATATAACTTATCTAATCTAACTGCCCCTTTTGTTTTCACTTCACTAAATTGATGTTATCATCTGTGCAGAAATAAACATAATTGTTTGTTTTTTAAACCTTCAAGGAATTATCTTATTTGAATTTGTAAACAAGGATCGAATATGCTTCACAAAAAGTCTCAGTCAAAACTAATTTGATAACCGATAAATTCTTTATATACATGTTACTTTTTCTAATTCATGCCCACAACTATGTATTTAAAATTAAGCCAAAAGTCATTTATGTTAGTATAAGTATATAATTATTTTAATTTGGATTTATCAACGAATGATTTACAGCACATATATGTGAAATGAATGATTTACAGTACATATATGTGAGCTGTAAATTTTTGTATTTTAAAATATTTTGCTTCAAATATTTAGTAAAAGAGAAGTTGAGATGAAAATAAATTGATTGTTATTATAATAAATAATTTGTCACTGTTTCTGGAGAGGTGTTTTATAATCTAGTATGTGTATTTTTTTTTGTTAGTATCAATATTTAATCATTTTAACCTAAATTTGTGTTTTATAATGTGTAATTTTTTTAATGTTAATATCAATATATAATTATTTAAATTTAAATTTATCAATGAATGATTTATGGTACATATATCTGAGTTGTAATTTTTTATTTATTTAAATTTTTGTATTTTAATGTATTTTGTTTCTAATATTTGGTAAAAAAGAAGTTAAGATGAAAATAACTTGATGGTTAATGAATTTATTCTATTTTATTATAATAAATAATTTGTTATTGTTTCTAGACATGGTTTTTTAATGTAGTATATGTAAGTTTAATAAGATTGTATACCAACATTTTTATAATGTAGTATGTGTAAGTTTAATGCAAGATTTTATATCAATATTTTTTACATGTAAAATTCATTTGATTAAAGTGTTTAATTTTTTTATTTTATTTTTTAATTAATTTTTGTTTATTGATATATATATTTTTTAATAATTTAATTTTATAAGTTTTAATAATTTAATTCTTTTTCTTTTTTTTTAAAATTATTTTTTCTATTTTATCTTGAAAAAAGCATTTTAACTTTGTTGAATTTAAGCTTTTGTGATCCATATCAAATTTAATCAGAAATATTTCGATGGAAATCACATTGTAATAGTGTGGTTCATCCACTTAAAGAGGGAGAGGAGATCTTCCAAGGGCTATGTTTGACTAGGAAACAACTGTAGTGGACCGGACAATTTGACTAAATTTGACAAGTCAACTAGACTTGACTTAGGGAGAGGAAAAGTTATTAATGTTATTGTTATATTCATTACCAAGATTTGAATAAAATTAAAGTTTATAAAATAGTTGTTACTATTATAATTAAATAGATAAAAAGTTTACATGGAGGTTTTATTTTATTTATTTATTTATTTTACATCACCAAACTTCACTCATTAATAACCTAAAAATAGCTAATATGGAATACTAATTAAATGAATATGTATCTTATGAAATCAAAAACATTACATCAATAGTATGTAAATATATGCATTCTGAATTTAGTGTAAAAATATAAATAAATAGTTAATAAGTTATTATGCAAGCTAGTTTCTTTAATATTAATATTATAGACGGAAATTTTAAGAAATAGACCTATAAAAAACAAAATCAAAGAGATATATATATATATATATATATATATATATATATATATATAAACCTAAAATCATTAATATAATATGGAATAAAAATAATATGGAATAAAAATGTAAATATATATTTTTCAAATAAATAGTTAATTAATTATTATACAAATTAGTTTCTTGTAAGAATAAACTCAGAGGACCTTAACCTATATCTATATATATATATATATATATATATATATATATATATATATATATATATATATAGATATAGATATATATGGAGGGAGTGAAGGAAAATAGAGAGACTAGAAGGAAAAAAGCACAATGATCAAACAAGGCATGGAGGGGAAAACACTTTGTAATAAATATTACTAAATAATCATGTTATATATTTTGACATAATGTAATTTATATATGAAATAGTATTTTCACAAGAATTTTCTTATTATAATTTTTTTATTGTTTAAAATATATTTTTGAATGCATAAATAGATTCAACATGTTGAATGACCTCTAAGGCACTCAAATTCTAAGATTAGACAACTTAAAATCAAGTTTTTAAAATTATTTTTAATAAAAATTAATTAGAAAAATAGTTTAACAAATTCATTTAGTCATAAATTAATTAAACTACTCTATACTTTTTTATTTATCTACATTATATTTAATAACATAATCTCTCTTTTAAATAATAATATTTAATAACCCAAATATTCTTTCTAAATAATAATATTATTAAATAATATAAATTAATGAAGTAGTGACCCCTCAATAATAATATTATTAATTAATTTGGTTGTACATCAATTAATATTAATTAAAAAAAACAAATTATTTAAATATCATCCATCTTTCAAGTATTTTGACTCCTTGACACTACTTTTCTACTTGCAAAAAAATATTATAAAATAATAAATAATTAGATATGGTTAAAAAACAAACCGTCATTATATTTTTTTTATTTATCTCCACACCCTCTTAAAAAATATTCACACTCACAAACAGCTTTACGGTCACTAAAGCTTAACAAAAAAATTATTACTATGAATTTGTTTTTTAATAAATTAAAAAATATATTATTATTTTTTAAAAGAATTATTAATTAAAAATTTATTATTTAAAAATAATACACACTCAAATTTAATAAGATAAATTCATATCTTTTATATTGTCTTAATCATTTTTTTTTAAAATTAGGTCATCATTTTCAATATGTTTGTAATCAAAATTCACTTTTTTATTTAGTCTCATAAAAACTGTAATCAAAATTCACCTTTTTATTTGGTCTCATAAAAACTTTACCTGATTTGTTTTTGCTAATTAATACCATTTCTATGTTAAAATTTTGAAAATTCTGATGTAATTTAAATAAAAAATATTTAACTATAATTATAATGAGTAAATAATAGTTTCTAAAAATTAAATATTATTATTAATTTTGAGTTTAATTTATAAAATTTAGAAATAATTTGTTTTTAATAAAAAGGAGTAAATATTTTTTTTAAATAGAAACGAGTAGATTTTATATTAAATAAGCTCTTGGTCTTCGCACATATTTAGTAAATAAGTTACATGAATGTTTTTAGTAGTTTATCTTTTCGGAGAGGAGAGTGTTGATACTTTAATTTTTTGAAGATTTGAGTATACAAGTTCAATCTAAATGTTCAATTGAGAACTCCATAATACAAAAAAAAATGTTCCTGTTTGAGAGAAATATTTTCCAAAATACTCCTAAGATTGAAATACATTTGCATCCTATTCTTATATATTTGTCACGTGAATTTTGACATGCCTCTCATTTTCCTTGGTGAGATTTTCTTCATCTTTTTTCAACCTAGATCCATGATATGAATTGGATCATTATATTGTTCATTATCCATCTCGATGGATTTGGAGGGGAAAAACCGGAGGAATTAAATCATGAAACCATTTTTAAGAGTAGGACCTAGTTTGGCGAAACGCGGTCTGAAACCTTCCGAGAGCGTTTTGAGGCATCAAATGACGTGTTTTGGGTGTATGATTTTTCTGCTTATAGGACACCTTTTCATGTTATTCTACACACAAATAACTTTCCAATGATGCAAGAAACACATCAATCGGAGTTTGTATGCAAAACTTATTCACTCAGAAGTTGACCTTCCTATTTTCACACCCATAGTTCACGATGATGCCACGTCAGCCCCAATTATTCATGGAAAGAGGCTATCCACATCTTTGTGATGTAAAAGACTCTAGAAGAGTCTATTTTATAACTCTAGTTAAGAGTCGATGTAGTAAAACTTAACCACTAGTAGGTTATCGGGTTGTGTTATAATCAGGCCCCTAGGAGGAAGAGGCATTCCTTTCTTTTCAAATGATTTTGTTCCATAGTTGAACAAATATAGCCAAGAGAGGTAGGAGTTAGAGTACAGAGAGAGGATGTGCACTATAACAACCCACATGCATGCACTAATTACAATAAAATCTATAGATCTAGAAATTAAATAAAACTACAATTGTGTAGAATATTAGATTTTTAATATAATATTATCATATCCGTTGTGACGAATTGTCCAGTGGAATACCCATAGAAGTTTAACGAGAATTTGATATCAGAGAAGGTTTCTTTGGGTATTTGTGGATATTTACAGGAGATCTAGGTTGGCGGGATCAAAGATTGTAAGACAATAATCATGGTTGATGAATCTATAAATGAACCTCATGATCCTGTAGAGGTGAGGTTTTCATGGCTCGAACAACAAGTCACAGATATAAACTACAATGTAAACCTCCTCTTGGCAGCCTCAACGAATAAGTTGGGGATATTTGGAGGATATGGGGGTTCGAATGCAGAGGGAAAATCATAAGGGGGATTGGGAGATCGAGAAGACATGGAGAATCAACCAAAGAAAAAATGTTGGAAAAGATCAACCTACTTCGAGTGTCATGAATAAATCCCTATTTAAAATGGAATCGAAACTTGATATCAAGCAGTACCACAACGAGATTGACTCGCTAAATATGAACTATTGGTTGCAGCAACTGGAAGTTTATTTCAGCGTCGATAAAATTGAGGAAGGGAAAAAGATCTCATTCACATGACTGAAATTAGAGGGACATGCACTAACTTCATGGGAGAGCCACATGAAAACCCTGAGTTTAGAGGCAGAACCTCTAGTGACTAAGTGGGAGGATTTCGCAACCCTCATTAAGTCATAGTTTTACCCCATTGGGTAGGTGGAGGACAAGTGGCTCTTGTGGCATTAATTCAAGCTAAAGGTGGGGCCAAAGTGTGCAGGATTGCACCACATAATTCAAAAACATGGCTATAATGTTGGGTATTTCTCCAAAGAACACAAATGTACTCCTCAAGTATTTGGGGCATCTACACCACCATCTGTGTGAGCAACTGATGTTGTTCAAATGCAAATCAGTAGACAAGGCATTTATACAGACACAATACTTGGAGAACATAGGCCTGAAAAGAGGGCAATCAAGTGGATGGACGTAGAAGGAGAAATAAGAAACTTCTAAGGAGGGGAAGAAGAAGCAGAAAGGGGGAAAGATAAAAACATGGAATCCATAACACATCAGTGCAAAGTTCCTAGAAACCATTGTAGCATTGATGGCCATACAAAGGAGAAGTGTTGGAAGTTGCATCTAGAGCTAAACTCGAAAAAGAAATATAATAAGAAGAATAATCTTATGGCCATTGATTCAAGAAACCAACTTGAAAGAAGCTCAGGCATTGATGATAAGATCGTCTGTAAATCAGTGCAGAAGGAGGTGAATCTAAGTAGCCTTTAGCAACAGGAAGAGAAAGAAATGACGAAACTCTTCCATATAAAGATACAGGGTCAAGAAGACAAAGATTGATGCTCTGTTTGACACAAGATCATAGATGAATCTCATTACAGCAGAGTTGGTCAAGTTGTTGGGGCTGGAAGTTCAGGATCATCTAAACTTATATCCACTTGGATGGGTAACTAAGGATCCATAAATGAAGGTAACAAAACAATGAAAAATTAGATTTGTTATCAGTGATGACTTTATTAATGAAGTAGATCTAGATGTGGTTCCTCCTGATGTATGTGGAGTCATGTTTGGGATTCCATAGATGTACATGTGTGATCCAATATTGATGAGGAGAGATAACCAATACCAAGTCCTCAAGGATGGAAAATTTTTCATCATCAATAGGCACAAACGAAAGTCAAAATTTTCATTGGTAAGTTCCAAACAAGCCAAGAAATTGATTAGTTCCAACAAGAAGTATGTTTTATTATTTTAAGAGAAATTTAGTCTAAAGAGGAGTCAATAAGAGGCAAGGCATTTCTGGAGGGGTATACTAAGAAACAAAAACAACCATTGGATGATTTGTTATAGGAATACAAGAAGGTGTTCCGAGAACCTAAAGGGTTACAAACTAAGAGAGAATTGGAGGATGAGATCCAACTATTGCCAAACTCCCCATTGCCAAATTTTGGGTTGTACACGCAGACTATTATAGAAGAAAGTGAGGTGAAGAAATAGGTGTAGCAGTCACTAGAACAAGGTTTCATTTGACCAAGTACATCACTATGTGGGTCACCCATCATCATTGTGTCAAAGAAACATCAAACTTGGCAGATGTGTGTATATGATAGGCCGTTGAATAAAACCATGCTCAAGAAAAAAATACACCCTACCCATGATAGATGATTTTTTGGATCAGTTGCAGCAAGAAAAATACTTCACCAAGCTTGAATTGAATTTTTGATATCACCAAGTTCGAGTCAAATAAGAAGATAAATGAAAGACTTCCTTCAAAACCAGGCAAGGTTTGTATGAGTGGTTAGTTGTGCCATTTCGCATGTGTAATATACCAACCACATTTATGATATTAATGAATGATGTATTGCGCCCTTTTATAGGTTCATTTGTTATTGTCTATATGGGTGATATAATGGTATATAGTGTTACCTAGGAGGAGTGTATTTCACATTTGACGTAGGTGCTGGAGACATTGAAGAAGCACTAACTGTTAGCAAATCTCAGTAAGTGTGAGTTTGCGCAACAACATTTCGTGTATTTGGGGTATGTGATCAATGGAGGTGAACTAAAGATAGATCCTTCCAAGATGGAGGCCATCATGAAATGGTAGGTGGCTACTAATGTTTCTGAGGTCAAGGCTTGCATTGGGGCAACACAGTACCTGAGGAAAAGCATAGCCTCATTTCCAATGGTAGCAACACCATTCAATGCCATAATAGGAAGTGACAAGAGTTTCTTGTGGGGAAAGGGTCACCAGAAGGCTTTCGAGGAGATGAAGAACAATATGAGTCAAGCGCTAGTTCTAGCATTGCCATACTTGTAGCAGCCCTTATAAGACAAGATAAATGTGAGTGGGTATTCTATGGCAATTGTCTTCATGTAAGGAGGAAGGCATGTATGTTATCATTATGAAGTTTTTCATGGGATAGTTCTTAACTACCCTACCTACGATACGGAGCTCTATGTTATGGTGCAAGTTTTGAAGAAGTGGAAGCACTATCTAATGGGAAAGGAAATAGTAATCCACATAGATCAGTAGCCGTTACAGTACTTGCAAGCCCATAGTAATCTACAACAGACCAGGCATTATAAGTGGATGGGGTTTTTACAGTAGTTTCATTTGGTGATCAAGTAGAAAAAGGGTAGCAAAAACAAGCTGGTCGGTATGCTTTCAACGCCACCACCATCAAAGATTATAGCTTTAGGGACTTTTATGCACATTGAGGCATTCACCCATGATGCATACAAAGAGGCATATTCATAAGATGAGGACTTCGAGGAGGTGTATTAGCAGTCGCAGAGTCAAATTCATGTGCACGATGGTGACAACACCATTGACTAATATTTCTAGGATGGGTTACTCTATAGGTTGGATAAGTTATGTGTTCTTGAAGGAGAGCGTTTGCAGCTCATTAGAGAGTCTCACATCTCCAAGGTTGCAGGGAACTTTGGTGTAGGGAAGATCGTGGCTAACTTTCAGAGGTATGTGCATTTGCCCAAGATGCAAGAGCAGGTAGCTAGGTTCATAAGAGGATGCATGCTTTTTTGTACCAGCAATCCTAGTAACATGAAATAGGGTGTGTATCATCCCTCACCTATACGTACCTGTCCTTGGGAAAGCATTTCCATGGAATTTGTTGGAGGTTTATAGACAACGAGGAAGGGACATGACTAAATATTCGTGGTAGTTAACAGGTTCACTATGATGTG
This sequence comes from Pinus tabuliformis, assembly GCA_031772625.1. Lineage (NCBI taxonomy): Eukaryota > Viridiplantae > Streptophyta > Pinopsida > Pinales > Pinaceae > Pinus > Pinus tabuliformis. The sequence continues at coordinate 2,012,086,021 of CM062818.1, read as the reverse complement.
TGTTTTGATGCCTTGTAAAAGGACCATTAGCGGAGAAGAAGCAACAAACCTTTTTTCTCGACAGGTCTGGATGCACTTTGGGATACCAAGGAGCATCATTTCAGAGAGCGACACAATATTTCTCAATGCATTCTAGACTATATTGTTGGAGAAGATGTAGACAAAGTTGAAATATCTTCAACATTCCAGCCACAGACATATGGGTAGATAGAAGTAGTCAACAAGACATTGGTGTAGCTTCTGAGAGGATACAACCATAAGCATCTAAAGACTTGGGATGAAAATCCGGTATATATACAACATTATTATAATAGAGTGTTCCACGCTTCTATAGGAATGTCCCCATTTGAGACTTATTTTGTATATTTTCCACCTTCACCTTTGGACATTGCATATGGGAAGCAAGGAGGTGTGAGGTAATATCTTACAGGAGATGCTTTGAGGGCTAAAAAATTTATAGAGAAGATGAGGAAGATCCATCTATAGGTACAGGAAACACTACATAAGTCACAAGATAAATGAAAGGCCATGCATGATCAACACATAATAGAGAAGTCATTTAAGGTGGGAGACAAAGTATGGCTACAATTGAACAAGAAGAGGTTGCATGGGCCTAGTAAGAAAATAATGGCTCTAAGGTATGGTCCCTTTGATATACTCGAAAAGGTGAGTGATAATGCCTATCAACTCAGTTTACCACCATATATGTGCATTCACTCAGTTGTGAATGTAGAGAATTTGAAACTTTATGAGCCTTCCATGTTATATCACAAAGAGGAATAGGTCATACCTTCTGTTGTAACTTATTTTGACACACTTGAAAGTTACAAAATTTTGAATTTTAGCCAGTCTACCTCCTGGCTAAATCCTCACGCTTATATAAGTTTTCTTTGGAAATATAAATAAATAAGACAAGGAAGTTTGAGGTCATTTTTAAAGCATCGGAAGGAATCAGAGCTTCATCAGACCTTCTCCATTGGAAAGTACTCTAAATTAGCTTTCGAGAGGCATATATAATTCCCCAAATGGAGTCCTTTATCAAAATATAGAACAAGTTGAAGTTCACTATTGAAAATCCAAAAAACAAAGGAAAAAGGCTAAGTGTTGAGTCCCAGATCCCAACAATCGGAGGTCTCGCAATATCGAAAATCGACAATCAAATTTCCAAAGGGGAATTACATATTGCATTATCGAAAAAATGTTGCATTGAAGAGTTAAATCATCGGGAAATAGGTTTTCTAGTGTTAAAGTCCCAGGAAATGTCGAAGCAAATTATAAAGGAAATTCATTGCAAAATAGAGCAAGTTTGAGCACTTTCTCTCTCCTCCCAAAGGGACATGTGGAAGTCAATGATTGGATCTAATAAGGGCCATGTAGAGGATGACATCAACAACTACATGGTCATAAGATGGACACATGGCAGGTGGATTCAACATTTTCAAGGGCTAGATGAGGCCAAAAATGGGTGACATGTGTCAGCACTCAAAGGCTGATATGTGGCAGTGATGACATCAGTAATCACATATCAGAGCTTGAGGCTTGTTTTCCATGAGAGTGAAACCTATGATTGAAAGCCTTTGGTAGAGGGCCTCCAATAAGAGGGCTAGACATGGGCAGATGAAGGGTCACAGGACCAAGGGCCATAGGGAAAAGGTGATCAATGATCACAATCAACATTTTGTAACTTGTGACACTTTAAAAGTTCTGATTGTGAATTTTTGGGAAAAGGAGCCTCATTATGAGGGCTTAATTGCAGTCATGTGAAGAGCCAAAGGACTAGGGCTAAACACAGAAGGTGATCAGTGATCGCAAGTCCTGGAGGGTGCAACCAAGTCTTGCATTATAAAATCACTGATTACGAAGCCCCAATATTATAAAGGCCCAAGCACATATTATGTGGTCCATGTAGCTTAATATTTCTAAATAATCGACCGCCATTTCCACTAACTCTAGGATTATTATTTTAAAGGACTATTATAATGATATACTTCGAAGAATCAGCCCCCTCTTCTAGCCAAAGGGCTTAATCTCCAAAAAGGCTTTGGTCTTAGGTCCCCTAGCACTGATTATATAGTTTCCACCTAAGCCCTGGCGGCTAAGGCTCATAGATCAATGGCCATCATTCATTTCGGACCCCCTATTTTTTCTAAAGTTTAACAAAGAGGGGGGGATCCGAAAAGTGGTTTTGAAGAAACCATCTTCGTATATGTGGAAATTTGTGATGAATTTTGCACCCCCTCGACTTGAAACCACAAACCACCAAGGGATATCCGCAAAATTCACTTGTGGTTTTGACTTCTCAAAATCATGATGAATTATTTCAAAATTATTCAAAGGGGCCCTATTGTTCAAAAAACATTCTCCTGAACTTTCATGATTCTACATAGGATTTCCTATTTGGTGTGAGGGTAAGTCCAAGTGATAAATGATTCTTTGGTAATTTTTAACCAAGAAAACATATTAAAATACTTGGAAAATCTATTCCATATTGTTGATTTTAAGGTACATAATCATTGTTAGTTAAAGGATAGAGGACAGTTGGTAGTTTTTGAAGAGACATCTATGAAAAAACCTCAGATTTCTAGGCAGGAGAATCAATATCTGGCAGAATTTTCGAGAAATAATTTCTTGTTTCATATTTTAGAGAAAAGCAGGAGCATAATTCCAAATCTCAAGCACAAAAAGGAGAAATCAAAGAATCCATTTCCAAAAATGGAGGTTGAATAGTTTCTCGTAGTTCCAAATTTCTTGCAGACTATCTAGAGATTGTTTTATTTTTAGTGTATTGTTTAGGATTTTATTCCAAAATATTGTAACAATTTAGTAGAAATTTATTCTATATATTGTTTCATTTGTAATGTTCCAAGGGTTGACTTCTCATGCCAAAACCTAGTCGATTTGAAAATATTTTATTACAGAAATCCTAATTGAAGTATTCTAGCCCCAGTTCTTTACAGAGCTTGCTTTTCCTGAATGTTTTTGTAGTACTTTCATACCTTATTTTCATCACATGTTCAAAGTAACGTAGCATATATGAGTAAGAACAGATTAAGTGTAAATCTCTCTGAAATCCCTTGCAAAATTATAGTCATTTAGAGATATTAATTAACTAGACTGTTTGTCTTGGTTAATTCCTCTACATCTGTTAATTGTTGCCTTCTATCATCTTTTGAATGTGTTTTGTTTGGTTGTAGAAATCTTCTACATGCATCCATTCTATATGGTTGATTAAGTATTTATTATGACTACTTAATTATCATGAATTATCTTATATTCTTTTGTGAAATTCTTTAAAAATCATGTTATTATGTCAAATTGGATGTTGTCACTTTGACCAAGAACTCTGTAGGAGAGCAATTTATTCATAATAGAGATTGGACAATCATTAGCAACCACCCAAAATAAATCATAAATCTGGCCATTATGCTTCATATGTCATTGTCGAGTGACGGTAAACAATGTTAGACAAAGGCTTGTAAGAATTGAGTGAGCCCCCTCTAGTTGAAGGGCAAGCTTTAACTTAAATACTGGTCGAGTTCGTTTCACAGTGTAGTTTTTGTAGCCAAGGATTGCCTACGAGAAATAAGTAAAACACCTTATGTGGAGGATTTAGCACTAGACGCTCAGGAAAACTTGACAGAAGATATTGCTTTGCAGAAGAGGTCTAGAACTACAAGACAAGGGCAACATGACCTTTGGTAGATTGGGTTGAAGGGAAAACTTTCAGGCAAAGCTAAAAAATACACCAGAGAGAAGGTGGTGGAAAAGTTTCCTCACCTCATTCAGTAGATTATTTTAGGGACCAAAATCGTCTCAAAATGGGGAGTTGTGATTTGAATTGGATCATTATATTGTTTCCATCCATATCAATGCATTTGGAATAGAAATAGTGGAGGAATCCGCTCATGGGACTGTTTTTACCGGGGTGACCCAGTTTAGCGAAACACAATCTAAAACCTTCTCGGAGCATTTTTAGGCATCAAATGATATTTTGTGGGGGTAAAAATTGGATTCTTTGACACTGCACCTTTTCACGCTATTCTACACATAGAGACCTTTCCAACTATGAAAGAAACACATCAATCAATGTCCATATGCAAAATTTATGCCACTTAGAAGTTGACCTTCCTGTTTTCACACTTATAGTTCGGGAGGATGCCGCGTCAGCCCACATTATTCATGGAAAAGGGGCTAGCCATGTGTTTGTGATGTGAAATAATCTAGAAGAGTCTATTTTGTAACTCTAGTTAAGAGTTTATGTAGTCAAACTTAACAGCTCATAGGTTATCAGGATGTGTTATAACTGACCCACTAGGAGGAAGAGGCATTCGATTCTTTCGAGACAATTTTGTTCCATAGATGAGCAAAGATAGCCATGAGAGATAGGAGGTAGAGAAAACAGAGAGCATCTATGCAGTGTAGTAGCCCACGGGCCACAGAAATTTTTTCTTTGTACCTGGATCCATATTTCCAGAGGGGAAAAGAGAGTGAAGCGAACTCACCTTCCAACTTTGTTTTCACCCGAAATGGTTTCCGAGAGAGAATATCTTGTGTCTTATGTGTATATGAGCTTATTTTGTTGTTCTCTACTTTTCTACATTGTTTCCATTCGCATGCACGCACTAATTACAATAAAATATACGATCTAGAAATTAAATAAAATTGTAATAGTGTACAATCTCTAATTTTTAATATATTATTATTAGATATTTTGTGATGAGTTGTCCAGTGGAATATCCATGACGTTTTATCGATCAATCCATGTCAAGTTATCTAATGAATCTAGAAACTCACCTGTCTGAGGATGATCTCTATTAGTAGCATCATATTTTTGTCCCTTAAATAACTATTCCTCGTATGCTTGGTAAACCTAAGAAGTTAATTTCTTAGTCTTATTTTTTGAAGAAACATAGGAAAAGGCATGTTTATTAGGGATCCATTGGGCAGGTTCCTCTTCTGAGGTTGTGACTGATGGATTTTTTATGACTTCCACGTCTTCTTGGCCTTATTTTTCCAATTTCTTATCATCTACCTTATCTTGGGGTTCTTCTTCGATGTAAACTAAATAGAATTATCTCTGAGTGCCTTCCCACCATTTATGCCTCTGGCTATTTTTTTTGTTGTATGCATATTGGTAGTTTTCATGGCTCTAGGGCAGTTTTTAATTGTGTTTCCTATTTCATAACGCACTCGACACTGAAAGGAGATATTCTCATAGTCTATATTTTAAAACAAAAAGTAATATGTGATACTAAAATTCAGTTTTTCTTGAAAACCCTTACTAAAATCCATCTCAACATAGATACAATCATATCTCAGGTTGAGATAATCTTCTGTGTTCGGGATTTGGTAATGGAAGACTCCAACTGCATCCCCAATTTCCTTATTTGATCCCAATATATGAAGGAATGCTATCAAATACATATTTAAACAATGACACATAAATACAATGAAACAAAACTTCAATTAATAAATAGAAACCATTGAAATTGTTTACATGCATAAAATAAAAAAACTAGCTCGGGTGATGGTAGCTTGTCTCTAAGAAGAGATGTGATGACTATGCCTTATCAACTATGTTACAATCAGGCTGCGATGCTTTTTTTATTATTGAGAAATAATGGAAAACCATAGGCATACAAAAACCTAACCCTACGAGATAAAGTACCAAAAATTTGTGGGCCTTGTTGGGATTAGTGGGAAGGCCAGCTTCTCTATGTCATAATTTGGTGATATTATTGCGACACATAATTAGAAATATCTAATTGAGCAAAAAAAAATTTCCTAACAAGTCCTCACCTTTTGGTTTTTGAAATTGGCACATTTTCCAAGCCATTTAGGGCCACAAAATAGGTTTGGAAGTTCGGGACCCAAAAAATTATCAAAAATAGAAAGTTGTGCTGGACTAAAAGAAATGAAAGGAAACAATGTTGGGGGTCCAATTGGAATAGTTAGTGATCATTACTACCCACCTATATCATTCCCCCCCTCAAGAAGCAATAGTGAGCATTACTTTGAGTTCCTCCATGAGATGGGGAAAGTTCTGCTAAGCTTGTTCCCTGGTGAGCCATTTGCCTTGGTGCAAGAGTTAGCCAACATTGATAATGCGATATAGTTGGATCCACTGATTGTGTGTTCTTGATCTCTTTTTTCATGATTCAATGAGTTTTGGCTTATTCATTGCAGTCTACATGGAGCTCTAATGGTGTCAGCTTCTCAATAACGTCTGATGTGTCTCGCAATGGTGGAAAATGTGGTTCAAGTAAGTCCACAATGAATATGGGGTTCAAGTCAAGGAATGGGGGATATTAAGCTTCAAATAATTGTCTCCAATAGGCTTGGTGATAGTGTAAGGCCCATATTAGAGTGGTTGAAGCTCCAGATGGGCTTCGACAAGGTATTCATTCTGCAAATGCTACCAAACTTTTTCACCCACCCAAAAATTGTGTGGCACTTGATGTCGATCATGTCATTGTTTGTACTAGGCATTGGATTTATCCAAAATTTCATGAACTTGCTTGTAGATGTGTTTAATGAATTTAATAAACTTGGTGGATTTATGAACATTAGAATGAACATGGGGAGATTCTTCCTATGTAGTTGCAAGAGGTAGTGCAACATCACTGGGACACATTAGTTGAAATCCCATGCCCACTTGAAAGGGGGTGTGGCTAGTCAAGCAATGGATATATATGTTATAGTTGTTTTGCACATAATAAATACTTTCATCTCATGTTTTTGGATGCTCAAAGTTGTACATACGTAGATAAATTGACTCCTCTCCACATACATATCTTAAAGTAGCTTGGTTTCGTATTCTTAGATTGATTGTGACCAAGTTTAAGTCCTCAAATTTTTGTTTAAATTTTTGCTTCTTTCTTATATTTATTTATATTTATTCTATATAAACTGTACACCATTTGGGGAAACTTCCACTACTCTTTATCCCACTTCACCTGATGATGATGTAAGCCATACTGGATTCAAAAGTTCCATCTGAAAACCCGATTCCTCCGATGGTGGTGTTTTTAATTAGACGTATTGAATATCAATTTCTTTCTGTTCAATTTACACTTTCCTTCCTTCAGGTTTTTCAACCATTTATGATTTATACCCCTATGATCTATCCCTTTTCAAACTATTTTCTTTAAGCATAAAAGTTTCCACTACAATATTATACTAGTCCTTTGTCACATCTGTAGCTTGTTCTTGAAATATTTGTTCATAAGTCCATGAATATTTATTTGCTAGCTTCTTAATATTTGGTTGTATGTCATGTTCATATGTAAAGTTAACCACTTTTAACACTCTTGCTTGAAATGATATGATATGGGTGATAGTGCCAAAAATTTCCTTTAGTGAAATTCTTGTCTTCCAACATATCCTCTATTCCTTTCAAAGCTTGTCTAGAATTGAAAATAAAAGGTCCTACTATCTTCTTCAACTTAAAAGAGAGTTCTTGATGTGTGGACATAAAATGGATCTAATCCACATCAAGACTATGTCTGATGAAATCCAATGCAAAAATTATGATGGGTAAGAAAATAGATAGCTGATATGGAGGGATATTTGGACCATATAATCTAATCTCAATGCAATTTTCAAAAATAAACCAATCTCAAAAATTAGTGTCTAGGTTGAACTGCAAATATCCTTTGATATTAGAAAAAATCCTTGTTGGAGGTTGATTAATTAAACTAGTGAAAACAATTGACATTAAGGTATGAAGATACTATGAAAAACCTTGGCTTCAATATTTTTTTCTCACATCATTGGTTTAGTAAACAAAAAATTTTTGGGATTATGAATTTAGGATATTAAGATCCATATGATAAAATTTAACCCTGTGTGATTATAAAGTTAAATGCACAAGATAATATGGGAATCTAAAAGACGATGTTTTGGAGATGAGAGACCTCAAATTTAATGGATTGTGAAAGGTAAGTGGGTATGTCTAAGATAACCCCATATTGTATTACCAGACCAAAATATTCTCACTCACATGTTTGAGATCATCCTCTCCTAGGATACATGAAATAAATAATAGATGAAAAATTTCAAACAAATTGCCAAAAGATAGGTAGAAGCTTATTGAGGATTTGAAGCTTTAGAATATAAAAAAAATCCTTAAAAATATATGTATATATTTATTAGTTAGGGATATGGATTTGTAGGCTTGTATCAAATTTTCATCAATGAAAATCTAATTATTTTCAATAATTAGAAAACAAATTATGCCTTGAATCAATTCTGGGTTAATTTTAATAATAATACAACCTTCTTTTGAGATGACAAACAATTTGGAGGGAATATAATTAAAACAAAACCAACTATTGAATTTGGGTAAATCATAGGTCTGGGTCACAATAGTACAGCATAACCCTGATTGAACTATACGAAAAAGTACATTGGATGGGCTAGCATATTGTATGGCTTTTCCCCTAATAGAGAAAAAACAAAAATGGAAGTTTGTATCATATATGCAAACGTTTTTATCTAGAAAACGAACATTATCATACTGATGAGTTTCTTTACATAGGGAATCTTTAATTTTATCAATTTTAAAAAGAATATGAAAAAATTATCGAAAAAGAGAGGAACAAGCCTTCCCGAAAATAATGACAAGAATGGAGCTAATGTGGAATTGTCAGAATTATTCTATAGGGGTTCAATAGTCTCAGTTGGTAGTCTATCATTGTCTCAGGGATCCATGAGAATGACTCATTCCCATTTTATGGCATGAAAATACCATACCCTTGCACTTAGGTGCATGTTTATCAAAGTACTTTTTGTAGATGGTATCATACTAATATGGTGTTGATGTGTATGGCCACATCGACATCCACTGTGCATGATGTGGATTTTAAAATAAGCATTGGTAGTTGATTGTATCAAACTTACCTATGTCCTGATCGCTTGCGGCCAGTGTTTTCTTCCATCACATTTTTATCTAAGAAAAAACACCCATGGTTTTGAGGACCCCCCAACCGATTTTGAAATTTTCCGGGTATGGGAAGTACATTATTTAATCAGGGTTGTTGATCTTGTGTAGGTGGCTTTTGCACACATATTAATGAGGGAATGCACCCCGCCCCCACCCAATTAAATTTTTATGAGGCTAGTGGGGCCTCATGTTATGGGATAGAAGTTGTGTGATTCTTGTTGCTTGATATGTTGACTAACATATGCTTCACTTAACCTTAAATATTTTGGAATTCAAAAAATAACTTTTCTATAGCTTTTGGGAGTGCAAAACTTCACATAACCTATGACATGCTCAGACTAAGAACAAACAAATTTTCTTTCATTATTTCATTTCCTTTTCTATTGCTCTTCTTCATATTCAAATTTCATTTCTTAGGAACCTCATTACCTCAAAATATCCATTTATCTCACATAGGTTGCATAGTTATTTCCACTCGTATAGGTAACCTCCCCATTATCACTTGATGAAATCTCCATGATCTTTTAAAAGTGGAAAATGATGGTATAAACCATGATGCCACATTGTAAGACATCATCAACCTACCTTGAGACATAACAAAGATTGAAGGAAAACATAGGGAATATGTTTTGAACCATGTGATGATGTTTCATCTATTGTGTTATTCAAACAACATCATCAGTGACTCAATTCATCTAGGGCTCTTTAAATGCACCCCCATTGGCACTTGATCAAAATGGTACATTAGTGAGAAGGGAGGATCTCACAAAATGTTTGACTCATTATCTATGTGATTTTCATATTTTCTAAGACCTTGTTTGTCATGACATGAGGATTGAATTATTTTCATAGTTTTAACATACATATTCCACCCACATTCCAGTACGTATCCATGAGTGATATATATTTTGGAGTATCTACAAAATAAACATTCCAAATGAATATATCTTATATACTTTTCCTCAAGTCCCTTTACCTTATGATAGCAAAGGATGTTTTCACCACCAGGCCGCGAAATGAGGAAGAATCCATCAAACAATATAAACAATTTGTGCTCATTTATGTCCAATCAAGATATCTCTATGTAGTTATCCTAAATCCTCCACAACCTCATCATGAAGGAAACATTGGTGGTATCAAATGTTATTAATGATCTAATTTGATGTACCCACTACCAACATTAGCATGGGAACCAAATTACCCGTCAAGGAAACTCATATGGACCACCTATATCATTCCACTAAGTAGGCTAGATGTCATGAGTCCCCTCAACCACAAAGATACGGTACTATGACAATACTCCTCGTGAAGTCAATAACCACCTCATTTAGGGGGGAATTTACCCAACCATGCATAATTTTAATGGTGTGTTAACATCCAAACTCTCTTTTGGAAATATCGATGAGCCTCATAAATGGGTAATTATATGGGCTCATTTTACCTCCTAAACCAGTAAAATCAACCATTCTCTTAGCTTATTGTATGATTTTCTAATTATATTTATGCTTATTGGGTGAGTTCAGTTAGTTATTATGCCATGTGGTCTAACATGTATTTAATACAGAAAATTGATGGATTTCGAGGTCAGAGTCAAGAATCTAGTGGTCAAACTACAGAAATAACTCAAAGTAGACAGAGGAGAAGACTTATAGGAGGGAATCCCCCTCATTTATTTCTCCTCACTTTGAATTCCCCTTCATTTAGCTTGGAGTACAAGTAGCCGAATCATGCACTAGAAGGCAGCTGAGCAAGTGGAAGATGATTGATAGTTATCTCGAGTTTTGGGAGCCAAACTTCCCTAATTTTAAGGAATCTGTTGGTAGCTTCAGATGTATAAGTAGAGAGGCCTAGGGTCTCACTAGATTCGACTTTTTTTTTCTTGTGTAAACTCTGCTCAAATTTTGAGCTTACTATTTTATGACAGTTTTATGTAATCTTGTTATTTTTTGATAATGAAGATGGAATCCTTTTTGAGCTAGCACTGAGTTACCTCAGAGGGCTGAAGCTCTTAGGTTAGGACCCAATCCAAGAAACCAAGCTTCTTTTTACTTGTATTTGTATGCTTTACTTCGGTTTGTAGACTAGTTTGTTGTTAGATGTATTTCTATTATGGTTAAGAATAGGTTGCTTTTGATGATTCAGTAGCTTGCTTCCATTTGTGCTTTCTGTAGCAGGTTAAGCAGTGATCAGAGAAGACTCAAAAGGCTAGCAATAGTGCCTTGGCCTCTCTTCCTCTCTCTGGGACCATGATTTGAGGCAAATACTCCTTTGCTGCCCCAAAAACACACATTTTCCTCATTCCTAGGACTTCTAGTGTTTGCATCTCTCTAGTAGGTTGATAGTCTAGTTTTGCTTCACTTTATATATTCTTTATCATGTTCACTTCTTGATTTTCAATATTCCTTTTGTATTCTTTCCTTTCTTACAGAATTTCCCAGCATTTCCTTCTATACATCATAGTTTAGGCCACTTTCATGTAAAACTCTGTTTTTCCTCGGATGCACTCATTTCATTGGTTGCTTGATTTTCTTGGTTGAGTGTCAGTTTCTATGTGGAAGATCTATTCCAGTAGTAGGCCAGACTACCAGCAATCACACCCTCCATCGGATCCATTCCCTATGGGTCTCCCAAACCTCACCTCAATTATGCCCTAGTTTCCTTCATTTTTCATAGAACTTTCCTCTCTCCTTGAGCAAACCCAATCATATTTATCTCTCTGGTGATTCATGGTAGACCTTAGGTGCCCTAACACTTCATTCCAACCTTCATCCAGCTTTTCCACCCACTCTCACACCCTCAAAATAGTAAAAATTACTCTTAGCCTCCTCCTGTAGGCCTCTTGTAGTTTCGTTGTTTTCGTCTTGTAGTTTTCTTGTGTCCTCCTGTAGTTTTTCCTGTAGGATTTCTTTTGAAGGCTGAGTGTAGGAAAAGCCTCTAGAAGGCCACCTAAGACCTCCTGGGACCCATCCACACTATCCTACATCCTCCCAAGCTCCAAAACCACCCTCTAACGCCACCTTTTCATTGCCACACTCACACACAATAAATTAGATGCATGTTAAATTCACATAAAAACACATAAAAATCCAAAAATATGTTTTTTGCTTATTTACTTCCAGAAATAGCATGGTTAGATGTTGTTTACTTCCTTCAGTAGGTAATGACATTTATTTCATGGCTTTCGTAGTGTTTTTGGCAAAAGTAGAATTAGCTTGTTGATTAGGGTTTATTTGGTTTTTCTTTACATTCGAGTGTTTCTCCTTTTTGTAGTTAGAATAGCATCTGTAGAGTAATATTTCATTCCTTTCATCACACATAGAGCTACTTCTGAAATCTATAGAAGTTGGCTTGAGCTCCTAGTGATCTCGCGTTGGCTGGCCAGGTGACAACCTGCAATGAGAACTAGTAATTGTGCATATAGCATCGACGCTTCCAAGTTTGTTACAAACTACCGGATTGATAACTTGGTAGCCCAAGAGTTGCAGCATTCTTGCTGCAATACTAGCACTCACCACCTTTTTGGCACTGTTGCCGGGGAAGCTTCAAAGTATTATGTGACTACTACTTTCTCCTATTTCCTATTGCAACATTCTGCTAATAGTTTACTTCAGCAAAAGTATACTAGCCATTTCTTTTCTTTCAGGTCTACATTTCCTTGCTTTCCTTTTCAATTCTGCAAATTTCTATTCAACAAGTTCATTTCATCTAGTTGCAATTTGTTTTGTTCAATCACAATTTCAGTTTATGTAGGTACTTACAGTGTGGGGAAAAAGAAACAAAAAACCAACCAAAACTATTTCCTTTCATGCCTCGTAGGAGTAGAGATAACTTAGGAAAATTTTTTCCCAACACTGCCACTACTTCGCACAGCCAACCTTCTCTCTTTCTTGGTCGCTGCAATCAAGAATAACCCTTAGGTGAACATCCAGACATATTTGAAGAACCTATAGGGGAAGAAGGCTTTGCTGTCAATAGAGTTTGAATTCAATACCCTAAGGATGGCATCTCAGCTGGACCTAGACCTCAGCCATGCACAGAAGGAGAGATTACTTCAGCTCAATGGATTGGATGAATATAGATTGCAAGCCCTTCTCCATACAGAGGTATTTCAACTTCAAAGAAGTATATGGCATGACATAAATATCAAGGAGAAGCAATACCAAGAGGAAGATTTGGCACTACTCTATGATTCAAGATACAAGGATTTCAAAGGCATGCTGAGGACAAGATGGCTGGGACCCTACATTGTGGAGAAGTGCAATGAAAATGGTTCAGTTCTGATCAGAACCATTGATGATGAAGCCATCCCCATGCTTGTCAATGGACATCAGTTGAAAGTATACAAGAAACCCCTCTCCAAGCGAGAGTTTATTGAAGATTTGAATAAAAAAATGATGGTAGTGGAGCATGTCTTAGCTTCCACTTCACCCACTCATTGTATAAAAAAGAGAAAAAATAAGGACTCAAGTGAAAACCTCCTTGAGGCGCTCGAGTCCCATCATTGGGTTGAAAACCTCTTGTGAGGTGACCCAGTGATGTAAAAAATGGAGGGAAAAGAATAACATCCCTGGGTGAAAACCTCCCTTGGAGGTGCCCAGGGCAGGAAATTAAGGTGAAAATCTCTCTAAGGCACCCTAGTTGTTTTCAAAAAAAAAAGAGAAAGAAAATATGAAGTTTTATTGCATTGCAGGTTTGTAGGAGGACTACAGGGAACAGAAGAAGGTGCCAAGGGGACCCTGGCATTCATAATGAGAATCCATCTCATCTTCTCCACACCTTCATCCATCATTTTTGGCATCTCTTTCACCCCACTGTACCTCTTCTACCAAAGCTATGTTTTCTATAGGATGCTTTCTTTTTTTCTATAGGAGGCTCCTGTAGGAATTACAGAGAGCCAAAAATGTCTACAGGAGGTAGTTTGAGGGACAAGAAAAGCTTCATGGGGAACGTATAATCCCTCTTACCATATTTAAAACTCCTTGCCATCATTTCCAAGCCTGCATCATACTCTAAGTATTATTATTATTATTAATATTATTTTCCTTTCCAAGAAAAAACACAGAAAAATAGTTTTTCAGTTTTGAAAAAAAAAACAAAAAAAAAGGAGGAAAATGCACCATTAACTTTACCTTAACCTTACTTACTATCCCTCCATCATTCATCTCCACCTCTTGCATCATTCTCAAGCTCCAAGCACAGGGATATAGCTGAAGTTTCAAGGGGAGAAGCAGCTACATGGGCTCCTGTAGGAATTCCTGTAGCAGCTGATCCCATAGAAGTCCAGCACCAGCAGCAAGGGACAACACATCAGAAGGATGAAAAGGAACATGCAACTCAGCCCTAACAAAAGAAGAACCTGCAAAAACACACAACAACACATCAACATGTAGAGAGATCATGCATGAAGGAAAATGAAAGCATGCAGCAGAGAAAGCCACACCACCTCACAGTCGATGGCAGCAAATACACTAGGATACAGGTAAGTAGCTAAGTCACTCCTCTATTTGCATTTGTGTAATTAGGAATCATATGAAGGAAACGATATGGTTGAAATCGAAAGAGGGAAAGGTAGCTAGTTAACTTGGCCACCTTCATTTAGTTGACTCCACTTAACTGAAATATCACCCACATGTGTGCAACTCAAGCGAAAGCTGCAAAGGACATGCAGTGGGAGGAAGAGTTAACTCCGATGTAGTAATGACGGGATGATTACGAGGAGGGTCATGATGACCAAGTAGGTGGGGGCCAGTGCTATTAATATGGGAAACGTACGCCTCGCCAGCTCAGCACTCATAACCTAAAACAATGATAAAAGGTAATGAGCACTCCTCCCCACGCATTCTCACCACCTTTTCTTTAGTTTCTCCTCGTAACTCAACCACAAAACAGTCTTCTTATGCCCCCACAGCCTCATATCCACCATCCTCCATCGATTTCCTCCATAATGTTTCTCTTGGCATCTTCTACACGAACCCTATAGGTTTTCTACAAGATCACCTACAGGAAATTTACAGGAGGAATTTTGTATAAAGACAAAGGCAAATTGTCCTTTGGGATTGTTACACGTATTTCTGTTTTGGATTATTTGATGGATATTTGAAAACCTCTAGAATAGTATTGAAATGTAATTATAGGTACAATATTACTTATACATTTTATTAATATAGTTTTATCTAGTTATTGTTTGTTATAAATTAAATAAAAGAGCAAAAAAACACAAAATATTATTGAAAAAAATAAATTAAACATAAGAGGTACAATTATACATGGTGCACCCAATCCAGGATAGGTTCATGAAGAAACAATTAATCCTTCATTTTATATTATCCATCAAACTAAAGGGATACAACCTACAACAAATCTGTTGGAACTTCCTCTTCAATATCACACAATCTCCTCTCTTTTTCACACCCAGAATAAGACATAGCTATAAATCAATTCCCTCATATAAAACAAGTGTTTCCTTCCACGGAAAAAACCCTAACTTCTACCGTCATCTATTTGGCCTAATGGACAACCTATATTGACTATGACATTACATGAAAGTTATCCTGATTCATTGGAGAAGGCGTTGAGGTTGGCAAGAAAAAATGAAAGTGGAATTATGGAAACAAGGAATCCTACCACTCACAACTATAAATATGGAAGTGTTTTTTCTCGTAGCCTTCCACAACCTACAAGGTTTACACCACAACAATTGGAAGAAATAACAGAAAAAGGACTTTGTTACAATTGTGATAGAAAATACACTAAAGGTCATAAGTGTGCTAAGAAGAAATTATTTTACATAGATTGTGAAGAGGAGGAAGAAAAGGATCAAGAAGAGGATATACATCGGGATATACACCAGGAACCAACCCTAGAGAAATAGGAAATGAAGCTGACCATATCTTGTAAAGCTTTAGCAAGAATTACCACTCCTCAAACTCTCAAGATAAAAGGACATATCAAGAACAAAAAGTTTCAAGAAATGAAAGATCACATCAAGCATCAACAACAAGTTCTCCAAATTTTAAAGGGTAACCCCAATTTGTTGTAGAATCAAATCAAACAAAAGGTAGATCAACATCGCAGTGAAAGAAGTTTTGATGTAGGCAATTAGGTATTTTTATGAATACATCCGTACAAACAAAAGTCCCTCAAGCAAGCTAAGAAGGATAATATATTATCACCAAAGTACTATGGTCCTTAAAGGTGTTTCAAAAGATTGGTACTATGGCATACAAATTGGAGCTTCCTGTATCTTCTTGAGTGTCCCCAGTTTTCCACGTTTCATGCTTAAAGAAGGTTATAGGTGATAAGCTTCGAGTTCAAACAATATTTTCGAAACTTTACGAGGAAGGAAAAATCATATTGGAACCTGAAGCAATCATGGACACAAGAACCTGAAAACTACGAAATCAATCAATTTCATAGTATCTCATCAAGTTGAAGAACTTACCTGTTGAACATTCCACATTGGAGGACGAAAATTTTATAGATAAGCATCAAGAACTATTGAAGCATTGAGGACAACACTTTTTGAAGGAGAGGGGCATGTTAGGTCCCTATACTACTAGTGTAACCCCTCATTGTTATTAGTGAAACTCCATTATTATATTTTTATGCCAATGTAGCTCCCATATTGTTATTATTGTGCCCAATAGAGGCCCACTATTGTTATTGTCGTGCCCTTACATTATTATTGTTATGTTGGCAATGATTATATTGTGACCCCTTAGACTCCTATATATAGAAAGGAAGCCTTATCATTTGTATCATCTGAGTGTTGTTCATTTGTGTACTCTAAAGGAGGTTGCCCCCTTGAAGAGGCTGATTTCTAAGGCGTTGATGTTTCTTTTCTATCTTTTTGTGAGTTGGTTTTATAACAGAATCGGATCCAAATACAACTAAAACAAGACCTATAAGTTAGGAAGATAATTGGGATCCACACCCAACAATATCCCACTTGGATATTGATTATGATTTCCTGGAACCTTTGAATTTACTTTTTTTGTGATCTCATCAAGCACTGTGTATTTTGTGTTTTATTTTTCTTGTTCCCTTCACTGCAAATTATCTTTGTATGAGACTCTTTCAATGAATACCACATCTCTACTACTAATGATTTTAAGGTTTTCATAATCATATAAGAAGTAACCAAAATCATTAACACCAAATTCAATAAAGGTACAATTATTTTATTTTTTCTCAAACATTGTTATGTTTTCTTTATTAATGTGGGAAAATGATTCACACCAAGATGTATTAAAAAATGAGTAGTTTACCTTCTTACCTATCCATGCCTCCTCTGAAATACCACCATCCAAGGAGCTTGAAGGCCCTTTCTTTATTAGATATACAAAAGCATCTACAACATCCACCAAAGATTGTAAAGGAAATCTTACATGTAATCTCATACACCTTGCATTCTCCATGATTGTCTTTTTCTTCCTTGCTGACATACCATTTTCTTGTGGTGTTCCTCGAATTGTCTTCTCTCTACAAATTCCATGGTCTGAACAATAATTATAAAAATAATTGCTGCATTATTCACCTCCATTATTTGAAGTGAGAAACTTCAACTTCATTCCTAATTCATTCTCAACCAAAGATTTCTATTTCTTGAAATGATCAATAATGCCATATTTATTGTCAATACAATAAACCCAATTTTTCCTAGTTTCATCGCTAATAAAAGCAATATAATAGCGAGAGCCATTGAGAGATGATATTTGAGCACAACGCCATATATTTGTATGAACAAGCTATAATTTTTCACTCTTTCTTTTTCCAAACTCTAATAAATTTGACTCTCTTATATTTTTCATAAACACAATTTTCATAGAAATACAAATCAACATGCTTCAAACCTAGCAAGAAATTTCTTGAGTGAAGAATTTGCATCACCTTCTCACTTATGTGCCCAAGCCTATGGTGCCACAATGTCGTATCTACTCCTATGGAGGTTAAAGCATTAGTAGAATAAGAAATATCATTGTATAAATACAATGTACTAACATTTTCTCCTTTTTCTATTACCAGGGCTCCCTTAGTGACCTTCCAGGTTTTTTCTCTAAACATAGTTACACAACCTTCACCTCCCAACTATCCTCTTGAAGTTATATCTTTCTTTTTATTTGAAGCATGCCTTACCTTCTTTAATATTCATTGGTTTCCATCTTATTTTTTTATGAGTTCCTTACCAATTCTAATGATTTTACAGGGTATATCATCACCTAAACAAACATATCCAATATCTCCTTGACTAAAGTCATGAAAATGTTTCATACCAACTGTGACATGGAATGAAGCCCCTGAATCTATGAGATAGGCATCAATAATATTATCTAATGAATTAATCAAAGCATTGCACAACACATCACATGGTACATTCACTTCGTGATTGTTTTCTTATCATACATATGCTTCTTTTCCCTTCCAAGATTTACAGTATTTTTTTAAGTGTCCTATCTTTCCACATTTCTAGCACACTATACATGATATGTATTTGGATCTTTCTTTTCATGAATTACTATGATATCTTGGGCTCTTTCCTTTCTCTAGTTTTCTTCCTCTAGTCTCTACAATCAAAGCATTACCTGTTATCTCACCTCAGATTTTACATCACATTTCCTCACTAAGGATGGCATGAACCACATCATGAAACTTTAAATCACTATATCCATATATAGAACTACTAATAGTCATAAATAAGCCATTCAAATTTTCTAGCATTGACCACATAAAGAGTAGAACTCTAGCATCATCATCAAAATTTACCATTAAAGAACTTAGTTGACTGTAGTGTTGTTTCAATCAACCTTAATTGACTCAGATTGCAACATTAATTTTCAACCTAGGGTAGGTCTTTCTATTTCAATGGAGTTCACACTGTCTATGATGATACACTCCAGCCAAACATAAGGAAATGCAGAAAAACTGTAAAAGATGTCACTAATCTAAATTGTTGAATCAAACCATGCATGTAGATACAAAAACACTCTACAGAATTAAATCACAACTCACAGCTATTGAAGTAAAGGCGCGCCACACAAGAACTAACATCTATTCTAGTTGGTTACTATTACTCTATTGATTGACTCTGTGTAATAGAATAATATAAATAGAAACAATAGCGAATGCAATTCACGATTTGTACAACAACAGCGAGAAACCATAAATCAATGAACTAAACTAAAATGTACACTACCTAATCACTGCAATCCCTGCCAAAGAGGAGGGCCCTCCCTCCTTAGCAGGAGGTAGGAAGAACACAAAAAGTTATTAATGAATCAGTTGGAAAGTAATAGCATCACCATGCTAATTGATTTTGAATAAGTTCAGGATCACAGAAACAGAGCAACAATACTCTTCTATACGTCATTTTCTAATACATAAAAGTCCAGTCTCTTATAACTATTACAACTCGAAAATTACAAAGAAAATCAGTCATGAGAATCTCTTGATTCTCATGCTGATAAAAAATAAAGAAGTTACAACTTATTACTAAATAAATATGCATCGGTTGGAACTGCTCAAGTCTTGTTGCTTTAGAAATCAACAATCCTATTGCCGAAAGTTGTTATGTGAAATAGTACCCACATTTCTAGCTTTGGTGCAACAACATTGAGCAAATGGTGGTTCGAGATGACGTGGCATAACTAACGACAACATTGTTGATGTGATGGAAAATCCACGCAAGGTGTAATATCATCTGATGTGTAACAACAACCTGTAGCAACATCTAATGTGTAACAAAAATCTATAACAACAACAACCTATAATAGCAGAAACCTGTAACAACAACAACCTATAACAACAACAACCTATAACAACACCTAATCTATAGTAGCGGTATGTAACAACACTCAGGGTGTAACAACGAACCGTTCTACCCTTTCCTGTAGTTTGTCCTTGTTGCGTGTCTTCTTCATAACTTCATTCACGTGAGCCAACACTTGAAAAATATGAACTTCCAAAAAATACTCCTTTAGTGCTCTCCCAGTTAGCCACAAAAATGAATAAAGCCTCCTATTATTCAGAAAAATACAACAAAGTAACATGACAATAAAATGGATTAAAAAGGTAAGAAAATAGAGAGTATGGTCATATAAGGGCATAGGCTTGGAGGACAAAAAGGTCAAAACAGGGGAAAGAATGTGCAGAAAATAGGTAAAAAACCACACGCAACATCTCACCCTGACTGAAGCAACTGCATGTCCCCATGGAGAATCTCATTTCCTTCTACTATGACCCTAATGGAAATCTATGAAATTGTAGGCACCAGCAGTATCATCACCCAGAGCTCTGAATCCTTGATCGGCCATTAACTGACGTGGCCAAGATTCGTCCTAATAATCACATAACCGATAATCGAGTTGACATTCCTCCAATGGCAACCAGATCAAAGGGAATTTGAACCTAAGGCCAATCCAAAATGTCCATAGTGTCGGCACAATCTGAACATGTTCTGGCACCCATGTAATAGCAGCCACAAAGTTCTTGTACTCAAAGGGGTCTTCTTCCTGCAATTCTGCACTACAGGCCTCAGTGTGCTTGAGACATCTGACTAGCGCTTGGATCCTCATGTTTACAAACAAGTTGAGGAATATCCTCATGATTCTCCTTCTGTAAATGGTTGATTGATCTATGATTTATGGATTGCTAGGAACCTTCTAAGCTTTCGCTGAAGTTTGTAAGACATTCTTGGTTCAACCCTAACCCACAATGTTATCTTTTCCTCATTGGTCTCTATTGTTTTCTTGGCCAATTTCCACTCAATCTGATTCCTCATAAATGAGAGGAATGCCTGAAACTGCAAGTCTCCCATGAAATAAATGACACTCGCCACCATCCTCGTGCTCACATGTTCGCACATCATATTATGAAAGAACAGCTCGCATAGCAAATTCTGATCATCAAAATCATAGGAACGGAAAATTTCCAAAAATGTGCGGGTTAAAGAACCCATATAGGACATGTTCTCACAAACTTCCCTTAACTGGAATAAGTAGTAACATTCCCACAGGAACACAGGGTATGACAAGGATGGTCGCCTACATGCTAGCAGGTTTAGGGCTAAGTCATGGAGTTTGGTCTTATCAAACATCAGGTTGGAAACCTCCCAATGTAGCTGATGCGGTTGTTCATCATTCTTCTTCATAATTTCTTTATGCCTCTGTGCCTCCTCTTCTCTTTCCCATTCTTCTTTTAACCATTTTTCTCTCAGGAAATCCATCATTCTCTTATGCATCTTGAATAGAATGAGTCCCTCATGCAGAAAGAGTGTTAGCTGCTTCCATTTTTGCAGCTCTCCTAATAACAACAATTTCCCAGAATTCTATCCTTCAACAAGATCCGACATTCCCCTACATGCATCATGAATGAAAGGTGTAGTAGCCTCCTAAGGATGAAATTGCCCCACCTCAGTTATTGGTTCCTATGTAACAACAACTTCGTCATTGGGTTTTATCACAATATCTTTATTTTCTTGATCAACTTCCATTTTTAATGTTGGTTATTGCATGGTAGCAGTAATATCCACAGGCTTCTATTCATCATTTTCCTTTAGACCAACTTCAGTCTCTGCTGCTAGTTCTTGTGTAACAATAGCAATGACCATCGACTCATGGATATTATATTTCTCTTCCTCCTCCACTGTTGTCCCTAGTGAAACAACAGTGTCAACCAATGGTTCCTGTGTATCCATTGCTTGATCACTCCCTATGGATTGTGCTATCTCGGTTGCTAGTTCTTGTGTATCAACAACGTCCTCGATAGGTTCTCGTGTAACATTTTCTTAGTTTTCAGTTTGAATCCTCTTCGAGGTAGTGTCTCCTGCACAGACTTTGAATCCAACTTCCACCAACTTCTCAGCACAAGATATGCACAGAGTGCCCATGATTTTTCCCCTTCTATCCCTATCCACGGCCTCTGCCAAAGTATCCAGTCTTGGGGCTTTTGGCTCTACCTTTCCTACTGCTAGCTATTCCCTCAATCCTTTAATTTATTTTTCTAAAATTTCAATTTTACACAGTAAAGACTGGGTTTTTCTATTATGAGGTGAAGGAGTTTTTTCTGGCTAAGCTTGCTCCTCGTCCTTCTGCTCGAATGCTTATTTGTCCTTTCTCGACATGGATGGGGACTTTGGGTGACCGCTAACTCTTATTCTCTACTTTTTCCTTCTGTCACCAATAGGTTTATCAACTAAATTCTTGCTAATCCTCACTGTCTAGGACTGGTGTTGCTCCTTTATCACTTCTGGAGTTTCCCCAACTGTCTTTGTTTGCTTCTACAGGTGGTCCTGGGACTTTTCCACATGAACTCTTCCCAATTCTTGCCCTGTCAGTTCAAGGAATCTAGCACAATGAGTTTAATAAGGACATGGTTTGTAACACACATTTCTAGATGTGCAACCATTTTCACAGCCGCAACCATGTGTATAATATTGCCCAACAAGAAATAAGGAAGGTTGATCAGTTGCTGATGGTAGAGATGGTTCACCAATGGGAGATGGTAATTAAAAAAAATTGTTGTCCTTCAGTCACAAGTAATGTACTTAATGAGGAAGAGAGCAACATCCACCCATGGCTGGGGGAGTGACAACCTATCAATTCCCCTGCCCTTCTTAACCAACGACTCACTTTCCTCAAGAAAATCCCCTTTCATTGAGGGGTCATTAATCTTCCTAGTAAACCATCTCTTCCCTTCTGCTGGAAATCCTGTTACTATGGCGATAACTTCTTCCATGACCTCCAATTTCAATCCTCTAACTTCTGTCTGGTTTCTTTCCAAGTTCTTTGCAAATTCCATGGCCACACCATTGTCTGATCCTTCCAATCTCTGGAAGAATTCAAACCACCCTACATCTTTGAAAACCTATCATGCTTCAGGGCAATCTTCTAGGTCTTCTCTAGACAATGGCTCGTGCCGTATTGTTGCTCCTCCCATTGCCTATGAAATTTAGTGCTATTTCACCTGATTATCCTTCCCTCCGGTGCACACTCTAGCTATTTCAGCCTATACTGCTATCTTCCTTCTCTCCGAACACTCTGAATGGGGATTCAACACTTCCAGCAGGGGTAAATGTTAGGGTGGCAGGGTAGCGCAGGTGAAGGTTTTGGATTAATATTTGGCACGCATGGTTCATATTACTCAATGAATTTTTACTTATTGGTGAGTCGTGGGGAGGTCTCCTCTATGGTGCCCTTACACTTTTTGGTATGATTCGACATTAAATAATGAAAACTATAGGGTCACATGCCTTAATTTATGGATTTTTCAAATAATTAAAAATCATGCGACGGTCATGCCGTGATGTGATTCATTCCCCCGAGCTTAATTATGACAGGTATCATCAGCCGTCAATATTCATGTTAAGTTGTCACAATTACAAGCTAAAACGAATTCAATAATACCTTTTTGATGATGTACCTGGGTGACATAGAACAAAGTAATGGGCGGCATGATATCGAATCATCCTCGTTCAGTGAGACACGTGAACTTAAATCTGATGACGAGGCTAGCAATTATGTTTTTTTGTTTATTACAGTAGAATATCTTGTTTTATTCCTAAAAGGTCATTGGCTGTTACAAGTGTAATAGCCAAGATGACTGATATATACTAATTTAATTTCTTCAAAAAAATAAAGAACGAAAGATCATGTACCAATAGTTATCACATGATATACTTTGGAATAGCAAATGATGTTACAGAGGGTGTAATAGTCCCACCTAGGTGGTTTTCAACTATTACAAAAGTGTTTGTCTATGTCTGAGAAAGGTTTTCATAGCCAGATTATTGTTATTATTATTACTATTACTATTACTATTATTATTATTATTATTATTATTATTATTATTATTATTATTATTATTATTATTATTATTACTATTACTATTACTATTACTATTACTATTACTATTACTATTACTATTACTATTACTATTACTATTACTATTACTATTACTATTACTATTATTATTATTATTATTATTATTATTATTATTATTATTATTATGATTATTATTATTATTATTTGGACGGTGTAACAACCACCACCAAGTGGTTTTCAGCTGTTACACTTATTGGAAAAATTGAAATATTTGCAGCACAGTGGGACTTTCCCATATTCCCGTAATCTGTAGATATAAATTTTTGATAATGTTGAAAAATGAATCCTTCAAGGTAGGTTTGTGATACAACCGAAGATGGTGCCATTTGCAAGTAATGATGTCCTTGCACTATCAATGGTTACCAAATTTACAGTCCCATTGTCAAGGACTACATCAACCTCATAAGGACCTAGCCATCTAGTGCAGAGCTTACCTTTAAAGTCTTTAAACCTTGAGTCATATAAGAGAGACCAACCTCCTTTCTAGAACTGCTTCTTCTTTATAAATCTGTCGTGCCACTTAGGTCTCTCTTGCTGGATAATCTTTATTTGTTGGATCACAACCTATCGTTTCTCCTCCAATTCATTTAGCTGGTTCAATCTTTGCCTTTGTGTTGTAGCCAAATCCAAATTCACCTGCAATGCTCTCCTTAGTGTTTTGATTTCAAATTCAATGGGGAATAAAGGGTTCTTGCCATACACAAGTTCATATGGCGAGAATCCAATGGTGTTCCTCCATGTAGTCCTATATGCCCATAACACTTCTGGAAGTTTGTCAGCCCAATTTCTTCGATGACTAGCCACAGTCTTAGTAAGGATTCCCTCAATGAATTTATTAGTGCTTTCTACGTGGCCATTCGCCTGTGGATGGTAAGGTGTTGTGATTATGTGATGGATTTTATATTTTTCAACCAACTCTCAGATCTTATGAGATGTGAACTGTGATGCTATGTCTGTGACTATCTCTCTAGGTATGCCAAACCGTACAAAGATGTCTTCCAATAGAAAGTCTGAGATAGCCTGATCCGTTTCTCTAGCTAATGCCTTCACCTCAACCCATTTCATGACATAGTTAGTACAGACCAAGGTGTAGGATCTTCATCTAGATGAAGGATTGATTGGCCCTACAAAATCTATAGCCCACTTCTGAAAAGGTTCTAAGATGATCTAGGGTTGTAACACCATCTCATCTAATTGCAATGGTTGGCCCATCCTTTGACAACTATCACATCCCTTCACAAACTTCTTAGCATCCTGAAATATTGACGGTGAGTAGTATTGTGTTGGAAGGACTTTTTATCCTATCTGTTTGTTTGTGAAGTGTCTTGCGGAAGGTTCCTCATGGCAAGATTTGAGGATATCAAAGACGTAGTTCTCTCTATCATAGCGTCTGATATGGAAATCAGGTCCACTGTGATAAAGGAACCTCCCATCTATCCAGGTATATGTAGCACTCTTTTGTATGATTTTCTTTTTCTCCTTGGAGGATAAACACTGGGGAAACTTCCCTGCGTAAAGATTATTGGCTATATCTTGATACCAAGGTGAGTAAGTGGAAATAGAAAAAAGATATTCATGAGGGAAAGAAGCTTCACTAGGAGTGCAACTGTCATCAATAGTTAGCCTAGAAAGAAAGCCAGCTACTACGTTGTCTTTTCCAGGCTTATCTACAATAGTGATATCAAGTTCTTGTAATAACAATAACCAGCGTGTAAGCCTACCATTTGTAATTGGATTATTCATTAAAAAATAAATGACAGAATGGTCAATGTGTACAAATACTTGATAGCAGGTGATGTAATGTCGAAATTTTTTGATGGTGTGCACGACTACTAAGAACTCCTTCTCGGTCACCGTGTAGTTGAGCTCAACTGGAGTTAGATTTTTACTTATGTAGTAAATAGTGTAGGGCCTCTTATCCACCAGTTGGCCCAAAAAAACACCTACAACAATATCTGATGCATCCGTAGCTATGTGAAACGGTAGATCCCAATTAGGTCCTCACAAGACTCGAGCTATTGATACACAAAATTTTAGCTTTAAGAAGGCTTGCTCACACTTTTGCTCACACTTCCCTGTCCAGAAGAAATCAACATCCTTCATGAGAAAGGAAAATAATGCCAATGCAATTCTTGAAGAAAATTCTATAAATCTTTTGTAATACCCTGCATGCCCTAATAAATTAGGTACCTCTTTCTATGTTTTGGGGGTTGGAATCCTTAGAATTACCTCTATTTTTGCAAGGTCTACCTTGATTCCGTTAGTAGAAATGTAATGTACAAGCATGATTCCTTCAGTCATCATCACGTGACATTTATCAGTGCTCAAGGCAACATTAGTCTGTACACATCGCTCTAGCACTTTTTTAACATTGACTAATTTTGCTTCAAAAGCATCTCCATAAGGTGTAAAATTGTCCGCGAAGATTTCCAGACAGTCATTTAATAAGTCAGAAAAAATTCCTAGTATCACCCTTTAAAAGGTTGTTGGCACATTAGAGAGCCAAAAAGGTAGCACTTTGTATGCGTAGGTTCCCTAAGGACAAGTAAAGGTCATTTTATCCTGGTCCTCCCGGGAAATCTGTATCTGATTATAGCCACTAAATCCACCCAAAAATGAAAACTATTTCTTTTTGGAGACAGTATCAAGGACCTGATCTATAAATGGTAATGGAAAATGGTCCTTTTGAGTGGCCTTGTTGAGTTATCTATAATCAACATGGACTCTCCACTTGCCATTCATTTTAGGAACGCTGACAAGTGGTGACACCCATTGACTGTGAGATACTGGATACATAAAATTAGCACTCAAGTGTTTTTGTAGTTCTTCTTGCACCACTTCCTGTAGTGAAGGGTTCATGCAAGGTTGTGGTTGTCTAACTGGTTTGCAACCATCCTTCAAATAAATACGGTGAGCGCATAGGTTAGGGTGGATCCCTTTCATATCCGTATAATCCCATGCAAATTCCTTTTTATACTTTTGTAACAGATGTAACAACCATCGATTATGTTCAACAGTCAAATTGGGATTAACATTGAATTTTTTTCTAGACTCAATCTCGATTGGGATGCTATTTGTATTTGGCGTAGTTCTCATTTGTTCAAAATATATATCTTCCACCTCTTCCTCATTTTCATTTTTAACATAAGCAATAGAAAGTGAATTACGAATAAAACCATTAATAACATCATCTTCTGTCTCGTCTGTGAAATATTGAGCTTTCCCCAGAGTGAGGAGGGGTAGGGAAAGATCTGACTCAGGCTCAAACTCATCCAACCAAGGGTTATACACATCCATTTTTGGTTTTGGGGGATAAATATTAAAGTTCTGGATTACTTGGCCATCTAAGATCACCATGGATCAGCCTATGAATGTGTCTGCAGTGGCCAACCAAGGTCTCCCTAAGATCAAAGGATGCCCCCCAAATTGGATCTGGGCTATAGAATAGGGAAATCAGTCGGGTATCTCCTGGAAGCTATTGTAATCACTATATCTTATAACATCCCCTCGGGTTTAACACGGGACCTCTCTGCCAATTCCAGCATAGTAGGAGTGTGTCTGAGTCCCTATAGCCTAAGAGTGATAAAGATATCTTTCGTCATTACATTAATGGCACCCCCAAGATCAATTGATGCATTGGCTATGCACTGATCATTAATGTAGACGATGACTGTATGATTTCTTGGATCATGGTACTTAGTAAGTATAGGCTGAGCAGACATTAATTCAGATAATTTTCCCATCACATGTATGGTGGCAGGGTCTTAAGGCTTCCTCCCACACTTCTTGATGCACAAATATGTCACTCTCTTGGCATAGATGGGTACTTCGTTAAGGGCTTGCAGTAAGGGAGTTTGTACATACAAATTTTGCAACTCTCTAAGGAAATCTAATTAAGGTTGTGAAGTCATCGTAGGTTCGGCCAGTCTTTGAGGGTACGAGGGGTCTTGCATGACAACAGTTGAATCTGATGTTACAGGTGTATTAGCCTTCCCCAAATTAGTTGTTACAGATGTAATATTTCTTCGTGAGTCGACCATTATAGATGTAACAACTTCCTCTTTATCAGTTATTGTAGGCGTAGTATACACCTTAGAGCCTCCGACTTATCCTTTGGGTGGTTCACAGTCCTCCTCTGTAATGATAGGGGAGAGACTGGGGTTAATTACTGTGCACGATCATAATTTTATTTCATTAAGCTCCAAAGGGGTAATAAAGTAGGTCTGGAAGGTTGTAGGATCCTCTATGCCCCGAGCTGCTTTATTTTTTTGGTTTGGGTTAGGTTACAAGCAGTTGGGGTCGCACACATGGTGGAGGAGCAGGATCTTGGAAAGGAGGTAACTGTAGCTGTTGCTACATGGGTGGTGCAGGCAAAGCTGAATTCTTGGCATTTCCTCTCCAATTCTAGTTCCAAGGGTATGGTTGGGATTGAGGATATTGAATAGGAGGAGATGGAGACCATTGGTTCCAGGGTGAAGGTAACTAAGTTGAAGGAGGGGTAGAATATTTCCATGGATATGGTTGGTTATTATATGCATTGTTCCACGAATTGAAAGAGGAAAAGTCTTGAGACATACCTAGAGGTCACAGTTGCCATGGCCTCCTTGGTGCGATGAAGTAAGAGGACTACACCTCTTCGCTTGATTCTTTGAGTACTTCCTTTATTCTAGGAAGCTCTGGAAACTTCTCCGTTGAATGCTCTAGCTCGCAGATATTACATAGGTTGATGCTATTCAATTCATATTCTCTGTGAGGATGTTTCTTTCGACAAGTCGGACAGAACACGGCCAGGAGTGTATGAGCTTCTTCTTGTGTCTTTTTTATTTGTGTTGTTTTTATCTAGGCCGAGAGAGTACTGAGGATATTGGTCTTGAAATTTTAGAAGAAATTTTCAATCTCTGCTCTAGTTACTCCTTCACATGTAGATTTGTGTATGCGAAAAGAGGCATCCCAAATTATACTTCTTCCTTTAGACGATCCTCGAGAGCATCATAGGAAGAGCTTTATAATTTCAGCGAATGACTTTTGTGATATATCCCCTTTTCCTAATAGGTTGAGGGTGTCAAGGTAGTCATCCCTCATTCCTATGATGAATATAGTCTTCAAGATTTCCGGGTCTAAATTGTTGTGTTTAGACCTCTGCAGATTGCAGTGGAACCATTCCACATAATCTTCCAGGCTTATTTCCTCCTTCTTTGTGATTCTAAATATATCTTCCCTTACGTCCCTAGTCCTAGAATAGTCTTGGTACTTTGACAAGAACATCTCCTTCATAGCATTCCACATTGAAATGGAAGCGGGGTCTAATCCCATGAACCATCTCAAGGCTTCTCCTTTTAAGGTAGCAGGAAATAGCTTTAGCTTTTGAGCATTTGTTGTATAATCATAACTTCTACATAGGACATCAAACTCAAACAGAAATGTATCTAGATCTTCCACAGTCATCCCCTGAAAGGATGGTAGGGATTATAGAGGAATGATTCTCATAGGAGCTTCACCTCCGATATTCTCGATTGGGAACTCAAAGGTGGTGGTAGTGGTGTCTGTTTTAGCATTGTTATCATTGTTGTCTCCCATGATGAATTCTTCTAACCCTTCTTATAGTAGATGTTCTTCGATCTGTGTTTGTGATGGCCCTGCAGACATGATTAATGCCTCAGATACCACTGGGGTTGGATGTTTCACTGCACTACCTGTATCCAAATATTGATAAATCAACAGGTGATTTTCTTATTCAGGTGTCTAATGTTCCCTCTTGGTTTCCCTTTGACCCTCAGCCCTCAAATTCTGGTTACTAACTTCCCCTCGTTGCTCATAAATCAAATCGTTGATCCTGGCAATATGATTGCTAGCCTTAGAATGATGCGATCCCAAGATGGAGGGATTGGAGGTTTCTGCTTTTGCTATGGAAGTAACAGCCTTCTTCGGCCCTGTTTTCCCTACATTCCTTTGAGAGCTGGACTGTTTTTTTCTGCCTTGGAGAGTAATTCTTGTATAAATGTCTTCCTTCCCAAATATTCACCCTTCTTTTCCTTTTTATGGCTCGTCATTCTTGTGACTTATTAGAGTGGGGGTGATTTCAATGTCTCTATAAGTCCTACAAATTTACACATGGACCCTATGTGTATTAAATCACACTCTAAGTGCCTCATTCTTCGACAGTGGTGAGCCCGACCAAGTATGTTAGAGTGATGCGCACGTTCTTACCTATCATCTTACTGCCCACCGACTGAAGAGTTGAAGACCCTCTAATCAAAGCATAAAAATGTCCTAAGTGTCCTAGTGATCACAATGGTGAGCCCATCCAGGTATGTTAGAGTGGTGCGTAAGATGTTACCTCTCGTCTTACCGCCCAACAACTATGGACTAGGAGCACTTATATATCAAATAAACAGCTTGGTTAACTGTATCGTCAACTTCCCATCCTTGGAAATGACGCAAAAATGTAGTGTCTTTTTAATCAACCTTAATTGGCTCTCACTACAACATTAATTGTCAACTCGGGGTAGGTCTTTCTATTTCAATGGAGTTCGCACTGTCTGTGCCGATACACTCTAGCCAAGCATAAGGAAATGCAAAAAAATTGTAAAATATGTGACTGATCTAAATTGTTGAATCAAACCATGCTTGTAGATACAAAATTTCTCTATAGAATTAAATCACAACTCGCAGCTATTGAAGTAAAGGCATGCCACACAAGAACTAACATCTATTCCAGCTAGTTACTATTACTCTCATGATTGAGTCTGTGTAACAGCATAAGATAAATGGAAACAGTAATGAATGCAATCCATGATTTGTACATCAACAATGAGAAACCATAAATCAATGAAATAAACTGAAATGTACACTACCTAATCATTGCAACCCCTCCCAAAGAGGAGGGCCCTTCATCCTCAACAAGGTGCAGGAAGAACACAAAGTGTGATTAACGAATCAGTTGGAAAGTAATAGCATCACTATGCCAATTGATATTGAATAAGTTTAGGATTACAGAAATACAGTCACGGTACTCTTCTATATGTTGTTTTCTAATACATAAAAGTAGAGTCTTTTATATCTATTACAACCCGAAAATTAGAAAGTAGATTAGTCATGAGAATCTCTTGATTCTCATTTTGATAAAAAAATAAAGAAGTTAAAACTTATTACCAAAGAAATATACATCGGTTTCAACTCCTTGAGTCTTGTTGCTTCAAAAATAAACAATCCTACTGCTCACAACTGTTATGTGGAATAGTACCCACATTTCCAGCTTCGGTGCAAGAACATTGAGCAAATGGTGGTTCAGTATGACATAGCATAACTAACGAAAACACTATTTATGTGATGGAAAATCCATGCGAGGTGTAACAACATCCAATGTTTAATAGAAACCTATAACAACATCCAATGTGTAACAGCAATCTGTAACAAAAGCAGCCTCTAACAACACCTAGTATATAGCAGCGGTCTGTAACAACACTCAAGGTATAACAACGAACCATTATACCCTTTCCTGTAGTTAGTCCTTGCTGCTTATTTAGTTCATAGCTTCATTCGCGTGAGCCAACCCCTGAAAAAGATGAACTTCCCAAAATACTCCTTCAATGCTCTCCTAGTTAGCCACAAAAAGGAAAAAAGCCTTGTATTATTCGGTAAAATAAAACAAAGTAACATGATAGTAAAGTGGATTAAAAAGGTAAGAAAATAGAGAGTCTGGTCATATAAGGGCACAAGCTTGTAGGAAAGAAAGGTCAAAACAGGGGAAAGAATGTGCAGAAAATAGGGAAAAACCCACACCCAACATTGACTCATAACCATATTAAATTCATTTAAATGACCATTATTAGATCTATCTTCTGACATTTTCATGTCAAGTAAACGCTTCATAAGAAATACTGTGTTTGGCCAAAGTTTTTTCCTACAGTTTGGTCAATTCATTCATCGTATATTTTCCTTTTGTTTCCTTTAAAATTTTGAAGCCACAAATGTTGTGAGGCATATTCATATTGTTCCTAGTTCCTTTCTATCGAGAATCTCTTATTTTTCATCCACCATACTTGTGAGCTCTTTGTTTTTTCGCTTAATGTTTGGTAAATATTTTTCTTTCATAGATAATGCCCTATTTTCATCTTCCATAGCTAGTAGCTTTGTCCATTGAATTTCTCAACGCTAAACCTACCATTTTCCATCATTGCTCCCACTTGAACTATGAATCCTTCTTTCCAACAAATTTATCAGCCAAATAGACATTCAGTTTTGATACTAGTTGTTAGAAAGTAAATAACAGAGCAATAGAACACATAAAATATTTTGGAAACACAAACACAGAAAAGCCATAAAATAAAAGAGACACATATATACATACTTCACCCAATCTAGACTACATCCATAGAGAAACAACAAGTCCTTCCTTTATGTTATTCAGCAAATTGAAGGGATACAACCTATAACAAATCCATTGTAACTTTCTATGCGCTTGCACACAATCGCCTCTCTTTTTCTCATAAAAAATAATATATAGCACAATACAATTCACTCATATAAACTAATGGTTTCGTTCTAGGGTATAAAACCATGAATTAACATATCTTCTACCGTTGGATCTTCAACCTAATGAACAACCAAGATTGACCACGAAATTACAATAATTTACAAGGTTTTTTTCTCGAAATTTTGCTTGTGAGTAACCCAAACCTCCAGTAACACTAGTGAATGGGAAGGCCCCTCCATGCCCCCCAAATGTAGCTAAAGCAAGATGGTTGCATCAAGAAAATAATAAAGCTCTACATTCAACATTGTTTATAAATTATAAAAAAATAAAATATAAAAAATAAAAATAAAACAATAACATTTTTTATGTTACATCATAAATAAAAATATAATAAAAGTAATTATAAATTTTCCAAATTCATAAGTATCACAATTTTTTTTTATGTTACATAATAAATAAATAAATATAATAAAAGTGATTATAAATGCCTCCAAAATTCATGAATGTAAATTAT
This sequence comes from Pinus tabuliformis, assembly GCA_031772625.1. Taxonomy (NCBI): domain Eukaryota; kingdom Viridiplantae; phylum Streptophyta; class Pinopsida; order Pinales; family Pinaceae; genus Pinus; species Pinus tabuliformis. The sequence goes on along the minus strand of CM062818.1, from coordinate 2,012,053,211 downwards.
TTGTTGTGAAAATTTTATAATACTAATTTTTTTAAGAGATCTTTCACTGAATTTTTGACAAATCCAATTAAAATATAAATTAAGATTCCAAACAAGAAAATTTAGTTTGATTGAATAAAAGATTTAGATACAACAAAAAAGGGACACCAATCCACCTGCTAAAAGTTGCACATAAGAGTTGGGAAAAAAAATTGAAATATTTAATTTTTAATCTAAAACATTAAAATACTTCATTTTAGAAGTCTAAAAACTCCCATATAAAGTTTTTTTATTTAAGGCCTCCATTCCTTATGAAATCTGAAACCTAAAATAAAAACTTAACGTAATCAAAATTATTACGAAGACCATTTTAACATGCCCCACTTATCAATGATGCAAACTCATGAATTCGTCAAATAGATGGAAATGTGCTAGAATTTTAATCTGCAAGTCGTATTTTTGGTATCAATATGCAGATATTTCTGTTATGTAATTAAAAACATTTATCAAAGGAAAAGATAATAATATAACTATCAAGCAAAATGTTCATATGAAGCAGCACGGAAGTAAAATATCAAAAGAAAGGAAGAAATGAGGTACCAAATAAATATTATAATATTTTTTTCTATGCCGCTTTGGATGGGTTACCATTTTCGTGTGTATTATTAAATGCTAGCTTATCTTCCTACAACCGAACTTAGGTAAAAAATGTACAAATACATGTGTAAGAACACACAAGCTGAAGCTAGTGACATCCCATGATAAGTTCACTGATTTGTCCATGTGAATGTAAAAGATGGAGATATTTCTGAATGGAGTAACATTAAATTATAAATCTACAATTATAACTATGATATTGATTTATTTATATTATAAATTCATAATTATGGTTTTAAATTAATACTTGTATAGATTGAGTATGGATTTAACATGAGCTTAGAAGGATCAAATTTTTCTGCCTCAAAATATTTTTAGATTGCAAAATACAATGTGTAATTTTGTATTGTTTAAATTGTATTTTCAAATGTTAGAGTATATATAAAACCAAATAAAAGTTTTAATCATAAAAACCAAATAGACTTTTACATAACATGTTGCATCAAATTAAACTCGTTTTTTTAACTATATGTGAATATTAATTTGTATTAAAATATTTTATTGATAAACCACATTGAATGATTCTTCCTATATATATAACATTAAAATATTTCATTTTAACAATTATTTTTGTATGTATAGAAATATATGAAGTTGATATCGACATAAAAGTTAACATAGATATTCAAATAGTTTATTTCAATCTCTTGTTGCAATATTTTTGAAATTTATTAAGTTTGAGACTTTGAGCTTAATAAGAATTTATTTTCCAAATATATTTAAAATAGTTTTATTATTTTATATTTTCGCTTTTTATATATATTTTTTGGTTTATTTTGTGTCAAATCCAAGAATTGTATGATTAGTTTGTGTAGTGTGTACAATCTATACATAGATTCAAGCCATTGAACCATATATTTATTCAAAAATGCAATTTAAATTATGAAAATTTATAGATGATACACATACAAATATGTATATAATCAATATAGTTTTATTTTAATTATGGATCTAGTAAGAGTAAAAAGTATTAGAAGTAATGCTTCCATGACTTCCAAGTTGTCCTAACTTGTAATTGTGTGTGTTCCTAGGTTAATAGTTGTACAATCTATTTTTAGTAATCAAGATCCACCATTCTTAGATCTAGAAGTATCATGTATTCATATATATGTAATCTTTTTGAGATGGATAAAATAATTGCATGGATTGATTTGTGTGTACAATATGTGGCTTTCTCTCTATTTTCTAACATGGTATCAAAACCAATTTTGGCCTTACTCTTTCACGGGAGGGACAAGGAAATGTGGGAGAGCCTTGAATTTTATTCCTCGGTAAATAAATAGGAGATTTTGTTGTGTGGAGTATTTGTGTGAATAAATTTTATGTTTATGTGTACATCGGATTTCAGAGTAAATTGTGTTGGGTTTTACATATCTGTGTGTTTGTTTTTTACATCAATATGCAACAAGCACCTAGCCTCCATAAATATTCCCTTTCCTGCCCTTGAGTGACATTGTCACTGTTGGAGACAAATCTGTGCAGAAGACGACATAATTGCGAGATCTTTAGCAGAAGCTTGTGGCTAGTATAGGGTTGTGCTATCAGATCAGTGCCAGATTGTGTCCCGGTATTCCTTGTGGCATAGAGTTTTGGATCATTTGATTCATTTCACCGAGATAGGGAGTGACATGAAATCTCCGAGATAGCCAAAGACGCCACTGTAATAAGAAAGGATTTGGGTATAATAAATTGATGGAGTGTTGATTTAAGAAAATCCAAAGTGTCTCTATTTCACTTACCACATTGAAATCAATTTGTTGCCACATCTAGTGCCATAGATCTAGTGTCATAGAGCTTTCATCAATCAACTCCATATTCAGATTTTCTCATGGGAAGATCTCCTTTAAAGTTGGTGGTGTTGTTATATTATTTATTAAAAAAAATATATTGGTAGAAATTTTTATGGTGTTGTTTTATTATGTTGTAGTGTGCTAATTTTCAAATGTAGTGTGAAATTCAAGTGATGTATAAACACAAAGAACATGCCAGATATTGAATAGATTAATGTGACTTGTTGTGCTGTGGGAGCATTAGTCACGGGTATTTCTTAATAAGTTCAAGTTGGTACGACCCGTTGTGCTCTCGAAGCATGAGTACATGCTAGGTCCCTATAATACTAGTGTATTCCCTTATTATTATTTTCATTGTAGCCCCTTACTGTTATTGTTGTGCCCATGTTGTCCCCATATTATTATTGTGCCCCATAGAAGCCCACTATCGTTATTGGTGTCCCCTTACATTATTATTGTTATGTCGGATTTGACTATATTGCAACCCCTTATACTCCTTTATATAGAAAGGAGGCCTTGGCATTCGTATCATCCAAAAATTTTCATTTGTGTAATGTAAAGGAGGTTGCCCCTCGAAGAGGTTGATTTTAAAGTCGTTGCTCTATCTTTTATTCTATCATTTTTGCAAGGATCCCATAACATGGATACTGCAGATGGAACAATATTGTGATCTCCATAACGTGCAAAACACACAAAAGGTTTGAATTGCGACTTTATATTTGGAACCCAATCAGTTTGTATGGTATCGATGGCTTTTCTCTAGTAAATAATTGTCACTTGGGCAATTTTTACCCAAGAAATGATAGTGCATTATGAGGATAAAAAAAGCAACACATTTTTTAGCTAATTGATAAATCTCAAGTAAAATGGGTCAATGGTGGAGCACATTGAGGAATTTCAAAAATTGAATATAAGGGTAAAATATATTCTAAAGCATCATAGGATTGATGTGTTCATATGGACATTAAAGGATAACATCCAACATGACGTTCAGCTTTGGGAATCTGATTCATTGGAGAAGGCATTAAGGTTGGCAGGAAAAATTGAAAGCAAAATTATGGAAACAAGGAAGCTTACCAATCACAACTATAAAGATGGAAGTATTGTTGCTCATAGCCTTCAACAACCTACAAGGTTGACACCACAACAATTCGAAGAAAAAAGAGCAAAAGGGCTTTGTTACAGTTGTGATAGAAAGTACACTAAAGGTCTTAAGTGTGCTAAGACGAAATTATTTTACATAGGTTGTGAAGAGGAAGAAGAAAAGAACAAGAAACATCAAAAGTAGATGATACACACCACGAACAAAGTCTAGAGAAAGAGGAAATAAATCCAACCATATCTTGTAATGTATTGGTCGGAATAACCACTCTTCAAACTATCAAGATAGAAGTACATATCAACAAGAAAAGGGTAATAGTGCTTATTGATTCGGGAAGTACCCATAACCTTATTCATTGTAAGATAGAAAATGAATTGAATTGATTCCTATCTCTAGCATCAGAGTGTCAAGTGATGGTTTGAAATGGAAGAACCATAAATTTTTCTTGAAAGTGCCATAATATCAAACTATCCATGGGAAAATATGTGTTGAATAGTCCACTGCTTTCCATTCCAATGGGTGGCACTAATGTTGTACTAGGAGTCCAATTGCTACAATCTTTGGATACAATAGATTTTAATTTTCAAGAACTTTTCTTGAAATTATTTTCAGAAAGAAAGCAAGTTGAATTAAGGGGTATCGTTGGGGAACCGGGAAAGATAATCAGCTCTAATTACATGGAAAAGCTTCTAAATAAAGAACAACGTGGCGTAATTTCACAATTATGTTCGGTAGAGGTTCCCACATTGAAATCATCTATTTCTCTAGATCTCCAAAAAGTCTTGGGCAATCATTCCATGGTATTTGAGATCCCCAAAGTCCTCCCACCTATGTGTGATCATGATCATGCTATTCATTTGATTCCATGAATGTTTCCTCTAAGCATGAGGCCTTACAGATATCCCTATGACCAAAATAGTGAAATTGAATGTATGGTTGTAAAAATGCTAGAGGTTGGTATAATTCAACTTAGTCAAGGTTCTTTCTCTGCTCTAGTAGTATTGGTTGACAAGAATGATGGATCATGGTGGATGTGTCTAGATTATAGGGAGCTGAACAAGCTCACCATTAAAGATAAATTTCCTATTTTTATCATTGACGAATTATTGGATGAATTACATGGAGAAATTTACTTCACCAAGTTGGACCTTTGTTCAGGATATCATCAAATCAGAATGAAGACTGGGGACATTTTGAAAACAACATTTACAACTCATGAGGGTCATTATATATTTTTGGTCATGCCTTTTGTCCTTACCAATGCACATTTTACATTTCAAGGTTTGATGAATTCCATTTTCAAATCGTTCCTTAGAAAATTTGTGTTAGTATTTTTTGATGATATACTAAATTACAACATGTCTTGGAAGGATCATGTTCAATATGTTGATAGAGGGATCAAATTATTGGAGGAGAAACAATTATATGCAAAACCTCCAAAAAAAAATTTGGAGTGAAAGAGGTGAAATATTTGGGTCATCTTGTATCTCATGAAGGTGTTAAGGTAGATGTTAGGAAAATTAAAGCCATTAAGGAATGGAAAATCTCCACATCCATAAATCATTTGTGATGGTTTCTCAGGTTTAGAGGGTATTATCGCAAGTTTGCTAGGAATTATGGGAGAATAACAGACCTCTAACAACAATACTAAAGAAGGATACATTTTCTTGGAGTCCAAAAGCAACGAAAGCCTTTGAACATATTAAAGAGGAAATGTGCCAAGCGCCAGTCTTAGCCCAGACTTCACAAAAACCTTTATTGTGGAATGTTATGCCTCATGAAATGGAATTGGTGTTGTTTTAATCTAAGAAGAAAGACCCATTGCTTTCAAAAGCCATCCAATCAAAGGAAAGTATTTACACAAAGCTATTTATGAGAAGGAAATGTTGGCAATATTACATGCACCTAAGAAATGACGACCTTACCTAATGGGAAGACACTTCAAGGTAAAAAAAGATGATGATAGTCTTAAATACAGTTTAGAACAAATATTATCTTCAGAAGAGCAATGAAAATGGGTTACAAAGATGTTGGGTTATGACTTTGAAATCATCTACAAAAGAGGGAAGCAAAATGTTGTTGTAGAGGCACTCTCAAGAAAAAATGAGGATGTGGAAGCATTTCTTAGCGCCATTTCTATTATTCAACCAAATTGGATAAACGAAGCAAGGGATGAATGGAAGAATGACGAAGAAGTGTGGGCACTCATTCAAAAGCTACAACAAGACCCGAGTACATATGATACATTTAGCTGGAAAAATGATTCGTTATGGTACAAAGATTGCTTATACCTCTGTAAGAAATTGCAGCTCCAAAAAAATATTCTTATGGAATTGCACACCTCTTCCTTAGGAGAGCACTTAAGATTTTTAAAAACTTACAATAGGGTTAAGAAGGATTTTTTTTTAGATGGCCTTAAATCTGATATTCAAAAGTTTGTGGTGGATTATTTGCCTTGCGAAAAAAACAAAGTTGAAACAATTAAGACCCGAGGTATATTAAAAACTTTATCCATTCCATGTCAACGTTGGGAGGAGGTTTCAATGGATTTTATCATAGGTTTACCAAAGTCTGAAGGAAAGAGTGCCATTATGGTGGTAGTTGATAGACTTACCAAGTATGCACACTTTTGTGCATTATCTCATCCCTTTAAATCCAATACAATTGATACTGCGTTTATGGAAACAAGTCAAAAGCTACATGGAAACCCAAAGATTATTGTAAGCGAGAGAGATCCCATTTTCACTAGAAAATTTTGGACATAATTATTTTCTTGTATGGGTACTCAGTTAACTCATAGCTCATCTTATCATCCTTAATTTTATGGGAAAACTCAGATAGTGAAAAAATGTTTGAAATGATATATTGATTGCTTTGTATCTGATAAACGGACACAATGGGTCAAATTGTTTCATATGGCTGAATAGTGGTATAACACTTCCTTCTATTTTGCAGCAAAAATGACCCCATTTATGGAACTTTATGCATATAATCCACCATCCATCACATCATATTTAAGAGAAAATTCTAAGGTTCAAGCAGTGGAAGATCACATTGAGCATCAGCAACAAGTTCTCCAACTCTTAAAGGATAACCTCAGTTTGGCACATAATAGCATGAAACAACAAGCAAATCAACATCACAATGAAAGAAGTTTTGGTGTAGGTGACTCGGTATTTCTACGACTACAACCATACAAACAAATGTCCCTCAAGCAAGCTATGAAGTATAATAAATTATCACCAAAGTATTATCATCCTTACAAGGTGTTGCAAAAGATTGGTACTATGGCATACAAATTGGAGCTTCCTACAACTTCTCGAGTGCACCCAGTTTTCCATGTTTCACTCTTAAAAAAGGTTATTGGTGATAAACTCCGAGTTCAAACAATATTTCAAGAACTTGACGAGGAAGGAAAAATCATATTGGAATTTGAAACAGTCACATAAACAAGAACTGGACAACTACGAAATCGATCAATTTCATAGTATCTTATCAAGTGGAAGAACTTACACACTAAAGATTCCACATGGGAGGATGAGAATTTTATACAAAAGCATCGAGAACTACTCAAGCATTAAAAACAACACTTTTTTGAAGGAGAGGGGCACGTTAGGTCCCTACAATACTAGTGCATTCCCTTATTATTATTTTCATTGTAGCCCCTTATTGTTATTTTTATGCCCATGTTGTCCTCATATTGTTATTATTATGCCCTTACATTATTAGTGTTATTTCGGCTTTGACTATATTGGGACGTCTTAGACTCCTATATATAGAAAGGAGGTCTTGTCATTTGTATCATCCAAGAATTCTTCATTTGTATAATGTAAAGGAGGTTTCCCCCTCAAAGAGGTTGATTTTGAAGTCATTGCTCTATCTTTTCTTCTATTTCGTGAGCTCGTTGCATAACGATACACGTTATTTATACATGATCAAGTTGTAGAATTGTGTGCTGAAGATGTTCTGTACTGAGAATGTTATCCTAGATAAGTCGTGAATATAGTGGAAGGCCATATATTCAACAGATGTTGCTAGTTCCATAGGATACTTCAATATCGAGATTGACCCATTGCACTCTTGGAGGTTGAGAACCATCAATTTTCCAAAGCACATCAATGATGGTGTGAAGTGGTTATGCCTTAAATAGATCAAGTGGGAAGCTCGAAAGTGTGGTGAAAAAAAGAGCGAAAATTGTGAGATTTGAGAGTGGATATGAGTGCTAGTACTCACCATATCACACAAATTTGAGAGAGATGCATTCATTGTTGTAATGTATACTTTATGGTTTTGTCATGTAAGCATTAAGGGAGGGTATTGGAAGTAATGCTTCCATGAGTTCCAAATTGTAGTGAGTTGTAATTATGTGAGTTCCTAGGTTAATAGTTGTAGTAGCTATTTTTAGTAATCTAGATCCACCATTCTCGGATCTAGAAATGTCTTCCTATATATGTAATCTTTGTGAAATCAATTAAATAATTGTGTGATTTGTTGTGTGAACAATCTCTTGCCCTCTCTCTATTTTCTAATAGAAAAAGATCAAATCTATGAGTAAAAATATTTTTTAAAAAATTACATCTCATTTTCTAGTCTTAAATATTTTGGCTAAAAAGATGTTGTGCACCAATTGAGTTAGACTAGTCCTTTTAATTTAAAATATTCTTACTAATTGTAATAAGAAATTAACAAAATACCAAAATTTGTATCAACAAATTGATCTCTTAATTAAAATTGTGTAAATATTTATAAATGAAATTTAATATATAATTATAAACACCAAATTTATATATCATTAAAACCTAAAATTGTAGATACATATACGAAATTTAATTTTAACAATATCACATATATTAACAAACACTTTATACCTTGTAACCAAATTCAACTTTCGAAACTGTTTCATTGTGCGACTGAAACTGCAGCTTGTTTACTTTATAGTATAACATTTTGTCAAGTCCTTATCTTATGCTCTACCATTCTTAAAAGAAAACCAAAAAGCAAGTTATCCTGGCCAATCTCAAAAGTTCATACAGGTACTATCAATGGATAGTGCATGCAATAGGAATTTTAATGTGCGAGGAGATTGAGATGGAGAGGGAACATACCTTTCTGTCTCAAAGCAGATTGTGGTGGAAAGGGCATACATAGGGTGCTTTATGATTATGGTAAGGACTCCGGCCCATATGAGGACAGTAACAATATCACAATACAACCGACTGTGAACACTACTACTTTTTGACTGTTTAAAGAGAACGCCTTCGTCTTTCTCGTACAAGAGGAATATGGTGCGGGTAATTAGATATGTTTTTCTGTCCCTCAAAGCAGAAGGAATGATGATAAAGGCACTCTACATTCCCTGAACAATGTTCAGGGACAATGAAAAGCTGCATAAAGTTGGCTTGATGCTGAATACTGGAACAGAATAAATCAATGGAATCTTAGGTTAGCAATGCCCACTTAACAGTGCTATCTCAAAGCTGAACGTTTCTGCCTTAGAAGACAAAATAACATGATGAGTAGAGCACTGATTGCAGAATGGGGTCATCATGATGATGTGATCTTGTCTCTGAAGTAGCTTTAAAATAATATCAGAATATCGCCAGTACTGCTCCATTTATTTCAATGCGCCGAGTGCCATGGAGTTGGATTAAATGCGTGCTATGATGAGATCTCTACAGAATCCAATGAAAGCAATTCACGGTTCATCAGTAACCAAATCTTTTCACGGAGATCGATAGAGAAAGCTATGAATGATGTCAGCGTTACACATTACAGAATGACATAGAATGTTGCATGCATTCATAATGATAACAGATGCTTTTCGCTAGAGAACCCAAGCAATTCAGCGTGGGTTTCATTTGATGGCCATTATATCTCTCTCACCATATGGATAAAATTCTGTTAAAAGCCTGTAACTATCAGGGTCCATCGCACTTTTCGATAGTATCTGCTACTACGTTTTGAGATAAGGAAGGGTAATTACAGTACTGAAAAAAGGAGTCAAGCCCCAAAAGAAAAAAATTGAATTCGTGAATCTCTTCATGGCCATCTTGGCTGCTTTTATCAGAATATCCAGATTGGATGGCCATCCACATATTGATTTTATCATCAGAATCATGACATCCTTGCCGGGTGGAATTTGATCGGCAAACTACTCTTAAAGTGATTTGTCTGTCAAATATAGTTTGAAAATTTACCAAACCATCCAGATTCTTTCTTGAAACTGTGTGGACAAGTTTAGAAAACCATCCAATTCGATGAATAGATCTGTTTTGAAATTCTAATTCTACTCTTATACATACGCATATGTGATTGTTATACAAATACGTGCTTGTTCAAAGGTTTGGGTACGAGTTGTTGCTCATGATAAAGACCGAACGGATCAAAGCGTCAGACTGCTATGAATCACACGTATCACGCTCATTGAAATCCAATAGCATTGGGAGGGAACCCGCCCCTATTAAGTTACATCCATCACGATCGAACGTGATAGGAATCAGATTTTTTTGCTGTGAAATAGGTATAAATCTAAACAAATATAATCTAAAAATAAAACAATTATAAAAATATTTATTTAGTTAAATTTAATGGTTATATTATATCTATTAAATTTGTTTTGATGTTAAGATCTTGCTCTTCATCTTCATCTTCATCTTATACCAAGATAAACCACTTGTAATTTTTACAAAAAAATTTCTAACTTTTAAAAAAAATCACAAATTTTCAAGTAAACTGATACATCTAGCTAATTCACAAAATTCACAAATTTTCAAGTAAATAGGAATCAGATTTCTTTTACTTTAAGGTAGGTAAAAACATAAAAAAAATATTGTTAAAAAAATAAAAAATCGCAGAATTAAGTAAATGGATGAATATAACTAATTCATTTCATATCATATTATGATATTTCTTTTAAATAAACATTTTAATTAAAGGACCAAAAAATTGATTATTTTGTACTTTAAATTAATTTTTGTATGTAAATATTATTAAAATTGTTTTGTGGAATTTAAACTATTTATTTAATAGTTATTAATAAATAAATTAAAATTTTAAAAATTCTATTTTTAAAAAATATATAGCATAAAAATATTCTATTTATTATTATTAATAATAACATACACACATTAAATATATGATATATTATATCACTCTTTGGGATATTTATAATGTTTATAATAACTTTTTGTTTTATTTCAAATATTTCTATTTATTTGTATTGAGATTACTTGAAAAGAATAATAATTATTTTCCTCATCAAAATCATTTTTTTTTAGCATATTCACCTCATATCCATTCTATTGTTAGAATGAATTCAAACTTTATTGTTTAAAAAATACCTTATTCTTACTTATGGAGTGAAAAATAACATACCTTTTCATTGAAAATTATTCATGCAATTTATGATTTAATGTGCTTTCCTCTTATCAAATTACTTAGGAAAATATATGGTATTACTTAATATGATTTAATGTGCTTTCCTCTTATCAAATTACTTAGGAAAACATATGGTATTACATAATATGTTTTTTTTCCTTTGTACTATATTAGAATACCAAGGCTATTGGTTAAAACACATTTCGCCTCTACTATTTCCTTTACTAACTTTTAAGCATTTGTGTGGAAAGAATAAAGGCACTTGGTGGGGTTGGTCTTATTCTCGAAATCTATTTTGAGTGTTTGATCATTTCCAATTTAGTGTACCTTTTATCTTGCACACTATCATTAACATGGAAATCTAACTTTTCAAATAATTCTTTTGTAATAATTCATGGGAGTTATCAATTTTAACTAGATGCCTTAGCATTAGCACTTAACAAAGGTCAATCTTAGGACCACCACCTTATTTGGTGTGTTGCTTGACTACCTTGTTTGGTGAAGATTCACATCCATGTAAAGTGCCAAGTGCTCTGAACTTGATCTAGTTTTTTTATTAGTATTTGTATTTTATTAGACTTGAAAAATCTAAAAGAAAAATCATAAGTGTGCTTGCTAAGTCTTGTTGTATTTTTTCTTGGATTGGGTCTGTTTCATTCTGAAGACATTGGGCAATCAAACTCTTAAGTATCCCTCACTCTCCTATAGATCCAAACTTTCTTTGTTATTTCTTTCTAGATGTCTTGGTATCCTCCCTAGATAGGTAAACATCACATCCCTTTTTATCAAAGCTTTAGTTTATTTCGTTTTAACTGTTTTTGATTGCATATCACATTAGCAATATTGGATTGAATGAACAAGTTAGTGATTAGTTTCTTTTGAAAATTTGGATATATTCAATGCCCTTTAATAGAGTGTGAGGTTGCTTTTGTCATTTTGAAAAGGAAAATGTCGCTCTTACCTGCTCTTAATTAGAGCTCCTTGAAACGAAAAAAGTGCCTATTGCATATAGGATGAAATTTTGTCATTGGTTAAGACTCTTCTAAAACAACATAAAAGTTCAATCCATGCCCTTCCATTAAAATATAAGTGGTACTAAAAACTATCTAGATATTTTTGCATTTATATCAAACCAATATATAAGAAGATATAAGGCCTTGAATTAGAATTGGAGACGAAACTCCTCAAGGCCACAAAAAGAAAACAAGATATCACTAGATAGAGAAAAAAACCCATTGTTGCATAGTACACTTGCTAGGAAGCGCCTCCAAACACACGATTCAAGAATTAGGTCACAATGTGGGAAAACAAGAGAGATTATCCCCTCTTCAATTTTTTTCACATGCTTGTTGGATTAATCACATCAAGGGATCTCTTAGGGGAACGAGTTCACTATGAAAAATCCCTCATAAAGATTTATGTTGGGAAAATATTTTGGGGTGTGAATCAATATTTTAAAACTCACTAAAACCTTTCAATTTATTATTCATATTTATGTACACGACTTTAATTAAGTGAACTAGTGTATGTACATGAATGTGATGAGGATAAGTAGCGTTTATCCAATTAACTAACTTTTCAAATAATTCATCATCTCTTTAACTTGAACCAGTGCATCACTACTTCTTTAGAAATTAATTAAATAATAACCATGTGTAGTAAGAACCAAATAAACCATCAAACATAAGAAATACGTCAACACACATTAACAACAATATTTTTAGGTGGAAACCCAATGTGGGAAAAAACCATCGTTGTTGTCATCTATTTCTTCGTCTTTTATTATAATGAAAAACTTCTTATAGTCTTGTACTGGCGCAGACTCATAACAGCATGCAGCACCCACCTGCAGAAGGCTACAACTTTCTCTCATTCTCCAGCACCCACTGGAAGGGAGCTCCAACCCCTTGATCTCGTTTACCAGAACCCACCGAAAGCGAGATCCTACCCCCTGATCTAATTTACCAGCTACCACTCGAAGGAAGCTTCGACTCCCTTAGTGAATGCTCTAACCCTTAGCACTTCCATGGACAACATTTCATAAATTTTCACACTCGATCCACCTAATAAAAAACATCACAACTTGTAGGCCACTTTTCATCAAATTTTCAATTGGATCCACTACCATCATTTAAGCCTAATACCAAATATCAAAACTAAAACTAATCATTGCAACAAATCACTTAATGATTGAACCAACTCAATCAACCAATCACTAAACCAAATGAAACCCAAATCAATCAACTTATTCCCAAAAAACCAAAGTAGTTAGATCACTATAACTAGAATACCAATACTAAACCCAAACTCTCCATTAACTCACTTAACTAACTAAAAATCCTCATCAATAAAATGTTAGAATACATACACCATTTTACTTTAGCAAATCTCCATGTATACGCGACTTCCTTGAAGCATAGTTGCATACAGATCTCAAAACATTGAACCCTAAAACTGAATCACTATTATTCTGAAACAAACACTGAGTTACACCCTTAACCATTGAATTAATCTGAATTAATCACATAAGAATCACAGATCTTTAATCACATACAACATCACTCTTCAATCAATCAATTCAACTTCAATCATCATTGTTAAACCCAAATCATCAAGTAAGACTTCATTGAAAGACAACAAAAATAGAACAAGACTAATTAGACTCGTGAGACATCTTCTATATCAAAACTCTAACTTATATGCGCACTTTCGACAAAACACTTCAGTGGGTATACGCATTCTTCAGGAATGAAACCCTCGTACAGATCTATCCAAAGTGAAGAATTGACACGTGACTTACCATCATTAAAACTGCTTATGTACGCACCTTTCATGTTATCAAACCCACGTACAGATCTTCAAATATTGACTTATCACTTCGTTGCACATAAAACCTTCATAACAAACCCATCTCTCAACATACATAATAAAACATGCATCAGACATAAATATTACACATCAAATCAATCCATTATCAATATAGTCATTTTAGATCTATTGGATCTAATCCATCATCAAATTCTTCGGTGCATACTTAGTTTTAGATCAAAAAAATTATTAATAGCCCATCATGCACACTTGCTTCAAATCTAACTATTCATGAAATATTCATCATTTGCACGCAGAAACACCTTGAAGGCTTAATCTCCTTATATAACTTAGGCCTTATCCAATACCATAGGTCAAATGCTTAACAATGTCGCTAGTATTCTTAGACGGGATCAAATATTCGTTGTCGCGCTCATTACTATGGGTAAATAGGACGGTAGAGACCCCTGGTATTTATAATACCATGGTGTGGAAATTGTACGCGACTATGCTTCACTAAACCTATGTATGCATGACTTCGCTACCAATACTAAACCCAAGCACTACATCAACTCACTGAACCAACTAAAAACCCTTATCAGTAAAATGTCAGAATATATACGCTGCTTTAATTTAATAAATCTGCATGTATACATGACTTCCTCGAAGCATACCTTCCTATAAATCTTAAAACATTTAACCCTTAAACTAAATCACTATCATTCTGAAACAATCATTGAGTTACACCGTGACCCGTTGAATTACTCTGAAAGAATCATAGAACCATCACAGATCTTCAATCACATACAACTAGCAACATCATCACTCTTCAATCAATCAATTCAACTTCAATCATCATTGTTAAACCCAAATCGTTAAGTATGACTTCATTGTGAGATAGCCAAAACATATTAATGTTGATTATATTGATCATACATCTTATTTAGAAAAACCCTAGCTTATATACGCACTTTCCACAAAACACTTTTGCATGTATACGCATTCTTCAGGAATCAAACCCGTATAGAGATCTTTCCAAATTGCATAATTGCCACGTGACTTACCAACATTAAAGTCATATATATACGTGCCTTTCAAGTTATCAAACATGCGTACAAATATGCAACTATTGGATTATAGCTTCGCTACACATCATACCTTGAGAACAAACCCATCTCTCAGCATACATAATAGAACATGCGTCAAACATAAATATTAGAGTTCAAATAAATCCATTATAAATATAGTCTTTTAAAATCTATTGGATCTAATCCATCATCAAATTCCTAGGTGCATACTTAGCTTGAGATCAAACAATTTATTAATAGCCCATTAAATGGACAGTAGCTTCAGATCTAACTATTCATGAAATATTCATCACTTGCACACAAAAACACTTTTACCTTAATCTCATTATATAACTTAGGCCTTATACAATAGCACATGTCAAATCCTTAGTAATTTTTATGGTATTCTTAGAGGGGATCAAATATTTGTTTTCGCACTCATTACTATGGGTCAATACCATGGTAAAGACCCCTCGTATTTAGAATACCATGGTGTAGAAAATATATCTTACTTTACTTCACAAAACCTGCATATACACAACTTTTCTTCACAAAGCCTGCATATACGCGACTTTTCTTCAGAAAACATGTGTATGTACGCATCTTTGCTTCATAGAATCTACTTTACCTCACAAAACCTACGTATACTTCTTCACACTTCATCTTTATGATTCCTTTGTCCCTAAACTGATATTCCTTTGTCCAATCTTTGTGTCACATTTGTACTAGCCTGAATGCTCACCCTGCTACTATCATGCTGACATGTTTATTAAGTAGGTTTCCATCAAGTACAACACAATTGTCATAATGCCAACAATCTCCCTATTTGGAACTGATGGAAACAACTTTGGTGTTAGGTCACCACAACGTGTAGGTACCTATAAACACATCTGTAGATATACCAAGAATTCTCCGCACAATGAGATTCTCTCCCCCTTTGACATCAACGGAAAAAGGTTAAGCAATGTTGAATGAAGGCGTATCTCCCTTTGTTTACATGAGCATTGTAGATATGATTTTTTGAGTATGTATATTGAATTCTCACCATGCTCCCCATGAACACATGCTGAATTTTCTGAAGATACACAAAGAAGTAGATGACTCTATGACTCAACCTGACATGACCTTTCCTATTACCAATGACTCATGCTTACATTGATCACCCAACACATTGGAGTTGAAAATTACATCACATGCCCAAAAAGATGGGATTACATGACTTGACCATAATAGTCCATACATGACTGAATTTTACAATGATGTATAACATGGGTCTATACATGACCTTTACATCAAGAGACATATATGTAATTTATAACCAAAACAAAAGACCTCAATAAGACCATGATATTCATAAAAAACTATCATACACCATATAGGATTTTGACCATAAGCATCTGTCAGCAACAACATGAACAACAACAAGCACATTTTCATCATCAATTTGCAAGATAATAAAATGTAGCTTTAATATCATCAACATGTGACCAATTATGAAACATAAGATTTTCCATATATATTTTCTATCAACTCATCCTCCTGACCTCATCAAGGTCAACTTGCTCTTTCCCTTAGTAGGAAGAGCCTCACTGCATGTTCATAAAATCATAGCAATATATTTTTTCATTCATCAATCAACATATGTGAGAACCAAGCATATCATCATAAAGTAAGATAGGAAAATGTAGCATCATTCCTTAACATCATTAATATCTGACTAAGTATGCCATGTCTCCAAGTATCATTTAGCAAATGTTATAATGAAACCTGCAGTAACATCATTCTCTTGGCTCATTTTCTTCATGCAAGAAGAACTATCACACCATCACCACTTCATCAACATGCAACTTAAGTAATCATCCATAAGATCCTTGTTTGTAATTCCCCCATCAATGATATCCCCTAACATAGAGATAGTAGTATGTATTTAGCTTCTCATCAATGGGAAAAGTCATCAATAGAAAACTATGAGCTCACCATCATTTATCAAACTTTGTTAGTAACCCATGTCCTTGATACCATCAAGAGAAACAATCCACAAACAATATACCATGTGAAGCATATCATCTACGCGTGAGAGCCAAGCACTATAAGAATCATCATCCATAACTTCATCATATGCAACTTATGCATATTTCAAGGCATAATGACAACATCATAAATGTAATGAATGACACTTATCATCATCAAATAATGATGTTGTATAATCAAGCTCTATTTATCTCCTTGAGCTTATGAAGATCCAGATGTAAGCAACATAACTTATTTACCATATGCATCATCAGAAGAATCTTCTATCATCATAAACTTGATTAGTAACATCATAAAAACTATGTGGCTCAAGCAATATATAAGTATCATCCATGATTACATCATAGGAAACCCATGAAAACAACATAGCATGATGCAACAATAGTCATCAATCAAAAACATTAGCAACATGAGTATCTTCAACAACATCATTAATATAAGAATCACTATGTAACAGGAAATTATCAAGCAATCATAATGCCAAAAATCCATTATTAGAAGCATAACAGATGCTCCCCGTGAGTCTGTGACAACTCTTCACTGTCAGTTCTGATTACATCAACTCATCCATCAGTAAGATCATCAAATCAACTTCATGAATTAGTAAATCCATGTCATCAATGTCATATTGCAGTAATTCACAAACCATCATTAGCCAATACCACTTCTAAGTAGCATCCACAGACTGTAACCATCAACATCAAAACTATCTGAAGCATATCATATCCTTCCCATCAATCTTCCCCACTATTTATTCAACATAGGAAAATATATGCAACCATATGTATCAGAACTCACATATATACGCGACTGTCATTCATAATATCTGCATACAAAAAGTAAAATGCTGAAATTTCATAACCACACTCTACTGAGCCTGTACTGTGTGTACCTGTTCATTTTTATCACATCAGATCCACTGTTAGTAATATGACAACCAACACAACCATGGGAATCATCATCATGACAACATACGTATTACTCCCCCTGAGATTACACAACACTAATCCTGAGAACCTGACAATCATCTTTGTTCTCATGAGGTCATGTACCTCAAATCACTTCTGTAGTTATTGTTAGAAGTATTATTTAAAGAATAATAGACTACAAATGTGAACCATCCTCTTTTAATTTGAGTCTGAATCCTCCTCATATCCACGAGAATTCAATTCTTTAAGCACATATAATTTTTCTGGGTTTCTACATCCTCTTGTTATGACCTTTCCAGATTCTTCATCTATAATTTTTCATTTGGTTGATGTAAACACACTTACATTTCCTTTATCTTCCGTTTGACCCACACTTAGAATATTCTTCTTTAGCCCTTCAACTAATAAAGTATCAACTGCTCCTCTATGTTTATTAATTCGGGCTCTACCTTTTCCCAAAACGTTTTTGGAGCATTATTTCCAATAATAACCTTAGCATATTGGTTTTTCTTGAGAGACTCCATCTTACTATTACCTCCAATCATGTGATGAGACCATCTATTGTCTATGTAACATTCATATTCTTCTTCAAATGAGAAAATATCAAGACCATGCCTTATTTGTTCTTTTTCTTTCTTCTTATTATGAGAAATGTTGGTGGATCCATATTTTTCAGCTCTTCTAACATCAATATTCTTATATGATTTCTTTCCATGTTGTCTGAGGCGATCCATAGATTTGTTCTTGTATTCATTGTCTACACACCCAAACTTGCTACAAGTATGACATCTTATATGAGCAGAGGAATCATAAAATTTTTGTTTCATATTTTGTTTATTGCAATTAATAGATTTGTGACTGAATCAAGAAAAAAAATATCCCTTAAAGAACCCTGAGTCCCTGGAAGTTGATGCTCTTTCTGTGAAGCGGTTATTTGCTTGAGATTGAAATAGACTACTTTTGCAACTACATGCAATGTGTCCATAATTATGACATATAAAACATTCAACATGATTAATCAGAGGAGAGAATTGATTAACATTAGGAGTAAATTATTTTCTTTAAAGATTCAATTTCCTTGGTTGTTGATGAGGTTGACTTCTTATATCTTTGTTGAGAATTTTAGGTTTTGCATTGTTACGTCACTTAATGCCTTACTGTTCTTTTTCAATTCCTCATCCGATGGAGGAATTTTTGTGTAGCCATTTCATACTAGATGCCAAACATCATGGTTGATTAGATTAGACTTCATCTTTTCATTCCATTGGTGATAATTATTATTTCTTAGCATATGTAATCATTCATTGTCAATTGTTTCTGACTTTGCTTGTTCTTTTGCTGTTAGGACCATCATTTTTTAATTTCTTTCCTATTTAAAGTGATTAATCTCACTATTACCCATGAGTGAAAGTTCAATTGTTTCATTATTATCATCACTATCATTATTGCATAGACAAGGAAATTGAAAACAGTTAGAACAAAATCCCATCCCTGATAATTCTTTGTTACCGTCTTCTTCATTCTTGATCAATAGAAATCAGGGCACTCCCAAACCAAAATATTTTATAACATCTATAACTGCCACTGCATCTTATATATCACTATCAAAGTTTTCTGAATCCATCGTTTGAGCTATCTTCTTCTTTCCCATCATCTTGACGATCTCCTTCAAGCAATCAAGCTTCTTTTGAAGGACCGACTCTAAGACCAATTGTTGGGAAAATTAATCAGAGGGGAGGGGGGTGAATCAGTACTTTAGAACTCACTAAAACCTTTCAGTTTCTTATTCACATTTTTGTAAGTGACTTTAATGAGGATAAGTAGTGTATATCTCGCTAACTAACTTTTCAACTAATTCATCATCTATTTAACTTGAACTAGTGCATGAGTACTTCTTTAGACATTAATTAAACAATAACCATGTGGAGTAAAAACCAAATAAACCATAACACATAATCAATACATCAACACACATGAACACCAAAATATCTATGTAGGAACCCAATGTGGGAAAACACCACTGCTCCTTTTGTCTCTATATTCATATTTTATTATAATGAAAAAATTATTACAATCTTGTACTGGCACACACTCATACCAGCATGCAGGAACCCACTTGTAGAAGGATACAACCTTCTCTCGTTCTCCACCACAGTTAGGCAGAAAAATCCCTCTTGTTGATAAGAGCGATCTCCCTAGATCCTAAAGGAAACTAGAAACAAAAAGATAATTGAATAGATCTTTCCCTATGCTTACTTTATTTGAATTATGAGTATAAATAATGGTGAATAATCCTCTCACCTATTTTCCAAATGCTTGATGAAGATCCATGCTTGTCTTGATGTAGCTTCTCAATGCTTAAAAAGACCTACAACCACAAACATAAGAAAGATCAAAGGCATATGCAACATAAAAATTCAAAAAATATTAATCTGATGATCAAGGAGATTAGAGATTGAAATTTGCTTAATGAATATCTAAAGAACTATAAACCATTCATCATTTTAGTAACACAATACAATGGAAAAAAATATTCATTTATATTAATCCAAGGATAAATAGAGCCTTACAACCTTTTCCTTGATGTCATGAGGTTTATCCCAAATGCCTCCAACTCTTTCCTTAGATGATAAGCCTTCCAATATCAATTAAACGACATAAGTATATCTTTTCTGACCTCCTCTATCCCTCTCCCCTCTGGTCAATTTATAGACCAAGAGGAAGATGTTTTAGATCCAAAAGATGAGGAGGAGATCCCCTAATTGGGGGATTAGGGTTCCTTGAGGAAAGCAAATTAGGTCCATAATATGAGGGGTTTGGCTCGAATAGATATGACCTGGGAGCTTTAAGTTGGGAAACTTTCACCCAACAATGGTTCTATATCTCACTTTTTATTTTTACTTTTCTTTGATTCACCTGTGCAGTCTATAGTGGTAGACATAGCGCAATTATGCGCTTTTCTTAGGGATAAGTACATAGAATTTACAAAAACTTATAGGAAAAGTGTGTAGGTTATACTTAATAAGGTATACAAGCCAGTTTTCCCAAAATTCTCATCTTCTTCAAGGGATTCTTCATTCTTTGACCTCTAAGGGAGTTCAATGGAACATGTTTATGGATGGGAAGAAATCCATTTACATAGATCAATTTTCATGGTGAAAAAATGAGGTGTAACATATTGTCACCTAAAGTATGAAGTCTGAAAAATAAGTTTTAAATACTAAAGAGCTTTATCATGCGAAAGAATCGATTAAAGACAATGGTTGGAAACCTGCAAGAAAAATTCAAGGATTACAATGCAAATATATATAATCATCATTGAGGTAGCCATTCCCACACTTAGAATAAAGCTAACTTCATGAACAAGTATGGGAAAAAACCAAGAATAATATTGATAGTAGACAGAGTATGGACACAACCATCGGTTATGAATCGATCTACATCATCATGAATATAAAACTCCTCACAACCTGGATTGATGAAACTAGATACAGGGTCTTGATCTCCTCTTCTCGATCCATAGTGTGAATATATCCACGTGAGTGAATGTCTCGAATTCGAACATGGTATAAACCACTTGATTACTCGTAAATTATGTGAACCATTAATAAGTACAAGAGAAATCACCAATAATGAAAATGGCTCTCAAGGTACTCCCATTACAATCTATGGAGTGCAAATAAGTGATCTGAAGTCAAATACTCATAGAATCTTTGATCAAAGGTCAATGATGAGAACCTATCGTCGAAGTAGAGAAATGTGCCATTAAGGCATGGACGCGTCAAGGTACTAAATATTTCTATATCAACTTCCTAGATAATGATTTGAATGCTATAGGAGGTGACCCATCCTAGGAAAGCCTACGACATGAAACAAAATGTCAAGTTTTAAACAATAGTGTACAATGAATGACTCATAGATGACCAACATGACTGAAGGATAAAATTTGCAAAGGAATAAGAACTGAGTTTGAACTTATCTTATACACAAAACGACACGACAATTGACATGGCAGTATTTTACTCAACAATAATACTCAAAACCAACTCAAGACTTTCAATGAGGTTCGATTAGCTTTAAGACAAATGCATTTCCCAACCTAGATATAAATTTGATGGA
The DNA here is from genome assembly GCA_031772625.1 of Pinus tabuliformis. Taxonomy (NCBI): domain Eukaryota; kingdom Viridiplantae; phylum Streptophyta; class Pinopsida; order Pinales; family Pinaceae; genus Pinus; species Pinus tabuliformis. The sequence continues at coordinate 2,012,031,352 of CM062818.1, read as the reverse complement.
GTATCATGTTCAAGAGTGACATACTACCTTTATGATGAATGTAAATTGAACATATTTCCTAATTTAACCCCACCATTACTGGCAAGTACCTCTTTATCTTTTACAGGTTTGAGGAGGATAACATATGCTTGTCTTGTAAGATCATCCTTCGGATGAGTCCATCAAATTATTTTTAACAAACCTTAAGAAGGAATGGTTCAATCTCGTTACGCTTAACAAGATATATACTATTTAATTTTTATGATTCCAGTGAAGCAGTAACTCATTGTCATTTTATTTTAAGAGTTTCAAAAAGACACAAAAAAGAGACTCATTAAGTTCTTTTAATGTAAAACTTTAACTAGCCGAGAGAAAGTAAAGCTCATTGTTTTTTAGTTTGAGGGAGTTAGAAGAAAAACATAAGAAAACTCTGTCATGTTATTTTTCGTAAATTTAGTCCCTCAAGACCTGAAAATGATAAAATAATGTAGGAGAGAACTCTATTGACCATAATCAATCAACATATACCCTTTTCATAAATATTCCAGTTCATTTCGTAAAAGGGGTAAACTTACACTGAGTGGACGGTTGTTCATTTACTTTTACGAGTTTGAACAATCAAGTGCTCAACAATATTTTCATGTTTTAAGAGTTTGAAAAAGTGCTTAAAAGAGGACTCCATGGTTTCACTTTTCGTAATTTTTTAAGAGCATGGAATGTGATAAAAATCTGCTCGTAGTCAAAATGATTCATTTTCATACTATAGCCTATTTTTCACACAAAGCTCAAATAAATTATCATAACTTCTCAATATTTGGGTAGAAATAGTGAAAATTTTGTATTTTAAAAGGTCCTATGTATAAAAATAATATTTCAATCACGTAAAAAACTTATAAAATTTGGAAAAATAATTATATTTTCACAATTTTCATTTACACATTTGGAGAGTAGAAAGAGGGGTTTTACCACCGAACATCTGAATTTGATTCCAAGCAAACCGGTGGATGAAATTATGAGCCTTTTTCTGCAAGTAACAGATCTCTTCATTATCTCCATTTTCATTTGTTTATTTTTCAGCTTTAGGCATTCATGTGGTTTTTTTGGAGAGTTTCATTTTTCAAAATGCGCCCTTGCCCTTTCCCAGGAGCTCTCCATTGATTTTGCAAAGGCTAACATTTTTTTTGTATAATGAAATATGTTGACTATGTAGAAACGCATTGAATATCGACGTAACTGTGCTCTGTTTCCAAAACTATGGTCGCACAAGCACTAAGGGCTTTTGAAAAGAGTAGAAATTCTGCCCAAAAATCCACAATTGTTTTAAATAATTTTTCTAACTCCTTATAATTTTTATTTTAGGACTATTTAATAATTCCATCATGGAATAGAGGGAGAGAGAACATGAAGCCCAAGATTTGGATGCTTTGGATGATCCTGCCACAATTTACACTTTAAGAAATTTTGGCATCAACAAATATTGGATTATTCTAGGGATGAAAGCTCATGTACAGTGTATGACTTGGTTGGCACAAACATGGGATGTCCAGGACCAATTCTTTGTGATCGAGGATCATCATGTCAACACTGATCCTGATGACACCTACTTTTTGATTGGGCTTTCTCATAGAGGAGCCAAAATTTCTTTCTTCAAGAAGAGGCAGGGTGGCGACACTACCACTAGCTACCTATGTAATTTTTGTGGGAATGCACAACTCACATATGGTAGGTTTGGTATCAGGACTATTGAGGACCTGGCTTTGAGGACCATTTCTTTCATGGTTAGCAAGTTATGTGGCAGTGTTTCCCTTCACTTGGCCAAAAAGGCTTAGATGCAGACTGTCATGGAGTATTGGGAGTCCATGATTTTTAATTGGTGCAAGGAAATTGTTGTTAACATGAAAGGACAACTGAGTAGAGTAAGAAATGGTAGACTTAAGAACTTCGGCTATGGGGACATCCTGATTGATTTTTCTCTAAAGAGGATTCAACTCCTCAGGCACCAAAAGGTTCTAGTGGATGTGGCAGGACCTTAGGATCCATAGATGCTTAGGCGAGTCTCTCTTATGGCTCATCACGGGAACAACGGTCTAGTGGTACGTTACATCCCTAAGTTCTTTGTATTGTTAAGTTATAAAATGATCTCGATCGAAGGCTTTCCATATGCGGGGATGGATTACAGAGGTGATCCAAATATCCCTCTTCCAGTGGGGACACAGTGGGGTGACCTTCGTGTGAATGTCTCATTTTGATGTTTTCATTTTTTTTATTTTTATGTGCTTTTTGTCTTTCAATGCTAATTATTTGAAATGCCTACGCAGATGTGGGCCCAATTTGACCAGCAGGATTGTGACATTTTGACCGACACAATGACCATGCTGTAGGAATTTACAGGGTAAGTTCCTTACAAAGAACACCAAAAGGACACCGCTCACAACCAGATCACAGATCAATACACCAGTATTTTTGACGTGGTTAAAACCCTCAAAGAGGGAAACAGTCCACGGCCTACGCAAATGTGGCTACTACAGGCAATTTATTAATCAAAGAATGAAAATTTACATAATCTTTTCTCATGCACGAATTTCCCGAACAATGACCCTCCATGCGCTTTAAATAGAACTCATGGACCAATCGGGTGTCGAGCCACGGATCAAGTGTCGGTAATACCGAGGAGAGAGTGAACCGTCGGATTGTAAGTTACAAAATGTACAACGGTAAAGAAACACACTTTACCTAACTCTATACTAAACCAAGTTGAACTTAAATATTTCCTATGTGTCGGAATATCCTAACATCCCCCCTTAAGAACAACTTGGGATAGGATTGAAGGATTTACAAATATGACACAATAGGAGAAGGAAGGAGGCACTAGAGCCTATCCCCCCTTAGTGACAACTTCCTGAACTCCAAGCATATATCGAAGTTTAGTGAACTTCGCCTCTGTGAGAGCCTTTGTGAAGATGTCTGCAACTTGATCATTTGTTGAACAATATTGCACTTCAATAACATGGTCATGAATGAGCTTTCTAATGAAGTGCATGTGTAGTTCAATGTGTTTGTTGCGCTGATGCTGGACTAGATCTTTGCATAGCTGAATGGCACTTTGATTATCACACCAAAGTGTGGTTGGATGCTGCTGCTCAAAGCCAAACTCTGATAGGATCTGACGAAGCCACAAGGCTTCCTTACTAGCTTCCATGGCACCACGATACTCTGCTTCTGCTGACGAAAGAGAAATGGCAACCTGTTTCTTACAAGCCCATGTAATGGGTCCTGAACCAAGAGTGAAGACATAACCGGCAGTAGACTTCCGATCATCAGGGTCACCAGCCCAATCAGAATCAGTGAAACCAACTAATAGAGGAGCTTCTTTGGCACTGTAATGAATCCCAAACTGTATTGTACCTCGAACATAACGAAGTATTCTTTTAGCTGCTTTCCAATGACTTTCACGGGGGTTTTGCATAAAACGAGCAACAAGGCCAACAGCAAAGGAAAGGTCAGGACGAGTATGGGTTAAATACAAGAGTTTTCCTACAAGTTGACGGTATAAGGTAGCATCAACTTCAGGAGAAGTACAAGAGACTGAAAGTTTGACTCCAGACTGAAAGGGAGAAGGGGCTGGCTTACAGTGTTCCATGTGAAAATGACGAAGAATATCACAAGCATACCTGGACTGGGAAAGGGAAATACCCTCCTTGGATTGCAAGACTTGAAGACCGAGAAAATAGTGTAAGTGTCCTAAGTCTGTCATTTCAAATTTCTTTTTAAGGCTGGACTTCACATGGTTTATAAGGTTGGGATCACTACCAGTAAGAATAAGATCATCAATATAAAGAACAAGGATGATAAGAGAGTTTCCCACTTTCTTGGTGTAGACAGTATTGTCAGAATAACACCTAGAAAAGCCAGATTCTAAAAGAAAGCTATCCATTTTGGCATACCAAGCCCGAGGAGCTTGCTTGAGACCATAAAGGGATTTCTTAAGTCGACAAAGAAGGCTCGAGTCTGTTTGTATGAAGCCAATGGGTTGTTCCATATAGATTTCTTCATGCAAGTCCCCATGCAAGAAGGCAGATTTAACATCCATCTGATGGACTTCCCATTTTAAAGAGGCAGCAAGGGAAAGAACAAGGCGGATATAGTTCATTTTGGCAACAGGGGAGAAGGTTTCAGTGTAGTCAATGCCTTCAACCTGTGAAAATCCCTTAGCAACAAGACGAGCTTTATGTTTATCAACTTTCCCATCTGGTCCATACTTGGTTCTGTAAACCCATTTACATCTAACAAGTTTGCGTCCCTTTGGTAGAGGAACAAGATCCCATGTATCATTCGCCAACAATGAATGATATTCTTCATTCATAGCTGCTTCCCAATGTGGATGGCCTGAAGCTTCTGCAAAAGTGTCAGGATCATGATTTACTGGAGCTTGAGCCAGTAAAGAAGAGGCTCTTTCAAACTGAGAACGTGTACGTCGCTGATCTGTAGGATCACCGGCAAGATCACCTGCTGCATCCCGAGTAGCACAGACCCATCGTGGAAGTTGAGGATCCTGAGAAGGTGGGGGAGGATTGCCATCCTCACTTTCATCATCTGAAGAAGAAATTTTTTCAAAAGTAGAAGAGATAGGAAGAGGTGGCACATCCGCCGGACTAGGCTCGCAGGCCGATTTATTTTCATCAAATTTTACATCTCTTCTAATGATAACATTTTTGGACTTAAATGGAATAAGTCTATAACCTTTTACATCTTCAGAATATCCAAAAAAAGTACATTTCTCACTCTTAGGTTCTAAAGCTTTATGCTTTTCATCTGGAATATGGGCCCATGCTTCACTTCCAAAAACACGAAAGTGACTTACATCTGCTTTAATGGAACTCCAAGCTTCTTCTGGAGTGATATTCTTTAGAACCTTAGTAGGAGTGCGATTTATTATATAATTTGCACAATTAATTGCTTCGGCCCAAAAACTAAGACTGAGTCCTTTAGATTGCAGCATACAATTAGCCATTTCCTTTAAGGTGTGATTTTTCCTTTCAGCTACACCATTTTGTTGTGGAGTGTATGGAACAGTATGTTGCATTTGAATTCCATTTTCGGTGAAAAAGTTGATGAATGTGTTTTTAACATATTCTCCACCATTATCAGTTCTTAGCTTAAGAATTTGATGTCCAGATTGTTTTTCAACAAAGGCTTTGAAGGCCAAAAATGTGTTAAATACTTCGCTCTTGAGTTTTAAGAAGTATACCCAAGTGTGTCTGGAGAAATCATCAATAAAAGTTAAGAAATACTTGCAGCCAAAGAATGAAGCATCAAGAAGTGGACCACATAAATCACTGTGCACAAGCTGTAAAGGGGCTGAGGCATGCCAAGAGGCACGTTTTTCAAAACTGTCCCGATGACGCTTTCCGAGTACACATCTGGAAAAAACACCATCTCTGCAAGATACCATAGGAAGACCTGTCACCATATTTTCTTTACATAGATGTTGAAGGGAGCGATAGTTTAAGTTACCAAATCGCTCATGCCAAAGTTTTCTCACTTCATCATTATGAGCAAAAAATACTGAGGGAAGATTTGATGACCCAAAGTTGTGAAACTTATACAACCTTGTGGAATCATTAGAAATACCAGTAGCTAGAATCTGTTTAGGATCTCTTAGATCCTTGATTACAACATCATGAGGTGAAAATTCAACAATTTTACCTTCACCTGAATGAGTTATCTGATATACAGATAGAAGGTTGCAGGATAAGGTTGGAACACATAGTACATCATTAAACTGACCATTGTCTAGATGAGCAGTTCCACTCCCTACAACATTAAGAGATCTATCATCACCAACATATATATTTTTGGTGTTACAATCATTTAAAGAAGAAAACATGGCTTTGTTTTTGGCCATGTGATAAGAGGCTCCAGAATCAATAAGCCACTCATGAGAATGAGAAGAAGAAGATACATTTAATGCATAACCAGACTGAGATGATTGACAACGATATGCAGAAAGTGTCATTCCTGAAGATGAAGTTGAAGTTGAAGTTGAAGAATGCTCCACATGGATGTTATGTTTCTTCATTACGGCTTCCAAGGCTTCCATCTTCTTAAAGCATTTAGATTCTAAGTGGCCATCTTGATTACAAAAGTTACAATGTCTATCAGTCTTCTTCCATTTGTTTTTATTGGTCCTATCATTTTGCTGAAATGATCTTTCATTTTGAGGCTGAGTTTGCTTAGGACCCTTGTTTGGTTTAGGACCATTCTTTTTAGGATATGACTTCTTAGGATTCTTTGAATTTGGTTGCTGCTGGGCTGCTAACGCTTTCTTGGAAGAGTTTCCAAGATTAAGAAGACCAAGGTGTAAGAGTTTTTCTTGTTCTCTTATTAAAGAATCACAAAAATAGTCAAAGGAAGGGGCCTTGTAGTCTTTTCCTTGACAAATGAAAGTTTCCCTTGTAGAATGGAAGGTGGAAACAAATACAGAGTAGGCTAGTCCCAACTTAGTAAGGATGGAATAAATAAGGTTACTATCTTCTTTCTTAACCTTAACACCTTACAAGAGATATCTAAGGGTCTTGAATTTGGACAAGAAATCTTCAATGCAAGAAAAATTATTAGGATCCAATGTAACCAACTCATTTTCAAGTTGATGGGCTCTAATTTCATTTTTAATCCCAAAAACTTTAGTGATTTGTTCCAATGCTTCATGAGGTGTTTCAAGTTCTGCAATATGGAATCTAAGATCAGGAGAAATAGACATTCCTATCAAACCACGTGCTTGATCTTGTCTATTTTCCCATTTTGCAGCCTTGTCTTCATCTTTTGGTTTCTTCTCTTGGCCTGTGGCTATTCTGTAGAGACCTTTACTTCTAAGTAAATCTTCCATGTAGGATATCCATTGGAAGTAGTTAGTGCTGTCAAGAATGACTTGGCATGGAATTTCCATTTTTTTTTTTAAAAACTGAAGCTGAAGATGCTGAAAGTAAGCGTTCCAATGGATAGATCTCGAACAATTAGGCCATTTTAAAAAAAACGGCTCTGAAAAAGGCTTCCGGATGAAGAAGTTATGGATTTTTGAAAAAAAATTGTTGAAGTTGCTCGCAAAGTGCGTGAATGTGCGGAAATGAAATAATCCGCCCCCACAAAATGGAGACTTGAACCCAAGACCTCTACTCTCTTAAAATAGCTTTGAACCAATTGATCTATACAAAAAATTTGAGAGAGAGAGAGAGAGGGAGGGGGGGGCTTCGTTTGCGTGCTTGCCTTGAGAAATCTCTTTTTCCCTACAAAACACAAAACACAAAACCCAACACGGACATGCAAAGAAAACGAACCTTATGGCTCGAAGTTAGCTTTAGCCAAAAAACTAGATATTTTAAAAAATGAACCTTGCGGCTCAAAGTTAGCTTTAGCCGAAAAACTAAATATTTTTCTCAATGTTTCTGATTTTCCGAGATCACACTAAGGTGCAGGGAAAAGAGCATACGCATGAGAAAAATCCTTCCTTTCTGTTTCTGATTTTCCCAGGTCGCACAGAGTCGCAGGGCAAAGAGCATACGCAAAAATGAAATGTATAGATCCGGTTAAAAAAAAGCTAAATAAACCGAAACCGAAATAAGCAGAGAGAAAATAACAGTAAAGTGCAAATAAAGACTGTATACCTCCAGATCTTAAAAATGACGCAGCTAGGGCTACCAGAAACCTTTTCACGTGAAACGAAAGAGGTTCCTCATTGGAACAGATGCTCCGAACGCAACAGAGCAGTCCTCTCGGCCCGAAAGCAGTCAGAAATAGCAGATCTAGGAAACGGCAGTCGGATGCAGTTCTACCGGCTTCAGATTTGGATCACCAATGGACGCGGCCCTCAAATAGCTCTGATACCATGTAGGAATTTACAGGGTAAGTTCCTTAGAAAGAACACCAAAAGGACACCGCTCACAACCAGATCACAGATCAATACACCAGTATTTTTGACGTGGTTAAAACCCTCAAAGAGGGAAACAGTCCACGACCTGCGCCAATGTGGCTACTACAGGCAATTTATTAATCAAAGAATGAAAATTTACATAAGCTTCTCTCATGCACGGATTTCCCGAACAATGACCCTCCATGCGCTTTAAATAAAACTCATGGACCAATCGGGTGTCAAGCCACGGATCAAGTGTCGGTAATACCGAGGAGAGAGTGAAATGTCAGATCACTACATATCATGACCGTCGGATTGTAAGTTACAAAATGTACAACGGTAAAGAAAAACACTTTACCTAACTCTATACTAGACCAAGTTGAACTTAACTATTTCCTATGTGTCAGAATATCCTAACACACACTATAGCATTTGTAGCACCCAACCTAAAGTTGGTAGAAGCATTGGTGGATTTAGAGCACAAACTGGAGAGGTTGACCATTGACATTTGAGAGACTAGGACGAATGGTCTGCGTCTTTGGTACCAGAGACATGTGATTGGGGTTCCAAGACCACTCCAGCAACTGCTACGTCAAGTTGTTTGTGCCATATTCTGTTATCATGATCATCACCGTGCTTACCTGTTTAGTCTTTTAGGGCTACATTTTTTATTTTTTTATGGGAATATTCGAATAAAAATGCCACGGGGTGTTATTTCCTTGGATGACATATTCTTTGTGAAACATACTATTTACAAACTTTATCTAATGGAAAACTACTACTTTTGATTTCAGCTTCTTTTTTTCAACATGTGGATGAATATTGCTCTTACTAAGAAATGTTTCAAATGTTTATTTAACACATGTTTGGATGATGCGTCGGTTAATGTATTTAAATTTCACGGAATGTTTTGATATTCAATATAATCAGACCGCCTTTCCAAAAGATGAACTCGTAAAGGCATTCTTAATGGAGTTCTTTCCGTATAAACACTATTTAAATGTACTACTATGAGTTGCAAATCTAACCTAAAAATCAAACTTCGAATGCCAAATGAGATGGCATTAGATAATAGTTCAACAACTTCATTATATTCTACTATGTTATTCGTGGTTTGACTAGGGCATATCCCATGAATGAAAAATAACTCATCGTTGGGTGAATAAATAACTGAAGTTGCAGAAGACAAATTCTGAGTACTACAGCTAGTGCCATCAACAAAGCTAATGTAAGTTTGAGGATACATTGACATCTGCAAATCAAGTGTAAAACAATATAAGTAGAAGAAGTAGTAGTGGATTGTAAAAAATGCTAAAACTACCACACATAAAAATAAAATATAAATAATCTATAAATATTCATGAAATATTTATGCATAATATTTTCTTAGGTAAATACCATTTCTGGGATTTTCCAAAGAAACACCATTATAATCGACCAGGTCATAGGCTCCTTTAGCTAATACATGTTTTACAATGTAAGGGCCATGTCACATGGTCTCGAATTTACCTACACCTAGTTTGTCACAAGGTTGATCATAGACCAAGACTAGGTCATCTTCTACATATGAATGAGGGTTCATGCTTTGATAAAACTGATACTTAACTTGTTTTTATGAGCCTCGCTCATGAGAGTGACCTCAGGGTGGGTTTCATCTAGACATTTTAAGCGTAAAAAAGGATCTTCCTCTACAAAGGTAGTTGGTAATAATTCGATGGCTAGTTGTTAGGTCCCTGTACTACTAGTGTAACCCCTTATTGTTATTAGTACAACCCTCTTATTGTATTATTATTCCCATAAAGTCCTCATGTTGTTGTTATTATGCCCCATAGAAGCCCACTATTGTTATTATTGTGCCCCTACAATATTATTGTTATGTAGGCTCTAACTGTATTGGGACCCTTTAGACTCCTTGTTGTTGGGAAAAGTGTCCAATACGGAATGACCCTATCCCACTCTAAGGGTGATAGTACCTCAGCAACAACCGAATGCAAAGCTATTCAAGATTACTTCTTTATGAGATGTAAGAGAGAGGAGAAAGAGATCCACTAACCGTTATCTTCCGCTAATGATTGATCCAATCTTCCCTCTTTGCTGCTTGCTCCCAACTTCTTGCTCTTTCACTGGCCCAGCTACACAAAGATCCTGCAAAAGCACAAGAAAAGGAAACTACAAGAAGCATACATCCATAATTGATTCAAGGTTTAGAATAAATCAAATATACAAGCATCAATACGCCACAGAGACACATGCATATAGAAGAACCTCAAATGCTTTATTAATGGAAGAAGTAAAGTTCTGAGAGTGTTACAACCATAAGAGGCCCAATCCAGCAACACCTCCCAGCAGAAAGAAATCTCCTCTTCACCTCCTTCAAAGCAATCACCCAATAGTTCCATGCACAAACCAACAACACCTCCTTACATTCACAAGATTCCAGCCTCCTTAGACCTCATGAGAGAGTTCTATATATAGGAGTTTTGGAGAAAGGATGAGTCAGCTTGAGGCTGGCATGAAGCTGACTAGTGTCCTCTCCCACTTCAGTTATACTTCAGTTCTTGAGTCCACTTGGAGTTTCTTGCTTCCACTTGGAGATCTAGATCCTCTTACTCATCACAAGGCGAATTCCTTGATCCAAGTGTCATTTTGGAAGCTTCCTGGGCATTTGACACCTTGCAGAATGACTGCGCCACTTGGCCAATCTCGCCCAGAGCAGGTAGCCTTCATTAGATTTGACATTCAGCGCAGGTAAAGAGTGGAGCAGTTGACATTGAGCGCAGATGCTCAGTGGAGCAACTGACATGATCCAGAATTAGCTTGTTTTTGAGTGTTTTCAGGTGGAGAACTGATTTTTAGTGCTGTGGTTTGCTGACCTTGTTCCTCTAGGGGTAGGAACAACATGTTTAGGGACTTTGGATCCCTTAGATTATCGACATTTCATGCTTCATGCTGTAAGGCACAAAAATGTCTATAACACTCCTATATATAGAAAGGAGGTCTTGTCATTTGTATCATTCAAGAATTGTTCATTTGTGTAATGTAAAGGAGGATTACCCATCAAAGAGGCTAATTTTTAATTCGTTGATATATCTTTTCTATTTTTTTGTGAGTTGGTTTCATAACATTTGCTATCAGAGCTTTGGATTCTAGGGTTTCGTTGCTCCAAAAAGGTCATCATGGAATGTTTTCTATAACATTTTCTCTACGCAGTTTTAGAAGTTAAAAAAAAAACCCATTTGATTCGAAGCCATTCTGAACCTCGGGTCTAAATTTCAGATCTTGTCTCGCTATATTTTCGGCGATATGATCTCAAGAATTTAGGGTTCTTGCAAGCTTTAGAATTACATCGCAAACAGGCCATCATGGCATCTTTTCTATAATTATTTTTCTACAAAGATTCAAGCTTTGAGAGTGTTAGCCTCCTGTTGCAACAGGGTATCATTTTTCATGATTGACATTTTCACATGCCAAATATGTCATACTTTGCACGCTGCAGTGTTCCATATTTCCAGAAGAGACCAAAGTAGAAAGCCATGAAGTGTACTAGTCCAAATGCCATTGTTGATTCCAATTTTTGATGAGTTGTTCCAGTTTTGAAGAGTTTTCATTTAAGGGAGGTCCAAACAGTTTAATCTTGGTCTCCCTAGGTTTCAATTTCCTGTTTTAGAATATAGAGAATGATATCTGTCCAAACAGTTTAATCTTGGTAGATCTGTAGATAGGTAGAGAATCAAAGGGACCCAACTGCTTAATCTAGGCCCTGGCAGAAATAAGTGTAGATTTAGATAGGAAAAATTCAAAAGAAAAAATTTTAAATCTGGGTTTGCAAGCCTAAGTGCACCCAAACCAAAAAGAAGAAAAAATGTTAGGAGAGTAGGCTGGGTAGGTAGCTGTGTGGTTGCAGAATGATAATTTATGATCAATTTTGTTGTACAAAGTGTTATATTTTTACAGATCATAGTGCAGGCAGTGTTCATGCAAAGAAGCTCAAAGGTGGACATAACTAACTTCCCCCTTCTTCTAATTCCCCAAGTCCCTTACTAACTTCCCAAAGAGGTCAAGATCTACTTGATTCCTCTTAGATTCATCATCATCCATATCAGTTGCCTTGGTGAAGATCTGCTTCACTCAGGGATTTTTATTTCTTTTCAAGGTCTTTTCCCCAAAATAGCCTAAGGTCCCTGACCTTAGCGCTTGCTGATCACCGTCATATTAAATAGTAACAATATTATATAATTCCCTATCAGTCTTCCCCCTTCCCCTACTAAAACTTTGTATATAAAAATCCCCTATGTGAATATCCCCTCCCTGGCAATATAGCCATATTTTTATAAGTCCGGGAAAAAACGGTCCATCCGGCGTTATTTTTAGCCCATCCGTTCTTAAAAGGGATTAATCCGACACCTGGCCAGATTAATAACCTCTCCCCTAGCCCTAAACCCTCAAAAACCCCCTTTTCCGCCCCTAAACCAAAATTTTGTGCACAAATACATTGACCCACGCGTATTAAACCCATATAACCCCCGTAACCTGCATAAACCATTGTTTAGACCCACCTGCGCGCATATTAAAAAGGGAATATTCTCTATATATTCTCCGCCCATATCCCCCCGCCGTATTATCTTGGCTGCCAGCCATCGGATCGTCCGCCCCGCAGATCGACTGTGGGCGGGCCGTCCCATCTCCAAAACGCTCGAGCTTTAGCGTCCGGGAGATGGGCGGTATTACCGCCGTACCTCCCGCCACGCGTCAGCTCCTGGGCTGTGGTGGAGCCGTCTCTGACAAAACCACTCCCCCCCCAAAGGTGGTGTGCCACAAAACCACTTACTACCTCCTGCCCGGTGACGTCACCGCTTATGTCACCCCCCTGCACAGTCACCGCTTACGTCACCCCCTCTGCCCAGTCACATGTCGAGTCATCTGCCTGTGTGGCCCCTTGCCACGTGTCATGCCATGTCACCCACCGTACAACGTCACGTCATGTTGACGTCATCAGCACTTTTTTGGCGCGAAGGGCAAAAATTGCACTTCGGAGCCCCGGAATCAGATTCTGAGGCAGTTTTTGATGAGCGATTAGCACAAATCGCTCATCGCTAGATTTTTTGGGCCTGAATGGGGAATCTTTAGGGAATATTTTCATTCTGCGGCCCCCAGCAGGCCCGAAAGGTGCCGAATGACCCATTTTTCTTCGCGAAGCTTGCCGGGAGGACCAGAAAATAGTTTTGAAGAAAACAGAGGCTGAACAACGGCCATTAAATGATGATTTAACACACAGCATGTCATTAAAGCATTTGTTTATTGCCAAAGAGTATCAGAGGAAGAAGAGAAGCCAAAGAGTATCAGCCGAAGATTTTTAGGAGCTCGAAGCACCTGAACATTGATGAGCCCCCTCCCCCCCCCCCCAGAAAGTCAAATCAAGAGGCGTAAGCCCATCCTTGCCCTCAAATCACAGTTAAATCTTTAAATGCAGACAAACAGCAGAGATGCAGAAACCCATACACATTTATTTTAGAAAACACTGCATCAAGCCACCAAGGACATCGTCATTTATTCAGTTTTGATACGGCGCCCCTGAGCGCAACCCGAGATATTTTTTGCATTTATTTCTGGATAGGATTAGGTTAAGTAGTCATTTTTCTTTATGACCTGATTAGGTCAAGATGTAATAAAGGAACTCTGTAGATAGTTTTGCCCTATATATACCGCCCTCTACATTGTTTCAAGTGTTCGTTGATTGAGAATTTTCACTAGAGACTCGCATTGTATACCTGAGTTTTTTCTATAATCAAAGATTGCTAAAAGCTTGGAAAGCAAACTGTCTGATGTAAACGAATGTTTTTGGAGATATCAATATGGAATTCTTGTGCTGCAGCCTGAAGCAATAAGTGCATCTCACCTCTGTTTATTGTTTACCACTATCTAAATAGCAGAAAGAAAGAATAGCCTAGAATTACTTTAAATACTCTCTATGCTCAATTTCTGCTATTTCTTTATGTTTTCCTACGATTGAATTGGTTATGAATATGAATTCCTCCTGGCTCATGTTTACCCCAATTCACCTGTGTTTGCCAATTATCTAGGGATTCTTTACTGCCCCTAGGTAGCGCTATGTTACCTCCTCTGTTAAGCTGATTGAGAGATTCTTAACTGTCTCTCATCACTTAGCATTTTTCCCATCATTTTAACCTGGAATGTTCTTTCATGCTCAGCTATCTTGCTCCAGTTTCCCTCTCTTAGGATCGAAGAAATGCACCAGCAATTCTCCTCCTCGACTCCAGGCCCAATGGTTTGAAACTCCAGACTATGCCTTGCCTCTCTATCTGAAAACATCAATTTTCCCACCAAAAACAAAACAAAAAACCTTTGAACTCGAGACCTAGCCTAAAATCCTTTTCAACAAAGCTAAATCTAAAAGAGAGAGCCTTCTCTGATTGCAGGTTGGCTAGAACCTGCAGTCCAAAGTTGGTTTGTGGTTACCTCGGCCGTATCCTTTTCCAGAGCTTAAGGGCAACCTGAGTGATAACAGAGAGTACACCCAATTTGAGCTGAGATGAAGCTTGGGACCAAATTTTAGATCTTGTTTCGCTACATTTTCAGAGATATGGTCCAAGACATTTAGGGTTTTTGCAGTCTCCTCAATTACATCCCAAAGAGGTGACTTGGGGAAACTTGTCATAATTTTCTGTCTAAGCATCAGATTGAAATTACATAAAATTTTATAGAAATAGGATGACATATTGTTTTATTTGTATCAGTTTCAGGTCCTACGTTCAAAAAAATGACACGTGGAACTTCGTACAAGTTCACTCTACTGAACTAGTCTATAATCAGGTCATTGTGGGAGATTTGCATAACTCTTTCTTGGAGAATCCAATTTTGATCAGAATTTTGGGGTTGGAAAGAGAACTTAGAGGGCTACCGCAAGGTGGAATTTCATACCTTGGAGATCCAAAATTACAGAGATACAATAGATTCAATATAGATATTCTACAAAGTGAAAAATGGTGTCTAGTTTTATTTTAAATTTTTCATAAGTTAGTTCAAAAATTAGTTACAAGGAATTGAAAGGGCACAGTTAAGAATTATTATCATAAATTGATGCCCCAAAGAATGAAAATGGAAACACCTGGTAAGAATCAGTAAATCTATAGCATGACTCATGAAGAAAAGGAAGAAATGCAACATGATATATCAAAATTACGAGACCAAGTGCAACAAAATTCACTCTCACAAAAAGTAACAAAAGCTAAGATGGATGGTTTAAAGAAAGATGTGGAAGCTAATATGGATGGCATGGAAGCTAAGATATATGGTTTAAAGAAAGTTGTGGAGGCTAAGATGGATGGTATAGAAGAAAAACTTAAAGGCGACATGGAAGATTTGAAGACAAATTTGACAAAGTTGCTACAAGAAATGCTTACTAATTGTGAAAGGGTAGTAAAGGAAAATCATGATGAGAATAAAGAAACATTAATCATGATTTCATAGACTCTAATGTTGGATTGAAGACTCACCATGTTCGAAATATTGATATGATGAATTTTTATGGCAAGGATCCTGTAACATGGATACTACAAATGGAGCAATATTTCGATATCCATAATGTGGAAAACACACAATAGGTATGCATTGCAACTTTATATTTGGAACCAAATCAGTTTGTGTGGTATATGGCTTTCCTCTCATAAACAAATTGTCACTTGGGAAATTTTTACAAAAGAAATGATAGCACATTATGAGGATACAAAAAGAAACAACTTTTTTAGCCAATAGTTAAATATCAAACAAAAGTGTTCAATGATGGAGCACATTGAGGACTTCCAAAAATTGAATATAAGGGTAAAAGATATTCCAAAGGAGCATAGGATTGATGTATTCATAGGGAATTTAAAGGATAACATCCAACATGATGTTTGCCTTTGGGAACCTGATTCAATGGAGAAGGCATTTAGGTTGGGAAGAAAAATGGAAAGAAAAATTATGGCAACAAGGAAGCCTACCACTCACAACTATAAAGATGGAAGTGTTGTTTCCCCTAGCCTTTCACCACCTATAAGGTTGATACCACAACAATTGGAAGAAAAAAGAGAAAAATGGTTTGTTACAATTGTGATAGAAAATACACTAAAGGTCATAAGTGTGTTTAGAATCAATTAGTTTACATAGATGGGCAAGAGGAGCAAGCAAAGGAACAAGAAACATCAAAAGAAGAGGATGTACACCAGGAACAAATCCCAGAGAAAGAAGAAATGAATTTGACCATATATTGTAGTGCATTAATAGGAATTACCACTCCTCAAACTCTCAAGATAGAAGGGCATATCAAGGAGAAAAAGGTAATAGCGTTGACTGATTCTGGTTGTACCCATAATTTTATTCACTGTAAGATAGCCAAGAAATTGAATTGCTTCCTATATCCAGCACCAAAGTGTCAAGTAATGGCTGAAAATGGAGGAACCATAAATTTCTTTTGAAAGTGCCATAATATCAAGCGATCCATGGGAGAATATGTCTTCAATAGTCCAATTCTTTCCATTCCAATGGGGGTGCAGATTTTGTACTAGGAGTCCAATGGCTACAATCTTTGGGTACAATAGCTTTTAATTTTCAAAAAAATTTCTCAAAAAAATTTCGGGCAGGAAAGGAAGTTGAATCAAGGGGTATCGCAGGGAAACCATGAAATATAATCAATCTAACAACATGAAAAATCTTCTAAAGAAAGAACAACAGGGCATAATTTCACAATTATGTTTACTAGAGGTTCCCACATCGAAATCATATATTTCTTCACACGTCCAAAAAAATTTGGACAATCATTGCAAGGTATTTGAGACTCCCAAATGCCTCCCACGTACTCATGATCATGATCATGCTACTCATTTGATTCCAAGAATTGTTCCCACAAACATCAGGCCTTATAGATATCCATATGCCCAAAAGAATGAAATTGAACATATGGTTGCAAAAATGGTAGAGGTTCGTATAACTCAACCTAGTAAAATTTCTTTCTCTACTCCAGTAGTATTGGTACACAAGAAGGATGGATCATGGTGCATGTGTCTAGATTATAGGAAGGTCAACAAGCTTCCAATTAAAGATAAATTTCCCATTCTTGTCATTGATGAATTATTGGATGAATTACATGGTGAAATTTACTTCACCAAGTTGGATCTTTGTTTAGGATATCATCAAATCATAATGAAAACTGAAGACATTCCAGAAACAACATTTAGAACTCATGAGGGTCATTATGAATTTTTGGTCATGCCTTTTCGCCTTACCAATGCAAATTATACATTTCAAGGTTTGGTGAATTCCATTTTCAAACCCTTAGAAAATTTGTGTTAGTATTTTTTGATGATATACTAATATACAACAAGTCTTGGAAGGATCATGTTCAACATGTTGACAAGGTGCTCAAACTATTGGAGGAGAAACAATTATATGCAAAAAGCTCCAATGTTTCTTTGGAGTACAAGAGATGGAATATTTGGGTACTCAGTTAGCTCATAGCTCATCTTATCATCCTCAATCTGATGGGAAAACTAAGATAGTGAACAAATGTTTGGAAGGATATATTCGTTTCTTTGTATCTGATAAACATACAGAATGGGTCAAGTGGTGGCCTCTGGCTAAATGGTGGTATAACACTTCAATCCATACTGCAAAAACAATGAACCCATTTATGGTACTTTATGGATATCATCCACCATCCATCACATCATCTTTAAAAGAAAATTTTAAGGTTCAATCAGTGGAAGATCACATCGAGCATCAACAACAACTTCTCAAACTCTTAAAGGATAACCTCACTTTACAACAAAATAGACCGAAATAATAGGTAGATCAACATCGTAGCGAAAGAATTTTTGATGTAGATGACTGGCTATTTCTATGACTACAACCATACAAACAAATGTCCCTCAAGAAAACTAAGGAGGATAATAAATTATCACCAAAGTATTATGGTCTGTACAAGATTTTACAAAAGATAGGTACTATGGCATACAAATTAGAGCTTCCTGCATCTCCTTGAGTGCACCCAGTTTTCCATGTTTAATGCTTAAAGAAGGTCATATGTGAGAAGGTCCCAGTTCAAACAGTATTTCCAAACTTGATGAGGAAGGAAAATTATATTGGAACTAGAGGCAATCACAAAAAAAAGAAATCGATAGCTACAAAATCAATCAATTTTAGAGAATCTCATCAAGTGGAAGAACTTACTTTCTAAAGATTCCACATGGGAGGATCAGAATTTTATACAAAAGCATTGTTATAGCTCCAAATATCACTTTTGATGTTTGTGATGATGCACTCATGGCCTAGGGCAACCCCTCCTTCCAGACCTAGTCCAAATACTTAAAAAAGAGTGTTTTACTCCCCATACGTGACATTTCCCTAAGATAAATGCGTGTGTATGCAGGTTTGTGTATAACTAACCCACGTATATGTCTTAAAACACTTGAAAAAAATTAAATCTCCTTAATTTTACGCCGAGATCACGGGTTTTACCTGTTGATTACCTATTAGTGCCCGTGGCCCAACTGTTCCCAATGAATTCCCAACTAAAAAACTACTTTGGAAGAAGTATAAAAAGGCTTCAATAGGAAGGCCTAAGGGAGGAGAGAATAGAGATAAAAATCACTCTGCTGAGATTATCCCTGATCAGGTCTGAATATCCTTGTGCTTCCAACACTTCCCCCATTACAGGAAACCCTTGCTTCCTTGAGTTATGATGTCTCTCCATTGGTTGAGATATCCTTAAATGAACCATGGAAGGATTTTTTTGAAGGTTTGAGATTCGACGAATCCAGAGGATGGTTTCGCTTGGAGCCTGGAAAAGGAAGACTCAGGTGAAATCATTCCTTACTGTATTTTAGTTATCTATAATAATAGAAACGCTTGTCTTGTTCCTGATATTAATCTTCTCCATGCTTACGAGATCAATATTATGATTTACATATGAATGGTTGTTTCAATTGTATAACTAACTACCTTTCAATATGCTATGAAGTTGATTTTCTTATGATGTTTGGTCCATGTATTTCTATGCTTCCTTGAATTGATTGCCTTGCAAGTTGAAGTATCGAAAGGAACTTGGAGAAGGTTTGGACCATGGCTGGATATACCCAAACGAAGGAATCCCACGTGCACCTCTCTTCGCATAGATTGTTTATATTAGTATCATGGCTGTATGGAATGCTTGTTTTTCTTTGTAGATAACCCCCACTCTGCTAGGATATTGACCGAAGACCCTAGGGGAGCTTTTGTCACTAAACAAAATTGGCAACTCCGCTGGGGACAATAGTATTGGTGTTCCTAGTTTTGGTTTATTCAAGCCAATCAGGGCTCAACTATTTATTTACTTGCTGTGACTGAGTAGTCTGTTCCTATAGGAACTTGAACTATAAGTTTGAGCAGTTTCTTCAGACCCTTTTTTATTTTTTCTTGTGATATTTTATAGACGCATCTTGGTCAGGTTACAGACGTGTATGTACGCAAGTTTCACCATATGTACCCATGTATACACAGGTTTCTGTGGACAGAATAGCGTATACACGCAACTGTGTATTGACACGGTCAAGTATACCCTAAAATATTCAAGATTTTTTAAATATTTTTCTTTCTGGAGATCTGTCTGCTAGTCTAAGTCTTTCCTGTACAGTTACTTTTCTGTCTCAGTCTTTATTTTTACAGCAAGTTCATGATTTCAAACTCTCTCCAGTTGTGGAAAGTGTTGGTCTTGTTTTGTTTTGTTGCAATCATCATCATTTTTGTTTAAGCACACGAGATTTCTTTCTGGGAATCTTGGTTGTTCTAGTCTTCCAAGGTAGAAAGATTGGTCTCAATCTTTGTGGCAAACCTTGTTTTGGTGATCTTTTTATTTGCGTGTCAAAAATGCATCTTTGTGGCCATTTACTTTTCCTTCTTTTTGAGTGTTGTTTTGTGACGATTTTGAGAATTGTCTTTCTTGATCTTGTGATCATTGTCACCAACCTCTTTTTGCTACGTTTTGATTGTTAAGAGAATTTTGAAACACACTTTTCGTTGATTTTTCACCCATTTTGTGTTGTTAACTTGAAAAGTGTTTTGTTGCCTATTCTTTGATCATAAAGTTTCAGTCTTATTTAGAGCACTTTTGAAAGGTTGTTTTTTGTGTTTGCTTTTGAAGAAAACTTCTTGAAAACTAGGTTTTTGCTTTCTTTGGCCTTGTTTTAATTTAGTTTCCTTTTTTTGAATGAAAGTGCATTTTTGTTTGTCTTGAAATTTGATTTTAGTGTTTGGATGAAAATGAGCATTAGCAAATTATATTCTATCTAAACATCTTAAGTGGCTAATTAGAATTTATAAAAAAGTTACTTTCATTTCTTTGATTTAGAGTAGTCTTAAGTTTTGCATCAACGTATACTCATAGCATTAGGATAAATTTGTGCATCTTTTAGGACATCCATATATTTGTTAATTTTTGTGAGTGTGAAGCTTGAGTCGGAAGGCCCCTTACTTCACTTTATTGTATTTTGGTGTCTGGTCCTCATCACCTGGAGTGGAAATACTTGAAAGTTGTTTAACTGGTTGACATATTTTAGCGACTTTTTAGTGTGTGCTCTGTGCTCTTAGCTGGCCTAGCTTTTATTTTCTTCTTGAGTCTTTAATTAGATCTTAATAAAAAATTCAAAGTGTCTGACCGATTGCTTAGACGGTCTCGAAGACTTCGTGGTCTTTCACCAACAAATTTAGAGCCTTCTCCTAGAAGGCGTAGAGGTAATACTTCTAGTGGATTTCATCCAGTGGTGGCTGACACATTGGGGATTGATCCTCCCCTCAGGGGAATTAGTGTTCAAGATAGGCCTAGTACTTCCACAGAACTAGAGAGGAACATTCCAGTTCTTTCTTGATTTCTCTTTCAATCAGAAGATAAAATAGAGGTAGAAGAACTCCCAAAGTCATTAGCGGCTCCGAATTTTCCTCTACCTTCTAACCATCTAGACATATTACAATACGTTGGGACTCCGCCGCATAGACCGTCAAGTCTAGGTCACATTATGCACTTACATTCGATGACCACCACTAGAAGCATGGCTTCTACCACAAGTGCTACAACCATGCAGACTCAAATATTAGTACAAGGAGGAGGAACTATTTCCATCCCCTCTGCATCTTTATTTGGCTCTTTTGATGGCACATCCTTAGTTGGGTCTACCTCCATTCCTTTTACGAGTGGAAATTCCCAAGCCAATGCATTTAGTTCTAGATTATTCCCATTTGGCACCCATTCACAGGGTATTCTTTCAGTTCCATTTAATGCCTCGACATCCATGATGGGTGGTTCGGCTTCATTTCAGGGTTTTCGTTTTGGAGGTGGTCATATACCACATTCCAACCTGATGATAGGATATATGCCTTTTTCTTCTACAGCAAAAGGAAATTATCCCTTTCAAGGTTGGACTAACCCTGCGGTTAGTGGCATAGGAACTGGGAATCCATTTTTTGGCCAATAAGGGAATAGGCCGTACTCCAGAGTTAGTTCATTTTGAAGTATTCCTCTCTTAGCTTCTGCTTGGAATCCTTATCAGGGGTTATCAACTCCTTATAATCCTTTAGGAGGGAGCTTCGCTGGTTATGGAGGTTTTTCAACCGAAGTTGGTAAAAATTCAAGTTTTACTCGATCACAAGGTTCGCCTTTTGGTTCAGCTAGTTCTGCTGGTTACTTTGGGTAGTCTGGTGCCTTTCAAAATCCAGGCCAATCTTTTTAGAACTTTTGGAATCCCGCCCAGTCTGGGTGGAATCCCTTGGGTCCTCCTAGGCTTCCTTCTCTGGCAACTTTGAATTTACCAAATCTCATGAAATTAATGAATGACCCAATCGAATACAATATTTTCTGGCCTCTGGTCCCAACCAAACTCCCTTCAAACATTCCAAAGTTCGAGGGGAAGGGTGGTGAAGACCCGAGTGACCATGTAACCACATTCCATTCATGGTGCTCATCAAACTCCCTTATCGATAACTCAATTACATTGAGACTTAGTCAACGCACCTTAGCTAGTAATGCAACCAAGTGGTATATAGAATTGCCAGCGAGCAGCTTTACATCTTTTGCCGACTTGGCTAATATTTTCCTAAATCATTTCCATTTTCCCATCCATTATGATGCTCAAAACTGAACTTTTGGCCAATTTTGTCAGGATACGACAACTCACATTTCTGATCATATTCAGGAATGGAGATGGAGAAAGAGGCTCATTAAAGCCGAAATTCCTCCAGAATACAGTCTCGAATGGTTTTTGAAATCCTTACAACCTGAAATCTATAAGAATGTCTCTCTGTCTGGGGTCTATTCTGAGGAGCAAGCTATTTTTAGAGCCTAGTAGTTAGAATTGATTTATTCTCAATCTGGGATTCTACAAAAAATCTTGCCAGATGCTCCTGGGACTAAGGTTGATATATCCAATTCAAAGCCAGGTCCCCATGCGGATGGTATTTGTAGGAATTTACAGAGTAAGTTCCTCAGACAGAACACCGAAGGACACCGCTCACAAACAGATCACACATCAATACACCAGTACTTTGGCGTGGTTAAAACCCTCAAAGAGGGAAATAGTCCACGGCCTGAGCCAACGTGGCCACTTCAGGCAATTTATTAATAAAAGAATGAAAATTTACATATGCTTCTCTCATAGATGGATTACCCTGCAAATGACCCTCCATGCGCTTTAAATAGAAATCATGGACCAATCGGGTTGTAAGCCACGAATCAAGTGTCGGTAATACCGAGGAGAGAATGAACCGTCAGATCACTACATATCGTGACCATCGGATTGTAAGTTACAAAATGTACATAGTAAAGAAACACGCTTTACCTAACTCTATACTATACCAAGTTGTACTTAACTATTTTCTATGTGTCGGAATATCCTAACATCCCCCCTTAAGAACAACTTGGGATAGGATTGAAGGATTTACAAATATGACACAATAGGAGAAGGAAGGAGGCACTAGAGCCTATCGCCCCTTAGTGACAACTTCCTGAACTCCAACCATAAATCGAAGTTTAGTGAACTTCACCTTTGTGAGAGCCTTTGTAAAGATGTCTGCAACTTGATCATCTGTTGAACAATATTGCACTTCAAGAACATGGTCGTGAATGAGCTCTCTGATCAAGTGCATGTGCAGTTCAATTTTTTCGCTGCGCTGATGTTGGACTGGATATTTGCATAGTTGAATGGCACTTTGATTATCACACCAAAGTGTAGTCGGATGCTGCTGCTGAAAGCCAAACTCTGATAGGATTGACAAAGCCGCAAGGCTTCCTTACTAGCCTCTACGGCACCACGATACTCTGCTTCTGCTGAAGAAAGAGAAATGGCACCTTGTTTCTTGCAAACCCATGTAATAGGTCCTGAACCAAGAGTGAACACATAACCTGTAGTAGACTTCCGATCATCAGGGTCACCAGCCCAATCGGAATCAGTTAAACCAACCAATAGAGGAGCTGCTTCGGCACTGTAATGAATCCCAAACTGAACTATACCTCGAACATAACGAAGTATTCTTTTAGCTGCTTTCCAATGACTTTCATGTGGGTTTTGCATAAACCGAGCAACAAGGCCAACGACAAAGGAAAGGTCAGGACGAGTATGGGTTAGATACAAAAGTTTTCCTACAAGTTAACGGTATAAGGTAGCATCAACTTCAAGAGAAGTACAAGTGACTGAAAGTTTGACTCCAGACTAAAAGGGAGAAGGGGCTGGCTTACAGTCTTCCATGTGAAAGTGGCGTAGAATATCACAGGCATACTTGGACTGAGAAAGGGAAATACCATCCTTGGATTGCAATACTTGAAGACCGAGAAAATAATGTAAGTGTCCTAAGTCTGTCATTTCAAACTTCCTTTTAAGGCTAGACTTCACATGGTTTATAAGGTTGGGATCACTACCAGTCAGGTTAAGATAATCAACATAAAGAACAAGAATGATAAGAGACTTGCCCACTTTCTTGGTGTAGACAGTATTGTCAGAATGACACCTAGAAAATCCATTTTCTAAAAGAAAGTTATCCATTTTGGCATACCAAGCTCAAGGAGCTTGCTTGAGACCATAAAGGGATTTCTTAAGCCAACATACAAGGCTGGAGTCTGTTTGTATAAAGCCAATAGGTTGTTCCATATAGATTTCTTCATGCAAGTCCCCATGTAAGAAGGCGGATTTAACATCCATCTGATGGACTTCCCATTTGAAAGAATCAGCAAGGGAAAGAACAAGGCAGATACAGTTCATTTTGGCAACAGGGGAGAAAGTTTTAGTGTAGTCAATGCCCTCAACTTGGGAAAAACCCTTATCAACAAGACGAGCTTTATGTTTATCAACTTTCCCATCTGGTCCATACTTGGTTCTGTAAACCCATTTGCATCTAACAAGTTTTCGTCCCTTTGGTAGAGGAACAAGATCACATGTATCATTTGCCAATAATGAATGATATTCTTCATTCATAGCTGCTTCCCAATCTGGATGGCCTGAAGCTTCTGCAAAGGTGTCAGGATCATAATTCACTAAAGCTTGAGCCAGTAAAGAAGAGGCTCTCTCGAACTGAGAATGTGTACGTCGTTGATCTGTAGGATCATCGGCAAGATCACCTGCTGCATTCCGAGTAGCACGGACCCGTTTTGGAAGCTGAGGAGTTGAAGGAGGATCCTAAGAAGGTGGGGGAGGATTTTCATCCTCGCTTTCATCATCTGAAGAAGAAATATTTTCAAAAGTAGAAGAGATCGGGAGAGGTGGAATATCCGCCGAACTAGGCTCGCAGGCCGATATTTCCATCAAACTTTACATCTCTTTTAATGATAACATTTTTGGACTTAAGTGGAATAAGTATATATCCTTTGAAATCTTTAGAATATCCAACAAAAATACATTTTTCACTCTTTGGTTCTAAAGATTTATGTTTCTCATCTGGAATATGGGCCCATGCTTCACTTCCAAAAACACGAAAGTGACTTACATCTGGTTTGATTGAGCTCCATGCTTCTTTGGAGTGATATTCTTTAAAACCTTAGTAGGAGTGCGATTTATTATGTAATTTGCACAGTTAATTGCTTCTGCCCAATAATTAAGACTAAGTCCTTTAGATTGAAGCATACAATTAGCCATTTCCTTTAAGGTGTGATTCTTCCTTTAAGCTACACCATTTTGTTGTGGAGTATATGGAACAATATGTTGCATTTGAATTCCATTCTCAGTGCAAAAGTTGATGAGTGTGTTTTTAACATATTCTCCGCCATTATCAGATCTTAGCTTAAGAATTTAATGTCTAGATTGTTTTTCAACAAAGGCCTTAAATGCCAAGAACATGTTAAATACTTCACTCTTGAGTTTTAAGAAGTATACCCAAGTGCGTCTGGAGAAATCATCAATGAAAGTTAAGAAATACTTGTAGCCAGAGAATGAAGCATCTGGAAGTGGACCACATAGATCACTATGCACAAGCTGTAAAGGGGTTGAGGCGTGCAAAGAGGCACGTTTTTCAAAACTGTCCTGATGATATTTTCCGAGTACACATCCGGAACAAACACCATCTCTGCAAGATACCATTGGAAGACCTGTCACCATATTTTCTTTACATAGATTCTGAAGAGAGCGATAATTTAAGTGACCAAATCGCTCATGCCAAAGTTTGCTCACTTCATCATTATGAGCAACAAATACCGAGGGAAGATTTGATGACCCAAAGTTGTGAAACTTATACAACCTTGTAGAATCATCAGCAATGCCAGTAGCTAAAATCTGTCTAGGATCTCTTAGGTCCTTAATTACAATATCATGAGGTGAAAATTCAACGATTTTACCTTCACCTGAATGAGTTATCTGATATACAGATAGAAGGTTGCAGGATAAGGTTGGAACACATAATACATCATTAAACTGACCATTGTCTAGATGAACAGTTCCAGTCCCTACAACACTAAGAGATCTATCATCACCAACATATATA
Organism: Pinus tabuliformis; assembly: GCA_031772625.1. Classification (NCBI taxonomy): domain Eukaryota; kingdom Viridiplantae; phylum Streptophyta; class Pinopsida; order Pinales; family Pinaceae; genus Pinus; species Pinus tabuliformis. The sequence continues at coordinate 2,012,005,482 of CM062818.1, read as the reverse complement.
TTTTTGGTGTTACAATCATTTAAAGAAGAAAACATGGCTTTGTTTTTGTCCATGTGATAAGAAGCTCCAGAATCAATGAGCCACTCATGAGAATGAGAAGAAGAAGATACATTTAGTGCATAGCCAGACCGAGATGCTTGACAACCACATGCAGAAAGTGCCATTCCTGAAGATGAAGTTGAAGTTGAAGAGTGCTCCAAATGGATATTATGCTTCTTCATTGTTGCTTCCAAGGTTTCCATCTTCTTAAAGCATTTGGATTCTAAGTGGCCATCTCGATTACAAAAGTTGCAATGTCTATCAGTTTTATTCCCTTTAGTTTTATTTGTCTTATCATTTTGTTGAAATGATTTTTCATTTTGAGGCTGAAATTGCTTAGGACCCTTGTTTGGTTTAGGACATTCTTTTTAGGATACAACTTCTTAGGATTCTTTGGATTTGGTTGCTGTTGGGCGGCTAACGCTTTCTTTGAAGAGTTTCCAAGATGAAGAAGACCAAGGTGTAAGAGTTTTTCTTGTTCTCTTATTAAAGAATCACAAAAGGAATAAAAGGAAGGGGACTTGTAAGTTTGTCCTTGAGAGATGAAGGCTTCTCTTATAGAATGGAACATGGAAACAAACACAGAATAGGCTGGTCCCAACTTAGTAAGAATGGAGTAGATAAGGCTACTATCTTCTTTCTTAACCTTAACACCTTCCAAGAGACGTCTAAGGGTCTTGAACTTGGACAAAAAATCTTCAATGCAAGAAAACTTATTGGGGTCCAATGTAAGCAATTCATTTTCAAGTTGATGGGCTTTAAGTTCTGTTAGCTACCTATATCAATAGGTTCCATATTTCATGATTGGCAAAGAAAGTTCCAAATATGCTCTGCTTTGGTGATACAAAGATCCCATATTTCCATGAGAAAACAATGTGTGTATATAGCTTTATGTTGACTCAATTTTGATGGATGGTCCAACAGCCTAATCTGGATCATGCCATGTTTCAATTTTCTGTTGTAGAATAGAGAAAGAAGTTTGTCCAAACTGTTTAATCTTGGTAGACCAGTAGCTTAGGTAGAGAATTAAGGTTCCCAACTGCTTAATCTGGAACCTTGGAAGCAATAAGGGTAGTGCTAGATAGACAATCAAAAGAAAAAGCCAATGGAAAAGAAAAGGCACATATGGGTCTGCAAGTCCAAGCGCACCTTCCAAGAAGAAACAAAAAATGCTAGGCAAGCAGATGGGTAGGTAGATGGGGTTGCAGAAATGTCATTCCTTACAATTGAATGTGTGCTAACCTATTCACAAAAGAAAATCAATGGATTGAGAAGGTCTTCTTCTCCATCATGTTGCAGCAAAGCAAAGGAGCATGTCTAACTTCCTTTTTCCCTTTCTCATATTCATTACTAACATCCCTACACCAGTGGTGTTCATGAAAGAATTCAAGGTTTTATGTTGGTTCTGGTTTCCTTTAGAGCCACATTTCTTGTCTAAAAATTCTTTTCTTTTTGATCTACTTCCTATACTAAGTTGATTTCATACGAAAACTTAGTATTTCACCTCTTCCCCCACTCTTACTAACCCCTAACTTCTTATTATCTAAATCCCCTATGTTCCCCTTTTCCCTACTATTATAAACACTATGGTGTATAAACCCCAAGCATGCTATAAATACCCCTTCCCCTTGGCACTATAGCCATATGTTCACAGTCAGGGATTAAAGTGACATCCGGTCACTTTAAGAACCCAAACCCTACCCCTTGTCCCCCTTCAGAAGTTATCCAAACCATTAACCCCTTCATTTGCTAAAAAACCTTGTAAAAAACCCCTTTTTACCCATAACCCACTTTATTTGCAAAAAGCATACAAAAACCCACTTTTTCCCGTTTACCCAAAGTCTTAGCGCTATGCGCATTTTTGTAAAAACATTGAAAAAACCATATGAATCGCCAAATTCCCAAAGGTCCCACCGGGTGCAAATTTCAAAAGAAATATTATTTTAATCCCGCCCGCATCCGTATCGTCCGGCCAGCTCAATGATCCGTCGACCGTCGGATCAGGCCCTTTTCATCCGACGGCCCTCGTACATATCGGACCGGCCCCGACGTCCGAAAGATACCTTCCGATATCTGTCAGAGGGTGACGTCAGGCCTCTGCCACGCGTCACCCCCACATCGTATCGGAGGTACCTCTGACAATTCCGCTTCCGTATGGAAGGCAGTGCGATATGAAACCGCTAACCACTTCCGGCTTCGGTTAATCCGTCCTGCCTACGTCACTGCCAACATCACTGCTACGTCAGCGCCGCGTCGGTACGCCCCGTCCGCCATTGCTCCACCTGTATGCCACCTCACCATCCCCGTGGACCTCTCTTATGCCGCCACGTCACCCGATGACGCCATGCTGACGTCATCCGACCTTGACCCCACCTGATGACGTCATGCTGACGTCATCCAAAAAAGGCGCCAATGTTCCAAAAATCCATATTTTGGCCAAAATTTCGCGTTTTTTCCACTTTTTGCCAAAAACGCTGTTGTTTTTTCTGCATGGTTTTTACGTCCAACTGCGCACCAACCTGCTGAACTCGACCTGGAGACCGCTGGCACGCCATTTCCACCTGCATTCGTGTCCATTGTTCTCTGTATACCAGGTATTTATCCTTGTGAATCCCTCCTGCACCTGGTTTCGTCTGTAAATTGCCAAGAAAGATTAAAACACTGAGAAACTTATAATTCACCGGCAAATCCCCTGTGCCTAGCCCCCATTTACACTCTAAGGTCGAAATTCACCGGTTGAGCCTTGTTTGCCCGAGTTTTTTACCAATAACTGCATTCTGTTCGCGCAATCGCGAAATGGTAACCCAAACTGTACCAATTTGCTGAGAAAAAGAGTTTAAGACCAGACATTTGTCTTATCCATCCTTTAAGCAGTATTTCAATTGCTGCAATTGACCATTTATCCTCTGTCCCTCAGTAATTTACCTTTCTGTTCAAAGAGAACTCTATGGTGTTTCTCTGCACAGTAACACCAGTTTATAAACGACATAAATCCTAAAAGTAACCATGGATCCACCAGTAGCTCCTGTAGCATTGAATTTTGCTCCTCTAAATGCCCCTCAGAGACAATTGGAGTGGCAGCCTCTAGCAGACCTGGATTATCAGATAGCAGAAGAAATGCTAATGCACATCAAGTACCACATTCATTTGCTAAATGAGTTGAGGATTAAACATGAGGCTGGAACAGATGTATTGGGCATTTGGGATTCTTTCCTCCCTCTATTCAAACTCCCTCAGGTCAACCAGTTTCCTGACCTGATCCACCTATGTGCTGAATCCTACGACGCCACTCAGAGGGTTGTGATTGACCCTTCAGGCTCAGTTGTTTTCTATGTCACCCCTGAAGCCATGAGAGAGATGCTCCATTTCAAAACTGAGAAGAAATTAGTCCCTTTATCACTGGCTGATCTGATAAAGCAAGGAGCCAAATTGACAGATGCCCAGATCACCAAGCTAAATCAATTATATATTGACTCTGACACAGTGAAGTACCCTCCCATTTCTCATGTTTACCTAAACCAATTGGGCAGGGACCTTGTAGACATGATCAGTCCCATTCTGGGCTATAATTCTATTGAATTTGTTGATGAGACTGTGCTGGTGATGATGCTCATGTTTGCCCCTGGCAAGTCTCCAATCTACTATGACTATGCCACTTACATATCTGACAAAATACATGAGCAATTGATGAACTTACCAAGAGAAAGGGTGTTCAGATACACCTCCTACATCTACCACTCGATTTTGTATTATCAACATGAGAAGTTCCACTTTGCTATAAAGAGAGTGGATGCACAAGGAAATCCAAGGTCAGTGGTGTATTGGTCATCTGCCTTCCACTGCAGATCTATTTCTCCATACACCTATTGTGAATTTATAGACCTCTTCATCCACCCAGCCATGTCTCTGCTCATGAGCTCACCTCCTCCTAGGCTAACTGATGAGATGCAGAGGATTCTTCAGTTGTCCAAGGCATACAGCATCGCGGATTGGTATTATTACCAACACCACACAGTCATCAGAATATATGGGTGTGAGCTGCCCCCATACAGATTGCCCAGATATGTGCCCATGAGATTGTTTGCCCTGGAATACTTCAGGCAATTTGGGAATGCTGATGTGTTGCACTTTTCAAGTAGAGGCAAGAAAGCACAACTCAAGGTCAGAAACCAATTAGGCCACTTCATCTACAACAAAAGGGAGGAAGGTTGGCAAGAAGCCGACAGCATGTTAGGATCCCTTGGCCTACAGACCAGTTTCCTTTGGAAACCTTATGACCCCAATCACTTCATAACTCTAAGAAGGGTCAAGTATAGGCTGTCTGGTTATGACCATGTAAGGTTGCCCCACATAGAAAAATATGAAAATCAAGCAAAATGGAGGAGGGGAACCTTAGAGGAAGCTGCTAAACAAGAAGAATTAAATCAAAGAGCAGTTAGAAATATCCAAAAGATGGCTGACTTGGAGCTTTGTGCACAGGTGTTTACTCTTCCAAGCACTCAAGTGGGAGCATCTGCATCTTCCTCCACAGCAAATCAGCAAGCGGTTAAAGCTACTGAGCAAACCTCAAGCAAAGGAAAAGAAAAGGAGATGGAACCAGAACAACCACCTCATGAGGAGGCACAACAGCAACAACAATAGGTACAACAGCAACAAGAAGGGCATCAAGAGAAAGAGAAGCCATTACAGCAAGAAAAGGCAGCTGAAGCCCCAATTTCCACTGAGAAGCAGGCTCAGGACACAGTGCCTCCTAGGCTAGAAACGACGGTGGAGGCCTCAGTCCTCCAAACCCCACAAAAAGAAGATATAAGCAGAAAGAGGGACAGAGAGACTCCCCTCACAACAACCACGACTCAAGGGGAGAAAAGGCACAGAATGAATCCCCTTTCAGAAGAGGAACTGCCTTTGGGGAAATCTTTGGGCATGGGCCCACCAAGTCTGGAGGCCTCAGCAAGTTCCTTCCAGCAGGAACAAGAGAGGATGATGGGAGGAGAAGTCAGCTCCTTAAGCCAGCAGAGAGAAGGTGAACTGAGCATCAAACAGCAGTTCATTGACATAAAGAGGAGGAATGAGCCAATAAAGATACAACTATATAATCATTTGTTGAAAATGGCTCCCACCAACCAGCAAAGGCTCATGTCTGCATATGATGTTAATGAAGGCAAAATGATCATGAGTCACTTCATGCCAACTGCATTGCAGCCACAGTCCCCTTCAGATTACTTGAGGACCAATCTTGAGGTCCTTGCCAAGGACATCCACCCAATGGACAAAATCGATTTGCATAAACAAACGGGTGAGATGGTGTATGCCTCCTTGGCAGACAAGACACTGGATAACTACAGGCTAGAAAATAGCCTAAATAATACAGCTGCCCAACTTGAGTTGGAGAGAGCATCCTCTCAAGCAAAGGATAACAGGATCAGGGCCTTAGAAGATATAATCATAGAGATTGGACATGATCCTAAGGACATCAAGGGCATACAAGAAATATTGAAATTGAGGGATGCAGACATGGCAGCTTTGAGGAGAAAGATCAAAATCCCAGCAACAATTTACCCTCAAACAGATGAAGTTGCCCAGCTGAGACATGATCAAGATGCCACAACTTTGCTGGTGTCTTTATATAAACAGCTAATCCAGACTCAAGAAAAGCTGGGTGAATCAGAGGCTGCACAGGCAGCATTGCAAGCATCATTACAGCAAAAGGAAGGAGGTCAATCATCTCAGCCTCCTCCAGAAATAATTAACCTGGAGGAACCTCCTCAGACCACAGCTCCTCCTACTGAAAAGACAGCACCATCTACATCAGCAACTGCACCAACAACAACAGAGCAGGCTCCAAGCCTGGACATGCAGAAGCTCAAGAATGAAATACAAGCCCTGGAAGCCCAAATGGCAGAGCTAAATGAGGCCAGGGAGAATCTAGTCAAGCTCAATGAGAGGTATGATAAATCCAAGCAGACTGTGGCAGAAAAGGGCAGGGAAATAAAAGCCCTCAAAGACAGGATAAAGGAGCTGGAGAAGGAGCTCACACTGGATAAAGTGACAGCTGAGCTCAAGACAGTCTTATGGGCCAACATTGGCCAATCCATCACTGACCAATGGCAATATATTGAGACAATTCATGAGCAGTTGGAGCTCATTGCAAAAGCACAGAGGGAAATCCAGAGATCAAGGGCATCTCTAGGCAATATGCCTGAGGTTGCCAATAGAATGATCAATGTGCTTAACAACAGAACAAGTGCTCAGTTAGCTACTATGGGAATCTCCAATAGGACTGAGACTATTTTATTAGTAAAGAGGGTCCTAACACTAAGAAACCTGGTGCAGACACTAGAGAGAAGGACCCAGGACATGCAGACAGAGGTCAACAGATTCATGGAAAAATTTGTGGCATTGCAAAACAGAGGTCTCCCTGGCTTACTGAACAACGCAGGAAGGCTATTTACACATGAGAAGTATGCCAAGAGGGTCAACACATTCGCCAAAAATCAGATCACTGAAAGGCCCAGCACCTCAGAGGAAACAGGGCCAGCTACAGGACAAAGTCTCTACAACAGGGTAGAGAATTTATTCTTTATAATGAATGAAATTAAACACCTGTTTGAAGTGCCTCCCAATTTCTATAAATACACAGAGGCAGATGAGACTTTGGATGCAATTCTTAGACATCAACTGCCCACACAGGAATGGTGGACTAGCATGATACAGAAGATATTGTAAATCCAAAGGCTTCCAGCATAGTTTTCGGCAAGAAACATAAGTCATCACCTTCAGAAAAAATGATGCATACACGGTGGATGAGAGAGGAATGGGCTAAGCCAACTCAGCAGATCATATTCGGCCAACAAAAGCAAGATTGACAGCTAACAAGTAACAGGGCCGAAAAGCTACAGCACAACAGCCATAAAGGCACATTTCCAGCATTAAAGCAGAACGTTCAGACCGACTAAGTGGCCTCCAAGGGTCAAAGTATCTCCTGACAGATATAAAGGGCATTCATTTTGTATTAATAGTAGCAGTAACTGCTTTTCTGATACTTTGTAAAAGTTGGTAACGTATTTAATTATCAGATAACTCAGTGGTTCAGATATTTTGGAACCGATTGTATAAATTCCCCCTCGCATAAGCTTGCAGGGGTTGTTGATTTCCTCTTGAAGAGATCCTATGCTGTAATTTATTCAGAGTTTAATAAAAGAAGTGATGGAATCTCTCAAGTTCTGAGCTGTTTGAATGCGTTCATGGTGTTTGTTAAAAGTTGCAGGATACCTGTGCATCTCACAATACAATAAGTCTTCTGTAACTCTCTTCGTTATGTGTTTCAGTCTTTTACAATCCATACATGTTTCTAAGTTCTAGTATTTAAGCGGCAAAGAAAAAGAATAGCTTCAGGATTTATTCATGAAATACCCTGAGCTCAATCTATGTTGTTAATGAATGTTTTCTTCAGTTATAATCTTGATAAGTGTAATTCTTAATTGCTGCACTTTCAGAATATATCTTTCACAGTGACCCTTGTTTCAGGAATTCAAGTTTGCTCCTGTGCAATATACTTCACTTTCACACCACTAGCTTAGTGGAAAATTCTTAATTGCTTTCCATTGGCTAATCATACATCATCACCACAGTTTTAAGTTTGTTTGTTGGAATACCCAATAGGCCCTGCAGTCTTAACACTCCCACTTAAGCATTTCAAATAATTCACAGCTCTAGACTCCATTGCCCAATGAATTACAACTGTCTGAACACTACATATTAGGTATTGAAAGATATCATTCAACCAAAATTCAAACCAAACCCTCACTTCATAACTAGCCTAAAATCCTCACAAAACAGAGATAAATCTTAAAGAGAGAGCCCTCTCTGATTGCAGTTTGGCTAGAGAATGTAATCCAAAGATTGGTTAGTGGTTACCCCGGCCGTATTCCCTTGGGAGTCATAGGGAACAACCTGGGTGTTAACATAATTGGCGACTCCACTGGGAACAACTCATTTTTCAACTATTGTCTGTCTATAGACAGTGGTTCCAAAATTTGAGCAGTCCCTTGAAACAGTTCTAAAAATATCCTAAAATATCAAAAAACAAGTTCAGAAGCTGGCTCCTAAAAGGGAAACTAGACATACTAGGTCAAACCCTGACCCCAATCCACCAGCTATTTTTGAAAATCCTAATACCATCCCCAAGATCATTAAGAAGCAGCGGGAACAGGAGACCCTTGCTGACTCAAGTCCTGAGACAGCTCATCCAAACCTTGTGCCAACTCCAATCAAGGTTTTATTTCGGTCTACCCTTGGTTCCCCCAGTTCACCATCCACATCTCAAAGCCCTCCTTTCACACCTCCATCCACTGCACATATTCCCTTGACTAACACTCTAGTCTCCACTTTTCCCACTACCCTTGTTATACCAGTCATTCATGCTATCCGAGTCATCCTTGTTAACCCTCTAAATCCTGCAAATATGGCAAACAGATATGCTCCCCTGCAGTTACCTGCCAATGCTCCAGCTCTACCTCAGGACTATCAATCCAAGATCTCATATTTTGACTCCACTGGCCCTTTCACAGCAATTCAGCATGCCAGAAGGATGCAAGATCACTTTGAGAACTATGAAATTGATGATGACAGTGTGAGAATGAGAGTCTTTGTTCAGAGCCTCACAGGGGATGTAAGAACTTGGTTTAGATCATTGGCTGCAAATACCATCACAACCCCTGATGACCTTTATCAAGCTTTTACCAATAGATGGGAGAAGAAGAAAGATCCCCTGCACATACTTGGTGAATATGACACAATCAGACGAGGTCCTCAAGAGACCGTGTTGGAGTATTGTGCAAGATTTAATAATGTATATAATGCAATACCACAGAATTTAAGACCTTCCCCTGATCTGGCCTTGTACAAATTTCCTGATGGTTTTGACCCTGATATGGCATATCAATTAAAAGAAAGGGCATCTGAGACCCTTGAAGAAGCCCAAAAGGTTGCTGTCACAGTAGAGGCTAACCTGATTGCCAAAAGAAATAGGGCAAGATTAGAAAAGAGAACCACCTTCAAAGAAGAACCCTCAGCCTTTGATCAAAAACTGGATGCAATACTCACTGGCATGAAGAGATTGGGGGACAGAGTAGAATCAGTTGAGAGAAAGTCATCATGGGATGCACCAATAAATAACCCTAACAGGAATCCAAACTTTAGGAGAAATCTAAACCCAAACGTTGGCAAGACCGGTTCTGACCCAGACATAAGACCTCCTTTCCAGGAAAACTATACTGAGGCATCCACTTCGGATGAACAAACAGATGACACCCACATTAACCTGATGGGCCTGAATGATGAGCAGCAAGTTTTTCTAAGTCAAGAGGATCATAAAGATGATGACATTCAGCAATTCCAAACCAGGTCAGGTGAGTCATTTGACTTTAAACAAGGATATGACACAACTGTTTATGAAGTTCATAAACAATATAAGCTAAGAAGCAGAACTATAAATGTGACCCAGCCTGACAAGACAAAGGACACTCCGCAGCCTAAGAAAGCCACTGTCACAGAACCAAGTGACAAAACTGGCCCAATTACAGATGAGGTAACAGTTGAGGAAATAGCTGTAACTTCTCCCTCAAAACAGCAACCAGTAGAGTCATCACCCTTGCAGCCCAACCCAACTAACATTCCTCAAGAGGTCAGTAACAAGGACAAGCTTCAAGATCAAGACAAGGATCAAGAAGAAAACTTACTAAACAAAGAAAAGGTTGTCACCCACAACACTAAGGTTCAATCTGAAAGACCCTTTGACTTGGAAGCTGAAATTGGCAAACTGAAGGTAGCCATCCCTCTCTCAGAACTAGCCAAGCATGACATCTACAAACAACAAATCAAGAAGTCCCTCCAACTTACTCGTAATAAAGACAATGTCAATGTGTTGGATGATACCCCAGAATTGTTGTTCGGTCCAGAGGTTGATGGAAAGACAGCAGCCACAGGGATCTTACCTTTTTATGTCAGTCTACATGTTCATGATAAGATACTACACAATGCAATGTTTGACTCAGGTGCCTCTCATAACCTGATGCCGAAATCAGTCATGGAAAGGTTGAATCTAGATATTACAAGACCATATAAGGACCTATTCTCATTTGACTCCAGCCAAGTTAAGTGTTTAGGCTTGATAAAAGACTTATGTGTATCCATGGTCCAATATCCAAATAAAACAATCTTAATGGATGTTGTAGTTGCTGATATCCCACCCAAATATGGGATGTTGTTATCAAGGTCATGGGGAGATAAACTCCAAGGTTCCCTACAACTAGACATGTCATATGCAACCATCTCGGTCTTTGGGCAACCAAAAAGACTATACAGAGAAACACTTATGAAATACATGGTCAGCAGTGAAGAAAAACCTCAAAATTTTCCCATATATGTTGTTCATTCTGATATAGACTCATATATTCTTTTCAATGACAATACAGGTCTTACAAATAATGATTTTGAAACCAAAACACTTGAGCAAGACCAGGATATTAATGAACAAGCTGCTTCTCAAGAAATCAAGCTACTTCAATCAAGTGATCAGACTGTCCTAGAAGACAAACCAGGTGAAAAACCAGAACTTCAACTTATGATTCCAGATCACAGACAAGTTATTAAATCTCCCCTAGAAAAAGAGAACCTATGGTCTCTAGAATTTGATGGGTCAGACAACAAGTTAGGGGCAGAAGCGGGGGTTTGGATACATAATAAACAAAATAGTCATGCAGAGGGTCGCGCCTATAGGTTAAACTTCAGATGCACCAACAATATGGCTGAATATGAAGCTCTCTTACTAGGCCTAAAGCTAGTAAAATCCTTACAAGCCATAAAAGTCTCAGTCCTAAGAGATTCAGACCTAATTATCCAACAAGTAAAGGGAAATTTTGTCACCAATGACAAAAGACTGAGGGCTTATAGGTCTGTTGCTGCTGAACTACTAAACTCCTTCACTGAATTTCAAATAACCAAAATTCCGAGAACACATAAACTTCATGCTCATAGTTTGGCCACATTTGCAAGCACCTGTAAACTTCCATTTGAACCCAACCATTGCTTTACAGCTGAGGTAAAACACAGACCTTCTATCCCAAACAATGTCAAAGACTGGCAAGTATTTGAAGATGATGCACAAATAAATAATTTCCTGACCTTGCAACAAGAATTTGCAGGACTAAATATTGACACTGAGAGAGCAAGTCAATCACAAATACCTGATCAACAGAATCATAAGCCAATATCACCTAAAACAGCTAACCAAATCCTACATCCAACAATCTTCAACAAAGACAACATACTAGAAATTCAACAAATCGGTTGTGAAGAAGTGGCTGATGCTGAAGCTGAAGTGATACAATTGAAAGATAATTTTCTTCCAACAGGCCTAACTCCACTAGAGGATATTTTTGATTCAAATGATGTCCCTAGAAAACCAAAAATGTAGCCCCTTAACTCTGCCATCGAGGAATGCAACATTGGAACCATGGAAAAGCCCAAGATAATAAAATTGTCTACATCCCTACCTCCTGATCAGAAGCCCAAATACATTGACCTTTTCAAAGAGTTCCAGGATGTCTTTGCATGGAGTTATGAGGATTTAAAATCCTATGACACCTCTGTAATTCAACACACTATCCCTCTCAAGCTAGATCAAAAACCCTTTAAGCAAAAATTGAGGAGAATCAATCCTATGATTCTCCCAGCAATGGAACAAGAGGTACAAAAAATGTTTAAGGCTGGCATGATAGCACCAATCAGGTTTTCTGATTGGATCTCAAATTTGGTGCCTACAAGAAAGAAAACTGGTGAAATAAGGCTCTGTGTTGATCTAAGGAACTTAAATCAAGTGTCCTTGAAATATAATTACCCCTTACCCAAGATGGATCACATCTTGCAGAGAGTATTGGGGTCCTCAAGAATTTCTCTACTTGATGGATTCTCAGGTTTCAACCAGATCCTAGTTCACCCTGATGATCAGGACAAAACAGCCTTTACAACCCCTTGGGGAACCTTCAAATATGTGAAAATGCATTTCAGATTGAAAAATGCAGGGGCTACCTTTCAAAGAGCAATGGATATTGCTTTTGCCAAAGAGATCCATGATTTCCTTGTGGTCTACTTAGATGACCTTACACCATTTTCAAAATCTAACCCTGAACATCTGAAACATCTAAGGCAGATATTCATAACTTGTAGGAAATATGGAATTTCCTTAAATCCCAAGAAATCCCTGTTTGGTATGGAAGAAGGTAAACTGTTGGGTCACATCATTTCAAAGGATGGCATTAGGATCGACCCAGACAAAATCCAGGCCATCTTACAAATGCCTCATCCAAAAAATGTAAAGGAATTACAAGCCTTTCTGGGTAAAATCAACTTCCTAAGGAGATTTATCCCAAATTTGGCCGAATTAAGCAGATTACTCAATAACATGCTAAAAAAGGATTCAAAAGTAAAATGGACAGTAGAAGCAAATCAAGCATTTGAAGGTATCAAACTAGCCCTCACCCAAACCCCAGTCTTAACCAACCCTCAATTTGATAGGGAATTTATCATATTTTCCTTTGCTTCCCAACACATAATTGCTGCTGTCTTACTACAGAAAGATGACCAAGGAAATGAAAAACCTATTGCTTTTTTTAGTAGAGCTCTTAGAGATGCACCCCTGAAATACCAGATCATGGAAAAACAAGCATATGCTTTGGTCAAGGCCATTAAAGACTTTAGGATTTACATCCTTTATTCCCATGTTATAGCCTATGTACCAAGCCCAATTGTGAAAGACATAATTACTCAAGAGAACTTAGAGGGCAGAAGAGGAAAATGGATTGCCAACATTTTAGAATTTGACATTGAAATAAAACCTACGAAACTGATAAAAGGGAAAGGTTTGGCCAAATTAATGTGTGAAACAAATTTCCAAGCCTTGGAAATCAACCAGCTGGACAGTGAACCGGAGCTGGCGACTCCAAAGATCAATGTAGCCTTTGAACAATCCCCCTGGTATTCTGATATCTGTTATGTGTTACAAAACCTGTGTGCTCCCCCAGGACTGTCCAGAACTAAATGTAGGTTCCTAAAAATGAAAGCTTCAAAATTTTGTGTTATGAATGGAAATTTGCTTTGGAAAAACCATGAGGGTATATTGTTAAACTGCTTAATGGAAAATGAGTCTAACAAAATCATGGAAGAATTTCATGCAGGTGACTGTGGTGGACACTTGTATTGGAAGTCCACTGTGGATAAAATACTGAGGGCTGGTTACTATTGGCCCACTGTTTTCTCTGATGTCAAGAAATTCACCACCTCATGTCATAAATGTCAAGTGTTTGAGGGAAAGAGAAAGTTACTGCCACTTCCTTTGAGGCCTATTGCAACAGAGAGACCTTTTCAACAATGGGGCTTGGATTTTATTGGGGAAATTCACCCTTCATCTTCAGGCCAACATAGATGGATTCTAACAGCTACAGACTACTTTACTAAATGGATTGAAGTTGTTCCATGCAGACAAGCAAATGATTCCACTATCATTCAGTTCCTTGAGACCAATATTCTTTCTAGATTTGGTTGTCCTGATAAAATAATAACAGACAATGATGCTGCCTTCAGATCTAAGAAGATGGTGAATTTCTGTCACAAATTTCACATTACCTTGGGCCATTCTACTGCATATTATCCCCAAGGAAATGGCCTTGCTGAATCATCAAACAAAAGCCTTGTGAACATCATAAAGAAGGTATTGGAAGAAAATAAGAAGAATTGGCATAAGAAGCTTGTGAATGCCTTATGGGCAGATAGAATAACAACCAAAAGATCAATTGGGGTCAGCCCATATGAGCTATTCTATGGATTAGAGGCCAAATTCCCTTCATCACTAGGGATCCCTATTATGAAACTACTTCAAGAGACTCAAGCTGAGCCCAATGATATGCAAAGGAGGGTAAATCAAATTATATGTTTACAGCAAACTAGAGACCAAGTTTACAGCAGAGTTCAAGTTTTGCAAGAAAAGTTAAAGAAATCCTTTGACAGAAGGACCAAGGCAGAAGATTTTAATGTTGGAGACAAAGTCCTCAAGTGGGATTCAAGAAGAGAAGATAAGGGAAAACATAGAAAGTTTGATTCCCTTTGGAGAGGACCATTTGTTGTTCAAGCAGTACAAGGAAATAATACTTACTTCCTTAAAAGTCTTAATGAAACTGATTTGGATGAAGGTCCTGCGAATGGCAGGATGTTGAAGCACTATTTTGACTACCATCCATAAGTGCAACCTGAGTTTCCCTTGTACATATTCAGGTGTATATATTACTTTCTGTTAAAATGTAAAAATGCGGTTTCTCAAGTTTCATTAGTTATCAGCAAAAGGAAAATGAGTTCAGAGATCTTCCAAGATGGGAAGAGTACAATTTGGCATGTCAAAGCAGCATACTTCAAGTTTTAAAAGCAGTCAAGGGCCCAAGGCATTCTGACCTGCTGTTCTTGGCCTTTCAAATGGAAAATCCATCCCCATGTGGAGCCACTGTTAGCTACCTATATCAATAGGTTTCATATTTCATGATTGGCAAAGAAAGTTCCAAATATGCTCTGCTTTGGTGATACAAAGATCCCATATTTCCATGAGAAAACAATGTGTGTATATAGCTTTATGTTGACTCAATTTTGATGGATGGTCCAACAGCCTAATCTGGATCATGCCATGTTTCAATTTTCTGTTGTAGAATAGAGAAAGAAGTCTGTCCAAACTGTTTAATCTTGGCAGACCAGTAGCTTAGGTAGAGAATTAAGGTTCCCAACTGCTTAATCTGGGACCTTGGAAGCAATAAGGGTAGTGCTAGATAGACAATCAAAAGAAAAAGCCAATGGAAAAGAAAAGGCACATATGGGTCTGCAAGTCCAAGTGCACCCTCCAAGAAGAAACAAAAAATGCTAGGCAAGCAGATGGGTAGGTAGATGGGGTTGCAGAAATGTCATTCCTTACAATTGAATGTGTGCTAACCTATTCACAAAAGAAAATCAATGGATTGAGAAGGTCTTCTTCTCCATCATGTTGCAGCAAAGCAAAGGAGCATGTCTAACTTCCTTTTTCCCTTTCTCATATTCATTACTAACATCCCTACACCAGTGGTGTTCATGAAAGAATTCAAGGTTTTATGTTGGTTCTGGTTTCCTTTAGAGCCACATTTCTTGTCTAAAAATTCTTTTCATTTTGATCTACTTCCTATACTAAGTTGATTTCATACGAAAACTTAGTGTTTCACCCCTTCCCCCACTCTTACTAACCCCTAACTTCTTATTATCTAAATCCCCTATGTTCCCCTTTTCCCTACTATTATAAACACTATGGTGTATAAACCCCAAGCATGCTATAAATACCCCTTCCCCTTGGCACTATAGCCATATGTTCACAGTCAGGGATTAAAGTGACATCCGGTCACTTTAAGAACCCAAACCCTACCCCTTGTCCCCCTTCAGAAGTTATCCAAACCATTAACCCCTTCATTTGCTAAAAAACCTTGTAAAAAACCCCTTTTTACCCATAACCCGCTTTATTTGCAAAAAGCATACAAAAACCCACTTTTCCCCGTTTACCCAAAGTCTTAGCGCTATGCGCATTTTTGTAAAAACATTGAAAAAACCATATGAATCGCCAAATTCCCAAAGGTCCCGCCAGGCGCAAATTTCAAAAGAAATATTATTTTAATCCCGCCCGCATCCGTATCGTCCGGCCAGCTCAACGATCCGTCGACCGTCGGATCAGGCCCTTTTCATCTGACGGCCCTCGTACATATCGGACCGGCCCCGACGTCCGAAAGATACCTTCCGATATCTGTCAGAGGGTGACGTCAGGCCTCTGCCACGCGTCACCCCCACATCGTATCGGAGGTACCTCTGACAATTCCGCTTCCGTATGGAAGGCGGTGCGATATGAAACCGCTAACCACTTCCGGTTTCGGTTAATCCGTCCTGCCTACGTCACTGCCAGCATCACTGCTACGTCAGCGCCGCGTCGGTACGCCCCGTCCGCCATTGCTCCACCTGTCTGCCACCTCACCATCCCCGTGGACCTCTCTTATGCCACCACGTCACCCGATGACACCATGCTGACGTCATCCGACCTTGACCCCACCTGATGACGTCATGCTGACGTCATCCAAAAAAGGCGCCAATGTTCCAAAAATCCATATTTTGGCCAAAATTTCGCGTTTTTTGCACTTTTTGCCAAAAATGCTGTTGTTTTTTCTGCATGGTTTTTACGTCCAACTGCACACCAACCTGCTGAACTCGACCTGGAGACCGCTGCACGCCATTTCCACCTGCATTCGTGTCCATTGTTCTCTGTATACCAGGTATTTATCCTTGTGAATCCCTCCTGCACCTGGTTTCGTCTGTAAATTGCCAAGAAAGCTTAAAACACTGAGAAACTTATAATTCACCGGCAAATCCCCTGTGCCTAGCCCCCATTTACACTCTAAGGTCGAAATTCACCGGTTGAGCCTTGTTTGCCCGAGTTTTTTACCAATAACTGCATTCTGTTCGCGCAATCGCGAAATGGTAACCCAAACTGTACCAATTTGCTGAGAAAAAGAGTTTAAGACCAGACATTTGTCTTATCCATCATTTAAGCAGTATTTCAATTGCTGCAATTGACCATTTATCCTCTGTCCCTCAGTAATTTACCTTTCTGTTCAAAGAAAACTCTGTGGTGTTGCTCTGCACAGTAACACCAGTTTATAAACGACATAAATCCTAAAAGTAACCATGGATCCACCAGTAGCTCCTGTAGCATTGAATATTGCTCCTCTAAATGCCCCTCAGAGACAATTGGAGTGGCAGCCTCTAGCAGACCTGGATTATCAGATAGCAGAAGAAATGCTAATGCACAGCAAGTACCACATTCATTTGCTGAATGAGTTGAGGATTAAACATGAGGCTGGAACAGATGTATTGGGCATTTGGGATTCTTTCCTCCCTCTATTCAAACTCCCTCAGGTCAACCAGTTTCCTGACCTGATCCACCTATGTGCTGAATCCTACGACGCCACTCAGAGGGCTGTGATTGACCCTTCAGGCTCAGTTGTTTTCTATGTCACCCCTGAAGCCATCAGAGAGATGCTCCATTTCAAAACTGAGAAGAAATTAGTCCCTTTATCACTGGCTGATCTGATAAAGCAAGGAGCCAAATTGACAGATGCCCAGATCACCAAGCTAAATCAATTATATATTGACTCTGACACAGTGAAGTACCCTCCCATTTCTCATGTTTACCTAAACCAATTGGGCAGGGACCTTGTAGACATGATCAGTCCCATTCTGGGCTATAATTCTATTGAATTTGTTGATGAGACTGTGCTGGTGATGATGCTCATGTTTGCCCCTGGCAAGTCTCCAATCTGCTATGACTATGCCACTTACATATCTGACAAAATACATGAGCAATTGATGAACTTACCAAGAGAAAGGGTGTTCAGATACACCTCCTACATCTACCACTTGATTTTGTATTATCAACATGAGAAGTTCCACTTTGCTATAAAGAGAGTGGATGCACAAGGAAATCCAAGGTCAGTGGTGTATTGGTCCTCTGCCTTCCACTGCAGATCTATTTCTCCATACACCTATTGTGAATTTATAGACCTCTTCATCCACCCAGCCATGTCTCTGCTCATGAGCTCACCTCCTCCTAGGCTAACTGATGAGATGCAGAGGATTCTTCAGCTGTCCAAGGCATACAGCATCGGGGATTGGTATTATTACCAACACCACACAGTCATCAGAATATATGGGTGTGAGCTGCCCCCATACAGATTGCCCAGATATGTGCCCATGAGATTGTTTGCCCTGGAATACTTCAGGCAATTTGGGAATGCTGATGTGCTGCACTTTTCAAGCAGAGGCAAGAAAGCACAACTCAAGGTCAGAAACCAATTAGGCCACTTCATCTACAACAAAAGGGAGGAAGGTTGGCAAGAAGCCGACAGCATGTTAGGATCCCTTGGCCTACAGACCAGTTTCCTTTGGAAACCTTATGACCCCAATCACTTCATAACTCTAAGAAGGGTCAAGTATAGGTTGTCTGGTTATGACCATGTAAGGTTGCCCCACATAGAAAAATATGCAAATCAAGCAAAATGGAGGAGGGGAACCTTAGAGGAAGCTGCTACACAAGAAGAATTAAATCAAAGAGCAGTTAGAAATATCCAAAAGATGGCTGACTTGGAGCTTTGTGCACAGGTGTTTACTCTTCCAAGCACTCAAGTGGGAGCAGCTGCATCTTCCTCCACAGCAAATCAGCAAGCGGTTAAAGCTACTGAGCAAACCTCAAGCAAAGGCAAAGAAAAGGAGATGGAACCAGAACAGCCACCTCATGAGGAGGCACAGCAGCAACAACAACAGGTACAACAGCAACAAGAGGGGCAGCAAGAGAAAGAGCAGCCATTACAGCAAGAAAAGGCAGCTGAAGCCCCAATTTCCACTGAGCAGCAGGCTCAGGACACAGTGCCTCCTAGGCCAGAAACGACAGTGGAGGCCTCAGTCCTCCAAACCCCACAAAAAGAAGACATAAGCAGAAAGAGGGACAGAGAGACTCCCCTCACAACAACAACGACTCAAGGGGAGAAAAGACACAGAATGAATCCCCTTTCAGAAGAGGAAATGCCTTTGGGGCAATCTTTGGGCATGGGCCCACCAAGTCTGGAGGCCTCAGCAAGTTCCTTCCAGCAGGAACAAGAGAGGATGATGGGAGGAGAAGTCAGCTCCTCAAGCCAGCAGAGAGAAGGTGAACTGAGCATCAAACAACAGTTCATTGACATAAAGAGGAGGAATGAGCCAATAAAGATACAACTATATAATCATTTGTTGAAAATGGCTCCCACCAACCAGCAAAGGCTCATGTCTGCATATGATGTTAATGAAGGCAAAATGATCATGAGTCACTTCATGCCAACTGCATTGCAGCCACAGTCCCCTTCAGACTACTTGAGGACCAATCTTGAGGTCCTTGCCAAGGACATCCACCCAATGGACAAAATCGAATTGCATAAACAAACGGGTGAGATGGTGTATGCCTCCTTGGCAGACAAGACACTGGATAACTACAGGCTAGAAAATAGCCTAAATAATACAGCTGCCCAACTTGAGTTGGAGAGAGCATCCTCTCAAGCAAAGGATAACAGGATCAGGGCCTTAGAAGATATAATCATAGAGATTGGACATGATCCTAAGGACATCAAGGGCATACAAGAAATATTGAAATTGAGGGATGCAGACATGGCAGCTTTGAGGAGAAAGATCAAAATCCCAGCAACAATTCACCCTCAAACAGATGAAGTTGCCCAGCTGAGACATGATCAAGATGCCACAGCTTTGCTGGTGTCTTTATATAAACAGCTAATCCAGACTCAAGAAAAGCTGGGTGAATCAGAGGCTGCACAGGCAGCATTGCAAGCATCATTACAGCAAAAGGAAGGAGGTCAATCATCTCAGCCTCCTCCAGAAATAATTAACCTGGAGGAACCTCCTCAGACCACAGCTCCTCCTACTGAAAAGACAGCACCATCTACATCAGCAACTGCACCAACAACAACAGAGCAGGCTCCAAGCCTGGACATGCAGAAGCTCAAGAATGAAATACAAGCCCTGGAAGCCCAAATGGCAGAGCTAAATGAGGCCAGGGAGAATCTAGCCAAGCTCAATGAGAGGTATGATAAATCCAAGCAGACTGTGGCAGAAAAGGGCAGGGAAATAAAAGCCCTCAAAGACAGGATAAAGGAGCTGGAGAAGGAGCTCACACTGGATAAAGTGACAGCTGAGCTCAAGACAGTCTTATGGGCCAACATTGGCCAATCCATCACTGACCAATGGCAATATATTGAGACAATTCATGAGCAGTTGGAGCTCATTGCAAAAGCACAAAGGGAAATCCAGAGATCAAGGGCATCTCTAGGCAATATGCCTGAGGTTGCCAATAGAATGATCAATGTGCTTAACAACAGAACAAGTGCTCAGTTAGCTACTATGGGAATCTCCAATAGGACTGAGACTATTTTATTAGTAAAGAGGGTCCTAACACTAAGAAACCTGGTGCAGACACTAGAGAGAAGGACCCAGGACATGCAGACAGAGGTCAACAGATTCATGGACAAATTTGTGGCATTGCAAAACAGAGGTCTCCCTGGCTTACTGAACAGCGCAGGAAGGCTACTTACACATGAGCAGTATGCCAAGAGGGTCAACACATTCGCCACAAATCAGATCACTGAAAGGCCCAGCACCTCAGAGGAAACAGGGCCAGCTACAGGACAAAGTCTCTACAACAGGGTAGAGAATTTATTCTTTATAATGAATGAAATTAAACACCTGTTTGAAGTGCCTCCCAATTTCTATAAATACACAGAGGCAGATGAGACTTTGGATGCAATTCTTAGACATCAACTGCCCACACAGGAATGGTGGACTAGCATGATACAGAAGATACTGTAAATCCAAAGGCTTCCAGCACAGTTTTCAGCAAAAAACATAAGTCATCACCTTCAGAAAATATGATGCATACACGGTGGATGAGAGAGGAATGGGCTGAGCCAACTCAGCAGATCATATTCGGCCAACAAAAGCAAGATTGACAGCTAACAGGTAACAGGGCCGAAAAGCTACAGCACAACAGCCATAAAGGCACATTTCCAGCATTAAAGCAGAACGTTCAGACCGACTAAGTGGCCTCCAAGGGTCAAAGTATCTCCTGACAGATATAAAGGGCATTCATTTTGTATTAATAGCAGCAGTAACTGCTTTTCTGATATTTTGTAAAAGTTGGTAACGTATTTAATTATCAGATAACTCAGCGGTTCAGATATTTTGGAACCGATTGTATAAATTCCCCCTCGCATAAGCTTGCAGGGGTTGTTGATTTCCTCTTGAAGAGATCCTATGCTGTAATTTATTCAGAGTTTAATAAAAGAAGTGATGGAATCTCTCAAGTTCTGAGCTGTTTGAATGCGTTCATGGTGTTTGTTAAAAGTTGCAGGATCCCTGTGCATCTCACAATACAATAAGTCTTCTGTAACTCTCTTCGTTATGTGTTTCAGTCTTTTACAATCCATACATGTTTCTAAGTTCTAGTATTTAGCAGCAAAGAAAAAGAATAGCTTCAGGATTTATTCATGAAATACCCTGAGCTCAATCTATGTTGTTAATGAATGTTTTCTTCAGTTATAATCTTGATAAGTGTAATTCTTAATTGCTGCACTTTCAGAATATATCTTTCACAGTGACCCTTGTTTCAGGAATTCAAGTTTGCTCCTGTGCAATATACTTCACTTTCACACCACTAGCTTAGTGGAAAATTCTTAATTGCTTTCCATTGGCTAATCATACATCATCACCACAGTTTTAAGTTTGTTTGTTGGAATACCCAATAGGCCCTGCAGTCTGAACACTCCCACTTAAGCATTTCAAACAATTCACAGCTCTAGACTCCATTGCCCAATGAATTACAACTGTCTGAACACTACATCTTAGGTATTGAAAGATATCATTCAACCAAAATTCAAACCAAACCCTCACTTCATAACTAGCCTAAAATCCTCACAAAACAGAGATAAATCTTAAAGAGAGAGCCCTCTCTGATTACAGTTTGGCTAGAGACTGTAATCCAAAGCTTGGTTAGTGGTTACCCCGGCCGTATTCCCTTGGGAGTCATAGGGAACAACCTGGGTGTTAACGTAATTGGCGACTCCACTGGGAACAACTTATTTTTCAACTATTATCTATCTATAGACAGTGGTTCCAAAATTTGAGCAGTCCCTTGAAACAGTTCTAAAAATATCCTAAAATATCAAAAAACAAGTTCAGAAGCTGGCTCCTAAAAGGAAACTAGACATACTAGGTCAAACCCTGACCCCAATCCACCAGCTATTTTTGAAAATCCTAATACCATCACCAAGATCATTAAGAAGCAGCGGGAACAGGAGACCCTTGCTGACTCAAGTCCTGAGACAGCTCATCCAAACCCTGTGCCAACTCCAATCAAGGTTTTATTTCGGTCTACCCTTGGTTCCCCCAGTTCACCATCCACATCTCAAAGCCCTCCTTTCACACCTCCATCCACTGCACATATTCCCTTGACTAACACTCTAGTCTCCACTTTTCCCACTACCCCTGTTATACCAGTCATTCATGCTATCCCAGTCATCCCTGTTAACCCTCTAAATCCTGCAAATATGGCAAACAGATATGCTCCCCTGCAGTTACCTGCCAATGCTCCAGCTCTACCTCAGGACTATCAATCCAAGATCTCATATTTTGACTCCACTGGCCCTTTCACAGCAATTCAGCATGCCAGAAGGATGCAAGATCACTTTGAGAACTATGAAATTGATGATGACAGTGTGAGAATGAGAGTCTTTTTTCAGAGCCTCACAGGGGATGTAAGAACTTGGTTTAGATCACTGGCTGCAAATACCATCACAACCCCTGATGACCTTTATCAAGCTTTTACCAATAGATGGGAGAAGAAGAAAGATCCCCTGCACATACTTGGTGAATATGACACAATCAGACGAGGTCCTCAAGAGACCGTGTTGGAGTATTGTGCAAGATTTAATAATGTATATAATGCAATACCACAGAATTTAAGACCTCCCCCTGATCTGGCCTTGTACAAATTTCCTGATGGTTTTGACCCTGATATGGCATATCAATTAAAACAAAGGGCACCTGAGACCCTTGAAGAAGCCCAAAAGGTTGCTGTCACAGTAGAGGCTAACCTGATTGCCAAAAGAAACAGGGCAAGATTAGAAAAGAGAACCACCTTCAAAGAAGAACCCTCAGCCTTTGATCAAAAACTGGATGCAATACTCACTGGCATGAAGAGATTGGGGGACAGAGTAGAATCAGTTGAGAGAAAGTCATCATGGGATGCACCAAAAATAACCCTAACAGGAATCCAAACTTTAGGAGAAATCAAAACCCAAACGTTGCCAAGACCGGTTCTGACCCAGACATAAGACCTCCTTTCCAGGAAAACTTTACTGAGGCATCCACTTCGGATGAACAAACAGATGACACCCACATTAACCTGATGGGCCTGAATGATGAACAGCAAGTTTTTCTAAGTCAAGAGGATCATAAAGATGATGACATTCAACAATTCCAAACCAGGTCAGGTGAGTCATTTGACTTTAAACAAGGATATGACACAACTGTTTATGAAGTTCATAAACAATATAAGCTAAGAAGCAGAACTATAAATGTGACCCAGCCTGATAAGACAAAGGACACTCCGCAGCCTAAGAAAGCCATTGTCACAGAACCAAGTGACAAAACTGGCCCAATTACAGATGAGGTAATAGTTGAGGAAATAGTTGTAACTTCTCCCTCAAAACAGCAACTAGTAGAGTCATCACCCTTGCAGCCCAACCCAACTAACATTCCTCAAGAGGTCAGTAACAAGGACAAGCTTCAAGATCAAGACAAGGATCAAGAAGAAAACTTACTAAACAAAGAAAAGGTTGTCACCCACAACACTAAGGTTCAATCTGAAAGACCCTTTGACTTGGAAGCTGAAATTGGCAAACTGAAGGTAGCCATCCCTCTCTCAGAACTAGCCAAGCATGACATCTATAAACAACAAATCAAGAAGTCCCTCCAACTTACTCGTAATAAAGACAATGTCAATGTGTTGGATGATACCCCAGAATTGTTGTTCGGTCCAGAGGTTGATGGAAAGACAGCAGCCACAGGGATCTTACCTTTTTATGTCAGTCTACATGTTCATGATAAGATACTACACAATGCAATGTTTGACTCAGGTGCCTCTCATAACATGATGCCGAAATCAGTCATGGAAAGGTTGAATCTAGATATTACAAGACCATATAAGGACCTATTCTCATTTGACTCCAGCCAAGTTAAGTGTTTAGGCTTGATAAAAGACTTATGTGTATCCCTGGTCCAATATCCAAATAAAACAATCTTAATGGATGTTGTAGTTGCTGATATCCCACCCAAATATGGGATGTTGTTATCAAGGTCATGGGGAGCTAAACTCCAAGGTTCCCTACAACTAGACATGTCATATGCAACCATCTCGGTCTTTGGGCAACCAAAAAGACTATACAGAGAAACACTTATGAAATACATGGTCAGCAGTGAAGAAAAACCTCAAAATTTTCCCATATATGCTGTTCATTCTGATATAGACTCATATATTCTTTTCAATGACAATACAGGTCTTACAAATAATGATGTTGAAACCAAAACACTTGAGCAAGACCAGGATATTAATGAACAAGCTGCTGCTCAAGAAATCAAGCTACTTCAATCAAGTGATCAGACTGTCCTAGAAGACAAACCAGGTGAAAAACCAGAACTTCAACTTATGATTCCAGATCACAGACAAGTTATTAAATCTCCCCTAGAAAAAGAGAACCTATGGTTTCTAGAATTTAATGGGTCAGTCAACAAGTTAGGGGTAGGAGCGGGGGTTTGAATGCATAATAAACAAAATAGTCATGCAGAGGGCCGAGCCTATAGGTTAAACTTCAGATGCACCAACAATATGGCTGAATATGAAGCTCTCTTACTAGGCCTAAAGCTAGTAAAATCCTTACAAGCCATAAAAGTCTCAGTCCTAAGAGATTCAGACCTAATTATCCAACAAGTAAAGGGAAATTTTGTCACCAATGACAAAAGACTGAGGGCTTATAGGTCTGTTGCTGCTGAACTACTAAACTCCTTCACTGAATTTCAAATAACCAAAATTCCGAGAACACATAATCTTCATGCTCATAGTTTGGCCACATTTGCAAGCACCTGTAAACTTCCATTTGAACCCAACCATTGCTTTACAGCTGAGGTAAAACACAGACCTTCTGTCCCAAACAATGTCAAAGACTGGCAAGTATTTGAAGATGATGCACAAATAAATAATTTCCTGACCTTGCAACAAGAATTTGCAGGACTAAATATTGACACTGAGAGAGCAAGTCAATCACAAATACTTGAAAGAGCAAGTCAATCACAAATACCTGATCAACAGAATCATAAGCCAATATCACCTAAAACAGCTAACCAAATCCTACATCCAACAATTTTCAACAAAGACAACATACTAGAAATTCAACAAATCGGTTGTGAAGAAGTGGCTGATGCTGAAGCTGAAGTGATACAATTGAAAGATAATTTTCTTCCAACAGGCCTAACTCCACTAGAGGATATTTTTGATTCAAATGATGTCCCTAGAAAACCAAAAATGCAGCCCCTTAACTCTGCCATCGAGGAATGCAACATTGGAACCATGGAAAAGCCCAAGATAATAAAATTGTCTGCATCCCTACCTCCTGATCAGAAGCCCAAATACATTGACCTTTTCAAAGAGTTCCAGGATGTCTTTGCATGGAGTTATGAGGATTTAAAATCCTATGACACCTCTGTAATTCAACACACTATCCCTCTCAAGCCAGATCAAAAACCCTTTAAGCAAAAATTGAGGAGAATCAATCCTATGCTTCTCCCAGCAATGGAACAAGAGGTACAAAAAATGTTTAAGGCTGGCATCATAGCACCAATCAGGTTTTCTGATTGGATCTCAAATTTGGTGCCTACAAGAAAGAAAACTGGTGAAATAAGGCTCTGTGTTGATCTAAGGAACTTAAATCAAGTGTCCTTGAAAGATAATTACCCCTTACCCAAGATGGATCACATCTTGCAGAGAGTAGTGGGGTCCTCAAGAATTTCTCTACTTGATGGATTCTCAGGTTTCAACCAGATCCTAGTTCACCCTGATGATCAGGACAAAACAACCTTTACAACCCCTTGGGGAACCTTCAAATATGTGAAAATGCCTTTCGGATTGAAAAATGCAGGGGCTACCTTTCAAAGAGCAATGGATATTGCTTTTGCCAAAGAGATCCATGATTTCCTTGTGGTCTACTTAGATGATCTTACACCATTTTCAAAATCTAACCCTGAACATCTGAAACATCTAAGGCAGATATTCATAACTTGTAGGAAATATGGAATTTCCTTAAATCCCAAGAAATCCCTGTTTGGTATGGAAGAAGGTAAACTGTTGGGTCACATCATTTCAAAGGATGGCATTAGGATCGACCCAGACAGAATCCATGCCATCTTACAAATGCCTCATCCAAGAAATGTAAAGGAATTACAAGCCTTTCTGGGTAAAATCAACTTCCTAAGGAGATTTATCCCAAATTTGGCCAAATTAAGCAGATTACTCAATAACATGCTAAAAAAGGATTCAAAAGTAAAATGGACAGTAGAAGCAAATCAAGCATTTGAAGGTATCAAACTAGCCCTCACCCAAACCCCAGTCTTAACCAACCCTCAATTTGATAGGGAATTTATCATATTTTCGTTTGCTTCCCAACACACAATTGCTGCTGTCTTATTACAGAAAGATGACCAAGGAAATGAAAAACCTATTGCTTTTTTAGTAGAGCTCTTAGAGATGCACCCCTGAAATACCAGATCATGGAAAAACAAGCATATGCTTTGGTCAAGGCCATTAAAGACTTTAGGATTTACATCCTTTATTCCCATGTTATAGCCTATGTACCAAGCCCAATTGTGAAAGACATACTTACTCAAGAGAACTTAGAGGGCAGAAGAGGAAAATTGATTGCCAACATTTTAGAATTTGACATTGAAATAAAACCTACAAAACTGATAAAAGGGCAAGGTTTGGCCAAATTAATGTGTAAAACAAATTTCCAAGCCTTGGACATCAACCAGCTGGACAGTGAACTGGAGCTGGCGACTCCAAAGATCAATGTAGCCTTTGAACAATCCCCTGGTATTCTGATATCTGTTATGTGTTACAAAACCTGTGTGCTCCCCCAGGACTGTCCAGAACTAAATGTAGGTTCCTAAAAATGAAAGCTTCAAAATTTTGTGTTATGAATGGAAATTTGCTTTGGAAAAACCATGAGGGTATATTGTTAAACTGCTTAATGGAAAATGAGTCTAACAAAATCATGGAAGAATTTCATGCAGGTGACTGTGGTGGACACTTGTATTGGAAGTCCACTATGGATAAAATACTGAGGGCTGGTTACTATTGGCCCACTGTTTTCTCTGATGTCAAGAAATTCACCACCTCATGTCATAAATGTCAAGTGTTTGAGGGAAAGAGAAAGTTACTGCCACTTCCTTTGAGGCCTATTGTAACAGAGAGACCTTTTCAACAATGGGGCTTGGATTTCATTGGGGAAATTCACCCTTCATCTTCAGGCCAACATAGATGGATTCTAACAGCTACAGACTAGTTTACTAAATGGATTGAAGTTGTTCCATGCAGACAAGCAAATGATTCCACTATCATTCAGTTCCTTGAGACCAATATTCTTTCTAGATTTGGTTGTCCTGATAAAATAATAACAGACAATGCTGCTGCCTTCATATCTAAGAAGATGGTGAATTTCTGTCACAAATTTCACATTACCTTGGGCCATTCTACTGCATATTATCCCCAAGGAAATGGCCTTGCTGAATCATCAAACAAAAGCCTTGTGAACATCATAAAGAAGGTATTGGAAGAAAATAAGAAGAATTGGCATAAGAAGCTTGTGAATGCCTTATGGGCAGATAGACTAACAACCAAAAGATCAATTGGGGTCAGCCCATATGAGCTGTTCTATGGATTAGAGACCAAATTCCCTTCATCACTAGGGATCCCTGTTATGAAACTACTTCAAGAGACTCAAGCTGAGCCCAATGATATGCAAAGGAGGGTAAATCAAATTATATGTTTACAGCAAACTAGAGACCAAGTTTACAGCAGAGTTCAAGTTTTGCAAGAAAAGTTAAAGAAAGCCTTTGACAGAAGGACCAAGGCAGAAGATTTTAATGTTGGAGACAAAGTCCTCAAGTGGGATTCAAGAAGAGAAGATAAGGGAAAACATGGAAAATTTGATTCCCTTTGGAGAGGACCATTTGCTGTTCAAGCAGTACAAGGAAATAATACTTACTTCCTTAAAAGTCTTAATGAAACTGATTTGGATGAAGGTCCTGCGAATGGCAGGATGTTGAAGCACTATTTTGACTACCATCCATAAGTGCAACCTGAGTTTCCCTTGTACATATTCAGGTGTATATATTACTTTCTGTTAAAATGTAAAAATGCGATTCTCAAGTTTCATTAGTTACCTATTCAAATGGCCTTTCAAATGGAAAATCCATCCCCATGTGGAGCCACTATTAGCTACCTATATCAATAGGTTTCATATTTCATGATTGGCAAAGAAAGTTCCAAATATGCTCTGCTTTGGTGATACAAAGATCCCATATTTCCATGAGAAAACAATGTGTGTATATAGCTTTATGTTGACTCAATTTTGATGGATGGTCCAACAGCCTAATCTGGATCATGCCATGTTTCAATTTTTTGTTGTAGAATAGAGAAAGAAGTCTGTCCAAACTGTTTAATCTTGGCAGACCAGTAGCTTAGGTAGAGAATTAAGGTTCCCAACTGCTTAATCTAGGACCTTGGAAGCAATAAGGGTAGTTCTAGATAGACAATCAAAAGAAAAAGCCAATGGAAAAGAAAAGGCACATATGGGTCTGCAAGTCCAAGCGCACCCTCCAAGAAGAAACAAAAAATGCTAGGCAAGTAGATGGGTAGGTAGATGGGGTTGCAGAAATGTCATTCCTTACAATTGAATGTGTGCTAACCTATTCACAAAAGAAAATCAATGGATTGAGAAGGTCTTCTTCTCCATCATGTTGCAGCAAAGCAAAGGAGCATGTCTAACTTCCTTTTTCCCTTTCTCATATTCATTACTAACATCCCTACACCAGTGGTGTTCATGAAAGAATTCAAGGTTTTATGTTGGTTCTGGTTTCCTTTAGAGCCACATTTCTTGTCTAAAAATTCTTTTCTTTTTGATCTACTTCCTATACTAAGTTGATCTCATACGAAAACTTAGTGTTTCACCCCTTCCCCCACTCTTACTAACCCCTAACTTCTTATTATCTAAATCCCCTATGTTCCCCTTTTCCATACTATTATAAACACTATGGTGTATAAACCCCAAGCATGCTATAAATACCCCTTCCCCTTGGCACTATAGCCATATGTTCACAGTCAGGGATTAAAGTGACATCCGGTCACTTTAAGAACCCAAACCCTACCCCTTGTCCCCCTTCAGAAGTTATCCAAACCATTAACCCCTTCATTTGCTAAAAAACCTTGTAAAAAACCCCTTTTTACCCATAACCCGCTTTATTTGCAAAAAGCATACAAAAACCCACTTTTTCCCGTTTACCCAAAGTCTTAGCGCTATGCGCATTTTTGTAAAAACATTGAAAAAACCATATGAATCGCCAAATTCCCAAAGGTCCCACTGGGCACAAATTTCAAAAGAAATATTATTTTAATCCCACCCGCATCCATATCGTCCGGCCAGCTCAACGATCCGTCGACCGTCGGATCAGGCCCTTTTCATCTGACGGCCCTCGTACATATCGGACCAGCCCCGACGTCCGAAAGATACCTTCTGATATCTGTCAGAGGGTGACGTCAGGCCTCTGCCATGCGTCACCCCCACATCGTATCGGAGGTACCTCTGACAATTCCGCTTCCGTATGGAAGGCGGTGCGATATGAAACCGCTAACCACTTCCGGTTTCGGTTAATCCATCCTGCCTACGTCACTGCTACGTCAGTGCCACGTCGGTACGCCCCGTCCGCCATTGCTCCACCTGTATGCCACCTCACCATCCCCGTGGACCTCTCTTATGCCACCACGTCACCCAATGACGCCATGCTGACATCATCCGACCTTGACCCCACCTGATGACGTCATGCTGACGTCATCCAAAAAAGGCGCCAATGTTCCAAAAATCCATATTTTGGCCAAAATTTCGCGTTTTTTGCACTTTTTGCCAAAAACGCTGTTGTTTTATCTGCATGGTTTTTACGTCCAACTGCGCACCAACCTGCTGAACTCGACCTGCAGACCGCTGGCGCGCCATTTCCACCTGCATTCGTGTCCATTGTTCTCTGTATACCAGGTATTTATCCTTGTGAATCCCTCCTGCACCTGGTTTCGTCTGTAAATTTCCAAGAAAGCTTAAAACACTGAGAAACTTATAATTCACCGACAAATCCCCTATGCCTAGCCCCCATTTACACTCTAAGGTCGAAATTCACCGGTTGAGCCTTGTTTGCCCGAGTTTTTTACCAATAACTGCATTCTGTTCGCGCAATCGTGAAATGGTAACCCAAACTGTACCAATTTGCTGAGAAAAAGAGTTTAAGACCAGACATTTGTCTTATCCATCCTTTAAGCAGTATTTCAATTGCTGCAATTGACCATTTATCCTCTGTCCCTCAATAATTTACCTTTCTGTTCAAAGAGAACTCTGTGGTGTTGCTCTGCACAGTAACACCAGTTTATAAACGACATAAATCCTAAAAGTAACCATGGATCCACCAGTAGCTCCTGTAGCATTGAATATTGCTCCTCTAAATGCCCCTCAGAGACAATTGGAGTGGCAGCCTCTAGCAGACCTGGATTATCAGATAGCAGAAGAAATGCTAATGCACAGCAAGGACCACATTCATTTGCTAAATGAGTTGAGGATTAAACATGAGGCTGGAACAGATGTATTGGGCATTTGGGATTCTTTCCTCCCTCTATTCAAACTCCCTCAGGTCAACCAGTTTCCTGACCTGATCCACCTATGTGCTGAATCCTATGACGCCACTCAGAGGGTTGTGATTGACCCTTCAGGCTCAGTTGTTTTCTATGTCACCCCTGAAGCCATCAGAGAGATGCTCCATTTCAAAACTGAGAAGAAATTAGTCCCTTTATCACTGGCTGATCTGATAAATCAAAGAGCCAAATTGACAGATGCCCAGATCACCAAGCTAAATCAATTATATATTGACTCTGACACAGTGAAGTACCCTCCCATTTCTCATGTTGACCTAAACCAATTGGGCAGGGACCTTGTAGACATGATCAGTCCCATTCTGGGCTATAATTCTATTGAATTTGTTGATGAGACTGTGCTGGTGATGATGCTCATGTTTGCCCCTGGCAAGTCTCCAATCTGCTATGACTATGCCACTTACATATCTGACAAAATACATGAGCAATTGATGAACTTACCAAGAGAAAGGGTGTTCAGATACACCTCCTACATCTACCACTCGATTTTGTATTATCAACATGAGAAGTTCCACTTTGCTATAAAGAGAGTGGATGCACAAGGAAATCCAAGGTCAGTGGTGTATTGGTCCTCTGCCTTCCACTGCAGATCTGTTTCTCCATACACCTATTGTGAATTTATAGACCTCTTCATCCACCCAGCCATGTCTCTGCTCATGAGCTCACCTCCTCCTAGGCTAACTGATGAGATGCAGAGGATTCTTGAGCTGTCCAAAGCATACAGCATCGGGGATTGGTATTATTACCAACACCACACAGTCATCAGAATATATGGGTGTGAGCTGCCCCCATACAGATTGCCCAGATATGTGCCCATGAGATTGTTTGCCCTGGAATACTTCAGGCAATTTGGGAATGCTGATGTGCTGCACTTTTCAAGCAGAGGCAAGAAAGCACAACTCAAGGTCAGAAACCAATTAGGCCACTTCATCTACAACAAAAGGGAGGAAGGTTGGCAAGAAGCCGACAACATGTTAGGATCCCTTGGCCTACAGACCAGTTTCCTTTCGAAACCTTATGACCCCAATCACTTCATAACTCTAAGAAGGGTAAAGTATAGTATGTCTGGTTATGACCATGTAAGGTTGCCCCACATAGAAAAATATGCAAATCAAGCAAAATGGAGGAGGGGAACCTTAGAGGAAGCTGCTACACAAGAAGAATTAAATCAAAGAGCAGCATGAAATATCCAAAAGATGGCTGACTTGGAGCTTTGTGCACAGATGTTTACTCTTCCAAGCACTCAAGTGGGAGCAGCTGCATCTTCCTCCACAGCAAATCAGCAAGCGGTTAAAGCTACTGAGCAAACCTCAAGCAAAGGCAAAGAAAAGGAGATGGAACCATAACAACCACCTCATGAGGAGGCACAGCAGCAACAACAACAGGTACAACAACAACAAGAGGGGCAGCAAGAGAAAGAGCAGCCATTATAGCAAGAAAAGGCAGCTGAAGCCCCAATTTCCACTGAGCAGCAGGCTCAGGACACAGTGCCTCCTAGGCCAGAAATGATAGTGGAGGCCTCAGTCCTCCAAACCCCACAAAAAGAAGACATAAGCAGAAAGAGGGACAGAGAGACTCCCCTCACAACAACCACGACTCAAGGGGAGAAAAGACACAGAATGAATCCCCTTTCAGAAGAGGAACTGCCTTTGGGGCAATCTTTGGGCATGGGCCCACCAAGTCTGGAGGCCTCAGCAAGTTCCTTCTAGCAGGAACAAGAGAGGATGATGGGAGGAGAAGTCAACTCCTCAAGCCAGCAGAGAGAAGGTGAACTGAGCATCAAACAACATTTCATTGACATAAAGAGGAGGAATGAGCCAATAAAGATACAACTATATAATCATTTGTTGAAAATGGCTCCCACCAACCAGCAAAGGCTCATGTCTGCATATGATGTTAATGAAGGCAAAATGATCATGAGTCACTTCATGCCAACTGCATTGCAGCCACAGTCCCCTTCAGATTACTTGAGGACCAATCTTGAGGTCCTTGCCAAGGACATCCACCCAATGGACAAAATCGGTTTGCATAAACAAACGGGTGAGATGGTGTATGCCTCCTTGGCAGATAAGACACTGGATAACTACAGGCTAGAAAATAGCCTAAATAATACAGCTGCCCAACTTGAGTTGGAGAGAGCATCCTCTCAAGCAAAGGATAACAGGATCAGGGCCTTAGAAGATATAATCATAGAGATTGGACATGATCCTAAGGACATCAAGGGCATACAAGAAATATTGAAATTGAGGGATGCAGACATGGTAGCTTTGAGGAGAAAGATCAAAATCCCAGCAACAATTCACCCTCAAACAGATGAAGTTGCCCACCTGAGACATGATCAAGATGCCACAGCTTTGCTGGTGTCTTTATATAAACAACTAATCTAGACTCAAGAAAAGCTGGGTGAATCAGAGGCTGCACAGGCAGCATTGCAAGCATCATTACAACAAAAGGAAGGAGGTCAATCATCTCAGCCTCCTCCAGTAATAATTAACATGGAGGAACCTCCTCAGACCACAGCTCCTCCTACTGAAAAGACAGCACCATCTACATCAGCAACTGCACCAACAACAACAGAGCAGGCTCCAAGCCTGGACATGCAGAAGCTCAAGAATGAAATACAAGCCCTGGAAGCCCAAATGGCAGAGCTAAATGAGGCCAGGGAGAATCTAGCCAAGCTCAATGAGAGATATGATAAATCCAAGCAGACTGTGGCAGAAAAGGGCAGGGAAATAAAAGCCCTCAAAGACAGGATAAAGGAGCTGGAGAAGGAGCTCACACTGGATAAAGTGACAGCTGAGCTCAAGACAGTCTTATGGGCCAACATTGGACAATACATCACTGACCAATGGAAATATATTGAGACAATTCATGAGCAGTTGGAGCTCATTGCAAAAGCACAGAGGGAAATCCAGAGATCAAGGGCATCTCTAGGCAATATGCCTGAGGTTGCCAATAGAATGATCAATGTGCTTAACAACAGAACAAGTGCTCAGTTAGCTACTATGGGAATCTCCAATAGGACTGAGACTATTTTATTAGTAAAGAGGGTCCTAACACTAAGAAACCTGGTGCAGACACTAGAGAGAAGGACCCAGGACATGCAGACAGAGGTCAACAGATTCATGGAAAAATTTGTGGCATTGCAAAACAGAGGTCTCCCTGGCTTACTGAACAGCGCAGGAAGGCTACTTACACATGAGCAGT
Organism: Pinus tabuliformis; assembly: GCA_031772625.1. Classification (NCBI taxonomy): domain Eukaryota; kingdom Viridiplantae; phylum Streptophyta; class Pinopsida; order Pinales; family Pinaceae; genus Pinus; species Pinus tabuliformis. The sequence continues at coordinate 2,011,971,515 of CM062818.1, read as the reverse complement.
ATGCCAAGAGGGTCAACACATTCGCCACAAATCAGATCACTGAAAGGCCCAACACCTCAGAGGAAACAGGGCCAGCTACAGGACAAAGTCTCTACAACAGGGTAGAGAATTTATTCTTTATAATGAATGAAATTAAACATCTGTTTGAAGTGCCTCCCAATTTCTATAAATACACAGAGGTAGATGAGACTTTGGATGCAATTCTTAGAGATCAACTGCCCACACAGGAATGGTGGACTACCATGATACAGAAGATACTTTAAATCCAAAGGCTTCGAGCACAGTTTTCAGCAAGAAACATAAGTCATCACCTTCAGAAAAAATGATGCATACACGGTGGATGAGAGAGGAATGGGCTGAGCCAACTCAGCAGATCATATTCGGCCAACAAAAGAAAGATTGACAGCTAACAGGTAACAGGGCCGAAAAGCTACAGCACAACAGCCATAAAGGCACATTTCTAGCATTAAAGCAGAACGTTCAGACCGACTAAGTGGCCTCCAAGGGTCAAAGTATCTCCTGATAGATATAAAGGGCATTCATTTTGTATTAATAGCAGCAGTAACTGCTTTTCTGATATTTTGTAAAAGTTGGTAACGTATTTAATTATCAGATAACTCAGCGGTTCAGATATTTTGGAACCGATTGTATAAATTCCCCCTCGCATAAGCTTGCAGGGGTTGTTGATTTCCTCCTGAAGAGATCCTATGCTGTAATTTATTTAGAGTTTAATAAAAGAATTGATGGAATCTCTCAAGTTCTGAGATGTTTGAATGCGTTCATGGTGTTTGTTAAAAGTTGCAGGATCTCTGTGCATCTCACAATACAATAAGTCTTCTGTAACTCTCTTCGTTATGTGTTTCAGTCTTTTACAATCCATACATGTTTCTAAGTTCTAGTATTTAAGCAGCAAAGAAAAAGAATAGCTTTAGGATTTATTCATGAAATACCCTGAGCTCAATCTATGTTTTTAATGAATGTTTTCTTCAGTTATAATCTTGATAAGTGTAATTCTTAATTGCTGCACTTTCAGAATATATCTTTCACAGTGACCCTTGTTTCAGGAATTCAAGTTTGCTCCTGTGCAATATACTTCAATTTCACACCACTAGCTTAGTGGAAAATTCTTAATTGCTTTCCATTGGCTAATCATACATCATCACCACAATTTTAAGTTTGTTTGTTGGAATACCCAATAGGCCCTGCAGTCTGAACACTCCCACTTAAGCATTTCAAACAATTCACAGCTCTAGACTCCATTGCCCATTGAATTACAACTGTCTGAATAGTACATCTTAGGTATTGAAAGATATCATTCAACCAAAATTCAAACCAAACCCTCACTTCATAACTAGCCTAAAATCCTCACAAAACAGAGATAAATCTTAAAGAGAGAGCCCTCTCTGATTGCAGTTTGGCTAGAGACTGTAATCCAAAGATTGGTTAGTGGTTACCCCGGCCGTATTCCCTTGGGAGTCATAGGGAACAACCTGGGTGTTAACAAGTTCATTTTTAATTCCAAAGACTTTAATAATTTGTTGCAGTGCTTCATCAGGAGTATCAAGTTCTACAATATGGAATCTAAGATCTGGAGAAATAGACATCCCTATCAACCCACATGCTTGGTCTTGCCTATTTTCCAATTTAGCTGCCTTATCTTCATCTTTTGGTTTGGTCTCTCGGCATGTGGCTATTCTGTAAAGAGCTTTACTTCTAAGTAAATCCATAATGTAGGACCACCATTGGAAGTAGTTAGTGCTATCAAGAATGACTTGGCATGGACTTTCCATTTTTAACAGAAACTGAAGCTGTAAATGCTGAAACTAAGTGTACCAATGGAAAGATCTCAAAAAATTAGCCCGTTTAAAAAAAAACGGTTCTGAAAATGGCTTTCGGATGAAGAAGTTATGGCTTTTTGAAAACAATTGACGAAGTTGCCGACGAAGTGCGGGAATGTGCGGAAATGAAAAAATCTGCCCGCACAAAATGGAGACTTGAACCCAAGACCTCTACTCTCATAAATTAGCTTTGCACCAAGTGAGATATACAAAAAGTTAGAGAGAGAGAGAGAGAGAGAGAGAGAGAGAGAGAGAGAGAGCGGGGGGGTGTTGATTCTTTGGGTTGCGTGCTTGCTTTGAGAAAGCTCTTTTTCGCTACAAAACAAAAAACACAAAACCCAACACGGACATACAAAAAAAAAATGAACCTTTCGGCTTGAAGTTAGCTTTAGCCGGAAACTAAATATTTTCAAAAACGAACCTTGCGGCTCGAAGTTAGATTTAGCCGGAAACTAAATATTTTCCTCAATGTTTCTGATTTTCCGAGATCACACTAAGGCGCAGTGGAAAAGAGAATACGCATGAGAAAAATCCTTCCTTTCTGTTTCTGATTTGCCCAGATCGCACAGAGTCACAAGGCAAAGAGCATATGCAGAAACGAAAGGTATAGATCCGGTAATAAAAAAGCTAAATAAACCGAAACCGAAATAAACAGAGAGAAAATAACTGTAAACTGCAAATAAACACTGTATACCTCCAGATCTTAAAGATGACGCAGCTAGGGCTATCGGAAACCTTTTCACGTGAAACGAAAGGGGTTCCTCACTGGAACAGATGCTCCCAACACAACAGAGCAGTCCTCTCGGCCCGAAAGAAATTAGAAACAATAGATCTAGGAAACGACAGTCGGATGCAGTTCTACCGGCTTCAGATTTGGATCACCAACGAACACTGCCCTCAAATAGCTCTGGTACCATGTAGGAATTTACAAGGTAAGTTCCTCAGACAGAACACCAAAGGACACCGCTCACAAACAGATCACAGATCAATACACCAGTATTTTGACGTGGTTAAAACCCTCAAAGAGGGAAACAATCCACGGCCTGAGCCAACACGGCCACTTCAGGTAATTTATTAATAAAAGAATGAAAATTTACATATGCTTCTCTCATATACGGATTACCATACAAATGACCCTCCATGCGCTTTAAATAGAAATCATCGACCAATCGGGTGTTAAGCCACGGATCAAGTGTCGGTAATACCGAGGAGAGAATGAACCGTCGGATCACTACATATCGTGACCCCTAGATTGTAAGTTACAAAATGTACATAGTAAAGAAACACACTTTACCTAACTCTATACCTAACTCTATACTAGACCAAGTTGTGCTTAACTATTTCCTATGTGTCGGAATATCCTAACAGTATTTTTGGATCCATAGACGAAAATGCAGTTAACCTGTTGAGCCAATTACAGTACTTGTCTTTACAAACTACTCCTAACAATCAGGTCACATCATCTAACCCTTCGTCTTCTCAACCCTCTTCTGTTAGTGCCGTCCAATCTTGCAACCCTAAAGGAAATCAAAATTCCAATGGGAAAAAGAAAGGACGAGGTAAGAAAAAGAGTCAAGATGGGAAGATTGATGCAAATAGACATGGAAATAATGCTAGTGGTGGTGGAAATGCGTCTAAAAATAAAATCAAGTTTCCATGCAAGCTATGCAATGGAAACCATTTAACACATTTCTACCCAGAGATTCAAGACTCTCTATGCTTGTTAGGGTATCAAGGGACTTCTAACTCTCATGTTGTGTTAACCAACCGTTTTCCCCAAGGGTAGAAAATGCTTGCTGGCGCGAGTTCAAATCCTGGTACCTCTGTAGAGGGCAACTAGGAAGGGGAGAAATCATCAAATGTTTTCATGATGGGTTCCAACCTTCATGTGGCCACTTGGTCACATGATTACGGTGAAACTGAAACATCCAAGGACAAAACTCCTCTCAGAAATACCGACTTTCATATTGAGCGACCCCCTGTTAAGACTATACCACAGATACCGAAGGTTCCACTAAATGTGCGAGTATCAATCCTAATGCTAGGGCCACCCAGAATTACTCCATTGTTGAGGATCTGGCTCAGAGTCCATGTGCTATGTCTACTTTATAGGTTCTCCAATCATGTCCAGCTCAATGAAGTGCTTTTCTTTCAGCGATATGGGCAGTTGATCCAATCAACTCTCTAGTGCTCACTTTCAACATGCTTAATGTCAAAAAGTGACTCCCTTATCACATGGCTTTTAAAATAAAGTCTACATACCAAAAAATTAACATTTTTCATACCATTGTTGATGAAGGAGCTTCCACGTGCGTCATGTCGATATCATGTTGGAAGGCCATTGGATCACCTTCGGCTATTCCTTCACCTACCATCCTAACTGCATTTGATGGGCATTGTCATAAGCCACATGGGATTATCCCGGCCTTTCCCATATTTGTTTTGGGGGAAGACGTCAATATCGAAGTAGAAGTCATTGATGCTAACCTAGATTACAATCTCCTCTTAGGGAGGAACTGGGTATATGAAATGGATGTCATTGTTTCGACTCAGTTTCGTGTCATTTGCTTTCCTCATGAGCGTAAAATCATCAAGGTCGATCAATTGGATTATTCTCCAGTTGATCCTGAGCAACTTCGGATTTTGTTGTTCCTTAAGTGGATAACCCTTGTCTGCCTACTGAGAATCTAGGAGCTGGGATGTATTCTTCATTGATGGGTACATTTGATTTTCCCTCTTCTTGTTGGCATTATGATTCAGGTGTTGTCCTTGATGGCAAACCCATTCAGGTGATAAATCAAGAAGGACGCAGGAAATATGTTCAGCAAGTGCGTCCCCGCAAGTATACCATACAGAACCCGCGTCCAGGGACGCCGGCCAGCCGTTCAGGAGGTGCGTCCGCCCAGTGCACACATTTCAAGGCAGAGAAAAGCACGTGGGGGTTTCTTTGCGTGGTATCTAGCCGACGGTTTTGTGTTTCTATGGTGTCGGCTCGTGGTATTGTTCCATGTTTTGGGGAGAAGCTTGCCTATATAAAGCAAAGGAGTTCATTTGGATTAAGCATCATCTTGGTTGAATATCTTTTGGTGAGATCTAGTCCAGATCTATGAAGGCGAATCTTCTAATGGACTGTGATCTCTATGGCGCATGATCAGATCTGTGGATCTGAGTGTTTGGGTTGGTTCTGAAGTCCTCATATCTTTTATATCTGAAGGGATGCAGGTTCAGTGAAGGGAAAGTGCGCCGGGACGCAGTACAGTAAAGGCTCAGGTGCGTCTCTGAGGCAAAGGACGCGGCGTGACTGTGTTATTGGGTGCGTCTCTGAAGCAAAAGACGCGGCGCGATAGTGTTTCTGGGTGTGCCGGTCGCAGCAAAGCATAGAGGAACAGTGCGTCGGCACACAGAACAGTGGAAGGTAGACTGCATCCAGTCGCAGGTCACAGAAAGAAAATATGCGTCCCTGTCTTATGATGATCTGTTGACTGTATATTTCTGTTCATAAGGTGTTCTGGGTTATTTCTGTAATTACTGATCTGATATCTGTAGTGGACTGTATCTGTTGTATACTTGTTGATCATTTGATTCTTCATGAAAAGAAGTAGGGGGTTGTAGCTCCCTTCCAGGAGAGACTGGAAAACGAGAGAGAGTTGTAGCTCTCTGCAGGTTGCAGCCTGCGTGCTGGTAAAGGACTGCACCAGTACAAAATCATTGTAAAAAGAATTTCTTGAAAGAAGATAGAGACATATTGCAGCAGGTGGTTTTCTCCCGCATTGGGTTTCCACCTTACATCTTGTGTTCTTTGGTGTGACTGTCTATTTTCTTTATTCATGCTCATTATTTTATGGTACTGATATGCAAGAATAATTCAAAAGATCAAATAAGGAAGATTTGGTAAATTGCTTGATAATACTGATTCACCCCCCCTCTCAGTATTATTTCCAACAATTGGTATCAGAGCGGTCCTTCAGAAAAGCTTGATCGCTTGAAGGTAGATCGTTCATCATGAGCAACTACGAGAGAGAAGCATCAATCAGGCCACCAGTTTTTGATGGGACAAACTTCAATTATTGGAAGGTAAGAGTTACTGCATATCTTCAATCTCTTGGTACTGAAGTTTGGGACATTGTAGAAACAGGCTATGCTTTTCCTTCAGCTACTCCTACAGATCCAGCTGAGAAAAAGAAGCATGAAACAAATGCAAAAGCAGTCAGTACTCTATTAGGAAGTATATCCCAAATAGAATTCATGAAGGTAATGCACTTCAAATCAGCAAAAGAAATATGGGACAAAATGATCACAAGCTATGAAGGAGATGAACAGGTAAAACAAGCCAAACTTCAAACTCTCAGAATTCAATATGAGACTCTCAAGATGTATAATGATGAAAGTGTGGCTAATTATTTTCTTCGGGTAGATGAGATTGTAAATTGTATGAAAAATTTGGGTGAAGAAGTAAAGGAGTCTCTAGTAGTTCAAAAGATTCTAAGATCATTATCCCCCAAGTTTGAATCCAAAGTATCTGCAATAGAAGAAAAAGAAAATCTTCGTGTTCTTACTATGTCTCAGCTACATGGAATTCTAACTGCTTATGAAATGAGAAAGGGAGGACCATCAGACAGAAGGGAGGCTGCTTTTAAAGCATCAGGCAAAGAAGATTACTATGAAGCAAGCCATGATCCAGAAGAAGAGGAAGAAGAATCAAATTTTGTCAGAAATCTTCAAAGAGGTTCTGGAAGGTTCAGAGGTAAGCTACCTTTCAAATGCTTTGCTTGTGGAAGAGTAGGTCATTATGCTGCAAAATGCTCTTATAAGGATAAAGGAAAGGAACCAGTTAGATGGAACAAGAAACAAAGCGCAAATAAGAAAAGCTACTACACCCATGAAGATAGTGATGGCTTATCAAACAGTGATGAAGATGAACAAGGTAATAAATATAGGTTGTTAATGGCATTTGAAGATGATGATTATGAGGATGCTGTAGATGTGGATAACCTTTATGATGAAATTACTAGACTCAAGAGATGCATAGAAGAAAAGAACATGATTATTGATACTCTACAATTCCAAATTGATGAAAAGGAAAAACATCTTGAAAAATTAGAAGGTGAAATTGTTGGTCTTAGAAAAGAAATTGAGAAAACAAAAACTATTAATCTCAAGTTTGTCAAAGGATCTGAAACTTTGGATGAGATTATCAGTGTGCAGCGGTCTCCACTAAATAAGACAGGTTTGGGCTATAATGGAGAAACTTCTCAAGCATCCACTTCAAAAAGTTATCTTGATGCAGCAAGAAGAAATGAGCAAGAGCACAAGGAAGATCATCAGGTAAAGCAGGGACAAATGTCAAGCAGAAACTATCAGGGGCAATCCAGCTTAAGGGTGAACAAAAGCCACAACCAGCCACAGGTAAAATCTTCTCAATTTGGTTCAAGAATAGATGAAAATAGAAATTACAATCAGTTGGCTGGTAGATCCAATAATCGCAGAAGCTTCTTCAATGGACAATGCTTTTCTTGCCATAACTTTGGTCACAAAGCAGCTCAATGTGTTGCATATAAAACAATCATGACTAGGGAAGCTCAAAAACAAAGAAGTATGACAGGGATTACAAAAAGGACCTATAACAACTTTTCAGCTCTTGAAAATGAAGTTGAATGTTCTATTTGCAATAATTTTGGACATAAAGACTTTGAATGCAGAAGCAGGTTTCCGGAAAGAAAGGTACAAGAGCAGAAAAAGGAACAAGCCTCAGGCGCCAAAACATGGAGAATAAAGGAACCTCAAACAGAAAGATGTGGGATAGCATTTTATGCAGAAGGACAAGAAAATCTATGGTACATTGACAGTGGATGTTCGAAGCATATGACAGGTGATAAGGAAAAACTTGAGTCTTATTCTAATTTAGAAAAGGGAAAGAAAGTCTCTTTTGGAAATGATACTCCTGCAACTATAAAAGGAAAAGGTATTGCTCCTTTAAAAGAAGATGTTAAGGCTGGAAATGTTTTGTTTGTTGATGGATTGAAGCATAATCTACTAAGTGTCAGCCAGATGTGTGATCAAAGAACCGAGGTTATATTCAGATCAAATGGATGCCTTGTTCGTGATCTTGATACAGGTAAAACAATTCTCAAAGGAAAGAGAACTCCAAATAATCTATACATATTTGATGAAGGACAACAACAATGCTATCTAAGCAAGAATGAAGAGCACTGGTTATGGCATCGAAGGTTGGGACATCTAAGCTTCTCACAAATAAGGAAAGCTTGCAAATATCAGGCAGTTCGCGATCTTCCAGATATCAAAATTCCTGACAACACCATATGCAGATCATGTCAGTTTGGAAAACAAACCAGAACTAACTTTCCAGAGAAAGAAGGATCAGCCAGCATGCCTCTTGAGCTAGTACATACAGATGTATGTGGACCATTCAGAAAAAGAACACCTAGAGGAGAGGAATACTTGATATTATTTATTGACGATTTCTCCAGGTTTGTTTGGTTAGGTCTTATGAAGCACAAAGATGAAGCATTCGAAAAATTCAAAACCTTCAAAGCCTTGGCTGAAAATGAATCAGGTCACAAAATTAAGTGCCTCAGATCTGACAGAGGTGGGGAATTTACTTCAAATGAATTTTTCGATTTCTGTGATGAACATGGGATAAGGAGAGAATTCTCTACAGCTAGAACGCCTCAGCAAAATGGAGTTGTTGAAAGAATGAACAGAACAATCCAACAAATGGCTCGTGCTATGCTTGATGAATCAGGAACCCCCGCAACCTTCTGGGGTGAGGCTGCACATACTGCGGTTATTATTCTCAACAAGACAAATGTCCGGGTGAACAGCACTCAAACCCCTCATGAGCTCTGGAGTGGTAAAACTCCTTCGGTAAAGCACTTCAAAATATTTGGGAGCAAATGCTATATCAAGAATACTGAGGAGCAGCTTGGCAAACTTGATCCTAGAGCAGATGAAGGCATTCTTCTTGGCTATTCTCCACATAGCAAAGCATACAAATGCTACAATAAAAGACTTGGCAGAATTGTTGACAGCATTGATGTAGTGGTTGATGAAAAGGGATATATTCCTAGGCAAATACATCGTGAAGACATCGAAGAAGATGAGAGCTACCCTCAAAGACAGAATGATGAAGAAGGAGAACCTCAAGAAGAATCTCAAGAAGAACCTCACGAAGAAGCAGAAGAACGGACAAGAATAGAAGAAAAGACTCCATCCAGATATGTTCAGAAGAACCATCCAGAATCTCAGATCATGGGACAAAAAGAAGCAGGTATACAAACTAGAAGAACAGTTGCAGAAGCTTCAAGCTATTTGGCATTACTTTCCTCCACCGAACCACAAAATGTGAAAGAGGCATGCAAAGATGAATGTTGGGTGAAAGCAATGGATGAAGAACTTGAGCAAATCGAAAAGAACAACACTTGGGAGCTGGTTCCTAGACCAAAAGATAAGAATGTTATTGGAACAAAATGGGTCTTCAAAAATAAATTGAATGAAAATGGAGAAGTAATTAGAAACAAAGCCAGACTCGTCTGTAAAGGGTATGCGCAGCAAGAAGGAATAGACTTTGAAGAAACTTTTGCTCCTGTTGCAAGACTTGAGGCCATCCGAATGTTCCTTGCTCTCTCAAGTTTTCAGAACTTCAAAGTATTTCAAATGGATGTGAAATCATCCTTTTTGAATGGAGACTTGGAAGAAGAAGTGTACATTGAACAGCCAGATGGGTTCATTCTTGGAAATGATCCAAATCTTGTATGTCGATTGAAAAAGGCTCTCTATGGTCTCAAACAAGCTCCAAGGGCTTGGTACTACCGGTTGGACAAATATCTTCATCAACAAGGTTTCTTAAAAGGTTCAGCAGATAGCAATCTGTATATAAAAGTTGAAAATGACAAATTGCTAATACTTGTTGTGTATGTAGATGACATTATTTTTGGCAGCAATGAAGAAGCTATGAGTCAAAGCTTTGCCTCAGTCATGCAGAAAGAATTTGAAATGTCCTTGCTAGGAGAACTGACATATTTCCTTGGTTTGCAAATCCAACAGAAGGAAGGAGGAATCTTTTTATCTCAAACCAAGTATCTCAAGCAGATTTTGAAGAAATATGGCATGGAAGATGCAAAACCAGTATGTACACCCATGGTCACAGGATGTAGTCTCAGTGCAAATGATGAATCTGCAGCAGTACATCAACCAACCTACAGATCTATGATTGGAAGTTTACTATATTTGACAGGTACCCGACCAGACATCATGCATGCAGTTGGAATAGTTGGAAGATTTCAGGCAAATCCGAAGGAGACTCATCTTCAAGCAGTGAAGAGAATTTTCAAATATCTTCAAGGGACTCAAAATTATGGCTTATGGTATCCTAGAGATACAGATCTTACTCTTCATGCCTATACAGATGCAGATTGGGCCGGAAGCGTGGATGACAGGAAAAGCACAAGTGGTGGTGCGTTCTTTATGGGTCCCAGACTGGTCTCTTGGTTCAGCAAGAAACAGAGTTCAATTGCCTTGTCTACAGCTGAAGCAGAATATGTTGCTGCTGCATCTTGTTGCACCCAACTCCTTTGGATGATGCAGAATTTGCAGGATTATCAAATCACTTGTACTCCTCCAATCCCTATCTTATGTGACAACACAAGTGGAATCAGCATCTCAAAGAATCCGGTTATGCATTCAAAAACCAAGCACATACCAATCAAGTACCATTTTCTCCGGGAACAAGTACTTGAACAGAAGGTCAAGTTGGAGTATGTTCCTTCTAAGGAACAAGTTGCTGATATTTTCACCAAACCGTTGCCCAGGGACACTTTTGAATACCTCAGGCAAAAGCTGGGGGTTGTTGATGCATCATCTTACTGTTGATCATCTTCCTATTGGTGGTATAGGCTCAGGGGGAGCACATAATGCATTGTTGGCATTATGGAGAAGGAGATCTTGGAAATAGCTGCAATATGTCTCTATCTCCTTCATGATGGATTTCTGGTTACAGATCTGGAGATGCATGAGCATAGGGGGAGCATACCCTTTGCCCTTGATGTCAAAGGGGGAGAATGAAGCTGAAGATTATGTGGTTGCCATCAAGTCCAAAGGGGGAGATTGTTGGCATTATGATTCAGGTGTTGTCCTTGATGGCAAACCCATTCAGGTGATAAATCAAGAAGGACGCAGGAAATATGTTCAGCAAGTGCGTCCCCGCAGGTATACCATACAGAACCCGCGTCCAGGGACGCCGGCCAGCCGTTCAGGAGGTGCGTCCGCCCAGTGCACACATTTCAAGGCAAAGAAAAGCACGTGGGGGTTTCTTGCGTGGTATCTAGCCGACGGTTTTGTGTTTCTATGGTGTCGGCTCGTGGTATTGTTCCATGTTTTGGGGAGAAGCTTGCCTATATAAAGCAAAGGAGTTCATTTGGATTAAGCATCATCTTGGTTGAATATCTTTTGGTGAGATCTAGTCCAGATCTATGAAGGCGAATCTTCTAATGGACTGTGATCTCTATGGCGCATGATCAGATCTGTGGATCTGAGTGTTTGGGTTGGTTCTGAAGTCCTCATATCTTTTATATCTGAAGGGACGCAGGTTCAGTGAAGGGAAAGTGCGCCGGGACGCAGTACAGTAAAGGCTCAGGTGCGTCTCTTAGGCAAAGGACGCGGCGCGACTGTGTTATTGGGTGCGTCTCTGAAGCAAAAGACGCGGCGTGATAGTGTTTCTGGGTGCGCCGGTCGCAGCAAAGCATAGAGGAACAGTGCGTCGGCACACAGAACAGTGGAAGGTAGACTGCGTCCAGTCGCAGGTCACAGAAAGAAAATATGCGTCCCTGTCTTATGATGATCTGTTGACTGTATATTTCTGTTCATAAGGTGTTCTGGGTTATTTCTGTAATTACTGATCTGATATCTGTAGTGGACTGTATCTGTTGTATACTTGTTGATCATTTGATTCTTCATGAAAAGAAGTAGGGGGTTGTAGCTCCCTTCCAGGAGAGACTGGAAAACGAGAGAGAGTTGTAGCTCTCTGCAGGTTGCAGCCTGCGTGCTGGTAAAGGACTGCACCAGTACAAAATCATTGTAAAAAGAATTTCTTGAAAGAAGATAGAGACATATTGCAGCAGGTGGTTTTCTCCCGCATTGGGTTTCCACCTTACATCTTGTGTTCTTTGGTGTGACTGTCTATTTTCTTTATTCATGCTCATTATTTTATGGTACTGATATGCAAGAATAATTCAAAAGATCAAATAAGGAAGATTTGGTAAATTGCTTGATAATACTGATTCACCCCCCCTCTCAGTATTATTTCCAACACTTCTATCGCTAGAATTAATGTCATTTCATCATCCAAGGAGTCTTCACAGGAAAATTTCTTCCGAACTCATTACTTTTCAGACCCTTGGACTTTTCCTTCACGTACAACCACATTAGCTGAAGGAAAAGTTGGTGGAATGGCATTTCCTATGTTTGCAGCAAAGCTTAGATATCAGTCTATCATCAACTCTGTAGACAACATTCTACTCCTTTCTCTGAAGAGGAGCTACATGGTGATGTGGCCCTGGCTTGGACGCTTGATTCTACCTCCGCTATGGACTACTTAGACACAGTTTTACCATCCGAGGAAGCAATCCTAGAAGTAATGATGGGTGTTGATCGACCTTGGGAAGACTTACACCATCGTTTATACTTTCTTCCTCCATTGCAGGAAGTAGAATCTAGGTTCTCCAAGCTCTTTACTAGTGATGTTTGTAAGATATCAAACCCTTTGGCTCCAGCACACTTTCGTGCCGAAGGTAATATGTTGGTGATTTCAAAAACGATATCTATAAACATCTCTAGGAACCCTAACGTGATCGAGAATCTCTTCATTGGGGCCGAATGTTCCCCTAAAGAAATTTAAATTTACACCAACCTTTTTAAGGAGTTTCAAGATGTATTCACTTGGTCTTATGAACAAATGTCTGGCATTGATCCATCCATAGTTCAACATGAGATCAAGATGTATGAAAATGCCAGGCCGATTTGTCAGAAGCTTCAAATGGTTAATCCTAGGAAAGCAGTAGCCATTAAAGCTAAAGTAGAGAAGTTGCTTAAGGCAGGTTTTGTATACCCTATTCCTCTTACGGATTAGGTTTCTAATCCAGTCCCTATGGATACAAAGCAAGGAACAAACCGAGTATGAATTGACTTTAGGGACCTAAACAAAGCTTGTCCCAAAGACAATTATCCCACGCCATTTATTGATCAGATTATTGATGAGTGTGCGGGTAATGATATTTTCTCCTTCATGGATGGTTTTTCTGATTATATTTAGATCTCTATCAGTCCTGAAGATCAACATAAGACAGCTTTTATATGTCCTTGGGGTACCTTTGCATACAGAAAGATGCCTTTTTCTCTAAAAAATGTTGGAGCTACCTTCCAGCGAGCCATGTCATACACTTTCCACTACATTAAACATATCATCGAAGCATACTTGGATGTTCTACTTACTCATTCTCGAAAGAGAACTAATCATCCTAGTCACCTTCGATTGGTTTTTGAGTGATGTCGATTTTACAAAATCCTATTGAATCCTAATAAGTTCATTTTCACGGTTACATCTAGTCGGTTATTAGGGTTCATTCTTTCAAATGAAGGGACTCAAGTTGATCCCTTCAAGGTAGAGGCAATAATTCAGTTGCCTCTGCTGTCCTCAATTCAACAACTTCAAAGTCTTCATGGGAAGGCTAATTTCGTAAGAAGGTTTATAGCGAATTATGCCAAGATCACTAAAGGGTTTATGCATTCACTACGAAAAGGAGTTCCATATGTATGGGATGACTTTTTGCAGCGGTCGTTCGATGCCTTGAAAAAGGCATTAGTCTCTGCCCCACTTTTGAGTCCACCGGATTATGGTAGGGATTTCCTTTTATGTCTCACTGCTGCAGAATCAACCATACTTATGGTTCTCGTTCAGGAAGATGATGCTCTCATGGAGCATGTGATTTATTATTTGAGCTGAGGCTTGATAGGTCCTGAACTTCGCAATTCTCCTATTGATAAGTTGGCTTTGGCAGCAATCCATGCTATCCAGCGGCTTCGCTATTATATCTTTCTACGCAAGACTTTTGTCTTAGCGGTGGTCAATCCATTCCAATTTGTCCTCAGTAGGCGAGTGATTGGGGGCAAATATAATCAATGGATATTCATTTTACAAGAATTCGATCTCGAGTTCTTGTTCGCCAAGTCTAAGAAATCTATGGTTTTTGTGGAGTTAATTTCTGAGTTGCCTTCTGGAGAGGATACTATTTACGAGGAAAGTTTCCCCGACGAACATTTATTCCTCACCTCTTCACTCGACCCTTGGTACAGAGATATCATTGTCTATCTCCAAACTTCAAAGTTTCCCTCTGCTTTCTCTAAAGATGAATGCCAAAAATTACATCACCTGGCCAAGAACTATGTCATCATTGATGATACGTTATATCATCGAGGTGTTGATTCAATCCTTCAGCATTGTTTAACCCTAAAGGAAGCAGAGTTAGTGTTCAATGATTGCCACAGTGGAGCTTGTGGTGGTCATCTTTCAAGGATTGCTACAGCCCAGTGTATCTTGCGTGCCAACTATTTTTTGCCTTCACTCTTTAAAGATTTTGTTGAAGTGGTCAAACGCTATCACCCCTGTCAATTTTATACTCGGAATATGTGGGTACATCCAACTCCTCTTTTTCCCGTTGTCACTATCGGTCCTTTTACTAAGTGGGTATTGATTTTACACCTTGTAATCCATCTTCAACAACGAATCACAAGTACATTATCGTCGTTGTAGACTACTTCACAAAGTGGGCTGAGGCCATGCCCACTTATAAAAATGATAGTGAAACATTAGCATTGTTCCTTTTTAATCAAATTATGTCAAGGTTTGGTTTCCCAAGAGAGATTGTCACTGACCATGGCAGTCATTTCCAGAACCAACTAATGTCCGAATTAGCCCTTAAACTAGGTTCCCAGCAGGAGTACTCATCTCCATACTATCATCAAGAAAATGGACAGGTCGAGGCAGTGAACAAAACCCTTAAGACGATCCTACAAAGGATGATAAAAAAAATCGGTCCAATTGACATCTTATGTTGTATCCGGCTCTTTGGGCATACCGAACCTCCGTAAGGACTGCTACAGATTTTACATATTTTCAGTTTGTTTATGGGATGGAATCTATATTTCCTATTGAATGTGAAATTCCATCTCTTAAGTTAGCTATTGAGCTCCTTCCAGAGACCTCTAGTCTCGAAGAGTGCCTCCTTCATTTGGAACATCTTGATGAGTAGCGTCGAGATGCTGCTACAATCAATGAGGCTCATAAGAAAAGGGTTAAAACTCAATACGATAAAGCTATACATCCTCGAGTCTTTCCTGAACGAGACCTTGTCTTGGTCTATGACCAAGATAAGGATGCCTTGGGGGCAGGAAAGTTCAATCCCATGTGGTACGGTCCCTTTAAAATTAAATGAGTTTTAGAAAAAAGGGCATATGAGTTAATCGATTTTGAAGGAAATAAATTGGAAGAGCCCCGAAACGGGCACTACCTCAAGAAGTACTTTTCTTAAGTAGCAGGTAGGAAATGGCTTCTTTGTACATTTTGTATGTTTGTACATATCTCATCGGGAGTTTCTGATATCGACACTTTTTGGTCTGCTATGGCAGATGTTGATGGATGACTCGGTCTATTTTGGATTTGCCAAAGGTGCTTGTTGGCACACTCGGAACCTCGCTTCCGCAGCTTGGGTAGTCTACTATCCAACTAGTCAGTTGATGGTGACAAGGGGAGTATGCATTGGTCCTGCTTCAAATAATATGGCTGAGTATACTACAGTAATTAACTTACTATCTGAAGCAATTTCTTATGAAATCAATTCATTGGTAGTCTATCTTGATTCACAATTGATAGTGTCACAATTGAAAAACATTTATCAAGTAAGGGATCCATGTTTATATCACCAGTATTTAAGAGTGAGGTTGTTGCAAAGATCATTTACTTACATTAATTATTTGCACATTCCAAAATCTTATAATTGGTTAGCTAATTCTATTGCTAATCAAGCTTTAGACTAGCACATCATTTATTCATCACAGTAAAATCAAGCGTCAAAAATTTGAAACTGTATATATATATATATATATATATATATATATATATATATATATATATATATATATATATATATATATATATATATATATATATATATATATATATATATATATATATATATATATATATTATATATATATATATATATATATATATATATATATACATCTAATGCCCCGACTCAGGATGAGTGGCTAAGTATGCAACTACTACTTTGGCCACATACCTAAGAGTGCGAACCTAGTCTCATGGCATGCCAACCACATGACATTGCATATCTATAAGGAGATCCTCTACAGCCTCCATCGGTACTCTGTGAGTTAGTCTCACCAAGTGTCACTAAACTATGTGTAGAAGTCAGTCTGTGTCCATAGCCGCCTCTTTGGCACCTTGACCATGACGTCCATGCCGTGGGAACCCATCTGCTTGTACTAACCCAATATCTGGAACATGATCATCATATTAGTCATTTGAATCCTATCAAAAATATTTTTCAAAATTCATTATTATATTTGAGAAATAAAAAAAAAATCATAAGATTAAAAGAATTTCTTACCTATATCACCCCATGCTGCAGTTGGTGGTAAAGCTAGATCAAGGTCTCCTCAGAAGTCCATCCCAACATAGGCATAGTCATCTATAGCAATGATCTGCTACTCCCACTAGGAGAGGAAGTCATTGTCGAAAGCAGTCCGTGGAACATCACCACCTCCTAGTCGTTTCATCAAGTCAGCCCACATACCCATTCATGGATCTTGTGGGGTGCTAATCAAAGCTGATACTCTAGGAAAGAGTGCTGGGACCCTTTCAAAGAAGAAAGAGCACAAAATGGTTCCATACCTGAAGTTTTTGGTTGCCCCTTCTTGATAGAAGTAAGCTGGCTCTTTAGATTGGCGAGAAGAGGAGTACACCAATCAAAATTTGTGGTGAGACAGTTTGCCGCTAAGCTCATGGCTAATCAGGAACCCTAGTGTAAGGAAGTTGATCGCATATGTGGGTTTCTTATAACCAACCTGCGTATACGCCGCGATTTTTTTCTTGACAATAATTCAATGGTGAAACTTGAATTAAACATTCTAAAACTAATCACAATTGAATGCAAGATAAGTTTAAGGGTTACCTGGTGATTTTGGGAGCATTTGAACAGTTGAATTTGGCGTATGGAAATGTTTGCTCCTTTTGCTCCAATCCTTTGCTCTCAAATCAAACAGTGATAATGGTGAGTCGAAAAACTATTTTATAAGCTTTGGAAATGTAAATTTTTTTCAAAACTTGATTTTATTTTGTCTCATGTAACTTTTAACTTGGGAGCTTGGAATGTTGAGAATGGTTTGATTTTCAAGACATTTTGGATGCTTTTTTGATAGTTTCGAGATGATTCCATGGCTGTTGGGTCGTCATGGCAAGTATCGTTTTCTCACTAGCATATAGGTTAAGGAAGCCATTTTTTCCGTTTCATTATGGATATTAGCCTCCATTTGTCGATGCACTTTCCATAGCGTCGATCCCATCATGTTATGGTTCATAAACCACCTTCACTCGCTAATTTTTAAATCATGAGACGATGGTGGAGCCATCCTTTTCATGGGCATCGTAGTTAGCACCTCATTGACATTTGTTGCCCATGCTGCTTCGATTTGAGTAGGCTTGGGAGTCCTTTGTACTCCTGCCATGACTTATGCGATGAAGACTCACTCTTTTTTGCTTCTTCACTTCGTTCTAGCCTTATACCCTTGAGGCTCCTTTGTGTTGAGTTATGCTACTGCATTGCATTTTGACCGTTTGCACCTTTTTGCCTTGAGCTGGCTTCACTTGGACTCGTGTTTAAGCCAACTTTTGACCATGACGATTGCAAAATCAAACATGCATACCCTTGACTTCTACAACTTAACACACCTTGACCCATGGAAGGAACACACCTTTGAGTGTCTTTGACCAGTTTTCACCTCCCTGCATTGAGCATAGGATTGTTCTAATCCCAGGAACTAGATCATCTGTTTCATCGACACTCATTCATTCCATTGTACTATAGCATTCTTTTATTCTTTTTTCCAGCTTAAAGAAAAAGACAAAAAAATTATATATTCCAAAAAGAGCGGGAACGGGACAATATTTCCACTTATTGTTGGCAGCTAAAGTCAGTCATGTCGCCCTTGGATAAAGCACTCAAAACAAAGTCTCCTCCATTTGGGTGGGATTTATTTTGACTTAGGTATGCCTTAACCTTGTTATTGAGTCAGTTCTCCCACGATTGGTTATCTCTTCCAATCATATGGAGGGTTTGTTCGTGCCTCTGGCATGAAGAACTTATATAGAGTCATCATATGATGCCATATAGTCACATTGGGTCATGCTTTTGTTCAAGCGAAGTTAGCCTAAGTCAGCCTCTCTGCGGTGTCTATTGACTCATTTTTCAGTCGTCCATCCCTGGTTGTCAGCATTGTTTTGTCCATCATCACATCAGCTATATTGGTCCTTTACTCATGTTGGTTTGAGAAGGTCTCCATCGACTTCTTGCTGGTGGGTCTTGTCCTTATCGATGACAACATCTTGCTCTGAGGAGAGGCCTAGAGTCACACCCTTGCCCTGCTTTCATTATTTATAGGTCACCTTGTGCTAAGTATCGATCAGTATCATGGCTCTTTGACTGAGTGGCTTCCCTTGTGTTCAACATAACCTTACACTATCACACATTGGGATTCGTGTAGTACCTTGATATCTGACCCTATTGGTGGATACCTCACCTCTGTGTCAACTTTCATTATTGGTTGGTTCAGATGGTTTCTGTCGTGTGCTAGCCACATCTTGAGTACATCAGAAATGTGCTTCGGTCAGGTTACTACATCTTTTTCATTTGATTCCTTCCACATTATTGGCCTATGGGTTACACTCGCGCTAGATTGATGAAGGATGCCTTAATGCCTTCCTTCTAGCAAATCTTTCCTTATCGACTACGACCCATTTCTCTAGGGCAAAGATCTAGAGTGCATTTGGTAGTACCTTGGGGTTTGCAGTCATTAGTGGCAGATCCTTCACTAT
The DNA here is from genome assembly GCA_031772625.1 of Pinus tabuliformis. Lineage (NCBI taxonomy): Eukaryota > Viridiplantae > Streptophyta > Pinopsida > Pinales > Pinaceae > Pinus > Pinus tabuliformis. Next base: position 2,011,952,492 of record CM062818.1, on the reverse strand, counting down.
CGACAATGGGAAACCATCACTGTCTCCTGATTGATAGATTCTTATAGGTGTTCGACTCTAGCTCATCTATTCACACCTGTTACATTGTACTTCGTATCTTGATGCTCATTATCATTATCGGTGAGTGGTCTTGCATTTGTTAATGGTATAAATCAATGACCGATAGTCAAACGATTTCTCACATGGTAAACTTCAGATCATTTATTCCCATGGTGTAGAAATGTACCACGGCAGTTGGTGAAGACCTCAAGTTGCATCAGCATTCATTGGTTCACTTGATAGTTGCTCCTATTATTTCTAGTTGATACCACTCCACCTTATATGTTGTGGTCATTCATGGCGACATTCTATATGTTCGCACCTGAGTTTGCAATGTAGTACCATATTACTCCATCATGTTCATTTGGTACTTTTGGGATCAGTCTTGGATATCACTGATCTGCTTCATCCTTTAGCATCATTGACATTCTTATATGTGATATTTAGACATGTACTTGCTCGATCATGATAAAATGATCCATTATGTATTTTCTAGTCTTTTATACTTGTATACTTAGTGGATCCACTTGTACTTGATATGCAAACATGCTTTACTTTCTTTGAGCATGGGTATGCCCACCTCAGACAGTGTTTCTTTCTAATCTCCTTTTGTGGCTTGGCAGGCTGAACTCTGGTGAAGTCCTTCTCAATTTTTGACAGGTTTCTGTTCCATGCACTTACTTAATACATTTCAGCCATCATGTACCCCTTCTGACCTCATATATTAAGGGGCATCTGTTATAGCTCCAAATCTCACTTTTGATGTTTGTGATGCTGCACTCATGGCCTAAGGAAACCCCTCCTTCCAGACCTCGTCCAAATACTTAAAAAACAGTTTTTTACTCCCCATACGTGACATTGCCCTGAGCTAAACACATGTGTACGCGGGTCTGTGTATACCCAATCAGCGTATATGTCTTAAAACACTTCAAAAAATTAAATCTCCTTAATTTCGGGTGGAGATCACGGGTTTTACCTGTTGATTACATATTAGTGCCCGTTGCCCAACTGTTCCCAATGAATTCCCAACTAAAAAACTACTTTGGGAGAAGTAAAAAAAGGCTTCAATGGGAAGGCTAAGAGAGGAGAGAATATAGAGAAAAATCACTCTACTGAGATTATCCTTGATCAATTCTGAAGATCCTTGTGCTTCGAGCACTTCCCCCATGATGGGAAACCCTTGTTTCCTTGAGTTATGATGTCTCTCCGTTGGTTGAGATATCCTTGAGTGAGCCATGGAAGGAGTTTTTTGAAGGCTTTAGATTGGATGAATCCAAACGACAGTTCTGCTTGGAGCCTGCGAAAGGAAGACTAAGGTGAAATCATTCCTTACTGTATTTTAGTTATCTATAATAAAAGAAACACTTGTCATGTTCCTGATATTAATCTTCTCCATGCTTATGAGATTAATGTTATGATTTACATATGAATGGTTGTTTTAGTTGTATAACTAACTACCTTTCAATACGCTATGAAGTTGATTTTCTTATGATGTTTGGTCCATGTACTGCTATGCTTCCTTGAATTGATTGCCTTGTAGGTTGAAGGATTGAAAGGAACTTCAAGAGGGTTTGGACCCTGGCTCGATCTACCCAAATGAAGAACCCCTAGGTGCACCTGTCTTCGCATAGTTTGTTTATATTAGTATCATGGTTGTATGGAATGCTTGTTTTTCTTTGTAGATAACCCCCACTCTGCTAGGGTGTGGACCCAAGACCCTAGGGGACCTTTTGTCCGTAAACAAGCATGCATAACTACTCACACATTGAGGACAACAATTTTTTAAGGAGAGGGGCATGTTAGGTCCTATAATACTAGTGTAACCCCTTATTGTTATTAGTGCAACCCCCTTATTGTATTGTTGTTCCCAAATAGTCCCCATGTTGTTATTATTATGCCCCATAGAAGCCCATTATTGTTATTATTGTGCCCCTACAATATTATTTTTATGTAGGCTTTGATTGTATTGAGACCCCTTAAACTCCTATATACAGAAAGGAGGTCTTTTCATTTGTATCACCCAAGAATTTTTCATTTGTGTAAGGTAAAGGAGGTTTCCCCCTTGAAGAGGTTGATTTTTAAGTCGTTGATCTATATTTTCTATCTTTTTGTGAGTTGGTTTCATAACACTAGTTTTAAAGATGTAATTTCAGGTTCAAATGAAAAAACTGCCTCCAAATGACAGGGAAGTTGGAAGGGAGTAAAACCTGTGGATGTTTTTGGAGTAGTACGGTATGCCAACAAGGCTAGGAAAAACATGGTATGTTAGTTTTTGTTATGAATATGAACTATCTATTTGATCATGTTTGTCAAAACTTTATCGACAACTTTGACTTGGCCATTTCCATGTAGATAATAAGGTGTAGATCTATTGTGATGAAGGTCGATCTATGCAGATAGTTCAGTAATCATAAAATTACGAAAATGGCTATCGTGGTCTATGACTATGGCCTATGGTACACCAAACCGAGCAATTACATGATTGAAAATGAAAATTGTTGTAGGCTCATTGTTGTTGTTTTATGTATGCATCGCCTCAGCCCATTCTGTAAAATAATCAACTAGAAGAATAATATGCCTAGGCCCCCTAGTTAAGTGAGCATTAGATGTAACCAAATATATGACCCATTTTGCAAAAAGATCAACATCTATAATAGGGTGAAGAGGAGGTGGGGGTGCTTGCATCTTGCGATCATAAACTTGAAAATTATGGCATTTTTGAACTGCAATGATGCAATCCTTAAATATAGATGACCAAAACTATATAGCATGCAATATGTTTTGGGCAATGGCAAACCCATACATATGACCGCCAGACACTCTGGAATGGAAATCCTCAATGCTTTTTTAACCTCTTGAAGAGTTAAACATCGTTAAAAAATGCTATCAGCATTGCAATGATAAAGAGTGTCTCCAATAATATTGTATTGCTGGGATTGGTAGAGAATGATATGACGATGAGTTCGAGATAATTGAGACCTAAAAGTTTGGTTCTGAAGATATATAATGATCTATTCATACTACGGATTAGTTGTACTCATTATAAAGAGAGATTCATGAGCAAGAGAATCCTCTACAGTTATTCAGTATCATCATAGGGAAAGTCACATAACAACTCAATAAAAACTAACGATTTCTTTAATTTAGAACTTTTGAATTCTAAATCAAATTCCTGTAATATAAATATACATTTTGAGTATTTTCCCCCTAGCAATTGTTTGGTGAGAATACACATCATAGGGTTGCAATCCTAAATGACAGTTGTTTTTCACAAAACTATATAGTGACAAAAACATTGAAAATCTTGAACAAATACCAAGGGTAGTTTCTACACATGTGCATACTTGATTGCAGTTTTAGTGAGATTTCCACTTAGATAGTAAATCACATGTTCACTTTTAAACTCATATTCTTGTAAAAAAAACATGCCTATGGTGGAATTTGACACAAATAAATATAGAAAGTAATCCCAGTGATAATCAAGTGGATGTAATAGTGGTGCATGGGTCAACACATATTTTGATGCATCGAAATATTTTTCAACAAGCTCATCCCAAATGAAAGGATTACCTTCTTTCAAAATTCAAGTAAATCCCTGGGTTAGTTCAACATAGTTATGAATGAATCTACACAAAAAAAAATATTTCCCTTACAAACTTTAGAGTTGACAAAGTGTAGAAGGAGCTAGCAAGTTCAGAATTGCCTCTACCTTCAAAGGATAGACACAACTACCTTCTTTTGAAACTATAAAACCTAGAAGTCTGTCAGATTTTATGTTAGAAATGAATTTGTGTAAATTCAAACGAATATTGTAATGCCTACATATAATGAAAATTGCTTTCAAATGTGATGGATGATCTTGCTATTTCATCGAATGATTCGGTAGGTCATCCAGGTAGGGTTGAATGATATGTTTGATATCATGAAATGTGTAAGACATTTCTCTTTGAAATGTTGTGCCAATATTCTTCAAACCAAATGGAGGTTTGCGATAACCAAATGTTCCCCATGGACAAATGAATGTAGTTTTAGGCTAATCAGTAGGAAGATTCATGCATAAAAGAAAAAAATTCATTATCGACACAATCATCAATGATTTTATCGATATACAGGTTGGGTAATTGTCCTGTGGACAAGCTTTGTTAATATCCATGTAATCGACACGTACCATAATGGTTCCTTCCTTTTTATTAACTGGTACAATGTTCAATAGCTAATCAGTTAATGGAACACAACAAATGAAACCTGCTTTTAACAGTTTTCAACCTCAACGTTTATAGAAACATATTTTTACAGACGAATTAGATTCAATATTTTCCTAACAAGTCTAACATCTGGATAAGCCTTTATTTCAAGGACTACAATACTATGGTCGATTCCTGGCATTTCTTTGTAAGACTAGGAAAAAATGTCGCGGTATTCCTAAAATAGGGCTTTATATGTTGAAATTTCTTCCAAAGAACAAGAAGCACTTTTATCAATATTTTTAGTAATCCTCGGTTTGACTGAGATTTTGACGGGTACTGTTGCTGATATATTTCCTAAATTCTTTTCAGATATCGAATAAAGGATAGAAATTGAACATTCAGGATCATAATAATCTCAGGTGAAAATATAGATGAAAAATCATTCTTGATTTTGTCAAGTCAAGGTAGGAAAGATGAGAGATGATGGTAATCTTCCCCGAGCATTTCATCTAACATCATTACCTCCACAATCCCTTCATCAGTTATAAATTTTCCATCAAAAGGATTTGCCATTGATATTGGTTCTAAATGAGACAAATGAGAATAATCATCGATGATCATATTCATTTGATCATTTTCAGATCTTAAGTTGGAGAAGGACTAAACTTATTGATAAGCCAATTAAAATGGATAAGAGGCATCTCACTACCATATAATGTTAATTATGACTCTAAAGTCACTTTCCAAGGATCAGAAGACTCAGAAGTGCTTAATGTAATCATATTGACCTAGGCAACATTATGAGGAAACATTTATGGAGGGAATGCAAAAGTTCCCATAAGTGATGACTCTTTAAGAAGACCAGTGCCAACATCTTCATACAGAGTAGTGGATTTTCTGACAAAAGGAATGCCACCGAAAGAGTTAGTGTCTAAAGTATAATAGGAAAGTTGATCTACTTTTACATTTATTTCCTTTATGAGGAAACATAATCATTCGAAAAGACGAGGAGACCACTGCCGACATCAATTAAGTCCAACTTCGGCCAAGTAAAATGTTATAATCAAGTTGAGCATCAAAAACCTCAACTTCAATCGCAACAGTTTTACCCTCTAATTCTACAGGAAGATCGTTCAAAATTCCATAAGGTCGAAAAACTCTTCCATCAAAGGCGTTCAAAGTCAAGGGAGACTGATTGATTGTTGGAGACATTAAATATTTCCAATAAGAAATAGACATAATGCATAGAGATGCGCCTTCATCAATTATTGTTCAAAAAACTCATCTAACTTTGACAAAAACTAGTAGATGAATTTCAAATTGATGTGGGAGTCATGGTACATGAATTTGGAGATAAAAAAACAATTAGATTTGAGTCCTAAGGATATACGTCTCCTATAGATGATACTAGTAATTTCCTTTGTGCTAGACAATTCTGAAGAACTTCAAGAGGCAACATTGTTGAAGGTGACATAGCTAGATCTTCAACAATGTTGTAATTATGAGAAACTCTAGCATGAGGATTAAAATATGACTTTCGAAGAACACCTTTAGCAGGTGGTCAAATTATCATATCAGGATTCAATTTCTCAATACGCAAAGATTCAGAAGTAGGAGAAGCATATGTGGAGTTTATATCAGATAAACTAGAATAATCTCCATCTATAATAAGACTTTTTGATCCATAGTCTTGGATATCATAGCTACCATAATTGGTAAATACATCATCATGATGTCCACCGATGTGGAAGAGGAAAACGGTATATGGGATACCATCTTACTATCTGAAGGTGGAAAAGTATCCTTCAAAGTAGCGGGAGTGGGTGAACCCTTAATGAACTTAGAAACTTCGGCGTGATGAGGGCAGTCCTTGGTGTAATGATCTTCATGACAGATTAAACAAGGATAACGAGTTTGTTCATTTCATCAAAGGGTTATTTCTTGTTTGAATTCTCCTTAGGAGAAGTTTTTATTTCATTTTACCTCTTCCTTTCTCTTCACCTCCATGTTTCTTGTTCTTTCCAGTAGATGAATCTATGAAATTAATTTCAAAAGTAATTTCAGGAGAAGGATCTTCTTGGGGTGAATCAAGTAAAGCCAAAATATGAGTTTTCTTAGAATTTTTTTTTAGGCTTATATTGTTGGCTAACATAACCAATCACGCCATCAGTGGTGTGTGATCCTTTAAAGGCTAGATTGGTTTGATGTTAGGATATTCTGACACATAGGAAATAATTAAGTATAACTTGGTCTAGTGTAGAGTTAGGTAAAATGTGTTTCTTTACTATGTAAATTTGTAACTTACAATCCGACAGTCATGATATGTTCTAGACTTGAAGTGATCCGACAGTTCATTCTCTCCTCAGTATTATCAACACTTGGTCCGTGGCTTAACACCCAATTGGTCCATGATCTCTATTTAAAGAGCATGGAGGGTCGTTTGTAGGGTGACCATTCATGAGAGAAGCTTATGTAAATTTTCTTACTTTTATTAATAAATTGCCTGAACTGGTCGCGTTGGCTCAGGCCATGGAGTGTTTCCCTCTTTGAGGGTTTTAACCATGTCAAGAATACTGGTATACTGATCTGTGATCTATTTGTGGGCTACGTCCTTTGGTGTTCTATCTAAGGAACTTACCCTGTATATTCCTACATTTGACCTAGACAAGGCAGATCTGGAAATTTTTAATACAAAGTTCCAATTTGAGTATAAACAAGATCTAAGTACTGGGCAAGAGTGATAACGTGTTCTTCAGTTACAACACCACCCTTGGTAACATATTCAGTAATTACTAGTAAAAGTGATTTTATGAAGCATTCATCCAAAATATGGTCTCAAATATAAACTTTAACCAAATGATGTCTCTACCTCCATTCATCAATACAATCTGAAATATGGGTTGACGTTGACTATTTTAAAGAAGTTAAAAGTTTGGTACCATTATCATAATGAATGGGTAAATAAAAATGTGTCAAAACAAACATGGCTATGACATTAAAAGTACGAAAAGAACCCCACAATAACTCAACATACCACTTGCCTACCGAACCAGTTAAGTTTCATTGGAAAAGATGTAATCTAATGGAATCTTTGATTAACAATTTCGATGCACACCAAAGATGATGAGTCATGACATGGTTTGATGGGTCTTCTCTGATTTACCTTCAAATTTTGAAATTTCACTGTTTAAATTTGTAGGGATTGGAATCATAAACGTTAGATGAAAAGTGGGATCATTTGTTAACCGAGATAGGTCCCATAAATCGAAACTTGCGATGAATGGTAACTAACAGTTAGGATCCCACTACAGGCATTGATAGCCTTGAGGGACGAGTACTATTCCTGGAGGAGGATACCCAAGATATCCTGGAGTAACCTAAGTAGTTTGAATTTTAATATCTCCTAGATATCCAAGATGATCAATACCATATTGCGGTTGAATAGGTGCTTGAAAAGTATGACGTGGTACAATTGATTCTAGAAAGGAGGAACCTGATCCATTTGGCCCTAGATAAATTTTCCTTGAAAGGGTTTATTGTGGTATGGTTTACCCTGGAAGAATTGAGTTTGAAAAGGTTTTCCTTAAAAAACCTGACTCTAAGGTTGACCTTGTAGAACATTCCCTTGAAATGGAATTTTCACATATAATATAATAGACTGCACCATAGGTATTTGTGGTATAGACAAAATTTTAGAATGAGTTTGATAATAAGATACGTGATGAATAGTTTGAGTATTTGGTTGTATTGTTACTTTAGAAGTAATGGGAATAGTTTCCTATGATACTCATGCGATGGGAGTTTGTGGTGAGGTTATAACTAGATTCTGAACAGATGTTTGCATAGCACACTGAATCAAGGTTTGTGGAGTACTCAGAACAAGTTGTTGCAATGGTTGTTGAACAAGTGTTGATGGATTACCCAAGAAATTTTGTTGAATGGGAATGCCTTGAATAGGAATTTGATGGATAAGTTGTCCAACCGATTGAACAGGTCGATAATTAGGCACTTGAGGAGAAACTGGAAATGGTTGTTGGTTACATGATGAATTCCAAATAGTGTTCATCCCAGGAAACGAAGTACCAAAAAAGGTTTGAGATACAACAGGTTAACCCAAACTGCCTTGAGGGACTTCACCATAAAGTGGATAATTTATGGTAGGAGGTTGCCCTCCACCTATAGGATAAGTTCCAACTAAAGTTGTTCTACTCGAGAAGGATATGATGGGTTCCCCCCAGGCGGGTAATAACTACCTTTTCGGTTTTTTTGAGGATTACATACATTGCCAAAAATCATGCTTTTATATTGTTCAGATGTCAAGCCCTTAAGTGTAGGATCAATTAACACAACTGACATAGTTAAAGGTTGATTTGAGGGAGACGCTTGTGAATATGTCCCAAAAAGAGATTGATATCCAAGGGGCATTGATGGTCCACCATATAAAGTTGATTATGGAGGAGTAGAAAACATAGTAGTATCTAACTAAATGGTTCCAGAAATCATTCTAGAATAGTCAAAACCTGGAATGATAGAATAAGGAGTAGTCTATCATGGAATGCCTTGACCTAAAAATTTCAAAGCCATAAAATACCAAGGTTCGGGTAGACAAGAGGAAAATGGAGGTTCTTAAAAATCAATTTTCTCACTTGTTAAAACTGGTGTATTAGGTGATTCTTCCTCTTCATCAGAAGCAAGCTCTTCCATACTAATAACACCACGAGGTAGACTATCAATAATAAGGAGTTTTACTCACACTGATCGTGGAAGAGTAGGGGCTAAAGGAGCAGAAGGTGATTCAGTTCCAGAAACGTCACACTTAGGTTCTTCAATACCCGGTTCAGTCAATTAAGAGTGTCTTTTTTCTAATATTTAATTCTTATTGAAAAAATTATGTAACTATTGGATCGATTACTTCTAAGTGTGATTCTAGTGTTTGAGGTTGATCATATTCAGATTCTTTACTTCAAGTCCTAGAATAGTAGATGTTTCTAGTTTATTTACTTCAGTTCCTATGACATCATATTCTAGAATAGTATAATTTTTAGGTTCATCTCTAGTCCTCAATCCTTTTGATTTTGATTTTTTAGTTTTAATCTTTTCTAGCTGATGTTGGGCCTCCAAAATTTCTTCAAAATGACATCCACTTTCACCTTTATAGCCACCATTTCACTCACAAGTCGCAACTCCATAACCATATAACCTTTCATTAGCCACCATTTTCATAAATATATGGGTTAGTATCCTTATTTACCAAAGTTATTTATTTTATGTGTTTAAAGTGAATTTATGATTAAAAGCTAGGAAATTAACATGGTTTCATGTATCTATATATGTGGCTTGAGTTTCATGACATGTGTAGCTCATTTGGAAGCTTCCAAGGAACCTTTATGTGGCCTCCAATGCTCAAATTCGAATTCCCTTCAAACGACATTTGGATAAAGGTCAAAGAAGGATATGTGTCCTATTTGGATTGTAACTCTATGAGGTGTCTCATCATTTCTTATTTGGATTAAAACTCTATGAGACACTTAGGGGATGTGTGTCTCATTATGAGCTATTTGGTTGTAACTATATGTGATTTTAGTGGATCTTCATTAAATAGGGTAGCCTCTTATGTTTTTTTATAAATAGGAGAGCCTTCTCCTTTGAAAGGCATGTGTAAAGTTGGAGAAATGCTCATGTTTCTAATAGAGAATTTGGAGCTTATACTTGGATATTTGAAGATTTAGTTTTGCTTGCATATGGATCTTCTTCACTTGCCATCCTCATACACCATTTGAATGGCCATATAATGATTGTGAGATTTAATTTATTTTATAGATTAAAGTTTATTTGCTTTTTTAGTATTAGTTTTAGAATGACTGTGTAACCTTTGATTTTCTAAAAACATTTCAATAGAGAATATTTATGTATTTTCTAATTGGATTAAGTTTAAGGCAAGGGCTCACAATTATTTAGTTTCCTTTCATGTTCTATTATTTGCTTTCTTAGATCAAACTATAAATTCATTGTATAATTGAATAAAGGATCAGGCCAAGAAGGCGAATTCAAACTGGGTGATTGAATGTTCAACCTATGCAATCATTGAGCTTTAATTTTTCATGCTTTTAAATTTTCTTTTAAGATCCTCATTTAATTGCATTAGCTGGTATTCCTAAAGATCATTTTAAGAAATTGATTTAATCATATTTCAGGATTGAATGATTGAATATTTAATACATGCAATTAATGAGTTATTTTTTGCACATGTCACTTGCTTTTCTAGGAGATTAGAAGTTAAAGTATAAATAGTTGCTTACACATCATCTCAAGAAGGTAACACCTCATAATTGAATGTTGGAGTAACTAAGAATACATTAGTTGTTTTTGATTTCATAGGTTAGTTGAATTTCATAGATTAGATGAATTTGTTTTCATTATTTTGTAATTAGATTAAACTAAACTGAAGGACAATTTCTAGCATATACAGTGCATGCATGCTTCACAAGTTTACGAAACCCTTGGGTTAACAAATTAAATGACAGGAAATCACTTTGCGCCAAAATTTTGGCACCGTCATTGGGGAAGTGTGCATATGAACTAAATTTCACTTTAGAGTGCATTTTATTTGATTTTTTTTACTAACCATTTATGGACAAAGAATCTAGAATGCAGCCCAAAGACTACATGGAGGAATAGTATCAAGAAGCGGTTATGCCAAAATATTCATCAATTCTTCAAGAGATCCTTGCGGCAAATCGAAAGGTCAAGTCCATTTTGCATATCCTTACAAACAATCAAGTACATTTTCCAAGTTGGGATATGAGCATTTCAAAAATTCTAATCCGTAAATGGCTTCATTGGAAGCATGAATATACTTAAAAAAAAAAAAAAAAAAAGTTTTTAGATAGATAGGAAAAATAAAAATATAGTTTTATAGTTTTTTAGGATAAATTTGATGTTTTATGGTGCAGTAAGAACCACCCATCTACTAACCCTTTGAAGGAAAAAATTGGAATAAAACAAATGGTTGAGAATGAGGAGCACAATTGAAGGTCAGGAATGATAATTTAAGGTATGAGATCAAGCCTTCTCATTTTATTTTTGCAAAATTTACAAAAGAATCGATTGATAAAATCTTGACTATGTTAACAAAATAAATCTCTTAAGTATGCTCTCGTTCTGCACTTCGTGTGACCTGGAGGATCAAAAAAAAAAATGTTTTGTTAGTATATCATAAAAATTATTTAGCTACAGAATGCAATTCTATAGCTAATTTATGTTTTCATGATTTGATTTAATTCAATATTTAATTCAATTTGATTTTTAAATAATCTTAAAAAAAAAAATCAAATGCATTTTCTTTATAAATAAATTATTTTGTTTTAAATGAAATATATATGTATATATTTTTAATTCAAAAAAAATGTAAGATATTTAATTTAAATATATATCTATATATATCTATATCTATATATATATATATATATATAGATATGGCCCATGGCCTTTGAAAAACATTGATCTCTACAGAGATATCGGTCTTCAGAATGGCTACCTCTATCCTCAGTATAGACAGTGAAGTCGAGAATACTGAGATTTACCAAGAGGGACGAGAAGTTAAGCTTCATGCTGAGGGTCAAAGCCAAGGCTCTCAATATTCAGCCGGGAGCATAAGTTAGAGCTCATGGGCTACTTTTTTGGCATGATGGACAACACGTTGTACAGAGCCCAATTTTTGTCACCGTAGAAAACAGTCCATCGAAGTTTCCTACCTTTATGTACTTGCATAAATAATACTGATCTGGCTGGCCGAAGGGGCGTAATGAATTTTCCCCACAACATATTACAGGTGTGGTATCTTAACCTCCACGGTTTGGAGAGTCTCGACCTGCACATTCTGCACAACATATTGGATCACCATTGGTAGAAATGAATTTTATTGATGGATCACTATTGCGAGAAAACGCAAAAATTAAAAACGTCAAATTTGAAACGCAATTTTTGGACAAATGAGAATGAATTTCAGAAAACCAAGGCATGGAATTTTCCTAGGATATGCCAAATTAAATAACCCAAAAACGGTTTCCTCAATTTCACAACTGTTTGAGAGAAATCTGAGATTCTTCGGGAACTATTTCACTGACTCTCAGAAGAAAATGGATTTAGAATTTAATGCACAGATAGCAGTTGTGGCCATGTAGAAAGAATCAATTCTGATTTTGGATGCTATGGTTGTTTTAGAAATCAATATTGTGATTTTCTATCACTGAAATCCATGGATTTGCTGCCACATAAGAAAAACGTGTAAAAAGGAGCGACAAAGGAGGTTTGGGGATTTGCCTTGAGATTGCACTGAGGAAGCTACTTGACGATGGTTGAATAGTCTAGATTCGATCCGACTCTTTGAGAAGGCTGTGGAACTAAAGAAAAGAAGAGCATAGGCACCATGAATAGAACACAACATGAGGCTGATTAGTAGTTTGTTAAAACAAAAGATGGAGATAAAGCCTAATGTTTTGTTGGGAAAGTATGAAATAACCATGTTATTATTTTTCACATATGGAAACATTTTATATATATATGGAAAATTTTGTTTTTTTTATTACGTTGTTTTTTTGTTAATGATTATATGTTTGTAGTGTTTTGTTGTATGTTATGATTTGTTATGTGTTTTAGTGTTTTATTAAGTTGATCTTTTTTAATAACATTTGTACATATAATGCTTGTAATGTTTGATTTTTGTTATGTTTTGTTATATTTTGTATTAATGGAATATAATGTTTGTGTATATATTTTAAGTTTGTACAGGTGCTTTTCTTATTTATTTTTTTAATATATATGTTATGTTTTGTGATCAGTATGTTTAATGTTTTGTTTTTCTATTTCATTTTGTTTTTAATTTTGTAAATATTTCATTAGTTTTTTTGGAAGAAAATTGCCATAAAAAAATTTGTCATAAAAATTTTGACGTGAAAATTCATTTCATGATTAGAGAAAATTGAGAAAAGAGTTTTTTTATGGTCCACTTAAACACACTTGTTGAAGCAAGAAAAAAAAAAAATAAAGAAAAAAAATTTGCTAATTTTCTGGAAGAGGCATTGCAATTATCACTAGATTTTGGCTCTAGTAAACCACAACATTGTTTCTTGCTCTCTGAATTCGTTTTTGGTTATTTACTAACTTGGGTTGTTTTTTCAGGATTTTAGCTATAGAAATTTTGCACATTCTGTTGCTGAACAATGATTCTGCAGCTAATCAACAATTCTTCAGCTGGAAAACAATTCTGCAGCTATGCATTTAACTCAATGATTTATTTTTCAAACAATACATTCTAAGCATTTCATCTGCTTACATCATCTTTCACTGTAGCATCATGTTCCCATGCCACATTTTACATGACAATTTTCATTGTTTCATAAAAATTTCAAAACAGTTCAACTTTCTCATACGACATCAAAATTCGATGATTCAAGAATCTTTGGAAAGATCTCAATGAGATACAAAATGCAGAAGCTACTATCAGATTTTGGAATAGTAAAGAATAAAAAAATTACTAAAAAGAAACAACAGGTAACTTGAGGCACTACTTTCGACATAGCTATAAAATCTTTTGGTTTTCTTTCATGAACTTGTTTAATAGTATCAATTCTTATCTTTTTATGTAAATGCCATTAACAAATAAATTGATCACATCTCTATTTTGATAACTTTACAATCCATTGGAGAATAAGTATTAGTTTTTTGCAGGTTCCAGGAGGAAGAACATATGACTATAAGCAAATAGTGTCTTTCAAAGACCACATTTATTTCACAAGAAAATGATCAGAACAACAACAGAGATGAAACATCAATGCATGAGCATATGCTAATGTATATCAGATCCAGCAGTTGCAAACCTTTCAGACGCGAGTGTTTCCATTGCATCCATACTCCTTCAGCCAATAAAACCTTCATCTCATTTCCTTTGCAGTGGGATTGCATTTCACTTAATCAGTCAATAAAATTATTATCTCATTTTCCTTTACTACTCATTTTTATTCATAGAAAATATACTTTCCTACCTTTCTTTCACTAACTCATAACCCATTTTCATAAAGACATTCAACTTGCTTACATGTTGATTTGTCCTTTTACTTTCCATTCAATTGTCATTTTCCTTTCCGTTAAATAAACCTTGATCTATTGCAAAATATTCCATTCATAGTCCTTCAAAACCATTGTTTCATGATCGTGTTAGATGATGGAGGATTCCTTAAGGCCTTCCTTCTAAAAAGCTTTGGCCTATCAAGATCGACACATTATCTAGGTCCAAGGCTAGATTCCTCATTAGTACCTTGAGGCTTGTATGCCTTAACGACACGATCTCTTCCAACAATCATGGGAATACATCAATGTCCCTTGATCGTTGGACCTTGCAAGTGGCTCGACATCGGCTCATTTATTCACCCTTCGCAAGATGTACTTAGGTACCTTGGCACTTGTTGACATTAGTGGCGAGTTTGTCTCACATTGATTAACGCCATTCATCAATGGTCGGTAATCCAATGACCTCTCTTCATGCTCGAAACTGACACATTTATTCACATGACTAGAGTTGTACCATCGATTTTATAGCTATTGAAGACTATATCATTTTAGAATTTTATAGAAGATACAACAGATTTAGTAGCAGAAATAAAGAATCCACTTCACAACCTGGTAGAGGGAATTACTCCCCTAGGGCTTTTTGGGTGAAACCCTAGCAGACTGAAAGTTGTCTATTCAAAGAAACATGCATTCATACAGCCATTATGCTATTATAAGCAAATTCTATGATAAGGGTACGTACCTTCGGTCCTACGTTTGAGAAGGCTTTTAGGGTCCAAACCCTTCTTGGAGTTCCCTTCTTCTCTTTTGTGCTACAAAAAAAACAATTCAAAGAACACAGCAGTACATGGACAAAAACTTATAAAGAATGTAGGAATTTACAGGGTAAGTTCCTCAGAAAGAATACCAAAAGGACACCGCTCACAACCAGATCTCAAATCAATACACCAGTATTTTTGACGTGGTTAAAACCCTCAGAGTGCAAGGAGGGAAACAGTCCACGGCCTGTCCCAACGTGGGTACAGACAATTTATTAATCAAAGAATGAAAATTTACATAAGCTTCTCTCATGCACGGATTACCCGAACAATGACCCTCCATGCGCTTTAAATAGAACTCATGGACCAATCGGGTGTCAAGCCACGGATCAAGTGTCGGTAATACCGAGGTGAGAGTGAACCGTCGGATCACTACATATCGTGACCGTCGGATTGTAAGTTACAAAATGTACAACGGTAAAGAAACACACTTTACCTAACTCTAACCTAACTCTATGCTAGACCAAGTTGAACTTAACTATATCCTATGTGTCGGAATATCCTAACATCCCCCCTTAAGAACAATTGGGATAGGATTGAAGGATTTACAAATATGACACAATAGGAGAAGGAAAGAGGCACTAGAGCCTATCCCCCCTTAGTGACAACTTCCTGAACTCCAAGCATATATCGAAGTTTAGTGAACTTCGCCTCTGTGAGAGCCTTTGTGAAGATGTCTGCAACCTGATCATCCGTTGGACAATATTGCACTTCAAGAACATGGTCATGAATGAGCTTTCTGATGAAGTGCATGTGTAGTTCAATGTGTTTGCTGCGCTGATGCTGGACTGGATCTTTGCATAGCTGAATGGCACTTTGATTATCACACCAAAGTGTGGTTGGATGCTGCTGCTCAAAGCCAAATTCTGATAGGATCTGACGAAGCCACAAGGCTTCCTTACTAGCTTCCACGGCACCACGATACTCTGCTTCTGCTGACGAAAGAGAAATGGCAGCCTGTTTCTTACAAGCCCATGTAATAGGTCCTGAACCAAGAGTGAAGACATAACCGGCAGTAGACTTCCGATCATCAAGGTCACCAGCCCAATCAGAATCAGTGAAACCAACTAACAGAGGAGTTGCTTTGGCACTGTAATGAATCCCAAACTGTACTGTACCTCGAACATAACGAAGTATTCTTTTAGCTGCTTTCCAATGACTTTCACGGGGGTTTTGCATAAAACGAGCAACAAGGCCAACAGCAAAGGAAAGATCAGGACGAGTATGGGTTAAATACAAGAGTTTTCCGACAAGTTGACGGTATAAGGTAGCATCAACTTCAGGAGAAGTACAAGAGACTGAAAGTTTGACTCCAGACTGAAAGGGAGAAGGGGCTGGCTTACAGTCTTCCATGTGAAAATGACGAAGAATATCACAAGCATACTTGGACTGGGAAAGGAAAATACCTTCTTGGGATTGCAAGACTTGAAGACCGAGAAAATAGTGTAAGTGTCCTAAGTCTGTCATTTCAAATTTCTTTTTAAGGCTGGACTTCACATGGTTTATAAGGTTGGGATCACTACCAGTAAGAATAAGATCATCAACATAAAGAACAAGGATGATAAGAGAGTTGCCCACTTTCTTGGTGTAGACAGTATTGTCAGAATGACACCTAGAAAAGCCAGATTCTAAAAGAAAGCTATCCATTTTGGCATACCAAGCCCGAGGAGCTTGCTTGAGGCCATAAAGGGATTTCTTAAGTCGACAAACGAGGCTGGAGTCTGTTTGTATGAAGCCAATGGGTTGTTCCATATAGATTTCTTCCTGCAAGTCCCCATGCAAGAAGGCAGATTTAACATCCATTTGATGGACTTCCCATTTTAAAGAGGCAGCAAGGGAAAGAACAAGGCGGATAGAGTTCATTTTGGCAACTGGAGAGAAGGTTTCAGTGTAGTCAATGCCTTCAACCTGTGAAAAGCCCTTAGCAACTAGACGAGCTTTATGTTTATCAACTTTCCCATCTGGTCCATACTTGGTTCTGTAAACCCATTTGCATCTAACAAGTTTGCGTCCCTTTGGTAGAGGAACAAGATCCCATGTATCATTTGTCATCAATGAATGATATTCTTCATTCATAGCTGCTTCCCAATGTGGATGGCCTGAAGCTTCTGCAAAAGTGTCAGGATCATGATTTACTGGAGCTTGAGCCAGTAAAGAAGAGGCTCTTTCAAACTGAGAACGTGTACGTCGCTGATCTGTAGGATCACCGGCAAGATCACCTGCTGCATCCCGAGTAGCACGGACCCATCTTGGAAGTTGAGGATCCTGAGAAGGTAGGGGAGGATTATCATCCTCGCTTTCATCATCAGAAGAAGAAATGTTTTCAAAGATAGAAGAGATAGGAAGAGGTGGCACATCCGCCGGACTAGGCTCGCAGGCCGATTTATTTTCATCAAATTTTACATCTCTTCTAATGATAACATTTTTGGACTTAAATGGAATAAGTCTATAACCTTTTACATCTTCAGAATATCCAACAAAAGTACATTTCTCACTCTTAGGTTCTAAAGCTTTATGCTTTTCATCTGGAATATGGGCCCATGCTTCACTTCCAAACACACGAAAGTGACTTACATCTGGTTTAATGGAACTCCAAGCTTCTTCTGGAGTGATATTCTCTAGAACCTTAGTAGGAGTGCGATTGATTATATAATTTGCACAATTAATTGCTTCGGCCCAAAAACTAAGACTGAGTCCTTTAGATTGCAGCATACAATTAGCCATTTCCTTTAAGGTGCGATTTTTCCTTTCAGCTACACCATTTTGTTGTGGAGTGTATGGAACAGTATGTTGCATTTGAATTCCATTTTCGGTGCAAAAGTTGATGAATGCGTTTTTAACATATTCTCCACCATTATCAGTTCTTAGCTTAAGAATTTGATGTCCAGATTGTTTTTCAACAAATGCTTTGAAGGCCAAAAAAGTGCTAAATACTTCGCTCTTGAGTTTTAAGAAGTATACCCAAGTGCGTCTAGAGAAATCATCAATGAAAGTTAAGAAGTACTTGCAGCCAGAGAATGAAGCAACAGGAAGAGGACCACATAAATCACTGTGCACAAGCTGTAAAGGGGCTGAGGCGTGCCAAGAGGCACGTTTGTCAAAACTGTCCCGATGATGTTTTCCGAGTACACATCCGGAACAAACACCATCTTTGCAAGATACCATAGGAAGACCTGTCACCATATTTTCTTTACATAGATGCTGAAGGGAGCGATAGTTTAAGTGACCAAACCGCTCATGCCAAAGTTTGCTCACTTCATCATTATGAGCAACAAACACTGAGGGAAGATGGGATGACCCAAAGTTGTGAAACTTATACAACCTTTTGGAATCATCAGCAAGACCAGTAGCTAGAATCTGTTTAGGATCTTTTAGATCCTTGATTACAACATCATGAGGTGAAAATTCAACAATTTTACCTTCACCTGAATGAGTTATCTGATAGACAGATAGAAGGTTGCAGGATAAGTTTGGAACACATAATACATCATTGAACTGACCATTGTCTAGATGAACAGTTCCAGTCCCTACAACATTAAGAGATCTATCATCACCAACATATATATTTTTGGTGTTACAATCATTTAAAGAAGAAAACATGGCTTGGTTTTTGGCCATGTGACAAGAGGCTCCAGAATCAATGAGCCACTCATGAGAATGAGAAGAAGAAGAAGATACATTTAATGCATAACCAGACTGAGATGATTGACGATGACATGCAGAAAGTGCCGTTCCGGAAGTTGAAGTTGAAGTAGGCTCCAGATGGATGTTATGTTTCTTCATTGCGGCTTCCAAGGCTTCCATCTTCTTAAAGCATTTAGATTCTAAGTGGCCATCTCGATTACAAAAGTTACAATGTCTGTCAGTCCTCTTCCATTTGTTTTTATTGGTCTTGTCATTTTGCTGAAATGATCTTTCATCTTGAGGCTGAGTTGGTTTAGGACCATTCCTTTGAGGATAAGACTTCTTAGGATTCTTTGAATTTAGTTGCTGCTGGGCGCCTAACGCTTTCGAGGAAGAGTTTCAAAGATTAAGAAGACCAAGGTGTAAGAGTTTTTCTTGTTCTCTTATTAAGGAATCACAAAAGGAGTCAAAGGAAGGGGGTTTGTAGTCTTTGCCTTGACAAATGAAAGCTTCCCTTGTAGAATGGAAAGTGGAAACAAATACAGAGTAGGCTGGTCCCAACTTAGTAAGGATGGAATAAATAAGGTTACCATCTTCTTTCTTAACTTTAACACCTTCCAAGAGATATCTAAGGGTCTTGAATTTGGACAAGAAATCTTCAATGCAAGAAAAATTATTAGGATCCAAAGTAAGCAACTCATTCTCAAGTTGATGGGCTCTAATTTCATTTTTAATCCCAAAAACTTTAGCAAGTTTTTCTAATGCTTCATGAGGAGTTTCAATTTCTGCAATGTGGAATCTAAGATCAGGAGAAACAGACATTCCTATCAAACCACGTGCTTGATCTTGTCTATTTTCCCATTTTTCGGCCTTGTCTTCATCTTTGGGTTTCTTCTCTTGGTCTGTGGCTATTCTGAAGAGACCTTTACTTCTAAGTAAATCTCCCATGTAGGCTACCCATTGGAAGTAGTTAGTGCTGTCAAGAATGACTTGGCATGGACTTTCCATTTTTTGAAAAAAAACTGAAGCTGAAGATGCTGAAAGTAAGTGGTCCAATGGATAGATCTCGAAAAAATAGGCGGTTTTAAAAAAAACGGCTCTGAAAAAGGCTTCCGGATGAAGAAGTTATGGCTTTTTGAAAAAAAATTGTTGACGTTGCCGGCAAAGTGCGCGAATGTGCGGGAATGAAAAAATCCGCCCCCACAAAATGGAGACTTGAACCCAAGACCTCTACTCTCTTAAAAAGTCTTTGAACCAATTGATCTATACAAAATATTTGAGAGAGAGAGAGAGAGAGAAGGGGGGGGGGGCGGCCTCGATTTGCGTGCTTGCCTTGGGAAGGCTCTTTTCCCCTACAAAACACAAAACACAAAACCCAACACGAATATGCAAAGAAAAACGAACCTTACGGCTCGAAGTTAGCTTTAGCCAAAAAACTAGAATTTTTAAAAAAAATCTCAAAGTTAGCTTTTAACCGAAAAACTAAATATTTTTCTCAATGTTTCTGATTTTCCAAGATCACACTAAGGTGCAGGGAAAAGAGCATACGCATGAGAAAAATCCTTTCTTTCTGTTTCTGATTTGCCCAGATCGCACAGAGTCGCAGGGCAAAGAGCATACGCAGAAATGAAAGGTATAGATCCTGGAAAAAAAAAGGCTAAATAAACCGAAACCGAAATAAGCAGAGAGAAAATGACAGTAAACTGCAAAAAAAAACACTGTATACCTCCCGATCTGAAAAATGACGCAGCTAGGGCTACCGGAAACCTTTTCGCGTGAAACGAAAGGGGTTCCTCACTGAAACAGATGCTCCGAACGCAACAGAGTAGTCCTCTCGGCCCGAAAGCAGTCAGAAACAGCAGATCTAGGAAACGACAGCCGCATGCAGTTCTACCGGCTTCAGATTTGGATCACCAACGGACGCGGCCCTCAAATAGCTCTGATACCATGTAGGAATTTACAGGGTAAGTTCCTCAGAAAGAATACCAAAAGGACACCGCTCACAACCAGATCTCAAATCAATACACCAGTATTTTTGACGTGGTTAAAACCCTCAGAGTGCAAGGAGGGAAACAGTCCACGGCCTGTCCCAACGTGGGTACAGACAATTTATTAATCAAAGAATGAAAATTTACATAAGCTTCTCTCATGCACGGATTACCCGAACAATGACCCTCCATGCGCTTTAAATAGAACTCATGGACCAATCGGGTGTCAAGCCACGGATCAAGTGTCGGTAATACCGAGGTGAGAGTGAACCGTCGGATCACTACATATCGTGACCGTCGGATTGTAAGTTACAAAATGTACAACGGTAAAGAAACACACTTTACCTAACTCTAACCTAACTCTATGCTAGACCAAGTTGAACTTAACTATATCCTATGTGTCGGAATATCCTAACAAAGAAACCATCTTTATGTTACAAAGAAAGGTAGTTAGTTATGAAATCCAAACAGCCATTTACACATGAATTCAAAACATGAATATCATTAACATAAAGAAGATTCATTTCGGGAACCAAGACATGTGTTTCTTTTATTATAGACAAATAAAGTACATAAAAAGGAATATGTTCACCTTAGTCACCTTCAGCAGGCTCCAAGCAGAGCTTCCTTCCGGATCTGTTCCAGCCTCAAGCCTCTAACAAAACTCCTTCCATGACTGTCTCCATGATGTCATAAATGGTGGATGAACATCAACACACAAGGAAACAAAGGTTTCCTGTACAAAATGGGGGAAGTGTAGAAGGCACAAGGCACTTCAGACCTGGTCAAGGGGAAAATCTCAGCATAATAACCTTTCTCTCTATTCTCTCTTCCTAGGCCTTCCCTTTGAGGTCTTTTTATACCATCTCCAAAGTAGTTTTTTAGTTAGGAGTTGGTTGGGAATAGTTGGGCCACGGGCACTAACAGGTGATCAGCAGGTAAAACCCACGATCTCCGCCCGAAAAGAAGGAATTTTATATTTTTTTAAGTGTTTTAATACATACACGCGGGTTGGATATACACAAACCCACGTATACACGCGTTTAACTCAAGTCAATGTCGTGTATAAGGGATAAAACACTGTTTTTTTAAATTTTAGGACCAGGTCTGGAAAGAGGGGTTGCCCTAGGCCATGAGTACAACATCACAAACCATAAGAGTGATATTTGGAGCTATAACAGATGCCCCCTAATATATGAGGTCAGAAGGGGTACATGATGGCCAAAATATATTATGCGAGTACATGGAAAGGAAGTCTGTCAAAAACCGAGGAGGACTTCACCAGAATTCAGCCTGCCAAGCCACCAAAGGAGATCAGAAAGAGACACTGTCTGAGGCAGCCATACCCATGCTCAGAAAAAGTAAAGCATGTCCGCATATCAAGTACAAGTGGATCCACTAAGTATACAAGTATAAATGACTGAAAGATACATAATGGATCATCTGATCATAATGAACAAGTACATGTCTGAATATCACATATAAAACTGTCAATGATGCTAAAAGATGCAACAGATCACTGATATCAAAGACTGATCCCCAAAAGGTACCAACTGAACATGATGGAATAGGGTGGTACTAAACTGCAAACTCAGGTTCCAGCATATAGAATGTCGCCATGACTGACTGCAACATATAAAGTGGAGTGGTATCAACTAGCAGCAACAGGAGCAACTGTCAAGTGAACCAATGAATGTTGATACAACCTGAGGTCTTCACCGACCGCCATGGTACATTTCTACACCATGGGAATAAATGATCTAAAGTCGACCATGTGAGAAATCGTTTGATTACCGGTCATTGATGTATACCATTAACAAACGTGAGACTACTCACCGATAATGATAATGAGCGTCAAGGTACCCAGTACAATCTAACAAGTGTGAATAGATGAGCTGGAGTCGAACACCTGTAAGAATCTATCGATCAGGAGACAATGATGGTTTCCCACTGTCGATAGCGAAGGATCTGCCACTAATGACTACAAACCCCAAGGCACTGCCACATGGACTCTAGATCTTTGCCCCAGAGCAATGAGTCGGAGTCAATAGGGAAAGATCCGCTAGAAGGAAGGCATTAAGGCATCCTCCATCAATCTAGCGCGAGTGTAACCTGTAGGTCAATAATGTGGAAGGAATCAGATGAAAAACGATGTAGTAACCCAACTGAAGTACGTTTCCGGCGTACATAAGATGTGGCTAGCGCACGACAGAAACCCTCTGAACCAGCCAATAATGAAAGTTGACACAGAGGCGAGGTATCCACCAATAGGGTCAAATGGAAACCAAGGTACTGTACAAATCCCAATGTGTGATAATGTAAGCTGATGTCGAACACAAGGGAAACCACTAAGTCAAAGACCCATGATACTAATCGATGCTGAGCACAAGGTGACCTATCAATAATGAAAATAGGGCCAGGGTGCGGCTCTAGGCCTGTCCTCAGAGCAAGGTGTCGTCGTCGATAACGACAAGACCCGCCAGCAAGAAGTAAATGGGGACCTTCTCAAACCGGCATGAGTAAAGGACCAATATAACTGATTTGATGATAGACGGGACACTGAAAACCAGGGATGGCCGACTGAAAAATTAGTCAAGAGACACCGCAGAGAGGCCGACTCAGGCTAACTTCCCTTGAACAAAAGAACGACTCCATGTGACTGTGTGGCAGCATATGATGACTCTGTATAATTTCGCCATGCAGGAGGCACGAACGAACCCTCCATATGATTGGAAGAGATAACCAATTGGGGGAGAACTAACTTAATAACAAGGTTATGGCGTACCTAAGTCAAACTAAATCCCACCCATGCGGAGGAGACTTTGTTTTGAGTGCTTTGTTCAAGGGTGACACGACTGACTCTAGCTGCCAACAATAAATGGAAATAATGTCCCGTTCCCGCTCTTTTTGGAATATTTAATTCTTTTATCTTTTTCTGTTAAGTCAGAAAAAGAATAAAAGAATGTTATGGTACAGTGCAAAGAACGAGTGTCGGTGAAACAGATGATCTAGTTCCCGGGAAAGGAACGTTCCTATGCTCAATGCAGGGAGGTGAAAACTGGTCATTGACACAAAGGTATGTTCCTTCCACGGGTCAAGGTGTGTTAAGCTGTAGAAGTCAAAGATATGCAAGGTTGATTTTGCAGACGTCATGGTCAAAAGTTGGCTTAAACACGAGTCCAAGTGAAGCCGGCTCTAGGCCAAAAGGTGCAAATGGTCAACATGCAATGCAGTAGTACAACTTAACACAAAGGAGACTCTAGGGTAAAAAGGCCAGAACAAAGCGGAGAAGCTAAGAGGAATGAGTCTTCAACGCATAAGTCATGGCGGGACTACAGAGGACTCCCGAGCCTACTCAAATCAGAGTAGCATGGGCAACAAATGTTAGTGAGGTGCTAACTAGGATGCCCATGTAAAGGATGGCCCTACCATCGTGTCATGATTTAAAGAATCGGCGAGTGAAGATGGCTTTCGAACCATAACACGATGGGGTCGACCCTATGGCAGATGTATCGGTCAAATGGAGGCTAGTATGCATAATGCAACGGAAAAATGGTGTCCCTACCCTATATGCCAATGAGAACACGATACCTGCCATGACGGGTCAGCAGTCATGGAACCGTCTCGAACTGTTGAAAAACGTCCAAAATGTCCTGAAAGACAAACCAATCTCGACATTCCAAGATCCCAAGTAAAAAGTCACATCAGACCAAACAAAATAAAATTTTGAAAAAATTTTGCATTTTCAAAACTTATAAAAAGTATTTTGGACTCACCATTTTTACCATTTGAGTTTGAGAGCAAAAGATTAGGAGCAAAAGGAGCAATCTTCCCACAGCCAGATTCAACCGTTCAAATTCGTCGAATACCTCCAGGTAACCCTTATACTTAGCTTGCAATTGATTGTGACAGGTTTTAAGATTTATGATTGATGTTTCACCGTTAAACTTTTGTCAAAAATTTGCTCACGGCGTATATGCGGGTTGGTAATATTAAACCCGCGTATACGCGATCCCTACACGTGATTGTGTGCATAGGGACCCGCATATACGCCGCGAATCATTTTTAAACAAAAACTAACAGTTAAAACTTGATTTTTTCTCAGGATGCCTGTCACGTGGCGTGAAAGAGAACATGCAGCGGTAGACAATGAAGTTATGAATAGTCCAGAAGCATTAGATGCACTCCGGGGATGCGGTTTGCTTAAATTTTTCAAATTTCCAAATATGAAAGCGAACACGGGATTGCTTGAGATGCTCATTGATTATTGGGATGTTGATGAGGAAGATTTTATTATAGATCAGATGCCACTTAGGGTAGAAGTGGAGGACATCTATTTTATCACGGGCCTTTCCCGAAGGGGAGAGGTAGTACAGTCCCGGGGTAGGTCACGGAGTGCCCTCTCGGTAGAGGACTATGTACAGATATACTTCCCTGGACATCCCAGGAAGGTTGGGAGCCAGATTTCCATCACACATGTGGCGAGTTTGTCACTTAGGATAATCCTGTTCACCATGGCTTGGGTGAATGGATCATCCTCTCTGCATCAGGCATCACGACAAAACATGAGCGTGGCAGTTGACTGTCTCACTACTGTGTTCGACTAGTGTACTCCTCTTCTAGCCAACATGAAGAGCCAGCTCACTTCTATCAGGAGGGGTCAAACTAAAAACTTTGGATATGGAAACATCTTGTGTACTTTCTTTTTCGAGAAGGTTTCTGCACTCCGCCCCAGGGTAGCAGTTTCCATCAGCACCCCACGCGATCCATGCATGGGTCGGTGGGCTGATCTGATGAAACGTCTGGGGGGTGGGGAGGTCCCAAGGACTGCATTCGACGATGACTTCTTCACCTGGTGGGATCAGCAGATCATCGCCGTGGATGACTACCCCTATGTTGGACTGGATTCCAGAGGAGATCCTGATTTAGTGTTACCACCGAATGCAGCATGGGGCGAGATTGGTAAGATTTTTTGATTTTATGATTTTTTTGGAT
The DNA here is from genome assembly GCA_031772625.1 of Pinus tabuliformis. Lineage (NCBI taxonomy): Eukaryota > Viridiplantae > Streptophyta > Pinopsida > Pinales > Pinaceae > Pinus > Pinus tabuliformis. The sequence goes on along the minus strand of CM062818.1, from coordinate 2,011,926,773 downwards.
TTTTGAAATATAATGATGAATTTTGAAAAATATTTTTTGATGAGATTCAAATGACTGATATGATGATCATGTTCCAGACATTGGGCCTGTACGACCAGATGGGTTCCCGCGGCATGGACGGCGTGGCCGAGGAGCCGAAGAGGCGGCTGTTGATACAAAACAGACTCTAAACAACGTCCAGCAACACTTGGTGAGACTGAGCTGCCGAGTACCGATGGCCGTCATAGAGGACCTTCCTCCGGATATGCAGCATCATGTGGTTGGCATGCCACATGACTGGGTTCGCATCTTTCGGCGCGTGGCCAATGTTATAGTGACATACTTAGATGCTCATCCTGAGCCGAGGCATTAGATATGCCGGACATGATTATGGGCATTTGAGTCCCAATTTTGTATATTTTTTGGACACACATATGTACACTCGAGACGCTTTACGATATATATATATATATACAGTTTGACTTTTTGATGCGTGACTTTATTGTGATGAATGATTAATATGCCAGTCTAATGCTTGATTAGCGATAGAATCAGCTAACCAATTATGAGATCTTGGAATATGCAAATAATTAATATAAGTAAATGATCTTTGCAACAACCTCACCCTTAAATACTGGCGATATAAAGATGGATCCCGTACCCGATAAATGTTATTTAATTGAGACACTATCAATTGAAAATCAAGATAAACTACCAACGAGTCTATCCCAAGAGAGATTGCCTCGGATAATAAATTAACAACAGCAGTATACTCGGCCATATTGTTTGAAGCAGGACCGATGCACACACCTCTTGATGCCATCAATTGACCAGTTGGATAATAGAGTACCCAAGCTACGGAAGCAAGATTCCGAGTGTGCCGACTAGCACCATCGGCGAACCCAAAATAAACCAAATCATCCATCAACACCTGCCAAAGCAAACCAAAAAGTGCTGATATCAAAAAACCCTCGATGATATATGTACAAATATACATAAAATACAAAGAAGCCATTGCCTGGTAACACTAAGCAAAGTACTTCTTTAGGTAGAGCCCATTTCGGGGCTCCTCCAGCTTGTTTCCCTCGAAATCAATTAACTCATACGATCCTTTTTCTAAAACTCATTTAATAATAAAAGGACCGTACCACATAGGCTTAAATTTGCCTGCCCCCAAGGCGTCCTTATCTTGGTCATAGACCAAGACAAGGTCACCTTCAGAAAAGACTCGAGGACGAACAGACTTATCATACTGCGTTTTAACCCTTTTCTTATGGGCCTCATTCATCGTGGCGGCATCTCGACGCTGCTCATCGAGATGTTCCAAGTGAACTAGGTGCTCCTCGAGACTCGAAGTCTCAGGAAGAAGCTCAATAGCCAACTTTAGAGATGGAATTTCACATTCAACCGGAAAGATAGATTCCATCCCATAAACCAACTAAAAAGGAGTAAAACCAGTAGCTGTTTTGACGGAGGTTCGGTATGCCCAAAGAGCCGAATACAACATAATGTGCCAATTGGATCGATTTTTATCGATTGTCTGTTGGAGTATCGTCTTAAGAGTTTTATTGATTGCCTCAACCTGTCCATTGGCCTGAATATAATAAGGGGACGAATGCCCCTGACGGCAACCTAATTTAAGAGCCAATTCGGACATTAGTTGATTTTGGAAATGACTGCCATGGTCAGTGCCAATCTCTCTTGGCATACCCAATCTTGAGATAACCTGATTGAAAAGAAACAAAGATGCCGTGTCACTATCGTTCTTATAAGTAGGCATGGCCTCAGCCCACTTCGTAAAGTAGTCTACAGCCATGATAATGTACTTGTGATTCGGCGATGAAGGCGGATTACAAGTTGTAAAATCAATACCCCACTTAGTAAAGGGACCGACAGTGACAATGGGAAAAATGGGAGCTGGATGTGTGTGCATCTTGCGAGTAAAGATTTGACACGGGTGACAGCGTTTTACCGCTTCCACATAGTCCTTAAAGAGTGAAGGCCAAAAATAGCCGGCACGTAAGATGCGCTGGGCTGTAGCAAGCCCTGATAGATGAACACCACAAGCTCCACTATGCCAGGCATTGAGCACCGACTCTACTTCCTCTAAGTTTAAACAGCGCCGAAGGATTGAATCAATCCCTCGACGGTATAATGTGTCACCAATGATAACATAGTTTTTAGCCAGGTGACGTAATTTGCGACGTTCATCCTTGGAGAAAGTAGAGGGAAACTTCGAAGTCTGGAGATAAACAATGATATCTCCATACCAAGGGTCGAGTGAAGAGATGAGGAATAAATGTTCGTCGGGAAAACTTTCCTCATAAACAGTATCCTCTCCACAAGGAAGCTCAGAAATTAGCTCCGCGAAAACCATAGATTTCTTAGACTTGGCAGACAAGAACTCGAGATTGAATTCTTGTAAAATGACTATCCATATATTATATTTGCCCCCAATCACTTGCCTACTCAGGACAAATTGAAATGGATTGACCGCTGCTAAGACAAAAGTTTTGCGTAGTAAGATATAATGACGGAGCCTCTGGACAGCGTGAACAGCTGCCAAGGCCAACTTCTCAACCGGAGAATAGCGGAGTTCAGGACCTATTAAGCCTCGACTCAAATAATAAATCACATGCTCGGCAAGAGCATCATCCTCCTGAACTAGAACCATACCAATGGTTGATTCTGCTGCAGCGAGATACAAAAGGAAGTCTCTACTATAATCTGGTGGACTCAAAAGCGGGGCAGAGACTAATGCCTTTTTCAAAGCATCAAACGACCGCTGTGCAAAGTCGTCCCACACAAATGGAACTCCTTTTCGTAGCAAATGCATGAACCCTTTAGTGATCTCAGCATAGTTTGCTGTAAACCGTCTTAAGAAATTAGCCTTCCCTTGAAGACTTTGAAGTTGATGAATTGAGGACGGGGGAGGCAACTGAACTATTGCCTCAACCTTGAAAGGATCAACCTGAATCCCTTCATTGGACACTATGAACCCTAACAACCGACCGGATGTAACCGCAAAAACGCACTTGTTGGGATTCAACCGGATTTTATAAAAATGACAACGTTCAAAAACCAATCGAAGATGACTAGGATGATCAGTTCTCTTTCGAGAACGAGCAGCGAGATCATCCAAGTATGCCTCGATGACATGTTTGATGTCGTGGAAAGCGTATGACATGGCCCGCTGAAAAGTGGCTCCAACATTTTTAAGACCAAAAGGCATCTTTCTATATGCAAAGGTACCCCAGGGACATATAAAAGCTGTCTTATGTTGATCTTCAGGACGGATAGAGATTTGATTATAACCCGAAAAACCATCCATGAAGGAAAAAATTTCATTACCCGCACACTCGTCGATAATTTGATCAATGAATGGCGTGGGGTAATTGTCTTTCGGACAAGCCTTGTTTAGGTCCCTAAAATCAATGCATACTCGGACTGTTCCTTGCTTTTTGTCCACAGGGACTGGATTAAGAGGAACAGGGTATATAAAACTCGCCCTTAGCAGCTTCTCAACCTCAGCTTTGATAGCCGCTGCTTTCCTAGGGTTGACCGGTCGAAGCCTTTGACGAACCGGTTTTGCGTTTTCGTACGTCTTGATCTCATGTTGAACTATAGAAGGATCAATGCCAGGCATTTCCTCATAAGACCAAGCAAATACTATTCTTTGAATAGGTCGGTGTAAATTTGAATTTCTTCAGGGGAACACTCAATTCCGATGAAGATATTTTCGATGACGTTAGGGTCCCTAGAGATGTTTATAGGTATCATTTTTGAAATTACCGACATATTACCTTCAGCACGAACATGTGTTGGAGCCAAAGGGTTCGACACCGTACAAGCATCACTAGTGAAGAGCTCGGAGAATCTAGATTCTACTTCCTGCAATGGAGGAAGAAGGTATGAACGATGGTGTAAGTCTTCCCAAGGTCGATCTATACCCATCATTACTTCAAGGATTGCTTCTTCAGAAGCAGAACCGAATCTAAGCAGTCCAAGGCAGAGGTAGAATCAAGGCTCCAAGCCGGGGCCACATGACCATCTAACTCCTCTTCGGAATAAGGAGTAGAATGGTTGTCTACAGAGTCTACGATAGACTGATATCTAAGCTCAGCTGCAGATATAGGGAATGCCATTCCATTTACTTGTCCTTCAACTAATGTGGTCGTAGGCGAAGGCAAGGTCCAAGGGTCTGAAAAATAATGAGTTCGAAAGAACTCTTCTCGAGGAGACTCCTTAGATGATGAAATAGCATTAATCTTAGCGAAAGGAGAGGGAAGATCAAATGTACCCATCAATGAGGAATACATCCCTAATCCTAAATTCTCAGTCGGCGGGCGAGGGTTATCCACTAAAGGGACAGTAGAGTCAGAGCTTGCTTGAGGATCAACTGGACAATAGTCCAATTGATCAACCTTAACGATTTTCCCCTCATGAGGAAAGCAAATAACACGAAACAGAGTCGAAACAACGGCATAAATCTCATATACCCAGTTCCTTCCTAATAGGAGATTATAGTCTAGGTTAGCATCTATGACCTATACTTCAATATTGACGACCTTTCCCCCAACACATATAGGAAAGGTTGGGATAATCCCATGCAGCTTGTGAGAATGACCGTCAAATGCAGTCAAGACGGTGGGTGAAGGAACAGTCGAAGGTGATCGAATAGCCTTACAGCATGACATCGACATAACGCATGTGGAAGCTCCCTCATCTACTACGGTGCGAAAAATATTCGTTTTCTGGTAGGTAGACTTTATCTGGAAAGCCATGTGATGAGGAAGTCTCTTTTTGACATTACTCATATCAAAAGTGAGAGCTAAGGAATTACTTGGATCCACTGCCCCCATTGCCAATAGCAAGGCACTTCGTTGAGCAGGACATGACTGGAGAACCTCTAACGTGGACATAGCACATGGACTCTCAGCCAGATCCTCAACAATGGAGTAATTCTGGGCTGCCCTAATATTAGGGTTGATAGTCGCGCATTTTGCGGAACATTTCGGTATCCGAGGTATAGTCTCAACAGAAGGTCGCTCAATATGAAGCGGGTTGTTAGTTTCGGGAACTGATTTACCCTTGGAAGTTTCACCTTCACCATAATCACCTGACTGAGTAGCCACATGGACGTTAGAACCCATCATGAAAACATTTGATGATTTTTCCCCTTCCTGGTTGCCCCCAGCGGAGGTTCCAGGATTAGAACTCGCGCCAGCAAGAAGTTGTTGCCCTTGGGGAAATGGGTTGGTTAACACAGCTTGAGAACTAGAAGTCCCTTGCTGTCCTAACAAGTGATGAGTGTCTTCAATCCTAGGGCAGAGATGAGTTAGATGGTCTCCACTGCACAACTTGCAAGGAAACTTGACTTTCTTTCTCGACTCATTTCTACCACCACCAGCATTGTTGCCAGATTTATTTGCATCAGGCTTCCCATCCTGGTTCTTTTTCTTACCTCGTCCTTTCTTTTTCCCATTGGAATTTTTATTTCCTTTGGGATTATCAAAATGGATGGCATTTATTGAAGAAGTTTGGGAAGCGGGGGGATTAGACGATGTGACTTGGTTATTAGAAGCAGTTTGCAAGGACAACTGCTACAATTGATTCAACAAGTTCACGGTAGTTGTGTCTACTGACTCGACGATACCATCCGCATGCGGACCTAGCTTCGACTTAGCTACATCAACCTTAGATCCAGGAGCATCTGGCAAGTACTTTTGTAGTATCCCAGACTGAGAGTAGATCAATTCTAATTGCTGGGCCCTAAAAATGGCTTGCTCCTCAGAATAGACCCCAGACATGGAGACTTTTTTGGAGATCTCGGGTTGTAAAGACTTCAAAAACCACTCGAGACGGTAGTCCGGAGGGATTTCGGCTTTAGTGAGCCTCTTTCTCCGTCTCCATTCCTGAATATGGTCAGAAATGTGGGTCGCCTTATCCTGACGAAAGGTGGCGAGAAGTTCAGTTCCGGCATCATAGCGGACAGGTAACTGGAAGTGATTTAAGAAAATATTGGCTAAGTCAGCGAACGATGTAAAGCTGCCCCCTGGCAACTCTATATACCATTTGGCCGCATTACCAGTCAAGGTGCACTGAAAGAGTCTCAACTTAATCGAGTCATCGATAAGGGAGTTAGATGAGCACCACAAATGGAATGTGGTTACATGGTCGCCTGGGTCTTCACCACTCTTCCCTTCGAATTTTGGAATGTCCGAAGGGAGTTTGGTTGGGACCGGAGGCCAGGCCGGATTGTACCTGATTGGGTCATTTGTCAACTTAATGAGATCTGGCAAGTTTAACGTTGCCAGAAACGGAAGCCTAGGAGGACCTTGGGGATTCCACCCAGACTGGGTAGAACTCCCAAATCTCTGAAAAGATTGTCCTAGAATTTGGGAGGCACCAAGCTGCCCGAAGTGACCAGTAGAACCGGCTGAACCAAAAGGCAAGCCTTGTGGTCCAGCAAAATTCGGAGTTTGACCAACTCCGGCCGTATAACCTCCATAACCAGCAAAGTTTCCTCCTAAAGGATTGTAGGGAGTTGATAACCCCTGATACAGATTCCAAGCCGAAGCAAGGGGAGGAATACTTTGAAACATGCCAACTGTGGAGTACGGCCTATTCCCTTGTTGGCCGATAAACGGATTCCCAGTTCCCGCGCTACTAACCCCAGGGTTATTCCAACCTTGGAAAGGATTGCTGCTTTGTCCTACAGGAGAAAAAGGCATGGATCCTACCATCGGGTTGGAATGTGGTATATGACCACTTCCGAAAGGAAAACCCTGGAATGAAGCCGATCCGCCCATCATGGACGTAGCGGTACTAAACAGAACCGATGGAATACCCTGTGATTAGGTGCCAAAAGGGAAGAGTCCAGTACCAAAAGCATTGCTTTGGGCATTTCCACTCGTGGACGGAATGGAGGTAGACCCAACTAAAGATGTGCTAGCAAAAGATCCGAACAAGGAAGCGGAGGGGATGGAAATGGTTCCTCCCCCTTGCACCGATGTTGGGGTTTGCATAGTCGTAGCACTCGTAGAAGCCATGCTTCCAGTAGTGGTCATCGATGGTAAGCGCGTAGCGTAACATGGACTTGACGGTCTCTGCGTCGGAGTCCCAGTGTATTGTAATACGTCTGGATGACTAGATGGTACTGGAGAATTTGGAGCCACTAATGACTCTGAAAGTTCTTCTACCTCTATGTTATTCTCCACTTGAAAGAGAACTCGAGAAAGGACTGGAGTGTCCCTCTCTTGCTCAGAAGTGCCATGCCTTGCTTGGTTGCTAATGCCCCCAAGAGGAGGATCAATCCCCGATGCATCAACCGGCGTTGGATGGAACCCACCGGTGGTATTGCCTCTGCACCTTCTAGGAGAAGGCTCTAAACTTGGTGGCGAGAGACCACGAATTCTTTGAGACCGTCTTGGAGATCGGTCAGTCACTTTGATTTTTTTGTTATGATCTAACTAAAGACTCAAAAAATTGAAAGCTAGGCCAACTAGGACCACAAAGCACACACTATAAAGTCCCTAAAGATACAGCCAGTCAAACAACTTCCAAGTATTTCCGTTCCGTGTGATTAAGACCGGACACCAAAATATGAGAAAGTGAAATAAGGGGCCTTCCGAAGATAGTCTGGGATGATGAGGGCTCAGTCCTATCAGCGAAGGTATCAGAGGAAGTTACGCTGACCTCCTAACAACAGCCTGCGCCGGTGCAAGCCCCCAAGCTTTGCAAGGGTGCCCTCCAGTAGTACTGTCGAGAGTGATGCAACGTTAACCTCAGGTGCCACGGGATTCCCCTCCGCAGCCACCTGTGTAGTTACCTAGGAGAAGCAACTATGGATACCAACTCGTCGTAGAAGCCAGGCGGAACAGTCGTGAGGTAAGTTCGGACAAGTAGGAGAGGGGGTATCTCTCTTCCCTGTCTTCACAGACCCTCAAGCTTAACTCCCAGATCCGGAGCTTTCCTGGTCTTCCTAACGCTATTGGATTTTCTCTCATTATTCAGACTCCTACGTTTGACGTTTATATGGCCTTGGAGAGTTAACTCTCCACTCGCCTAATCCAAGGCCCTAAAATCCTAATCTTGTTGGTGTAACTGACTAAAACAAAAAGTTCTAGTGAATTTTAGTTAGTGCTTGATTTTATTAGGCTGTTCTTTAAGTCACAAGGTAACGGAAGTGAAACTAGTGGTGTTTTTTAGGCAAAAGAAATTAATAAAACTTAACTACATGGGCATGCACTTTTTCGTTTTTCGATGAAGAGCAATTTCTATAGGGTTCAGAGGTACCTGTAATAAAACAAATTTTTCTTTTCTTTTGTTAATGCACACTTCACACTCACAAAAGCTAACAAAGCTATGTATGCCTAAAAGGGGATGTAAATCTATCCTAATGCAACAACTATATGTGGCTGCAAGATTCAAAACTACTCTAAAAACAAAAATGAAAGTTTCTTGCTTATCAAACTTTATCTTGTCACTTAAGATGCCTAGATAAAATATGAGATGTTTCCATTCATTTCATCTAAACACTAAAAACAAGTTCTAAGACAAACATAAAGCACTTTCACTTCTCTAAAAGGAAACCAAATGAAAAGTAAGTTCAAGAAAGCAAAACTAAGATTTTCAAAAGATTTTCTTCAAAGCAACAAACAAAAAAAAGTCTTTTCAAAAAATGCTCTCAACAACACTGAAACTTGTGATTGAAGAATAGGCAATTAAACACTTTTGCGAATCAACACCACTTAATGGATGAAGACCCAACAAAAATAAATGTGTTTGAAATCGCTCTTAACAATCAAAGGCAGTAATGAAAGCCTTGGCAATGAAAACCAAAAAGATCAAAAAGACAAATTCCAAGAAAGTGTCAAACAACAACTTTCATGAAACAAAGAAGCAGATGGTCACAAAAAGCGATTTTGTCAAGCAAACAAAAAGTCACCAAAAGCAAGATTAACACAAAGATTGAATACAATCTTCGTACCCTGATGAAACAGAGTAGCCAAGATTCCTAGCAAGAAATCTTGCGTGCTTTAGCCAAAAACGATGACGCTTACAATAAAAAAAAAACAAGACCAACACTCCTTATAATCATAGAGAATTCAGAATGAGACGCTCGATGTAAAACAAATAATTGATACTGGAAAATGACTGTTTCAGACTAACTCAAACCACCAGACAAACCTTCAGAGGCCAAAAAGATTTACAAATCTTGAAAATTAGAATATATACGCGACTGTACTGTAGTACAGATTGCGTGTATATGTGACTGTGTTTGAGGAAACCTGCGTATACGCGGGTTCACTCAAAGAAACAAGCATATATATGCCTCTGTATCTAAGAAAAACAGTGTATATGAAAATCTTCAAGAAAAATAAAAAAGACAAACTGAAGAAACTGGCAAACCTTAAAGTTCAAGAACAGACCAGACAGTAACAACAAGCAGACAAGGCAGCTGAGCCCTTATTGGCTTAAAAAACACCCAAACTAGGAACAACAAGAGTGTTGTCCCCAGTGGAGTCGCCACTTCTGGTAGAGGGAATTACTCCCCTAGGGCTTTTCGGGTGAAACCCTAGCAGACTGAAAGTTGTCTATTCAAAGAAACATGCATTCATATAGCCATTATGCTATTATAAGCAAATTCTATGATAAGGGTACGTACCTTCGGTCCTACGTTTGAGAAGGCCTTTAGGGTCCAAACCCTTCTTGGAGTTCCCTTCTTCTCTTTTGTCCTGCAAAACAAACAATTCAAAGAACATAGCAGTACAGGGACAAAAACTTATAAAGAAACCATCTTTATGTTACAAAGAAAGGTAGTTAGTTATGAAATCCAAACAACCATTTACACATGAATTCAAAACATGAATATCATTAACATAAAGAAGATTCATTTCGGGAACCAATACATGTGTTTCTTTTATTATAGACAAATAAAGTACATAAAAAGGAATATGTTCACCTGAGTCACCTTCAGCAGGCTCCAAGCAAAGCTTCCTTCTAGATCCATTCCAGCCTCAAGCCTCTAATAAAACTCCTTCCATGACTCTCTCCACGATGTCATAAATGGTGGATGAACATCAACACACAAGGAAACAAAGGTTTCCTGTACAAAATCGGGGAAGTGCAGAAGGCACAAGGGACTTCAGACCTGGTCAAGGGGAAAATCTCAGCATAATAACCTTTCTCTCTATTCTCTCTTCCTAGGCCTTCTCTTTGAGGTATTTTTATACCATCTCCAAAGTAGTTTTTTAGTTAGGAGTTGGTTGGGAACAGTTGGGCCACGGGCACTAACAGGTGATCAGCAGGTAAAACCCGCGATCTCCACCCGAAAAGAAGGAATTTTGTATTTTTTTAAGTGTTTCAATACATACACGTGGGTTGGATATACACAGACCCACATATACACGCGTTTAACTCAGGGAAATGTCGCGTATAAGGGATAAAACGTTGTCTTTTTTAATTTTAGGACCAGGTCTGGAAGGAGGGGTTGCCCTAGGCCATGAGTACAGCATCACAAACCATAAGAGTGCGATTTGGAGCTATAACACAACCTCATCCACCATATATGCAACCAAGAAGTAGATAAATTCTACATTTCATTCCATGATCCAGAAGCAACCACACTGTTCAATTTCCATAACTCATTCACATTGAAGGTAAGTGAAGGTATGTGGTTTTCTAATTTCTAGTAATGGAATTCCTTAAAATAGTAAAATTGTATCTTTGGAAAATTCCTCACTTCCTCTTTCACATTGTCATATCTTTAGTTGGGGGGAAGGGAATCATTTCATATTCATATATGATGCACCATCACACATTTTCATTTCATCCTAACATAATTGTCCTAATCAATTATGATTGCATTATGGTTCAAAAATTTATATGATTTGCAAATAATGCTTAATTATGAGCACACTATATGGCTGATTTTAAATATGCATTCTTAAATATGTTCAAAGAATCTTGCTGAAACAAAAAGAAACAAGGTATTGAAACACGATAACCAATACCAATTATAATTTGATTGAAACACAAGAACCAACAAAACATGTTGCAATTCAATGTATGACAAGGAATACTTTGCAAAAATAAATAACATTGTTAAATGCAAAGTTTAAGAACATATCATATAAGCCAAGCTCATTCAAAAGCAAAGACGTTGCGAGAAAGTAAAAGGAATTAATGAAATATTTGCATGAGGACATGCAATTACTTTAGTTGGGGGGTATGTTGGGCCTCCAAAATGTCTTCAAAATGACATCCACTTTCACCTTTATCACCACCATTTCACTCACATGTCGCAACTCCATAACCATATAACCTTTCATTAGCCACCATTTTCATAAATATATGGGTTAGGATCCTTATTTACCAAGGTTATTTATTTTATGTGTTTAAAGTGAATTTATGATTAAAAACTAGGAAATTAACATGGTTTCATGTATCTATATATGTGGCTTGAGTTTCATGACATGTGTAGGTCACTTGGAAGTTTCCAAGGCACCCTTATGTGGCCTCCAATGCTCAAATTCGAATTCCCTTCAAAGGAGATTTGGATAAAGGTGAAAAAAGCATATGTGTCCTATTTGGATTGTAACTCTATGAGGTGTCTCATCATTTCTTATTTGTATTAGAACTCTATCAGACACTTAGGGGATATGTGTCTCATTATGATCTGTTTGGTTGTAACTATATGTCATTTTAGTGGATCTTCATTAAATAGGGTAGCCTCTTATGCTTTTGTATAAATAGGAGAGCCTTCTCCTTTCAAAGGCATGTGAAAGTTGGAGAAATGTTCATGTTTTTAATAGATAATTTGGAGCTTATACTTGGAGATTTGAAGATTTAGTTTTTCTTGCATATGGAGCTTGTTCAATTTCCATCCTCATACACCATTAGAATGGCCATCTAATGATTGTGAGATTTAATTACTTTTATATATTAAAGTTTATTTTCTTTCTTAGTATTAGTTTTAGAATGACTGTGTAATCTTTGCTTTTCTAAAAACATTTCAATAGGGAAGATTTATGTATTTTCTAATTGGATTAAGTTTGAGGCAATGGCTCATAGTTATTTAGTTTCCTTTCATGTTCTATTATTTACGTTCTTAGATCAAACTATCAATTCATTGTATAACTGAATAAAGGATTAGGCCAAGAAGGTGACTTCAAATTGGGTGATTGAATGTTCAACCTATGCAATCATTGAGCTTTACTTTTTCATGCTTTTATATTTGCTTTTAAGATCTTAATTTAATTGCATTAACTGATATGCCTAAAGATCATTTTAAGAAATTGATTTAATCATATTTCATGATTAAATGATTGAATATTTAATACATCCAATTACTGAGTTATTTTCTGCACATTTTACTTGCTTTTCTAGGACAATAGAAGTTAAAGTATAAATAATTGCTTATGTAGGAATTTACAGGGTAAATTCCTCAGAAAGAATACCAAAAGGACACCGCTCTCAACCAGATCTCAAATCAATAAACCAGTATTTTTGACGTGGTTAAAACCCTCAAAGTGCAAGGAGGGAAACAGTCCACAGCCTGTCCCAACGTGGGTACTAATGGCAATTTATTAATCAAAGAATGAAAATTTACATAAGCTTCTCTCATGCACGGATTACCCGAACAATGACCCTCCATGCGCTTTAAATAGAACTCATGGACCAATCGGGTGTCAAGCCACGGATCAAGTTTCGGTAATACCGAGGTGAGAGTGAACCGTCGGATCACTACATATCGTGACCGTCGGATTGTAAGTTACAAAATGTACAACGGTAAAGAAACACACTTTACCTAACTCTAACCTAACTCTATACTAGACCAAGTTGAACTTAACTATATCCTATGTGTCGGAATATCCTAACATCCCCCCTTAAGAACAACTTGGGATAGGATTGAAGGATTTACAAATATGACACAATAGGAGAAGGAAGGAGGCACTAGAGCCTATCCCCCCTTAGTGACAACTTCCTGAACTCCAAGCATATATCGAAGTTTAGTGAACTTCGCCTCTTTGAGAGCCTTTGTGAAGATGTCTGCAACCTGATCATCTGTTGGACAATATTGCACTTCAAGAACATGGTCATGAATGAGCTTTCTGATGAAGTGCATGTGTAGTTCAATGTGTTTGCTGCGCTGATGCTGGACTGGATCTTTGCATAGCTGAATGGCACTTTGATTATCACACCAAAGTGTGGTTGGATGCTGCTGCTCAAAGCTAAACTCTGATAGGATCTGACGAAGCCACAAGGCTTCCTTACTAGCTTCCACGGCACCACGATACTCTGCTTCTGCTGACGAAAGAGAAATGGCAGCCTGTTTCTTACAAGCCCATGTAATAGGTCCTGAACCAAGAGTGAAGACATAACCAGCAGTAGACTTCCGATCATCAGGGTCACCAGCCCAATCAGAATCAGTGAAACCAACTAACAGAGGAGCTGCTTTGGCACTGTAATGAATCCCAAACTGTACTGTACCTCGAACATAACGAAGTATTCTTTTAGCTGCTTTCCAATGACTTTCACGGGGGTTTTGCATAAAACGAGCAGCAAGGCCAACAGCAAAGGAAAGATCAGGACGAGTATGGGTTAAATACAAGAGTTTTCCGACAAGTTGGCGGTATAAGGTAGCATCAACTTCAGGAGAAGTACAAGAGACTGAAAGTTTGACTCCAGACTGAAAGGGAGAAGGGGCTGGCTTACAGTCTTCCATGTGAAAATGACGAAGAATATCACAAGCATACTTGGACTGGGAAAGGAAAATACCCTCTTGGGATTGCAAGACTTGAAGACCGAGAAAATAGTGTAAGTGTCCTAAGTCTGTCATTTCAAATTTATTTTTAAGGTTGGACTTCACATGGTTTATAAGGTTGGGATCACTACCAGTAAGAATAAGATCATCAACATAAAGAACAAGGATGATAAGAGAGTTGCCCACTTTCTTGGTGTAGACAGTATTGTCAGAATGACACCTAGAAAAGCCAGATTCTAAAAGAAAGCTATCCATTTTGGCATACCAAGCCCGAGGAGCTTGCTTGAGGCCATAAAGGGATTTCTTAAGTCGACAAACAAGGCTAGAGTCTGTTTGTATGAAGCCAATGGGTTGTTCCATATAGATTTCTTCCTGCAAGTCCCCATGCAAGAAGGTAGATTTAACATCCATCTGATGGACTTCCCATTTTAAAGAGGCAGCAAGGGAAAGAACAAGGCGGATAGAGTTCATTTTGGCAACAGGGGAGAAGGTTTCAGTGTAGTCAATGCCTTCAACCTGTGAAAAGCCCTTAGCAACGAGACGAGCTTTATGTTTATCAACTTTCCCATCTGGTCCATACTTGGTTCTGTAAACCCATTTACATCTAACAAGTTTGCGTCCCTTTGGTAGAGGAACAAGATCCCATGTATCATTTGTCATCAATGAATGATATTCTTCATTCATAGCTGCTTCCCAATGTGGATGGCCTGAAGCTTCTGCAAAAGTCTCAGGATCATGATTTACTGGAGCTTGAGCCAGTAAAGAAGAGGCTCTTTCAAACTGAGAACATGTACGTCGCTGATCTGTAGGATCACCGGCAAGATCACCTGCTGCATCCCGAGTAGCACGGACCCATCTTGGAAGTTGAGGATCCTGAGAAGGTGGAGGAGGATTATCATCCTCGCTTTCATCATCTGAAGAAGAAATGTTTTCAAAAGTAGAAGAGATAGGAAGAGGTGGCACATCCGCCGGACTAGGCTCGCAGGCCGATTTATTTTCATCAAATTTTACATCTCTTCTAATGATAACATTTTTGGACTTAAATGGAATAAGTCTATAACCTTTTACATCTTCAGAATATCCAACAAAAGTACATTTCTCACTCTTAGGTTCTAAAGCTTTATGCTTTTCATTTGGAATATGGGCCCATGCTTCACTTCCAAACACATGAAAGTGACTTACATCTAGTTTAATGGAACTCCAAGCTTCTTTTGGAGTGATATTCTCTAGAACCTTAGTAGGAGTGCGATTGATTATATAATTTGCACAATTAATTGCTTCGGCCCAAAAACTAAGACTGAGTCCTTTAGATTGCAGCATACAATTAGCCATTTCCTTTAAGGTGCGATTTTTCCTTTCAGCTACACCATTTTGTTGTGGAGTGTATGGAACAGTATGTTGCATTTGAATTCCACTTTCGGTGCAAAAGTTGATGAATGTGTTTTTAACATATTCTCCACCATTATCAGTTCTTAGCTTAAGAATTTGATGTCTAGATTGTTTTTCAACAAAGGCTTTGAAGGCCAAAAAAGTGTTAAATACTTCGCTCTTGAGTTTTAAGAAGTATACCCAAGTGCGTCTGGAGAAATCATCAATGAAAGTTAAGAAGTACTTGCAGCCAGAGAATGAAGCAACAGGAAGAGGACCACATAAATCATTGTGCACAAGCTGTAAAGGGGCTGAGGCGTGCCAAGAGGCACGTTTGTCAAAACTGTCCCGATGATGTTTTCCGAGTACACATCCGGAACAAACACCATCTCTGCAAGATACCATAGGAAGACCTGTCACCATATTTTCTTTACATAGATGCTGAAGGGAGCGATAGTTTAAGTGACCAAATCGCTCATGCCAAAGTTTGCTCACTTCATCATTATGAGCAACAAATACTGAGGGAAGATTTGATGACCCAAAGTTGTGAAACTTATACAACCTTTTGGAATCATCAGCAAGACCAGTAGCTAGAATCTGTTTAGGATCTTTTAGATCCTTGATTACAACATCATGAGGTGAAAATTCAACAATTTTACCTTCACCTGAATGAGTTATCTGATAGACAGATAGAAGGTTGCAGGATAAGGTTGGAACACATAATACATCATTAAACTGACCATTGTCTAGATGAACAGTTCCAGTCCCTACAACATTAAGAGATCTATCATCACCAATATATATATTTTTGGTGTTACAATCATTTAAAGAAGAAAACATGGCTTGGTTTTTGGTCATGTGACAAGAGGCTCCAGAATCAATGAGCCACTCATGAGAATGAGAAGAAGAAGAAGATACATTTAATGCATAACCAGACTGAGATGATTGACAATGACATGCAGAAAGTGCCATTCTGGAAGTTGAAGTTGAAGTAGGCTCCACATGGATGTTATGTTTCTTCATTGCGCTTCCAAGGCTTCCATCTTCTTAAAGCATTTAGATTCTAAGCGGCCGTCTCGATTACAAAAGTTACAATGTCTATCAGTCTTCTTCCATTTGTTTTTATTGGTCTTATCATTTTGTTGAAATGATCTTTCATTTTGAGGCTGAGATCGTTTAGGACCATTCTTTTGAGGATATGACTTCTTAGGATTCTTTGAATTTGGTTGCTGCTGGGCGGCTAACGCTTTCGTGGAAGAGTTTCCAAGATTAAGAAGACCAAGGTGTAAGAGTTTTTCTTGTTCTCTTATTAAGGAATCACAAAAGGAGTCAAAGGAAGGGGCCTTGTAGTCTTGTCCTTGACAAATGAAAGCTTCCCTTGTAGAATGGAAAGTGGAAACAAATACAGAGTAGGCTGGTCCCAACTTAGTAAGGATGGAATAAATAAGGTTACCATCTTCTTTCTTAACTTTAACACCTTCCAAGAGATATCTAAGGGTCTTGAATTTGGACAAGAAATCTTCAATGCAAGAAAAATTATTAGGATCCAAAGTAAGCAGCTCATTTTCAAGTTGATGGGCTCTAATTTCATTTTTAATCCCAAAAACTTTAGCAAGTTTTTCTAATGCTTCATGAGGAGTCTCAAGTTCTGCAATGTGGAATCTAAGATCAGGAGAAATAGACATCCCTATCAAACCACGTGCTTGATCTTGTCTATTTTCCCATTTTTCCGCCTTGTCTTCATCTTTTGGTTTCTTCTCTTGGTCTGTGGCTATTCTGAAGAGACCTTTACTTCTAAGTAAATCTTCGATGTAGGCTACCCATTGGAAGTAGTTAGTGCTGTCAAGAATGACTTGGCATGGATTTTTCATTTTTTAGAAAAACTGAAGCTGAAGATGCTGAAAGTAAGTGTTCCAATGGATAGATCTCGAAAAAATAGGCGGTTTAAAAAAAAACGGCTCTGAAAAAGGCTTCCGGATGAAGAAGTTATGGCTTTTTGAAAAAAAAATTGTTGACGTTGCCGGCAAAGTGCGCGAATGTGCGGGAATGAAAAAAATCCGCCCCCACAAAGTGGAGACTTGAACCCAAGACCTCTACTCTCTTAAAATAGCTTTGAACCAATTGATCTATACAAAAAATTTGAGAGAGAGAGAGAGAGAGAGAGAGAGAGAGGGGGGGGGCCTTGGTTTGCGTGCTTGCCTTGAGAAAGCTCTTTTTCCCTACAAAACACAAAAGACAAAACCCAACACGAATATGCAAAGAAAAACGAACCTTGCGGCTCGAAGTTAGCTTTAGCCAAAAAACTAGAAAATTAAAAAAAATTCTCAAAGTTAGCTTTAGCCGAAGTACTAAAATTTTTTCTCAATGTTTCTAATTTTCCGAGATCACACTAAGGTGCAGGGAAAAGAGCATACGCATTAGAAAAATCCTTCCTTTCTGTTTCTGATTTGCCCAGATCGCACAGAGTCGCAGGGCAAAGAGCATACGCAGAAATGAAAGGTATAGATCCGGTTAAAAAAAAGCTAAATAAACTGAGACCGAAATAAGCAGAGAGAAAATAACAGTAAACTGCAAAAAACACTGTATACCTCCCGATCTCAAAAATGACGCAGCTAGGGCTACCGGAAACCTTTTCGCGTGAAACGAAAGGGGTTCCTCACTGGAACAGATGCTCCGAACGCAACAGAGCAGTCCTCTCGGCCCGAAAGCAGTCGGAAACAGCAGATCTAGGAAACGACAGCCGCATGCAGTTCTACCGGCTTCAGATTTGGATCAGCAACGGACGCGGCCCTCAAATAGCTCTGATACCATGTAGGAATTTACAGGGTAAGTTCCTCAGAAAGAATACCAAAAGGACACCGCTCACAACCAGATCTCAAATCAATACACCAGTATTTTTGACGTGGTTAAAACCCTCAAAGTGCAAGGAGGGAAACAGTCCACGGCCTGTCCCAACGTGGGTACTACAGGCAATTTATTAATCAAAGAATGAAAATTTACATAAGCTTCTCTCATGCACGGATTACCCAAACAATGACCCTCCATGCGCTTTAAATAGAACTCATGGACCAATCGGGTGTCAAGCCACGGATCAAGTGTCGGTAATACCGAGGTGAGAGTGAACCGTCGGATTGTAAGTTACAAAATGTACAACGGTAAAGAAACACACTTTACCTAACTCTATACTAGACCAAGTTGAACTTAACTATATCCTATGTGTCGGAATATCCTAACAGCTTACACATCATATCAAGAAGGTAACACTTCATAATTGAATGTTGGAGTAACTAAGAATACATTAGTTGTTTTTTATTTCATAGGTTAGTTGAATTTCATTTTCATTATTTTATTTCATAGATTAGATAAATTGGTTTTCATTATTTTGTAGTTAGATTGAGCTAAACTAAAGGACAATTTCTAGCATATACAGTGCATGCATGCTTCATAAGTTTAGAAAACCCCGAGGTTGACAAATTAAATGATAGGAAATCACTTTGCCCCAACAACTGACTCAACATAAATTCATGGGGTTTGCACAACATTCTATGCAATTGTCTCAATAATTTAACCACGAGGAATTTTTTAGTTAATAATTGGCACAATATCAAAATTACACCTAAAGTCTCTAGAAAGTGAAAAACAAACAAAGTAACATGCACTAATGAATCTAGAAATTCAAACCATATAAACTCACCTTTCACAAAGATCAATATTTACTAGTTGGTGATGAAATTCAACATCACAGAGATCAAAGTGAAAAGTTTTATAGATATGAGCATTTGGAACTAGTTACCCTGATAACTTGCTTAATGAAATGGTATGGTGCAAATAACTTTCCTTATGCAATCTCAAGCAAAGATTACCCTCCAAAAATTCCAATGTGCGTCTAGTCAACATTTTTTCCAAGTAAAACGAGAGCTTCCCTCTACCATCACCTTAGGTAGAGCCCTAGGATTATGATCACTAAGTTTACCAAATACAACAATATTAACTAGGGAAATAGTCATAAATTAGACGTACACGGAAGGGAAGAGTAACAAAGCTCAATCCCCTTGAAATCTCCTCAACATGGTTAATTGAAGGCTTACTTTCAAGTGACCCAAAGTACCCTTCAATATTTTTTAATACGTACAAATCACTCTATCATGGCCAAGGAAGTGGGTACAGTCACTTCACTAGATTCAACATGATATCATGTTTAAATCATATATAAAAAGAGATTCCTAGAGTAGAGCTGAAATAATTGGATTTCTCTTCCTAAAGGAAGATTCTATTTTTTTATTTGTATATTTGGAAAGTTTATTTCCTTTGCTATTCCAAAGACCTAGACTTAAGCTACTTTAGGTGGTAAGAACCCTAAAAAATGTAAAATACTAATTGATTTTATTTAACGATGTGTTATTAAGCAATTATTTAATCAATAGGTAAGTGGAAGTGAAACTCATGGTTTTATGACTTGACCCAAAAATCTAATGCATCAAATATGAAATTTGTAATCTCTTCATTTCAATGAATTCTAGCTAGAGTAAGTAAGAGGCTATTATTTAAAATATTAACTCCAAAATGTACCACTTCTAAATTTTTCAATGCAATTCAAAGCTCTAAATTACAAACCATACAATGTAATAAATGCATAATTTTCTTGAAAACTATGCAAATGTAATTTATGCACAATTTTTTTCATGAAATGAGAATTCTAACCATGCAAATTTAATCTGTGCAATACAATTATTCAAAACAAACATAATATGATTCCAAAGAAGCAAAATAATAAAAATATTATATCTCATAACTAATAAAACTAAAGAACCAATCGAGTGTAAGTAAAGGAAATAAGGTGAACATTCCAAAGATAAAATATAATAACACCCAAAGACAATTAACGCTCAGACACAATTTTTAAGAAACTGAGACAAATCATTGAGCAATGACCAAATGTTTTCAAATTCAAAACACCCAATGAAATCCTTAAAATGAAAAATGCTTGAATGAATGTTATGAAATCAACATTTAAATTGTAATTTTGATTAAACTTCAGTACTGGAATAAAAATGACTTATGTTTTCAATGAAACACAAGAACCACATGTCATAAAAACACTAATTCTTGAGAAACCCTAATTTTTGATTAAACAAAAACAATTCATCATGAATAAGCAGTTTTGATAATGGATCTAGTATATTTGACAGAAAAGACAACAATACAATACTCTTGAAGACAACCTATCTCTTTTCTATCTATCACCAAACAAGCCAAACAAAACCCTAATAAATTGTTCAAAAACAATTAATTCCCAAAAATACGTCACAAAGCACTCAAACAAGTTTAGAAAAGGATTGGAAAGTCAAAACAAATATGATGACACTTTTAGAAATCAAAATTTATACCCTGGGTAGAGGAATTTTCTTTTTTCAAATTCTAGGAAATGCGTAGGTAATCAGTGTAAACCAGTGTGCATGCGCAAGTTGCTTAATGCATAAATTGCACATATTTTCACTCTGAATATGAATAGAAATCACACGGGTATGGAAAATCCAAGAAAAATAAAAAGAAAGAAATTAAAGAAAAAAGATTTGAAAGACCGCAAAATATGCTAAGACTCAGTCCCAACTAGACAAATAGTATTGGAAAGAAAAACCAAGAAAAGAGAAAAGAACAATAGTATTCCCTAGTATGGTCACCAATCTTTTAGGTGAATAAATCCCTCTTTCTAACAAGAGCGATCTCCCTAGATCCTAAAGGAAACTAGAAACAAACAGACAATTAAATAACTCTTTCCCTAAGAATACCTCGTTTGAATTATGAGTATAAAATATGGTGAATAAGGCTCTCACCTATTTGCGAAATTCTTGATGAAGATCCACGCTTGTCTTGATGTAGCTTCTCAATGATTTAAAAGACCTCCAGCCACAAACATAAGAAATATCAAAAACATATGAAACATAAAAATTCAAACAAGCTTAATCTAATGATAAGGGAGATTAGAGATTGAAATTTCCTTAGTGAATATCTAAAGAACTATAAACCATTCATCATTTCAGTAATACAATACAATGGAAAAAAGGATTCCTTTGTATTACTTCAGGGATAAAGGACAACCTTAAAACCTTTGCCTTGATGTCATGAGGTTCTTCCCAAATGCCTCCAAACCTTTCCTTAGATGATAAGCCTTCCAATCTCAATTCAATAGAATAAGTCTATCTTTTCTGACATCCTCTATCCCTCTACACTCTGGTCAATTTATAAGCTAAGAGGAATAAATTTCAAATCTAGAAGAGTAAGATGAGACCCCCTAATTGGGGGATTAGGGTTCCTTTAGGAAAGGGAATTATGCCCATCATGTGAGGGGTTTGGCTTGAATAGATATGACCCGGGAGCTTTCAGTTGGTATATGTTCGCCCAACAATGCTTCTAGATATCAATTTTTATTTTTACTTTGCTTTGATTGACATATGTGGTCTGTAGTACAATGAATTTGCATAAACTTCTAGGAAAAGTACGAAGGTCATACTTAACAAGGTATACACGCCATTTCCCCCAAAATTCTCATCTTCTTTAAGGGATTTTTTATTTTTTTACCTCTAAGGGATTGCAATGGAACATGCTTATGGACGGTAAGAAATCCATTTATATCGATCAAGTTTCATCGTGACAAAATAATGTGTAAGAAGCACCCACTGGAATCGATCTCAAACCCCCTATTATGATTTATCGAAACCCACGAGAAGGGATCTCCTACCCCCTGATCTAATTTACTAAATACCACTGGAAGGAAACTTCAACTCCCTTACTAAAGGCTCCAACCCTCAGCATTTTTGTGGACCACGTTTCATAAATTTTCACTGGATCCACTTGATACAAAACATCAAAACTTGTAGGCCACTTTTGATCAAATTTCCTAAATAAACCCACTACCTTCATTTAAGCCCAATACCAAATATCAAAATTGAAATTGATCATTGCAATAAATCACTCAATCATTAAACCAACTAAACCAGCCAATCACTAAACCAACTGAGACCCAAATTAATCAACTTGTTCTCAAACAACTAAACAAGTTAGATCAATGTAACCAAAATACAAATTTATTGAACCCAAACACTGCGTCAACTCACTAAACCAACTGAAAACTTGATCGATAAAATGTCACAATATATACTCTCTTTAGAAAATTTGTGTGTATATCCGACTTCCTCGAAACATACTTGTGTACAGATCTCAATACATTGAACCCTGAAACTGAATCAGTTTCATTCTCAAATAAACATTGAGTTACACCCTGAATCACTAAATTACTCTTAAATAATCACAAGATCATCACAGATATTCAATCACATACATCTAACGGCATCATCATTCTTCAATTAATGAATTCAAATTCAATCATCATGGATAAACCAATATCATCAAGTAAGATTTCATTGGCAGACAACACAAACACATCAAGACTGATTAGACTAATCAAACATCTTATTCAAAAAAAACCTAGATTATATACGTGCTTTCCACAAAACACTTAAGCATTAATTGCACGTATGTACCTGCCTTTTAGGTTATAAAACCCACATACATATATGTAATTATGGACTTATAGCTTTGTTGCACATCATGCCTTCTGAACAAATCCATCTCTCAACATACATAATAAAACCTTCTTTAGACATAAATATTACAAATCAAATCAATCCATTATAAATATAGTCATCTCATATCTATTGGATCTGATCTGTCATAAAATTCTCGAGTGCATACTTATCTTCAGATTAAATAATTTATTAATAGCCCATTACTTGCACACTTGCTTCAGATCTAACTATTCATGAAATATTCATCACTTGCACACACAAACGCTTTGTTATTAATCTTCTTATATAACTTAGGCCTTATCCAATACCATCGGTCAAATGCTTAGTAATGCCAATGGCATTCTTAGACGATATCAAATATTCATTTTTGTGCTCATTACTATGGGTCAATACCATGGTAAATCCCCTCGTATTTAGAATACCATGGTGCTAAAACTTTATGTGACTTTGCTTCACAAAACCTACGTATACATGAATTTGCTTCACAAAACCTGCAGATACTCGAATTTTCTTCACAAAAGCTTCGTATGTATGCCACTTTTCTTGACAAAACCTAATTTTCTTAAAAAAACCTATGTATACTTATTCAAACTCCATATTTATCATTCCTTTATCTTTGAACTGATATTCCTTTGTCCAATATTTTTGTCACATCTATACTGGGCTGAATACTCATCCGGCTACCATCATGTTGACATGTTTATGAAGTAGGTTTCCATCAAGGACAACACATTTGTCACAATGCCAACAATTACAAGCTTAGTTTCCGTATCGAAACATAAGATCTTGACCCATGATTATTATTGCAACTATTTTATTATGAAGCCTCAAAGAGTGACAAGTCTCAAAGATAAGATATTTCTAATCCCATATCCAAAGATGTATTAACTTTGTAACATCAATTTATCCCTTTCTCAATGTTATAATTCCATTTGAGCTTTTGATTGATATCCATTCAAAAATATTTGTATCAACAAATTTCGTGCCACTAATTGTTGTGATATACCAAATTATCATATGTTAATTTTTAGAATTATTTACTCTAGCTTGAATTTAATTTTAATTGCTAAGTATGATGTCATTAATTATTTTAAGATGCCAAAAGACCCCATTAAATCATTTTGTGTGCCAACAAAAATATTTAATTAAATTATATGAAATATTTTCTACAGAAGATCATGCTGAGAAGAAACCATAAAATCATGATCTAATGTCCACGAGGACTACAATGGTGGAATCTCATGAGGTAACTGAAATAACACCATCTCAAAGAAAGAAAAATGAATAGAGGAATGCATAAGGTTTGCACCACAAGTACATGAGAGGAGAAGAACTGCTTGATAAATAATAGAGAATAGAATGAGGTTTTAGGAAGAAGAGGGAATGTGATTGCAGCGTTCCATTGTTCGATCCACATATGGAAGGAAATTTCACCGCTACCATCAATTTCAAACTTAAGATTGTGTTACAAATAGGAAAGAAAAAAATCACAAGAAGAAATGGAAATAAAAGGTCCTTTAATTATTTTATTATTTTTTATGTTTATTTTCCCTAAATTATCTATCACAAGAAAAAAAACGTAAAGAAAAGGTTCTTTAATTGTCTTTTGGACTTGTATGTTTATATTCTTGGAAATAACTATCACAAAAAAACGTAATAAAAGGTCCTTTTACTATGGTATATCGACATGAAGGGATTACACCCCACCTGCCAAACTAGTAGAGCCTAACCATGAAGGTGGTGAGGCGAATTGACCCCATGATGTCACAATGGCGAGGTACTTACCAATGGGAACTCGACTAATTGAGCTAACCCTTAGGGCTTAGCTTTCATCATTACCATCATAGATCCATCTAACTTCAGATCTATTATGGGCTGAGAGGGATCAATTCCTCAATATGTAAACCTTTCCTCAAATCATCAATCCAAAGTTATTAAATCTATTAATATTAGATTTAATAATAATAATAATATTAATATTGTATTTAGCAATGTTTTTACATGGCATGATTACACAATTTATAATAAAACTACATCAAATTAATAGCTTCAAATATTACAACTTTGATGTGGAAATATTGATGTCTTAAAATATTTTGAAAGACTATTAAAATACCCAAGGATTAGACTGCAAAGTTGAATAATCCTTCTACCAAGAGATCACAAGATGAAGAAAAAAGAGAAACACATTTCATTGCTTGAGAAAATGAGCTACACATGAGCCTAATTTATAGGAAAAATTTAGGCTTCCTGTGATAGCCAGAAGATAAGACTGATGACTCAATAGATAAGGATAACACTGAAAATGTAGCGGAAAAGATCACTATGTAAGCTTACGGGTTTCAATATTTATTGGAAGTCTAAGAACCCCCCTTAAGTCAAATATAGGGAGGAAAATAAAGAAAAAATAACACAAAGAATAGGTCCCAACATTTAGGACGTTTGTAGGAATTTACAGGGTAAGTTCCTGAGATAGAACACCAAACGACACCACTCACAAATAGATCAGAGATCAATACACCAGTATCCTTGATGTGGTTAAAACCCTCAAAGAAGGAAATAGTCCATGGCCTGAGCCAATGCGACCACTTCAAGCACTTTATTAATAAAATATAAAAAAATTACATAAGCTTCTCTCATGAACGGTCACCCTACAAATGACCCTCTATGCTATTTAAATAGACATCATGGACCAATCAAGTGTTAAGCCACGGATCAAGTGTCGGTAATACCAAGGAGAGAATGAACCATTGGATCACTTCATGTCTAGAACATATCATGACCGTAGGATTGTGTAGAGCTGTAACAAGGGCCTTTTTCACCTCTAGTTATCTCACATTACAAGTCAATCCGGGAGCGTTTTGTTATTGCAAAGGGTATCTCAATTTGAGGCTATTTGTCAGAGTAATGCTTAGTAGTATAGGCCTAAGAAATACAAGAGTAAACAGATGCTAAACTATGGCTAGATTACTTTTGCAGAAAGAAATCACACACAGCAACTTTACTAGTCGAGGGTGCGGAAATAGTAACCCATCCCTCTAGAAAATGTTGAAAGAAAAGAAATTGGAGTATGGATCATGGATCTGGGAGCATAATAGCGTCTTCTGTGTCTCACGACAGCCTTGATCCTCCTCTCACACCAAACCAATGAATGCGAGTGAAAAGGAACAGCAGGAAAGTAAAATGGAACGGCAATGCAGAAATGGAACAGTAGTAAAAGGAACAACAGTAAGGAAACTAAGTCTCGCGAGTTCAACACTCTCAATCCTTTGCATCAACTTATATACAAAGACAGAGCAATCTTTTATACAAGTAAACAGCTTAACCAAATGGAACAGCAAACCACCATAAACAGGAAACGTCAATCATATATAAAAGTATACAACTAAATCAAATAAACAGGAATCGTCAATCATATGTACAGATAATCTGAAATGATCACCAGTAGTCCACCTACAACGTTAATTCCATTTTTTTATGATCGTCACTCCAACTATATGTAGCTAAAGCATTCCACTTATAAATTCTGTAACAGAAGTGAACAACTCAGAACAATCGTTATGTGACCAATTCTGGAAATACGATGTGAACTTGTTATAAAGATTTACAATAGGAAAAACTACTGATGAACGAGTATGGAACAACATGTAAAATATGTCAAATTATTAAGAATGATAAACAAACCACACAAAGCCAAACTGTAATGATACAATCAGCCAGTGTCCGTTGGAGCCGGGCCCTTAGCTTCCAATGGCACACCGCCAGAATTTACTTCAGACGCAAAGGGAAATTAATACCAAAAATATATTATATTAATGCATCAACGATAGTACAGCAAAAAATAAGTCTCAAAGAGACTTGATAGTCTGAGTTCCAACTGACTGTGAAGTCTGTAAACAGAAAATAAAGATACAAGATAAACGAGAGTCCTCCAAGTCTTCAATGCTACCCTTTTTATACTAGTAATGGCGGAGTTAACCAGACAACAAAATAATTGAAAGTAACGATCCCTCAGCATCAAAGTTCCTGAGGGATCTGTTAAACTGTTAACTCCTCTCTTTTCTTTGCCTAGTCTTCCGAACTGACAGTCCCCTATCTCGTCCCAGATTGATTTGCCGAGATTTGCTCGCCCTGGTCTGGACTTTAGTTAGTTTCGAAGGGACAACCGTTATCTCCTCATGGAACTCCAGTTTTGCACTGCGTCTTCCTACTTTTGTCATTTTCTGCATAGAGAAGATAACTATTAGTGATTGGTCATTCGTGCTCATTCTCATTACATTATTCTTACTTTACAACAAAGAAAAGACTACAAACATTGCTTGAAACATCACTAAATTATGCATCAAAACATACCTTTCCAATGCTCTACACACCCCCCGGCTTACTCTGTTTCATGGCCTCATGAAAACGTTATAATTAACATGGAGAGCGGTAAGAGAATAGGCGGGAGAGGGTATCTCGTGAGGAGGTCTGCAACCATGGTGAGCAACCAGATTATCAAAGAAGTAATTCAATTGATCTGCAGGCATATCATACAAGGCCTGGTATCCAGGTGCAGGGTGCCAAATAATTGGGCTACGGAACCGGTATCCTAACCAAGACGGCCCAGCTTGCAAAAGGCGCTGGCCATAAAGGCTCAACCGTTCAGCAGCCAGCTCAAAATTCTCGTATTTGAATGGCTCCCTGAGCTGGATGCTTGGGGTAGAAATCCGATAACGGAATTTGGCAGCATCCAGGGCAGAATCTTTAATAGCCAGAAAGAATTCCACGTTATTTCGGATCAAGTCCTCATGCATGGGTCCTAACAGTTCCATGACGCCCTGGGTTCTCATGAGGCTTTTGTGTGATTGCCATAGGTGAACTGGGTCTCTAGGCTCGGCCCTGACCCATAGATCTAGGCTGTGCTCCTGCCTCTGAAAGGCATTGTAAGCCCTGAGCCACTTTAACTGATTGACCCCAAACGAGACAAAGGCTTGGAGTTGTATATCTCCCACGAAGGGCCCCGGGTTTAAGTCAGTTTCCTGTTCGAGCACCATATTGTGCAAATAGAATTCACATAGCAACCGTTGAACCTTAACCCCATAATGTTTGCAACAATCAATAAAATCATTAACAGTATTAATCTGAATAGGGGCACCTGCCCTGACAGCTTTTATTTTCAGTCTTAAGTATCTTTCAAGGAGAAATAAAGCATAATTCTTTGCAGGGGCCCTGCAAGTCAAAACATCATCATACAGCGAACATACAGTGTCCAATTGTTTAATAACAGCATCTAGTCGACGTGTTACCTTGGCAGCCTTTTCCTGTTCCTTCTGCCATCCTTCAAAGGCCTGACTCTCTGATTGACTCATGTTCCGCAGTTGTTGCTGCAATTCTTCATATTTTGCCCGAGGGATCATTTGTTCTTTTAACTGCTCAGCTTCCTGCTGCAACTCCTCATACTTTTCCCGAGGAATCATTCGTTCTTTAATTTGCTCGGCTTCCTGCTGCAACTCCTCGTATTCTTCCCGAGGGATCATTTGTTCCCTCAGCTGGTCAGCCTCCTGTCGGGCTTGCTTCATTTTGTGGTGCAAGGCCTTGGTTTTTGGATCCCTTTTCCATGAATTCTCAGAGGCAGGGAGTCTTACCTGTACCTTCACGTTTCGCTGCCTGGAATTCGTGTCCCGAATTATCCCTAACGGTGATGCCTCAGTTTGGACTTCTTTGTTTTCCCTTTCTTTCTTCACATGGATAAAGGGGTACGGTGGCCCCTCTGTAAATGGAATATCGTCTTGCGGCTCGGTTTTGATTGGAACGACAGTTGGTCCCAATGGGCTATTTGGTACAGCAGTTTGTTCCGGAACGGCATTCTGCTGTTCCATATCAGATGGAACGGCATTTGGTTCCTCAGTGCTGGTCGGAACAGCCGTAGGTCTATCAGCAGAGTATTGACCTACGAAACGCCTATAAGCCCCTTGCCTTCTCTTCTGACAGGACCCTGCTGCATTTGTTCTTCTTTTTCTCCTTACGGTCCTTCTTATTCTCAGACTGGCTTTCAAACTTCTAATTTTCTGCCGAAGCTGGGCTATAATATTCAGCAGTCTCTGCTGTTTCTTTCTCAATTTCTTAATTTCTCTTGCCTCGGCAGTGGGCGTATGAGTGGCCCTCAGTTCTGTTCCTCTTTCATCGAGGGTTTCTTCTGGCATTCTGGGAACGGACTGTTCCCGATAAGCATTTTCATTCCCCACATCATCAGCAGGTGGGTTTTCTTCTGGTGTCTTGGGAACGGATTGTTCCCGGTCGGTATTTACATTCTCTCCGTCAACAACAGGGAGGTTTTCTCCTCCCGCTATCTCTTCATGCAATTCTTCATGCGCCTCTTCCCCAGAGGGTCCCTCAGGAGGGCTTGCTGGACTGGAAGGTGAAGTATAATCTCCCAGGCTGGCCAAGATAGTGGCCAGCTCTTCTTCCTCCATGGCGACCTGTGGAGGGCTGCCCCCCAATTGTTCCATCTCCTCCTCCTGAATTGGCTGCTCAGTGGCTGCCTTCGGATAGTCGGCTTCGGCCTCAGAGTCAGAAGGTTTCTTTCCTTCCTCGGCTTCTGCTTCGTCCTCAGTTTGTTCCACATTTTCCCTCGAAGGTTCCTGTTCTGGCACTGGTGGCTCATCTGTTATTTCGATCGGCTGGTCAATGCTTGGCTGGATTTTCTCCAGCCTGCCTTTTATTCTTGCCAGCCGAGCTGACTTCCTAGGTCTCTCGGGTCGCTCAGGTGTACTGGCCGCCTGTTCTTCCACCACCACCTTTTTACGTTTTTTAGATTGTTCTGGCGTGCCAGAGGAATGCCTACGTTTCGAGGCAGCACGCTCTTCTGCGGCCCGTTCCTTATGTTTTTCTACATGTCCAGATGCCCTAGAGGAACGTTTTCGTTTTAATAACTCCGTGCGTTTCTTGGGTTGCTCGGGTGTATCCGAGGGACGCTTAGGTTTTGGTGATTCTCTGGGCTCCTCGGGTGCTTCAGAGGTACTAGCAGGGTGCTTAGCCTTTGGGGATGGTGATGCTCTGGGCTCCTTGGGTGCTTCAGAGGTACTAGCAGGGTGCTTAGCCTTTGGGGATGGTGATGCCACTCCCCCTCCAATTGCTGTAATAAGCTCCCCCCAGCTACTCTGCTGCTGAGTGAGACTGTAGCTCACTATCAGGCGGATCAACCCATGGTGGCTAACTACTGCGTCTTCATGGTGTGCCTTTTTCAGGCTCCGAGAGGCATCATGCAATAATGAATTTAACAATGCAGGGAGATGCACGGAACATTTTCCTTTTAACACAGCCAAGAGCTTAAGGTGACGCGGTCTTACCACATCTTTTCGGCCCTCGCAGGTGATGTAGCTCTGCACTACTTTTGCCAATTCGCTCCAGGGTTCTCCTAACGTTGCCGGCAGCACTCCTTTTCCTTTTACTGTTAGATTCTGTCCTTCGTCTTGGAAAATCTCTATGATCTTCTGCAGCCTCTCTTTCTTTGTCGTCCATATTGGTCCTGAGGCTGGTAATCCTGTTACCTCCGCAATTATTTCCTTCGTGACCGTTATCTGCTTTCTACCCACTACGGAGTGTTCTTCCTGCAAGTTCTGCAGGAATTCCATGGCCACAGTTTCATTTGATTCACGTAGGCGGCTAAAATAAGTTAACCACCCCGCCCTTTCTAGGATCTCCCGAGCAGCTTCGGAGACTACTAGCTCACTAGGCTCGCTTCTGATAGCCTTGCCTCCCATGGTTCTGTTTCGGGCTCCTAGATGGAACAACAATTACCTGTCGCAAAGAACGTAATCGCAGCTAGAAAAAACACAGAGCATGCATGAAAATTGATTGTAAATAACAACTTATTGCAAAAATAGTATTATCATGCAGTTAGCCCATATCGTACCTTCGTACCATATCCTTTCCGAATGGTTTGTTACCACGTGGCCGGCAGAGTAATGAGGTCACCTCCCCCCTCGCAATATGATAGGCTTTCCCAGCCGTCAAATGGAGGAGGAGCCGCCATCCCGTCACCAAGTCATAAAGGAACAGCATGTAGAGTTTTGCCATGTTTCAGATTAGACAAAGAAATACCGAGATCGAGGCAACAGGTAGATCGCGTTTTGCATAAGCCTTCGTGATGTGATGCAAAACAGGAGGATAGAACGTCTGGCACTCATATAAAGTCTAAGGTAGTCATAGTCAATACCTCTGCCATGATTGGTAGTGATAGATATTCATGTGACGTATCCATCGAAATGTAAGATATCATTATTACAAGGATAGAAGGAAGTATTTAATATCATCCAAATTGGTGTATATATTACGACTCTGATACCACTAACAGAGCTCTGCTGCCGACAGGTGTTCATAACCTTGGCAGAGTTGTTTATTTCACCCTGGAACCATGGTTCTTTGTGTGTTTTTGAAGAGAAATTCTTGTCAAAACGCAGGCCATCATGCTGGCTTGGTAACCAGATAACCATGATGCTATTCACCAGAGAGGCGCGAATCGTGGGCAGGCCGGCTCGTGATGAGACCCCCTGTTCCAAGGTTTGTTTATATAGTGAACCTGTTGGACCATATCCCTGGTGTGGTGGCCATGGTGGGAATGCCACTTCGCTTCCAATCTTATGATCATAGTAGGCTGGTTCTTTAATGAAACCCCCTATCCTGCATTTGACATATATATATATATATATATATATATATATATATATATATATATTTTTATTTTTTTAAAGTAACAAATTTTGCTCTTGTATAATTACACATAAGGGTGGTTCAGCCCTCCTTAAGAGTGGGAATGGCAGAAGAAGTCTTGTCATCTCAATTTGGAAGATATAAATCTTCTGTTCTTATTTCCAAGTAATAATAGAGAAAATTGTAGGAACTCAACATGATAAAATTATCCAACAAGGCAGAGGAGGTGAGACTATGACAGCGAAAATGATGAGTGTGTGGATCCTTCCTTTGTTGTTGCATCAATACTAGGGCTTGTTAAAGATAGCGATTTATGATATTCTGATCTCGATATGTCCTGACTTTTATATTCATTGCAGAAAGGTATAGCTGCTACTTATGACCTTGGAAAGAGGATGGACAACACATCCTTTATGTGAAAGGGACAAGAGCATACTACTTGTTTTTGAAAGGAAGGGTGAGGAGGAGTTCATTTGATGCATTGCCTTAAAATAATCAGCAAAAGCACACAAATGCTGCTTCCTTTTCAAAAGGAGCAGCAAAAACCCAAAAGTGTTGTTCCTTTTGAAAAGTAACAGCAAAAACACTCAAGTGTTGTTCAAACACACAAGTGCTGTTCCTTTTGAAAAGGAACAACAAAAACACACAAGTGTTGTTCCTCTTGAAAAGGAACAACAAAACGCAAAAGTGTTGTTCCTTTTTGAAAAGGAACAGCAAAAACACACAAGTGCTGTTCCTTTTGAAAAGGTACAGCAAAACGCAAAAGCGTTGTTCCTTTTTGAAAAGGAACATCAAAAACACACAAGTGTTGTTCCTTTTGAAAAGGGACAGCAAAAATGCAAACAGTGATGTTCCTTTTTGAAAAGGAACAGCAAAACGCAAAAGTGTTGTTCCTTTTTGAAAAGGAACAGCAAAAACCCAAAGGTGTTGTTCCTTTTCAAAAGGAACAGCACACACAAATACTAAAAACATATATACAAAATTTACAATTTTATATACAAAATGTGGTAATAAAAGGTAAATTCTTACTGATCTATAGGTGAGGAAGTTTTTGCTTCCTCGCCCATAATCTCAATGTTAGTATCTTGGCGTAGCTGCTGACAAAAAGATTCCCGAGTGAGCGGTTTGTGATACAGACGAACTCGATGACCGTTTACCTTAAATGTATATCCAGACCCATCGATTCTGGTCAGTGTAAGGGTCCCATTGTCATGGACTTTTTGAATCTCGTATGGTCCCAACCAACGAGTCTGAAGCTTCCCCGGGAAATCCTGAAATCTAGAATCATATAACATAGCCCAGTCTCCTTCATGAAATATCTTGTTTTTTATAAGCGCATCATGCCATTTGGCTCGCTGCTGTTGAATGAGTGTTGTATTCTGTAATGCAGAGAGCCTTATTTCATCTAATTCATTAATTTGGTGTAATCGATTTTTCTGTGCTTCACTTAAATCCAATCCGACTTCTTGGGCCGTTCGCAGCGTTTGGATTTCGAATTCTATAGGAAAAATGGGCTGCTTTCCAAACACTAAGTGATATGGTGAGTAGCCGGTGGTGCTTCTCCATGTGGTTCGATAAGCCCACAGTGCCTCGGGTAATCGGGCGGCCCAATCACGCCGATGTGAGGCAATTGTTTTTGTCAAAATCGACTCTATTACCTTATTGCTGCTCTCCACTTGCCCATTTGCCTGAGGATGGTATGGGGTAGTAATTTTATGCTGGACACGATAATTATTGAGTGTTGCAGCTAATTGGTGCCCTACAAATTGTGGTCCTCCATCTGTAATTACTTCCCTTGGGAGACCATAACGTACAAACAAATGGAGCAAGAACTGTATTACCGAATCTTCTGTAGCTCTAGTCAATGCCTCCGCTTCAACCCATTTGGTAACATATTCAGTTGCCACCAAAATGTAGGTTCTTTGATTTGATGGCGGGCTGATGGGGCCGACGAAGTCCAAAGCCCAGCGTTCGAAAGGTTCGATCACTAATTGGGGCCGCAAAGGCATTTCGTCGGCTGGACCAGGTCGTCCTGCACGCTGACAGCTATCACAGGCCTGGACAAATTTTTTCGCATCTTTGAAAATTGTAGGCCAGTAATATCCCGTTTGAAATACTTTATGTGCTGTTCTTCGTTCAACAAAGTGTCCTCCACATGTCCCGTCATGGCAGGCTTTCAAGATATCAAAGATTTCGTCCTCCCGAATACATCTTCTGATTTCCATATCTGCTCCTGTGTGAAACAAATAGCCCCCAACCCACGAAAATCGATTGCTTCTCTGAACAATCTGTTTCCGTTCATTGGGAGTTAAATGTTTTGGAAGCTTACCTACTACAAGATAATTAGCAACATCAGCATACCAGGGAGTCTGAACAGCGACAGCGAATAGGTGTTCGTCTGGAAATTGGTCCTCGACTGCTGCTGCTTCAACTGATTTTGGTATTCGTGAGAGGAAATCGGCTACAGGATTCTCCTTCTCCGGTCGATCTCTGATTGTAATGTCAAACTCCTGCAACAAGATCAACCACCTGGTTATTCTTCCATTTGTAACAGGCTTGTTTGCTAAGTACTTAATAGCAGAATGGTCTGTATACAAAATAACAGGATAGCCTGTAATATAGTGTCTAAATTTATTAACAGCGTGTATCACAGCTAAAAATTCTTTTTCGGTGACAGTGTACTTTAATTCAGCTGGAACCAAATTCTTGCTGATATAATAGATGGCGTATGGTTTTTTATCCTCTTCTTGGCCCAGAACTGCACCGATTGCTGTGTCTGAGGCGTCGGTTGAAATTTGGAATGGTAAATTCCAATTAGGTCCTCGGAGAACTGGAGCTGTAGATACCAGCTTCTTTAATTCTTTGAAGGCCCGATCACATTTCTCTGTCCATAAGAAGTCAACATTTCTAGTTAATGCATGTAAAGGTGCGGCAATATGTGAATAATGTTGTATGAATCGTCTATAATAGCCAGAAAAACCAAGAAAACTGCGTACCTCTGTCTGATTAGTGGGGGTTGGAATAAGGAAAAGTATTTGAATTTTAGACGGGTCTACCTGAATACCAGCTGCTGAAATATAGTGTCCCAGAATGAGTCCTTCAGTCATCATCATGTAACACTTTTCGTGACTCAAGCAAAGTCTGGTAGCGATGCAGCGCTGTAGGACTTTTTCGAGAGTATCTAGAGCTGGATCAAAGTCCTCTCCATATGGTGTGAAATCATCCATGTAGACTTCCAATCCATCATTAATTAAATCTGCAAAGATGCTAAGAACAGCCCTTTGGAATGTGGCTGGAGCATTACATAAACCAAAAGGTAAGACTCGATAAGCGAACGTTCCCCAGGGGCAAGTAAAGGTAGTCTTATCCTGGTCTTCAGGGGCAATCTGAATCTGATTGTATCCGCTGAAGCCATCCAGGAAAGAAAAGAATTTCTTGCCTGCTAAGGTGTCCAGTACCTGGTCTATGAATGGAAGAGGGAAGTGATCTTTTTGTGTGGCTTTGTTTAATTCTCTATAATCCACACAGATCCTCCATTTCCCGTTCTTTTTAGGTACTACCACAAGTGGGGAGACCCATTTGCTGTCAGAAATAGGATAAATGAAATCAACATCTAAAAGTTTCTGAAGCTCATCTTTTACAACATCTTTTAAATGGGGGTTGAGTCTTCTTTGTGGTTGTCGAACAGGTCTTGCATCTTTTTCGATATAAATATGATGTGTACATAGCTGGGGATCAATCCCTTTCATATCGGGATAGTCCCATGCAAATGCCTCCTGATACTTTCGTAACAGCTGGATGAGTTTTGTCTCTTGATCTGGTGTCAGATTAGCGTTAATATTTAAAGTTTTCCCCGGTTCAATTTGCACTACTTTGCTATTAGCGACAGAAGTCACCGGTATATTTTGGTCATGTTCGTCCTTCAGAGGATCCTCTTCTAATTCGTTGTCAAATGCCGCCTTTATCATAAAACATTGTGTATACGATGTGGATTCTGTTTGATTAATGAATTTATTAATGGCATCGTCTTCGGTTTGATCTTTGAAATCTAGCGCTTCCTGGACTGTTAATGGAGGTCTAATGTTGTCTGTGATATATGAGGCAGGGCGCAGGTTGGCTTTCATCATCGTGATGCTTGGCTGAGCTGGAGGGTACAAAATTAAATTTTTGATATCCGGCCCTCTGGTTATGGTCATGTTTCCCTGCCTGCAACCAATGTAGGCGTCAGCAGTAGCGAGCCACGGTCTACCTAGAATTAGCGGATGTCCATCTAGTCGGGTTTTCGGATTAATTATCAGGAAGTCGGTCGGGTATTCCCAGGAATCTACTGAAACCATGACATCATACAGGGTGCCTTCTGGTCTAATTACTGATCGGTCAGCTAGTTCTAACAAGGTGGAAGTAGGTTCTACCGATGTAATTCCGAGTTTCTGGCAAGTTGATGTTGTCAGGATGTTAATTGCAGCCCCTAGATCAACTAAGACGTTGCTCAAGGTCTGCCCATAGATTTGAACAGTGGCAATTGGGTTTCCAGGGTCCTCATATTTAACTGGTGTTTCTTTTCCTGATAGGAGGTCAGATAAGGTGCCGACTACCTGGACTCTTGGGTTAGAAGTTACATTTATTTTTGGTTTTCTGCTACACAGGTCCTTTATGGTTTTTTCATATATGGGGATATCGTGTATAGCTTGAAGGAATGGAATTCTTATATACAAGTTTTGTAGTTCTCCCAGAATATCAAAGTCTGGATATTGTGTTGGTCGTGGAATGGCTAATCGTTCTGGGAACGGTGGAGGAGATGTAATTACTTGTTGATGAGCCTGGTCTTTATTTACATCTTCCTGTTGTGATGGTTGTTCTATAGGTAACTGATCTTCAATGTGAGTTGTTCTATGTCCCTCAGTTTCTATTATTCGCCCAGATCTTAACTGAAGATCGTTGCACTCCCGCAGATCAGATTCAATTTCTGAGGATTCTATAATTTGAAGAGATTGAACTGGTCTATTATTTGGATTAGGGTTGGGTTGGGCTGGGAGCTGCGGTCTCAGATTAGGCTGGGGGTTTTGTTGTAAGGCTGGCAGAGTCGGTTGAGGGAATGGAATTGATCCTGCTGGCTGATATGTCGATCTTGGCCAGCTTGTCTGCCAGGATGAGCTTTGCGAAGTAGAAGGGGTCCACTGCGGAGGATATGAATTATTCTGCCAATATGGTGGAGGATAAGGGAAGTTTGGCCAACCAAATTGGGACATCCAAGGATTCGGAGTAGGAAACATTTGAGGTGACCAATTTGAAAACGGGGGTTGAGACTGGTTTTGCCACATATTCTGTTGCTGAGTATTGAACTGCGGGGGTTGAAAAGAAGAGGAGGGGTCTGAAAACATATCTGATTGCCTAGGTTACCATTGACGACGCTGGTTAATAAAATATGCTGATTCTGGCTCCTCTTCTGCTTCTTTGTATACTACCTTCAAACCAGGAAGTGAGGGGCAGCTTTCGGTCAGGTGGTCCTTGGTACAGATAGCACATATTTGGACTGTATCCAGCGGGCATTCCTTGTGGCTATGTTTCTTCCTGCATCGTGGGCAAAAAACTGCTAGATTTTGTTCCGCCTCTGCTTGCTTCTGTTTAGCCTGCACAATGTCAAGTTGTGTAGTTAATGTCCCCAGGATATCAGTTTTAAAATTTTCTAGCAAATTTCCAAGTTCCACCCGTGTTACTCCCTCTGTTGATGTTCTGTTATCTCTGGTGAAGCGATCATATTCTGCTGGTTTTATCCTCGTGCTGCCTCTTGAGCTCCTGATACACAGATCAATGATATCAGCAAAATTTTCCTGATAAATGTCTCCTTTTCCCATAATATTTAACGTTTCAATCCATTGTTCTTTCATACCTCTAATTAATGCAGTTTTCAACACGTTATCAGGCAGAGGTAGCGATGCATAAGGAGATCTTTGCAAGTTATATTGGAAACGTTCCACATATTCTTCTAGGGTTTCGTTTGGTCTGGCTGACATTTGAAAAATTTCATCTTTTAGTTCTCTTGACCTACAGTAATCTTGATATTTCTTTAAAAAGGCTTCTTTCATTTGATCCCAATTGTTAATAACCCCACCACCTAAGCCCATAAACCATCTTAACGCAGCCCCTTTTAATGTAGAGGGGAACAATTTCAGTTTCTGGGGATCGGTGGTGTAATCGTATCCTCTACATAATACATCAAATTCGAACAAGAATGCGTCCGGATCTTCTGATGTAAGGCCATGAAATGTGGGGATATGCTGGAGAGGGATAGCTTTCATGGGCGCATTTGCTGCAGAATCTACTATAGGATATTGCAATGTGGAGGTCTGGGTGTTTGGCTGATTCTGCGCCATGGGATCGAATATATGCCAGTAATCTTCAGGAATTTCCAAGAGAGTGTTCCTTGGTTGAGGAGGGGTAGTCTTAACAGGGATTGTCTTGACACCACTCCCTTGATCAGGGATGATAATGGCCCCAACTGTCTGCGGTGAATGGATTCCTTCAACGAGGATTTTTGCAGCGCTTCCCTTGTCCGGGCTATTTAAAGGCTGGTTTAATTCAATAGGAGATCTAGGTTCCCCGATTTCCCCTGTTTCTCCTTCTCCTTCACAAAGGTTACTTTGGGTCCCTTCGTGCAATGGTCCAGGAGTCAAATTTTCAATTTCTTGAAAATCCTGCTCCTCTGTTTGACTGTGCACTTCAGCAAAGGCTTCAGATGGTGATCCCGAGGCCTGAAGGGAACTAGTAGGCTGTTTAGAATTGACTTTCTTATAACCTACCGATGGCTGAGAGTCGGCTTTCTTATAGATTTCGTCTATGAAGGTCGTTCGTCCAAGGGTCACCGGACCATTGGCTTTGGATGGAGGCTTTTGATCTTTCTCTGGCTTTTTATGCTTAGTCATGCACTCCAATTAAACTGCTAAATCCTATTTAACCAATCAATTCTGCTAGGAAAGCGGACGGTGGAGCAGGGCTTTTACATGCTCCGTACGCAGGTTCTTACCTTTCGTTTTTAAAATCCAACTCTCCCCTAGCATATTCGCACACTACCCTGTTTAAAAGACAAATGGCTATACCCTTTCCCCGGCAACGATGCCAAAATGTAGAGCTGTAACAAGGGCCTTTTTCACCTCTAGTTATCTCACATTACAAGTCAATCCGGGAGCGTTTTGTTATTGCAAAGGGTATCTCAATTTGAGGCTATTTGTCAGAGTAATGCTTAGTAGTATAGGCCTAAGAAATACAAGAGTAAACGGATGCTAAACTATGGCTAGATTACTTTTGCAGAAAGAAATCACACGCAGCAACTTTACCAGTCGAGGGTGCGGAAATAGTAACCCATCCCTCTAGAAACTGTTGAAAGAAAAGAAATTAGAGTATGGATCATGGATCTGGGAGCATAATAGCGTCTGTTGTGTCTCACGACAGCCTTGATCCTCCTCTCACACCAAACCAATGAATGCAAGTAAAAAGGAACAGCAGGAAAGTAAAATGGAACGGCAATGCAGAAATGGAACAGCAGTAAAAGGAACAGCAGTAAGGAAACTAAGTCTCGCGAGTTCAACACTCTCAATCCTTTGCATCAACTTATATACAAAGACAGAGCAATCTTTTATACAAGTAAACAGCTTAACCAAATGGAACAGCAAACCACCATAAACAGGAAACGTCAATCATATATAAAAGTAGACAACTAAATCAAATAAACAGGAATCGTCAATCATATGTACAGATAATCTGAAATGATCACCAGTAGTCCACCTACAACGTTAATTCCATTTTCTTATGATCGTCACTCCAACTATATGTAGCTAAAGCATTCCACTTATAAATTCTGTAACAGAAGTGAACAACTCAGAACAATCGTTATGTGACCAATTCTGGAAATATGATGTGAACTTGTTATAAAGATTTACAATAGGAAAAACTACTGATGAACGAGTATGGAACAGCATGTAAAATATGTCAAATTATCAGGAATGATAAACAAACCACACAAAGCCAAACTATAATGATACAATCAGCCAGTGTCCGTTGGAGCCGGGCCCTTAGCTTCCAATGGCACACCGCCGGAATTTACTTCAGACGCAGAGGGAAAGTAATACCAAAAATATATTATATTAACGCATCAACGATAGTACAGCAAAAACTAAGTCTCAAAGAGACTCGATAGTTTGAGTTCCAACTGAATCTGAAGTCTGTAAACAGAAAATAAAGATACAAGATAAACGAGAGTCCTCCAAGTCTTCAATGCTACCCTTTTTATACTAGTAATGGCGGAGTTAACCAGACAACAAAATAATTGAAAGTAACGATCCCTCAGGATCAAAGATCCTGAGGGATCTGTTAAACTGTTAACTCCTCTCTTTTCTTTGCCTAGTCTTCCGAACTGACAGTCCCTTATCTCGTCCCAGATTGATTTGCCGAGATTTGCTCGCCCTGGTCTGGACTTTAGTTAGTTTCGAAGGGACAACCGTTATCTTCTCATGGAACTCCAGTTTTGCACTGCGTCTTCCTACTTTTGTCATTTTCTGCATAGAGAAGATAACTATTAGTGATTGGTCATTCGTGCTCATTCTCATTACATTCTTCTTACTTTATAACAAAGAAAATATTACAAACATTGCTTGAAACATCACTAAATTATGCATCAAAACATACCTTTCCAATGCTCTACAGATTGTAAGTTACAAATGTACATAATAAAGAATCAAACTTTACCTAACTCTACACTAGACCAAGTTATACTTCACTATTTCCTATTTGATGGAATATCCTAACGTCCCCCCTTAAGAACAACTTGGGATAGGATTGAAGGATGTACAAATGTGACACAATAGGAGAAGGAAGGAGGCATTAGAGCCTATCCCCCCTTAGTGACAATTTCATGAACTCCAACATGTTGTGCTCTACAACAACCCCCCATTTCATATCATTTTTAAGTATAAATATTAACGTATGAAATGGGTCCCTTTAAAGTTTAATTGGTATCAATACTTTTATTGTTCAAAAGAGGTCCGATAATCAAATGAACTCATTTTATAAAACCCTTTTTGAAAAACCCATTTAAAGAAATAAGGCAAATCTTTGTCATTGTGATAAAGCGATCACAAGATCGCATATCGCAATGACATAAGAAATATAAATAAACGACACATTGATTTCCGCCGATGCGATATCGCAATCGGCGATCGGCAAAACTTCATGCACATTTTAAAAGCGCCCCATGCCATTAGCCTCGATGCGATGCGAAATCGGCGATCAGATATCGGCGGTAATCTTTACTTAAGTCTTAATATGCTCAAATCTTTTCCCCCGACGTGATGCAATCGGCAGTCGGCAATCGGTAATATCCAGTGCACATCATTAAGGCGCACAGGTCATACCCCCGATGCAATCCGATATCGCTATCGGCGATCGACGATACACTATATGTGCACTTTATAATCCTCATCACCCCGATGCGATCCGATATCGCTATTGGCGATCGACGATACACTATATGTGCACTTTATAATCCTCATCCCCCCGACGCGATGCGATAAAGCGCAGTTTTCAATAAAAAGCCGTTAAGTGATGGGATATCGCAATTCATTCATATTTAAAGCTTGATCAGTTAAGCAGTCATTTACCTGCACTCAACCGCCAAAACGCCCACTGCACGCTTAAGTGAATCATTCAGCCGAATAACGACATAATGGGCATTTAAGGGATGACAGGTTTTAAACGGCTAATCAATGAGATCATAATTCTTAAAATCTTTCCATGGATTGTGTCCGTGCCTATTTTTAAAGACTAATCCCTTATTATGCACCTATGCATATGTTCTCATTACCGACAAGTTTTCATTGCTACCTCTGTATTACGCACATTTGTCTCTCTGTGCAGAATCCATCCGAAAGAGAAAACTCAAACAAGATGGGGAAGAAATATAAGAAGACCGCAGGCACCTCCACTACATCAGCAGCAGGACAAGCTCTTGTGGACAAGAAGAAGGGCTTAATTTCTGATACTACATGCATGGGCCTCACCAGAGTCACTTGGCAAGGCACTTACAATTTGATTGAAGCCGAACAACCAGAAAAGACAGTAATAGAAGCTACTGTGGATCCTACTCGCAAGTCTGATTGTACTCTCAAAGATTTAGCCGACTCTTTCCTTCACAGAATAGTGGCTAGGGAGCAAATTCTCCCATACACAGATGTAGTGCGGTGGGCGATTCAAGAAATCTCAATTTTGGACAGAACTTTCAACACTAGAGATGGGAGAATCTTCGGATCATTCAGGCCGGATGATCTAAGACAAATGTATCATTTGCTTGAGCCAGAGAAGATATATAATAAAGCATTCCTGGAGAAGTTTGCAAATGAAAATGAAGTTGAATCCGAACCCATCCGGGATTGGAGACAAAATCCACCCAAACACAAGCACGAATCTTCGGGTAAGTACTCAGTCGACTCTCTGGCTTCTCCTTATTGCTATGCGGGGATAATGATGTGTAGATTATGGGGATTGCATGACTCTGCTAATTTTAGCATAAAGATGGTTCCTCTAATGGAGGCAGCTGTAAATGGTATAATTATGGATTGGGCCACCATCCTTTCTGACAATTTAGTGTTAGGATATTCCGACACATAGGATATAGTTAAGTTCAACTTGGTCTAGTATAGAGTTAGGTTAGAGTTAGGTAAAGTGTGTTTCTTTACCGTTGTACATTTTGTAACTTACAATCCGACGGTCACGATATGTAGTGATGCGACGGTTCACTCTCACCTCGGTATTACCGACACTTGATCCGTGGCTTGACACCCGATTGGTCCATGAGTTCTATTTAAAGCGCATGGAGGGTCATTGTTCGGGTAATCCGTGCATGAGAGAAGCTTATGTAAATTTTCATTCTTTGATTAATAAATTGCCTGTAGTACCCACGTTGGGACAGGCCGTGGACTGTTTCCCTCCTTGCACTCTGAGGGTTTTAACCACGTCAAAATACTGGTGTATTGATTTGAGATCTGGTTGTGAGCGGTGTCCTTTTGGTATTCTTTCTGTGGAACATACCCTGTAAATTCCTACATGGTATCAGAGCTATTTGAGGGCCGCGTCCGTTGGTGATCCAAATCTGAAGCCGGTAGAACTGCATGCGGCTGTCGTTTCCTAGATCTGTTGTTTCTGACTGCTTTCGGGCCGAGAGGACTGCTCTGTTGCGTTCGGAGCATCTGTTCCAGTGAGGAACCCCTTTCGTTTCACGCGAAAAGGTTTTCGGTAGCCCTAGCTGCGTCATTTTTCAGATCGGGAGGTATACAGTGTTTTTTTTGCAGTTTACTGTTATTTTCTCTCTGCTTATTTCGGTCTCAGTTTATTTAGCCTTTTTTTTAACCGGATCTATACCTTTCATTTCTGCGTATGCTCTTTGCCCTGCGACTCTGTGCGATCTGGGAAAATCAGAAACAGAAAGGAAGGATTTTTCTCATGCGTATGCTCTTTTCCCTGCACCTTAGTGTGATCTCGGAAAATCAGAAACATTGAGAAAAATATTTAGTTTTTCGGGTAAAGCTAACTTTGAGATTTTTTTAAAAATTTCTAGTTTTTTGGCTAAAGCTAACTTCGAGCCGCAAGGTTCGTTTTTCTTTGCATATTCGTGTTGGGTTTTGTGTTTTGTGTTTTGTAGGGAAAAAGAGCTTTCTCAAGGCAAGCACGCAAACCAAGCCCCCCCCCCTCTCTCTCTCTCTCTCTCTCTCTCAAATTTTTTGTATAGATCAATTGGTTCAAAGCTATTTTAAGAGAGTAGAGGTCTTGGGTTCAAGTCTCCATTTTGTGGGGGCGGATTTTTTTCATTCCCGCACATTCGCGCACTTTGCTGGCAACGTCAACAATTTTTTTTCAAAAAGCCATAACTTCTTCATCCGGAAGCCTTTTTCAGAGCCGTGTTTTTTAAAACCGCCTATTTTTTCGAGATCTATCCATTGGAACACTTACTTTCAGCATCTTCAGCTTCAGTTTTAAAAAAAAAAATGGAAAGTCCATGCCAAGTCATTCTTGACAACACTAACTACTTCTAATGGGTAGACTACATGGAAGATTTACTTAGAAGTAAAGGTCCCTTCAGAATAGCCACAGACCAAGAGAAGAAACCAAAAGATGAAGACAAGGCGGCAAAATGGGAAAATAGACAAGATCAAGCACGA
Source organism: Pinus tabuliformis (assembly GCA_031772625.1). Classification (NCBI taxonomy): domain Eukaryota; kingdom Viridiplantae; phylum Streptophyta; class Pinopsida; order Pinales; family Pinaceae; genus Pinus; species Pinus tabuliformis. Next base: position 2,011,883,169 of record CM062818.1, on the reverse strand, counting down.
GGTTTGATAGGGATGTCTATTTCTCCTGATCTTAGATTCCACATTGCAGGACTTGAGACTCCTCATGAAGCATTAGAAAAACTTGCTAAAGTTTTTGGGATTAAAAATGAAATTAGAGCCCATCAACTTGAAATTGAGCTGCTTACTTTGGATCCTAATAATTTTTCTTGCATTGAAGATTTCTTGTCCAAATTCAAGACCCTTAGATTTCTCTTGGAAGGTGTTAAAGTTAAGAAAGAAGATGGTAACCTTATTTATTCCATCCTTACTAAGTTGGGACCAGCCTACTCTGTATTTGTTTCCACTTTCCATTCTACAAGGGAAGCTTTCATTTGTCAAGGACAAGACTACAAGGCCCCTTCCTTTGACTCCTTTTGTGATTCCTTAATAAGAGAACAAGAAAAACTCTTGCACCTTGGTCTTCTTAATCTTGGAAACTCTTCCACGAAAGCGTTAGCCGCCCAACAGCAACCAAATTCAAAGAATCCTAAGAAGTCATATCCTCAAAAGAATGGTCCTAAACCATCTCAGCCTCAAAATGAAAGATCATTTCAGCAAAATGATAAGACCAATAAAAACAAATGGAAGAAGACTGATAGACATTGTAACTTTTGTAATCGAGATGGCCACTTAGAATCTAAATGCTTTAAGAAGATGGAAGCCTTGGAAGCCGCAATGAAGAAACATAACATCCATGTGGAGCCTACTTCAACTTCAACTTCCGGAATGGCACTTTCTGCATGTCATTATCAATCATCTCAGTCTGGTTATGCATTAAATGTATCTTCTTCTTCTTCTCATTCTCATGAGTGGCTCATTGATTCTGGAGCCTCTTGTCACATGGACAAAAACCAAGCCATGTTTTCTTCTTTAAATGATTGTAACACCAAAAATATATATATTGGTGATGATAGATCTCTTAATGTTGTAGGGACTGGAACTGTTCATCTAGACAATGGTCAGTTTAATGATGTATTATGTGTTCCAACCTTATCCTGCAACCTTCTATCTGTCTATCAGATAACTCATTCAGGTGAAGGTAAAATTGTTGAATTTTCACCTCATGATGTTGTAATCAAGGATCTAAAAGATCCTAAACAGATTCTAGCTACCTGTCTTGCTGATGATTCCAAAAGGTTGTATAAGTTTCACAACTTTGGGTCATCCAATCTTCCCTCAGTATTTGTTGCTCATAATGATGAAGTGAGCAAACTTTGGCATGAGCGATTTGGTCACTTAAACTATCGCTCCCTTCAGCATCTATGTAAAGAAAATATGGTAACAGGTCTTCCTATGGTATCTTGCAGAGATGGTGTTTGTTCCGGATGTGTACTCGGAAAACATCATCGGGACAGTTTTGACAAACGTGCCTCTTGGCACGCCTCAGCCCCTTTACAGCTTGTGCACAGTGATTTATGTGGTCCTCTTCCTGTTGCTTCATTCAGTGGCTGCAAGTACTTCTTAACTTTCATTGATGATTTCTCCAGACGCACTTGGGTATACTTCTTAAAACTCAAGAGCGAAGTATTTAACACTTTTTTGGCCTTCAAAGCCTTTGTTGAAAAACAATCTGGACATCAAATTCTTAAGCTAAGAACTGATAATGGTGGAGAATATGTTAAAAACACATTCATCAACTTTTGCACCGAAAATGGAATTCAAATGCAACATACTGTTCCATACACTCCACAACAAAATGGTGTAGCTGAAAGGAAAAATCGCACCTTAAAGGAAATGGCTAATTGTATGCTGCAATCTAAAGGACTCAGTCTTAGTTTTTGGGCCGAAGCAATTAATTGTGCAAATTATATAATCAATCGCACTCCTACTAAGGTTCTAGAGAATATCACTCCAGAAGAAGCTTGGAGTTCCATTAAACCAGATGTAAGTCACTTTCGTGTGTTTGGAAGTGAAGCATGGGCCCATATTCCAGATGAAAAGCATAAAGCTTTAGAACCTAAGAGTGAGAAATGTACTTTTGTTGGATATTCTGAAGATGTAAAAGGTTATAGACTTATTCCATTTAAGTCCAAAAATGTTATCATTAGAAGAGATGTAAAATTTGATGAAAATAAATCGGCCTGCGAGCCTAGTCCGGCGGATGTGCCACCTCTTCCTATCTCTTCTATTTTTGAAAACATTTCTTCTTCAGATGATGAAAGCGAGGATGATAATCCTCCCCCACCTTCTCAGGATCCTCAACTTCCAAGATGGGTCCGTGCTACTCGGGATGCAGCAGGTGATCTTGCCGGTGATCCTACAGATCAGCGACGTACACGTTCTCAGTTTGAAAGAGCCTCTTCTTTACTGGCTCAAGCTCCAGTAAATCATGATCCTGACACTTTTGCAGAAGCTTCAGGCCATCCACATTGGGAAGCAGCTATGAATGAAGAATATCATTCATTAATGACAAATGATACATGGGATCTTGTTCCTCTACCAAAGGGACACAAACTTGTTAGATGTAAATGGGTTTACAGAACCAAGTATGGACCAGATGGGAAAGTTGATAAACATAAAGCTCGTCTCGTTGCTAAGGGCTTTTCACAGGTAGAAGGCATTGACTACACTGAAACCTTCTCCCCTGTTGCCAAAATGAACTCTATCCGCCTTGTTCTTTCCCTTGCTGCCTCTTTAAAATGGGAAGTCCATCAGATGGATGTTAAATCTGCCTTCTTGCATGGGGACTTGCAGGAAGAAATCTATATGGAACAACCCATTGGCTTCATACAAACAGACTCCAGCCTTGTTTGTCGACTTAAGAAATCCCTTTATGGCCTCAAGCAAGCTCCTCGGGCTTGGTATGCCAAAATGGATAGCTTTCTTTTAGAATCTGGCTTTTCTAGGTGTCATTCTGACAATACTGTCTACACCAAGAAAGTGGGCAACTCTCTTATCATCCTTGTTCTTTATGTTGATGATCTTATTCTTACTGGTAGTGATCCCAACCTTATAAACCATGTGAAGTCCAGCCTTAAAAGAAATTTGAAATGACAGACTTAGGACACTTACACTATTTTCTCGGTCTTCAAGTCTTGCAATCCCAAGAGGGTATTTTCCTTTCCCAGTCCAAGTATGCTTGTGATATTCTTCGTCATTTTCACATGGAAGACTGTAAGCCATCCCCTTCTCCCTTTCAGTCTGGAGTCAAACTTTCAGTCTCTTGTACTTCTCCTGAAGTTGATGCTACCTTATACCGTCAACTTGTCGGAAAACTCTTGTATTTAACCCATACTCGTCCTGATCTTTCCTTTGTTGTTGGCCTTGTTGCTCGTTTTATGCAAAACCCCCGTGAAAGTCATTGGAAAGCAGCTAAAAGAATACTTCGTTATGTTCGAGGTACAGTACAGTTTGGGATTCATTACAGTGCCAAAGCAGCTCCTCTGTTAGCTGGTTTCACTGATTCTGATTGGGCTGGTGACCCTGATGATCGGAAGTCTACTGCCGGTTATGTCTTCACTCTTGGTTCAGGACCTATTACATGGGCTTGTAAGAAACAGGCCGCCATTTCTCTTTCGTCAGCAGAAGCAGAGTATCGTGGTGCCGTGGAAGCTAGTAAGGAAGCCTTGTGGCTTCGTCAGATCCTATCAGAGTTTGGCTTTGAGCAGCAGCATCCAACCACACTTTGGTGTGATAATCAACGTGCCATTCAGCTATGCAAAGATCGAGTCCAGCATCAGCGCAGCAAACACATTGAACTACACATGCACTTCATCAGAAAGCTCATTCATGACCATGTTCTTGAAGTGCAATATTGTCCAACAGATGATCAGGTTGCAGACATCTTCACAAAGGCTCTCACAGAGGCGAAGTTCACTAAACTTCGATATATGCTTGGAGTTCAGGAAGTTGTCACTAAGGGGGGATAGGCTCTAGTGCCTCCTTCCTTCTCCTATTGTGTCATATTTGTAAATCCTTCAATCCTATCCCAAGTTGTTCTTAAGGGGGGATGTTAGGATATTCCGACACATAGGATATAGTTAAGTTCAACTTGGTCTAGTATAGAGTTAGGTTAGAGTTAGGTAAAGTGTGTTTCTTTACCGTTGTACATTTTGTAACTTACAATCCGACGGTCACGATATGTAGTGATCCGACGGTTCACTCTCACCTCGGTATTACCGACACTTGATCCGTGGCTTGACACCCGATTGGTCCATGAGTTCTATTTAAAGCGCATGGAGGGTCATTGTTCGGGTAATCCGTGCATGAGAGAAGCTTATGTAAATTTTCATTCTTTGATTAATAAATTGCCTGTAGTACCCACGTTGGGACAGGCCGTGGACTGTTTCCCTCCTTGCACTCTGAGGGTTTTAACCACGTCAAAATACTGGTGTATTGATTTGAGATTTGGTTGTGAGCGGTGTCCTTTTGGTATTCTTTCTGTGGAACTTACCCTGTAAATTCCTACATTTAGCACAAGCTGTGCCTGACTTTAGACATCAGACTATCGTCACAGAAAGGAAAATTCCCCCATTTTATTACAGTGCATATATCTTAGATACACTATGTTTCAATTCTGAATTCCCCGTGCTCGGCTGGAGGTGGACGCCACAAGATCCCACGGCCATCCACATATACCATCAGAAACTATGGAAGACCTCTTACAAGCACCATCTGTACCAAGTCTGCAATGGCTTTATGGTGCCTATTCACTATTCTATTTTTGACAAACCCATTTCCAAGATTTCATATCAAGCTTCGTTTGATATAACAGCGGTAGCCAGTTGGTTTGGGGAGGATAGATTTACCTACATAAGAGTTTTCGGCAACCAAGCCAACCCACATGTTCTCCCTCTGTATATACCAGATAAGCTGCTAGCAAGAGAAATTGCCTATCAGATTACCGATGAGAGTGTTACACAAACTCTCAAGAAAGAAAAGAAGAGGGGTTGGCCCTCTTTTCCCTTCAGGTGTGGTGTCTATACTCTGCATGATCTCAAACATGCAGAAAAGGAAGCCACAAAGCTTCAATCTTTAACTCTGGCGACTATCCCAAACAGAACATATGATCCAAGCAAATTTGCCTACAATGCGCTAGAACAGGCCAAATTAACAAAATTCGAGCACAAAGAAGATTGGTTTGACGACCTATTCGTTGCAGCTGAAACAATAGGTCAAGCTAAAGAACTTGCTCGATTGAAATATAATGATGAAGGGCTAACTGAGTTCAATAAGCTTAGAGAACAGAGGTTGCAAACTCTGCCTCTAGATTTACTAGCAACAACCCCGACGACATCATCAAGCGGGCCTGTTCGGCAACAATCAAAGGAACCTCCGATGGTAACAAAGGATGATAAAAAGGAACAGGAGGAAAGGCAGAGAAAAGAAAAAGAAGAACGGCAGAGAGAGAACACGAGGAGAAACAGAGGAAATATAAAGAGGAACAATAGAGGAAAGAGCAAGAAAAAGGACGGGAAGAGTCCCAAACCTAAAACGAGAAATAGACCACCACCGATGTCAATGTGGACACTACCATAGACCCCAAACTATTCCAGGAATGGCAGTAGTTTCATTCCATCATTAGTGGATTGGAATGTTCAAAAGATGGGGACACTTCCAAGACAAATGATACGCAGGACATCACTTCACCTCCGGTTCTAAGTGAAACCAGCGGCCCACCCATTTCTAAGGATGTTGAAGTAATACCAAAGGACCCCTCCGACCAAATCATTCTTCAGGTAGAAGATATTCCTCCCCTAGATTTTTTCTACAGCCCGAGGCATAGAGCAGTTGTAAAGCGATCAAGGAAAGGACGAAGGACTGATCAACCTTCTATCTTTCCAGAGCAAACAGTCATGGGTAATGTAGTATGGAAGGAGGAATTGGACCCCTCCGATGACCTAACAAAGCTCTCGCAGTATGCAGGAGCCTATTCCACAACAACAATCGACAAGGCATCGGAGGTAAGTCTTCTACTGAAGACTAAGGACCAAGAAATTTTTGCACTACAGGCAGAATTGGCCGAGACAAAGCAGAAGGCAGCGCAAGCAGAGGAGCAGTTGCTGGCACAACAGAAAATAAATGATCAATTAACCCAGCAATTGCAGGAAGAAAGGCAAAGGATTGACCAAAATGCAATCCAGAAACAAAAGGAATTGTCGGAGGCATTGGCACAATTGAGAGCAACAAATGAGCAAATGATGAAAACGAAAGATGAGCAAATCGCTCAATTGTCATCGTAGCTTGAAATAATCAAAGGCGCTCCACAGGTGGATGAGTTCAGAAAGGAAGCATCACTAATAAACAATGCATTGATATCACAAATTAGGCTCCTTTTTCAACAACTCACTGAGGCAGAGCCTTTGTGTGAGTTAACTACATCCATTAATCAGCAGGTAGAGAAGGCCAGGAATGAGTTAGACCAGGCCGAAGAGATCATAAGTGGATATCTTGACTGGCAAGATTTTGATCAAGGGAGAGAAGCAAATTTGCCCAAGATTTCAGAAACATATAAAGACATACTTTTTACATAATGGCACACTCAGGTGATGAAAGCAGAAAGGGTAGCTTCAAGGTGTAAATCAACCTCTAGCAACCTAGTTGATCTGGTTAACAACACTCTCTACTTAGCGAATATGATCTCCCAATGTACGCCAGGAAAGATAACAACAACAAACATGTTGGAGCAAACGTGTTATCCTGACTTGGAGGAAAAGGGGAGATTAATCGCTGGGGTTAACAGTTTGACCTTCGATGCATATTGGCTTTTCCTGATTAAGCCGCACACACAGAGAGCCGCCCTTAAGTGTTTAATAGATGCAATCGGGTGTATAATTCCCGACATTCAGGATGCCACCTATGCTGCCCAGCTCAGTTCGCTTCTTAACAAACCACCTGAAGTAGAGCCAATGCTTGCGACAAGTCAGCTCAGGTTTAAAGGCAAGCAGCCTACCTGATGAATCATATCGCCAATTGCCAGATCGCTCCAGGAAATAGGATCAATATGTATTGATGCCAATTATGTAGGATTTTTGTTTATTAGATATTTAGATTAGTTTAGTATTTATAGACCCTTCCATTGTTTTGGAAAGGGTCGTAAAGTTTTGTAACAGACTTAATAGATTGAAGTTTTCACTATTGTGCTTCAGTCAATATTCTTTTATGAAACTTGGCCAATTGTTCTCAATTTAACAAGGTGTTATAGACATTTTTATGCCTAACAGCATGAAGCATGAAATGTCAATAATCTGAGGGATCCAAAGTCCCTAACCATGTTGTTCCTACCCCTAGAGGAACAAGGTCAGCAAACCACAACACTAAATATCAGTTCTCCACCTGAAAACACTCAAAAACAAGCTAATTCTGGATCATGTCAGCTGCTCCACTGAGCATCTGCGCTGAATGTCAACTGCTCCACTCTGTACCTACGCTGAATGTCAAAAGTAATGAAGGCTACCTGCGCTGGGCGAGATTGGCCAAGTGGCACAGTCATTCTGCAAGGTGTCAAGTGCCCAGGAAGCTTCCAAAATGACACTTGGATCAGGGAATTCACCTTGTGATGAGTAATAGGATCTAGATCTCCAAGTGGAAGCAGGAAACTCCAAGTGGACTCAAGAACTGAAGTATAACTGAAGTGGGAGAGGACACTACTCAAATTCATGCCAAGCTCAAGCTGACTCATCCTTTCTCCAAAACTCCTATATATAGAGCTCTCTCATGGGGTCTATGGAGGTTGGAATCTTGTGAATGCAAGGAAGTGTTGTTGGTTTGAGTATAGAACTATTGGGTGATTTGCTTGAAGGAGGTGAAGAGGAGATTTATTTCTGTTGGGAGGTGTTGCTGGATTGGGCCTCTTATGGTTGTAACACTCTCAGAACTTTACTTCTTCCATTAATAAAGCATTTGAGGTTCTTCTATATGCATGTGTCTCAATGGTGTATTGATGCTTGTATATTTGATTTATTCTAATCATTGAATCAATTATGGGTGTATGCTTCTTGTAGTTTCCCTTCCTTGTGCTTTTGCAGGATCTTCGTGTAGCTGGGCCAGTGAAAGAGCAAGGAGCTGGGAGCAAGCAGCAAAGAGGGAAGATTGGATCAATCATTAGCGGAAGATAACGGTTAGTGGATCTCTTCCTCCTCTCTCTTACATCTCATAAAGAAGTGATCTTGAATAGCTTTGCATTCGGTTGTTGCTGAGGTACTATCACCCTTAGAGTGGGATAGGGTCATTCCGTATTGGATACTTTTCCCAACAACAAATTGGCGACTCCGCTGGGGATCGTATCTTGTTGGTTGTTTGTGTTTTTGCTATTCATTTCATAAACACAGGGAGTACCGAATCGAACTGCATTTGGATCTTTCAAATGCAAAGTAGAGGGCAGCTACTCTAGCTCAGTTTCTGGGCACGTTTATGATTTGAAGAGCTGATCCACAAGGACTCTAAATAGCTCTTAGTGATAGCTTTTCATCCTCCTTTTCATCCCTTAGTGTGTACTTGACTGATAGCTTCTGATTTGGCCAAAAACTGTGAATTTTTGAGCAATCTGTGACCCGGAAACCAAGAGAAACGAAAGTTTCGTTCTTCAGTGCAGGCTGTGTGAAGGTTGTCTGCATTTCAGCGCAGTTCCCGAAGGGGCTACCTGCGCTGAATGTCAAACTGACAGTGTACCACCTGCGCTGAACCAGTCTTGCCTTGTGCTACTGGGGTTCCCTGCTGTTTCTTGCCCTGTTTTCACCCTTGTTTTTGCAGCCTGTTACCAGTCAATGTACCTATCTGAAACCAACCTTCCTTGCCACTATTCTGCCTCGGTTGTATAAAGAAACTGTGTTTGTTCTTTGTGTATTTCTTGTATCATTTGCAGTTTCCCATAACAAAAGTGAACTAGTCTTGATGTGGCCTCTTAGATCTAGACCTGTGATTAAGTGTCGTTTTGATCTTAAGAGTTAGTTTGTTGGCTGTTCATAGCTGATTGAGCTTTTGCTTTCGTCATATGGTTTGAATTCATATATTTCTAGTGTCGAAACAAGTAAATCTTATGGTGTCTTTTGATTTTGGACAAGCTTTTTTGCTTTCATTTGAAATTGAATTCGAAGTTATACAACAGCTTTCTTTTTGTATTGCACAAACATTAAGAAAGAGAAAATAAATACCTGCATTTTGCATTTTGCATTTGATAAGTTTGTATGTTGATTTAGGGAAAAAGTGCATTAGTGTGTGCTCTTTGATCTGTGTGAAAAGATGTTGTCTTTCTTTTCCCTCAGTAGTTAAGATTTTCATAAGTCGAAAAGATTGAAAAAGCTTGCTTCTCATCTTAGACTGCATTTAGGAATTTGTATCAAAACATGTCGTGGTGAACCTTGAAAGGCAAACTTTAAAAAGATCAACTTAAAATATATTGAATGAACCTAACAATGCTTTGAAACATAACGCAAACACATAGAGGTCTAAGCTAGAGACGTGTTCCGGCGTCGTTAAACGTAGTGACTGTCGATCTCGACGAAGGTGGGTGATTCCTCCTGAGAGTCGGTGGCACTAATACGGACTTGTGCTCCCACGTACCGTCGCGTATATATTGGGAGACCCCTATAGGCATATATCTTTTATCCATAGGAAGCCGTGTCGGCCGCCCTACTGATTGCAATGCAGTGAACACAGCATTCACGAAGATCGACCACCCGTACCGTAAAACGTATTCTGTGGTTTTGCGAAAGGTTTGGCACACCCTCTGCCTAGATCTCCAGAGCAGTTTCTTTTGGCCTTTTTCAAACTCTATAACTGAAAAATTCCAACCGAGCATTTGTCACTTCGGGCTCGTTAAAACATTGAAGGAGACTAGAGTCATCTTTAGCTTTTTCTCGACTCTTAAAAAGTGAAAAAGCAAGTCGTGTCTAAAGCGTCGTTATAAAATTTATTTTAAACGGAATAATCATCACCTTTCCCTCGTTGATCTTCGAAGTTAGTCTATCACCAGTGAAGTTCCTGTAGAATCGCTAGGCGATCTATTGGATAGACTCAATATGTCTGAACAACCGTCGACGTCTAGGACTGTGTCGTCCGACACAACAGCGGCAGAGCCTCCTGCCGCTACTCCAACGATGTTCGCTGGTATACCATCTGTCCCGGCAAATTGTCCTCAACAACAAGCCGGAGTCCCATCAGGGACGACGACATGGTTAGTTCCTATTTCTTCATCCGGATTATCATCTGGTATTTCTTATGTTGAAACTCAACAAATTGATCCAATGTGTCTTCAAAGGCCAATTTACCCTTTAAGTACTGGATTTCCACCGTATGGAGGGCAGTATGCTCTTTCATTGTTCCCTCCTAGAGAACAACCATATGGGAGTTTACAACAAAGTTCAGGTCAAACTGGAATTACATCCAGCGGTTGGGTACCAATACTGCCTCGACAACCAGGGGTTGTATATTCGATGCAACCAGTGCACCCTGTGTCGGATATTCCCACCACACCTGCTATGGTGAATGCGTCGCTAGTACAAGCACTACCTGTTGTATGTCAACCCCAAGTTTCTCAGGTTGCAGTACAACAGCCTCTTGTCTCAACGACTCAATCACAATCTCAGGGTAGTGCCTCCTTATCTGGAGCGACTCAGGCTCAAACAAGTACTGTGACTCCTCATCTTGGTCAATCATCCAGTATTGGTCAACAACAAATGGTCCAACAACCAAAACTGGTTCAATCTCAACAACCGCCATTCCAACAATCATATCAAGGACCTGAGCAACATGTCTTTGTAAGTAATGGGCAACCATGCTATAATGGTTATGCCCATCAACCTTGTCAAAGTTTCCAGCATTATGCTGGTCTGCAAAGACCCATTGCTCAGGCGATACCATCTTATCCTAGATATGCTTCGCCTAACCTGAACCAACAGTTGCCCTTTATAGCAACTCTAGAATTACCAGATCTAAACCGACTGACGAATGATCTAATTGCTTATGCCCCTTGGTGGCCAGCGACTCCGCATAAACTTCCGTCAGATATTCCTAAATTTAATGAAAAATTCGGGTGAAGATCCATCGAATCATGTGATGACATTCCATCTATGGTGTTCATCGAACACTCTGAATGATGATTCGATAAGACTTCACCTCTTTCAGAGGACGTTAACGGGTCCAGCGGAAAAATGGTATATTGAATTGCCTAGAGCTTCGTTCGACAAATTCAGTACCTTAGCCACAACCTTTTTAACCCATTTTCAATTACCGATAAGGTATGAAACGGGAACAGAACTCCTTACCAACTTCAAAGAGACGACTGCCACCCACATATCTGATCATATACATGAGTGGCGACGTCGTCGTAGGATGGTAAAAACATATGTTCCCGATCAGCTGTTAGCTGAATGGTTTATAAAGTCGTTACTTCCTGCTATAACGGAAGATGTGGCCAAGGGGGGAGTCGTAACAGAGGAGCAAGTTATCGCTCGTGCACAGTATTTGGACTTAGATTATACTCAGTCCGGCACGCTCTACGACAAAATACCCGACGCACCTAGACTGGAATTTTCAATTCCTCCTCCTCCTAAATCAAACAACGACTCTCGCGCCAGCGATGACGTGATTGTAAAGCACAAAATTTATAGTCAAAATGCAAATGAAGAACTTCTTGCCTCAGAAGTAAATGCCATGTCGACTGACAAGCGCAAACAACTGAAGCAACCAGGGGGCAAGAAGAAAAAGAAAGGGAGCAAAAGGAAACCCCCAGTAGGGTGTCATATATGCGATGAGGATCATTGGACGAAAGATTGTCCACATATAGCTGAAGTTAAGAAACTCTTTAAGAGTTCAAAAACCCCAGCAGTATTGACTGATCTGTTTCCTAATCCAGGTCAAAATCTGGTTGCTAATCAAAATGCTTCCCGATCCCAAGTGCTTATGTTGTCTACCTCAAAGCAGCAAAATAATGCTTTGACGAGGAATAAGGATTACAGGAATCCAAAGCTGTCGAACGACAAGGCTAACGAACAACCTAGTAGTTCGACAACAACTTTGACCGAAGTTGTGCCACCCATCGTCCCTGAGCCAATAATAAAGTCGCAAAAGGGAGCAGTACACAAATCAACATTTAATCCTTGTGCGAAAATAGCACAGATAGAGGACCTGGCCCATTCGCCGTCCATTATGTCGACACTTGAGGTACCGCAAAATTGCCTCTCCCAAGAACAAGCTTTATTATCAGCAATATGTGGAATTGACCCAATGGATTCCAATCTTGTCGCCTTTGATCATAAAGGATATGACCCTCAGTTACCAGCTCAACTAGCTTTCCTTATTCAAGTGAAAGCCCTCAACAAAATTGTTCATCGAACAATTATTGATGAGGGGGCATCTACATGTCTTATGTCGATGAGTTGCTGGAAATATTTAGGCTCACCACCCCTGTCGAAATCGTCAACGACATTAAAAGCATTTGATGGATGATCATACACTCCATACGGGATTTTATGTAACTTGCAAGTTGAACTGGGGGGCAAAACAGTAGGAATTGATGTTGAAGTAATTGATGGAAACCTCGATTACAACATCCTACTCGGAAGACCATAGATCTATGCCATGGCCGCAGTTGTGTCGACCTACTTCAGGAAGATTGCATTTCCCTTCCAAGGAGGAATTACAATCGTTGACCAACAAACTTTTCTCCACAACAGTTCACAAGTTACGGGAAGCATTCCAATGATCCATGGAAGGAATCATTCGCTCCAAAATATCAGAGTAGGTCTCCTAAAAGACCCTGCCTTAATGGGTACTTTTGCCCTACCGCCCCCAAGTAATTTGGCGGAAGTGGCCACAGTGGAATATGAAACCTTCTATGTCTGATGGATTTGGACTCCGAGGACGGTTCTAATCTTGTGTCAACCTCATTAAAAAATGAAACAAATCCCCGAGGGAAACCTTCATTCCAACCACCGAGTTGAATGCAATGAAGCTTGGGGGGTGTGCACCTCGATTTGCATTATTATGCTGGGGGCATGCAAACTCCGAGCAGTTTTAGCACATAGTTCATGCTCGTTAAAAAAATAAACATAAGATTGAGCAGTGTTTTGGCGCATTCAAGCTCGTTAAAAAATGAACCCATCCCGGTAAATAACCATTAAGCGTGTAACCTGATCAACCATAAAAAGCCTTGGTCATGTTTGCACTTGCCACCTCCATTCCATTTGGCCGATCGTTCACCCCCATATGATTGTTTACCCATTTTGAGGAACAGCTGCGAAGAGTGATCTCACTTAGCCATCCTTGTGACACTGCCGTGATTGGAAAATTCCAACCTGTACCTGGAATCTGCTGCTATCCCTGTTTATCACTCGTTCCTCAAAAGACGAGTCTTCTTTGAGCTCTTTTCTCCTGACTCGTAAAATATGAAAAGTTCGCTGAGTTTTGGCCTTCCAGCTCGTTAAAGTGACCGGAAGAGCTATCCCTCCTCTAGATTTTAATCTTTTTGGACCTGAGGGATTATTACACAAAAAGGTCGAGCGCTTGTTTTATTCGGCTCGTTAAAGTTATCGAAAACTCATCCCTTCTGTATTGTTTTATACTTTTTCGGACTTAAGGGATTAGATGACGAAAAAGGAATTTTGGAGTTAACTTTCTGTACCTTTTCAGACTCTCTAAAAATGAAAAGGACCGAGTTTTCTTTGTCGTTAGACTCGTTAAAATGATTAAATAGCGACAAACTTGTCTTTAGACGAGAACGAGTTTCCCTATCGCTAGGCTCGTTAAAACATAGTGATGGGCTTGCCCGAAGGGCAGGTTATAGAACAAGCATATGTTATCCTCCTCAAGCTTGACAAAAATAAAGAGGTACTGGTCAGAAATGACTGGGGAAAAATTGGGAGAACCTCAAAGCTTTAATGGTAGCAAGTCGCTCTTGAACATAACACTTTGTCCTCCGTATCACATCGGGTTGGGTTGTTTCATTCACCGGTCTCATCACCATGGTCCTCGCCAAACCATCCACATTTGGGGTAATGCTACCGATCCATCACATCAGTTTCGTTATATGTTCAAGAGATGTCGTTCAGAAAGAGTCAACCGTGTCCCATCCACTGCCATACATTATCCTTCATCCACCCATGATCGCCACCCTGAATCATATTTCACAGATTGTTTTCACCTCCACTAAAATCATTAGCTCCGTTCCGTGTCACTGATGTGGGATTCGTTAAGGCCCTCCTTTGACGGATTGCTTCTTGTCAACTTCAGCTCATTATCTAAGAAGTTGATCTAGGAACACCCCCCTCAGTACTTTGAAGCTTGCATGCCTCAATGGCAAGTTTCTCACTTCCGGCGACAGGTGTACATCAATGACCTTCGACCAGAAGATTTTGCGTGGTGTTCGATGCCAAGTCCTTTATTCACACCACGTGAATTGTACTGCAGTACCTTGAGGGTCATTATCATTATCGGTGATTCCTCTCGTGCTTGTTAACGGTTTACATTATTGACCGGTAATCAAGGGATGTCTTTCCATGTTCGACTTCAGCGCAATTCTCACATGGATCGACTTGTACTTAGAGTGAAGATCGAACAAGTTTGAAGACCCCGGATCTAGTTTCATCCATCCGGGCTGCGATATATATTCAGGAAATATAAAGACATTTGATATGTACATTATTACAGCAGATGATCATCCTACTCAAAGGATGATAATTTCAGCAGAGAATTATCAGTCTACTATCAGTTGGTCGTCTATTATGTGTACCAAAATGAATTTATAAAGCTGAGCATGGGAATTCCCGCCTCAGCTAGATCATGAAAGCAGAATGAAAAATAATGTATTGTATTGTATTTATTACAGGGCACCTCTCAGCGATTGAATGAACTTCGGATCCTCCTGATAAAGCATTTCACCCGATAAACGACCTCATACTTTAGGGGGCAACTGTTATAGACATTTTTGTGCCTAACAGCATGAAGCATGAAATGTCAATAATCTGAGTGATCCAAAGTCCCTAAACATGTTGTTCCTACCCCTAGAGGAACAAGGTCAACAAACCACAACACTAAATATCAGTTCTCCACCTGAAAACACTCAAAAACAAGCTAATTCTAGATCATGTCAGCTGCTCCACTGAGCATCTACGCTGAATGTCAACTGCTCCACTCTGTACCTGCGCTGAATGTCAACAGTAATGAAGGCTACCTGCGCTGGGCGAGATTGGCCAAGTGGCACAGTCATTCTGCAAGGTGTCAAGTGCCCAGGAAGCTTCCAAAATGACACTTGGATCGGGGAATTCGCCTTGTGATGAGTAAGAGGATCTAGATCTCCAAGTGGAAGCAGGAAACTCCAAGTGGACTCAAGAACTGAAGTATAACTGAAGTGGGAGAGGACACTAGTCAGCTTCATGCCAAGCTCAAGCTGACTCATCCTTTCTCCAAAACTCCTATATATAGAGCTCTCTCATGAGGTCTATGGAGGTTGGAATCTTGTGAATGTAAGGAAGTGCTGTTGGTTTGAGTATAGAACTATTGGGTGATTTGCTTGAAGTAGGTGAAGAGGAGATTTCTTTCTGGTGGGAGGTGTTGCTGGATTGGACCTCTTATGGTTGTAACACTCTCAGAACTTTACTTCTTCCATTAATAAAGCATTTGAGGTTCTTCTATATGCATGTGTCTCAATGGTGTATTGATGCTTGTATATTTGATTTATTCTAATCCTTGAATCAATTATGGATGTATGCTTCTTGTAGTTTCCCTTCCTTGTGCTTTTGCAGGATCTTCGTGTAGTTGGGCCAGTGAAAGAGCAAGGAGCTGGGAGCAAGCAGCAAAGAGGGAAGATTGGATCAATCATTAGCGGAAGATAACGGTTAGTGGATCTCTTCCTCCTCTCTCTTACATCTCATAAAGAAGTGATCTTGAATAGCTTTGCATTCGGTTGTTGCTGAGGTACTATCACCCTTAGAGTGGGATAGGGTCGTTCCGTATTGGATACTTTTCCCAACAACACAAGGAAGCTTCTTTATGCAATTGTGCACTATTTTCGTTGTTGAGGATGTTTTTGCGTTGAAGGAAGAACTACAAATAGCGATTGATATTTGGGAGTGTCAAGCAGCTCATATGGTACTTCTATCTATGTCTGAATTCATTCCTTTTATATGAATTGTTATGTGATTATTCTTGCTATTGTTGATTAAATGCATGCGCTGTAACAGCATATCTTTATTCATTCCACTATTGGATGTTTTACGATTTGCCTTTTCTTTTAATCATGCATGTGACAATGATATAAATGATAAAGTGTGGTAATATCGCCTTAATCGCTTTGCTCAACTATTTAGGCATAGAAATCATGAACGGAATAACATCCATGTTTGTCAAATGGAGTCATCTACATGCCCGTTTATAGATACGGATCATCAAGCGCTGCACTTTAAAAGCTCAATAAGTCCCCGAGGTAGATCATACTTATTATATTCTTGCTGATAGTTTTAGTTATTCGCTCATCGCTAGCGTAGTTTATAATCATCCATCCATCCCGTTTATCTATTTTTGGGAAACTGGTCCCATTATCCCCAGTCGGAGCCACTATTTCAAACGGAAAAGGAGTTGTACTAAGGTCCGGACCGGGTGGTTATCCCCGATGTTGTTGCAGCAATTTGGGATCAACATTTTTGGCACTAGAAGGAGGGCCTCAACTGTGAATGGCACATAATTCAAAACCTATAAGCCATTCTAAGATTAATTCTCCATCTGTATCCCCTCGATCTTCCCATTTACATACTGGTTCGCCGGTATCCAAACAAGGAGAAGGGGAATCAACTACCACTGCTCAAACTAATCATACTCCAGAACAATTAAGTCTTGAATCACCTGAAGTCCAGTCTCTTATCCACAAACTTAAGAGCTTCTCGATTTCACCACAGAAATCTGAGGTATCACAAAGCAGTGTGACTTCGCAGTTCAATTTAACTCATCCTCTCACCAGACTTCAGAGCGAAAAACTCGGTATTGAACCCACCGAGTTCCCTTTACCCAAAAGGAAAAAGACGAAGAAAATTACTGAAGGATCTGATAGTGGAGAGCTTTCATCCACATCCTCCATTGCATCTTCCCCTCTGCAAAGTCAACCATCCACTCCCCCATTACATAGTGTTGTTCACCAGGGATTAGAAGCCTCAACATCCCAACCCACTCACTCCTCACCATTAATTTCATCCCATACATCTGGAATTCCAACAGTAGTATCAACCACTGCTGCTATTATAATGGCAGACCCATGGACCAGGCCAGGTGCAGTCAACATGCCTGCACCATTGCATCCTTTACCAGATGCTCCTGAAAAATGGCTACCTAAATTTAACCCAGATGATGGGACCGAGGCTGAAGAACACATTAATAATTTTATGTTAGCAGTCAACTTGAAAGGAGTGACAGAACAAGATGTTGTTGTAAGACTCTTCCCTTACACCTTGCAAGGATCAGCAGGATCCTGGTATTTTTCTTTACCCTCTGGTTCCATTACCAGTTGGAACACTTGCCAAGAGCAGTTTCTTACCAAATATGGAGATGATAGGTCCTTAGCTACTTTAATAAACAACCTCTCCAATCTGAGAATAGAGCATAGAGAACCAATAAAGGAATTTAATGCTAGATTTAATAAACTCCTGAATAAAATCCCTACAGCTTCTAAACCAAGTGAACAAATTCGAAGCGAATGGTATATTACCGCCCTACTTGCCAATATAGCCATTTTTGTAGACAGGGCTGGGAAACCTACCTTAGCTGAAAACATGAGAGAAGCACTTGTTGTGGAAAGGCGCATCAATGCTCTAGAGAAGAAAGCTGATTTGGAAGACAGTAAAGCCCTAAAAGTCTCATTTAAAGAAGATTCCAAGAAGAAAACCCCAAAAGACCCATATGACATGGAGGGTTTGCAAAAGGTCCTGAAAACTTTGTCTAACGAAATGGTTGAAATAAAGAAGCAGGTGGCTGAAACCTCAAACAAAAGACCATTTAGGACTTATAAGAAAACTGAAACAAAGCCACCGAGTGTCATATCTAACGCAAATTCAGAGCAAGAAGAAGAGGAAGAGGAAACAACCTCACAAACTGATGAAGAAGAAGAAGTAGCTGAATGCCACGGAATGTGGGATTTTATACTCCCCAACTCTGATACTGATAATGAAGAAGAAGCCTTTCCGGTTACTACAAGAAGTAAAAGTACTTCTGAACCTGCCCAGGCAACTTCAAAGAAAAGGAGTGCAGGTGCTACCACAACAAAGGAAAAAGTTCCTCCAAAGAAATCGCCTATAGTAGTTCCCCAAAACCAGCCTTCAACTTCTAATTCTCCTTCAACATCCAAAACATTAGTGGTATCTGATTCAATGGAATGTAACATTGTTGATGACATGAAGAAAACTAAAGCAAACATAACTATGTTTGAACTTAGTAAATTAAAGCATCAACAAAAATTACTTCTTAAAGAATTGAATGTCGTTCCCTCTACACCCCTTCCTAGTGCAAAAGCTGCTAATGATTCAGGCCAACCTCCTCCAGGTATGGTTGAAGCTACCGATTCAGTTCTAATTGGAGATAGATCGAATTCTCATACTCCACCCTTCCTGCTGACCTATGAGATTTATAACAGAAACCTGCACAACTGTTTGATTGACTCAGGGGCATCATCTAATATAATGCCAGCTTCAGTTTTCTCTAAACTGAATATTGAACCCCAGAAGTCTGCTATTCATATTGTATAGGTGGACAGGACCAAAGTGCAGGTTGTGGGAGAAATTAATTCCGCAACTATCAGGTTTTCTGCTGATCCCAGAGTTGTACAAAGGATTGACATCCTAATAGCTGATATACCTGAAATTTACGGTTTAATTCTGAGTAGAGATTGGTCCGAAAAATTGCATGGGTATATTTCCACAGATTGGTCACATGTGTGGCTTCCCTATAAGGGCAAGCCAAATCAAATAAGGATCGATCGAGAGAAACACATGACCCACACAGTTACTGAATTTGAGCAAGAAAACCAACCTGTAGCGTTCAACAACAACATTTTGGGGAATTATTCGTCAGAGTCATTCTTTGGCAACTTTGTTGCCCAACCATCTCCTTTTTTAGCCAATCATTTTACATCTCAGATTGAAATTTTTTCACAAACTGATAAGTCTAGATGTTTTAATGATGCTGAGGAAAATGTAAATACTTTTGTTAATACCTCTTTATTTTGGTCTTTATATTTTGATGGCTCTAAGTCCAACGAGGGCTCAGGAGCAGGTTGCATTTTGGTTAGTCCACAAGGAGAAAAGACGATGTTGTCTTGTAGGATAGAATTTGAATGCACTAACAACACAGCCGAATATGAAGCTTTAGTCCAGGGATTATATAAAGCAATCGACCTTAAAGTGCAATATCTAAAAGTATTCAGCGATTCTGAAATTATTGTTAAACAGGTGAGGAATGCAATTCATTGTCTTTCAAATCATCTCAAGCATTATCAATCGCTAGTACAAGATCTTACCTCACACTTTTCAGCATTTAACATTTCCTCCATTCCTAGGTCGCAAAACTCGGCAGCTGACCTACTAGCCAATGTAGCTTCCAAGCTTCTACCTTTTGAAGACTACAGCCCTGATAGATTTTCCGTAGAATTACTTTTTAGGCCTTCAATTCCCGACAATGTCACTAATTGGAGAGTATTTAACCATGATGAAGATATTTTACAATTTCTAACTTCTGAAAAGTCCTATGACGAACAAATTATTGAGGAAAATGACCACGATCTACAAATGAAAGAAACACCTCAGGAAAATTCAATTCCTAAACCAGTGGTAAAGCTCGAAGATCTTTATGATATCAAAGACAGGTTTAAACCTGTAATTAATGCAAAGCTCCAAAGTTCTACCCTTAGGTTTGAATTGATAAATCTAGGTACTGACCATGCTCCTCAAAACATTAATTTAGGATTAGGACTTTCCTTGAAAGAAAAGGAGGCATTCATTAAATTGTTAAGAAAAAATAAACAGGTCTTTGCTTGGAAGTATGATGATTTGAAGACATATGATACATCCATTATCCAACACACCATTCCTATGCTTCCTGATCAGAAACCAATTCAGCAGAAGTTAAGAAAAATACATCCAAATTTAGAGAGCCAGATAAAGTCGGAACTTAACAAACTCTTGAAAGCCAAAATTATTTTTCCTATCTGACACTCAAACTGGGTCTCTAATATGGTGCCAGTCAGAAAGAAAAATGGCGACATTCGAATTTGTATCGATTTCAAAAATTTAAACAAAGCGAGCTTGAAAGACAACTTCCCATTACCTACTATGGAGAAAATACTCCAATCAGTAGCAGGCTCTGAATTGATGTCTTTTCTTGATGGATTCTCAGGATATAACCAAGTTCTGGTTCATCCTGATGACCAATTTAAAACCACATTCAAAACAAAATGGGGGACATATGCATATCAGAAAATGCCTTTCGGACTTATAAATGTAGGAGAGACATTCCAAAGAGCTATGGATATAGCCTTTAGAGGGTTGATTAATAGAACAGTAGTCGTCTATGTAGACGATATTACTGTATTCTCTAAGAAGAGGTATAATCATTTGCATGATCTAAATCAAATCTTTCAGCGTTGCAAAAGATATGGTATTTCTCTTAACCCAAAAAAGTATTTCTTTGCTCTTGATCAAGGAAAACTCTTAGGTTTTATTGTATCCAAAGATGGCATTTATATCGACCCTGATCGGATCAAAGAAATCTCTGAAATCCCTTTCCCACACAATAAAAAGTCGATGCAGTCATTTTTAGGCCAGATCAATTTTGTTAAAAGATTTGTTCCTGATTTTTCTCAAATTATATTACCACTTCAAACAATGATCAAGAAGAATTCAGTCTTCAAGTGGGGATCAGCAGAAAAGCAAGCTTTTGATATAATCAAAAAATCAATAATCAATGCCCCAGCCTTGAATACTCCAAATTTTTCTAATCATTTTACATTGTATACAATTGCATCCGACGTATCTTATGCTGCAGTACTCACGCAACTAAATGAACACAATTTGGAAGCACCCATTTCGTTCTTCAGCTCGAATCTTCAGGGTGCTGAATTAAATTACTCCGATGTAGAAAAACAAGCCTTTGCTGTATTTAAAGCAGTCAAACATTATAGACCCTTCCTTTTGAAAACCCATAGAAAAGTGATAGTTCCTTTCCCAGCAGTTAGGAAACTATTAATCCAAAAAGAGCTGGGTGAAAAAAGGGCAAATTGGGTCACAGCGCTTCAAGAGTATGACTTAGAAATTAGGCTAGCAAAGATTGTTAGGGGTCAAGGTTTTTGCAGGATATTGGCAGGAGCATCCAACATTCCAAAATCAAGCGATACAGATCAAACTCAAGAAATCAATCAGATAAATGTTACTGATTCTGGATCTCAATATGCAGATTTAATATTTTATTTAAAGAATGGTTATGCACCTCCAGATTTGTCTTACAAAAACAAAAGGGCCATTAGGTTAAAAGCGAAGAATTTTACAATTATTGATGACGTGCTTTTTAGGCAGAATTATGATTCTATCTTGTTAAGATGCCTTGAGAAACCTGAAGCCCAAAAAGTTTTGCAGGAGTTACATGATGGACCAGCAGGAGGACATTTCAGAGCTGACACAACAGCTCACAAAATTATTCATGCTGGTTACTATTGGCCTACTTTGTTTAAAGATGCCCACGAGTATGTAAGGAAATGTCTCAATTGTCAAACTTCTAGTGGAAGACAACGTAAATCAGCTTTCCCTCTGCAACCAATCAACATTGAACAACCATTTGAGCAATGGGGATTGGATATCATTGGGGAAATCACTCCATCGTCTTCAAAACAACATAAGTGTATCCTTACTGCTACCGATTATTTTACTAAGTGGGTTGAGGCAATCCCTTTAAAGATAGAAAATTCTGAAGAAATCATTGAATTCATAGATCAATTCATTATTACCAGGTTTGGTGTCCCAAATGCTCTTGTTTTTGATAATGCATCTTACTTTTCAGGCAATGCTATGTTTGATTTTGCTATTAAAAGAGGATTTAAGTTAAAATATTCTGCTAATTACTATCCCCAAGGAAATGGTTTAGCGGAGTCCACTAATAAGAATCTGATTAAAATCATTAAGCGAACTATCGAACAAAATCAGAAAAATTGGCACAAATCCTTAGTGTTTGCATTATGGGCTGATAGGATAACACAGAAAGCTTCTATTGGAACTTCTCTGTTTAATCTTGTGTATGGAAAAGAAGCAGTACTGCCCACAAATCTTGTTCTTCCTTCTTTAGCCCTAGTTCAGTTCATTGAGGAAAATCCTTCCTCTT
The DNA here is from genome assembly GCA_031772625.1 of Pinus tabuliformis. NCBI lineage: Eukaryota > Viridiplantae > Streptophyta > Pinopsida > Pinales > Pinaceae > Pinus > Pinus tabuliformis. The sequence continues at coordinate 2,011,860,885 of CM062818.1, read as the reverse complement.
CTATTCAGCTTAGATATGACCAAATTATAAAATTAGAAGAGGAAAGAGAAAAAGCCAGGGTTATTCACGCCAAACATCAGCAAGTCATCAAAGCAGCTTTTGATTCAGTCTCATCTGGTTCAAAACAATTCCAAGTTGATGATCTAGTTCTGAAATGGGGCAAAGCCCATGAGGACAAGGGTAAACACTCCAAGTTCCAGAAGTTGTGGCTTGGACCATTTCAGATCTGTGAAAAGATAGGCCATTCAACCTTTATATTGCAAGATTTATTAGGTTTGAGAGATTCTCTCCCCGTTAGTGGCCTTATCTTGAAGAAATTTTTAACTGAGGAGGTAACCCCTTCTCCTTTCATTTCAGTAGGATTTTATAGTTTGTAGGATTTTTAGAAAATAAGGTTGTGAGATATCTCCCATTGACCTTTTGCTGTGTTTGAAAAAGTTATCCCACAGAACCAGTATGAACATTTGCTTTTAAATAATAGAACTTTTAACCAAAAAGGATAATTTCTAGGAAATTAGATATCATTGTATTCTGAAACCACAGTTCAAGTTTTGTCAACTCCTCTCAAAAGCATAGAAGTATTGTAAATCATTTTCTGTTTTCAAATTGGTCTCGAAAGGTTATCAATATCAAGATAGAAGTCAATCCAATTTCAGCATCTTCAACTCTTATCCTGTTGTCCATTTACTCTTAAGGAGAAAATTGTCCATCCCATTCACTAAAGTTTATGAATTTTCAGAGTGTAATTCTAAAATATAAGATATTAAAGATAAGAGGTCTTATTACAATCTTGCTTACCATGTTCATAGGGAAATAGTTTATCTGACATTACCAATACTGCAAACCAAAACAGGGTAATGGCTTGAAATTACAAGACAACGGGTCTCATCACGAGCCAGCTTGTTCAGTTAGACTACTACCAGTGAATGGCATTGTCAATAGCTGGCCACCAAACCAGGACAATGGATTTTATCTTATCAACAACAGAAAAGGAAAGGAAGTACAAAATATCAAAACATATTTTGAATTCATTCTGTTAATCACACTCTTAATTGAATGGGACAATGGACAATCACATGGTTAAAAGGTATCCCTGTCGAAACTGTAGATGTTTGCTGGCAGCAGAGGCTCTACCTATGACAGATGAGTTTACTATAAAAGCTGATTTGGAAAGGTATTCTATTTTATCATTATAAACCAATAAAGGCCTATTTTAAACTTATAATGTATTTATTTTCTAAAAAAAAAAATAAAAAAAAAAGAGGAAGTCAACAAAATAATTTCATTTTTCTCAGAATACATAGAAATCTAGTTATATTAGAATTTTCCCCTTTGATTGAAACTCTATTTTGAAAAGTTTAAGTATTTCTATCATTTCCAGAGATAACTGGTTCTTCCAGCGAATCTCCAATTGTTGTGCTCTACAACAACCCCCCATTTCATATCATTTTTAAGTATAAATATTAACGTATGAAATGGGTCCCTTTAAAGTTTAATTGGTATCAATAATTTTATTGTTCAAAAGAGGTCCGATAATCAAATGAACTCATTTTATAAAACCCTTTTTGAAAAACCCATTTAAAGAAATAAGGCAAATCTTTGTCATTGCGATAAAGCGATCGCAAGATCGCATATCACAATGACATAAGAAATATAAATAAATGACACATTGATTTCCGCCGATGCGATATCGCAATCGGCGATCGGAAAAACTTCATGCACATTTTAAAAGCGCCCCATGCCATTAGCCCCGATGCGATGCGAAATCGGCGATCGGATATCGGCGGTAATCTTTACTTAAGTCTTAATATGCTCAAAGCTTTTCCCCCGACACGATGCAGTCGGCAGTCAGCAATCGGCAATATCCAATGCACATCATTAAGGCGCACAGGTCATACCCCCGATGCGATCCGATATCGCTATCGGTGATCGGCGATACACTATATGTGCACTTTATAATCCTCATCCCCCCGATGTGATCTGATATCGCTATCGGCGATCGGCGATACACTATATGTGCACTTTATAATCCTCATCCCCCCGACGCGATGCAATAAAGCACAGTTTTCAATAAAAAGCCGTTAAGTGATGGGATAATGCAATTCATTCATATTTAAAGATTGATCGGTTAAGCAGTCATTTACCTGCACTCAACCGCCAAAACACCCACTGCACGCTTAAGTGAATCATTCAGCCGAATAACGATATAATGGGCATTTAAGGGATGACAGGTTTTAAACGGCCAATCAATGAGATCATAATTCTTAAAATCTTTCCATGGATTGTGTCTGCGCCTATTTTTAAAGACTAATCCCTTATTATGCACCTATGCTTATGTTCTCATTACTGGCAAGTTTTCATTGCTATCTCTGTATTACGCACATTTGTCTCTCTGTGCAGAATCCATCCAAAAGAGAAAACGAAAACAAGATGGGGAAGAAATCTAAGAAGACTGCAGGCGCCTCCACTATGTCAGCAGCAGGACAAGCTCTTGTGGATAAGAAGAAGGGCTTAATTTCCGATACTACATGCACGGGCCTCACCAGAGTCACTTGGCAAGGCACTTACAATTTGATTGAAGCCGAACAACCAGAAAAGACAGTAATAGAAGCTACTGAGGATCCTACTCGCAAGTCTGATTGTACTCTCAAAGATTTAGCCGACTCTTTCCTTCATAGAATAGCGGCTAGGGAGCAAATTCTCCCATACACAGATGTAGTGCGGTGGGCGATTCAAGAAATCCCAATTTTGGACAGAACTTTCAACACTAGAGATGGGAGAATCTTCGGATCATTCAGGCCAGATGATCTAAGACAAATGTATCATTTTCCCGAGCCGGAGAAGATATATAATAAAGCATTCCTTGAGAAGTTTGCAAATGAAAATGAAGTTGAATTTGAACCCATCCGGGATTGGAGACAAAATCCAGCCAAACACAAGCACGAATCTTCGGGTAAGTACTAAGTCGACTCTCTGGCTTCTCCTTATTGCTATGCGGGGATAATGATGTGTAGATTATGAGGATTGCATGACTCTGCTAATTTTACCATAGAGATGGTTCCTCTAATGGAGGCAGCTGTAAACGGTATAATTATGGATTGGGCCACCATCCTTTCTGACAAATTAGCACAAGTTGTGCGTGACTTTAGACATCAAACTATCGTCACAGAAAGGAAAATTCCCCCATTTTATTACAGTGCATATATCTTAGATACATTATGTTTCAATTCTGAATTCCCCGTGCTCGGCTGGAGGTGGACGACACAAGATCCCACGGCCATCCACATATACCATCAGAAACTGTGGAAGACCTCTTAGAAGCACCATCTGTACCAAGTCTACAATGGCTTTATGGTGCCTATTCACTATTCTATTTTTGACAAACCCATTCCCAAGATTTCATATCAAGCTTCATTTGATATAACAGCGGTAGCAAGTTGGTTTGGGGAGGAGAGATTTACCTACATAAGAGTTTTCGGCAGCCAAGCCAACCCACATGTTCTCCCTCTGTATATACCAGATAAGCTGCTAGCAAGAGAAATTGCCTATCAGATTACGGCTGAGAGTGTTACACAAACTCTCAAGAATGAAAAGAAGAGGGGCTGGCCCTCTTTTCCCTTCAGGTGTGGTGTCTATACTCTGCATGATCTCAAACATGCAGAAAAGGAAGCCACAAAGCTTTAATCTTTAACTCTAGCGACTATCCCAAACAGGCCATATGATCCAAGCAAAGTTGCCTACAATGCGCTAGAACAGGCCAAATTAACAAAATTCGAGCATAAAGAAGATTTGTTTGACGACCTATTCGTTGCAGCTGAAACAATAGGTCAAGCTAAAGAACGTGCTCGATTGAAATATAATGATGAAGGGCTAACTGAGTTCAATAATCTTAGAGAACATAGGTTGCAAACTCTGCCTCTAGATTTACTAGCAACAACCCCGGCGACATCATGAAGCGGGCCTGTTCGGAAACAATCAAAGGAACCTCTGGTGGTAACAAAGGATCATAAAAAGGAACAGGAGGAAAGGCAGAGAAAAGAAAAAGAAGAACGGCAGAAGAGAGCACACGAGGAGAAACAGAGGAAAGATAAAGAGGAACAACAGAGGAAAGAGCAAGAAAAAGGACGGGAAGAGTCCCAAACCGAAAAGGAGAAACAGACCACCACCGATGTCAATGTGGACACTACCATAGACCCCAAACTATTCCAGGAATGGCAGCAGTTTCATTCCATCATCAGTGGATTGGAATGTTCAAAAGATGGGGACACTTCCAAGACAAATGATACGCAGGACATCACTTCACCTCCGGTTCTAAGTGGATCCAGCGGCCCACCCATTTCTAAGGATGTTGAAGTAATACCAAAGGACCCCTCCGACCAAATCATTCTTCAGGTAGAAGATATTCCTCCCCTGGATGTTTTCTACAGCCCGAGGCATAGAGCAGTTGTAAAGCGATCAAGGAAAAGACGAAGGACTGATCAACCTTCTATCTTTCCAGAGCAAACAATCACGGGTAATGTAGTATGGAAGGAGGAATTGGACCCCTCCGATGACCTAACAAAGCTCTCACAATATGCAAGAGCCTATTCCGCAGCAACAATCGACAAGGCATCGGAGGTAAGTCTTCTACTGAAGACTAAGGACCAAGAAATTTTTGCACTACAGGCAGAATTGGCCGAGACAAAGTAGAAGGCAGCGCAAGCAGAGGAGCAGTTGCTGGCACAACAACAAATAAATGATCAATTAACCCAGCAATTGCAGGAAGAAAGGCAAATGATTGCCCAAAATGCAATCAAAAAACAAAAGGAATTGTCGGAGGCATTGGCACAATTGAGAGCAGCAAATGAGCAAATGATGAAAACGAAAGATGAGCAAATCGCTCAATTGTCATCGCAGCTTGAAATAATCAAAGGTGCTCCACAGGTGGATGAGTTCAGAAAGGAAGCATCACTAATAAACAATGCATTGATACCACAAATTAGGCTCCTTTGTCAACAACTCACTGAGGCAGAGCCTTTGTGTGAGTTAACTACATCCATTAATCAGCAGGTAGAGAAGGCCAGGAATGAGTTAGACCAGGCCGAAGAGATCATAAGTGGATATCTTGACTGGCAAGATTCTGATCAAGGGAGAGAAGCAAATTTGCCCAAGATTTCAGAAACATATAAAGACATACTTTTTACAGAATGGCACACTCAGGTGATGAAAGCAAAAAGGGCAGCTTCAAGGTGTAAATCAACCTCCAGCAACCTAGTTGATATGGTTAACAACACTCTCTACTTAGCGAATATGATCTCCCAATGTACGCCAGGAAAGATAACAACAACAAACATGTTGGAGCAAACGTGTTATCCTGACTTGGAGGAAAAGGGGAGATTAATCGCTGGGGTTAACAGTTTGACCTTCGATGCATATTGGCTTTTCTTGATTAAGCCGAACACACAAAGAGCCGCCCTTAAGTGTTTAACAGATGCAATCGGGTGTATAATTCCCGACATTCAGGATGCCACCTATGCTGCCCAGCTCAGTTCGCTTCTCAACAAACCAGCTGAAGTAGAGCCAATTCTTGCGACAAGTCAGCTCAAGTTTAAAGGCAAGCAGCCTACCTAATGAATCATGTCACCGATTGCCAGATCGCTCCAGGAAATAGGATCAATATTTATTGATGCCAATTATGTAGGATTTCTGTTTATTAGATATTTAGATTAGTTTAGTATTTATAGAACCTTTCGTTGTTTTGGAAAGGGTCGTAAAGTTTTGTAACAGACTTAATAGACTGAAGTTTGCACTATTGTGCTTCAGTCAATATTCTTTTATGAAACTGGGCCAATTGTTCTTAATTTAACAAGGAAGCTTCTTTATGCAATTGTGCACTATTGTCGTTGTTGAGGATGTTTTTGCGTTGAAGGAAGAACTACAAATAGCGATTGATATTTGGGAGTGTCAAGCAGCTCATATGGTACTTCTATCTATGTCTGAATTCATTCCTTTTAAATGAATTGTTATGTGATTATTCTTGCTATTGTTGATTATATGCATGCGCTGTAACAACAGATCTTTATTCATTCCACTATTGGATGTTTTACGATTTGCCTTTTCTTTTAATCATGCATGTGACAATGATATAAATGATAAAGTGTGGTAATATCGCCTTAATTGCTTTGCTCAACTATTTAGGCATAGCAATCATGAACAAAATAACATCCATGTCTGTCAAATGGAGTCATCTACATGCCTGTTTATAGATACGGATCATCAAGCGCTGCACTTTAAAAGCTCAATAAGTCCCCGGGGTAGATCATGGTTATTATATTCTTGCTGATAGTTTTAGTTATTCGCTCATCGCTAGCGTAGTTTATAATCATCCATCCATCCCGTTTATCTATTTTTGGGAAATTGGTCCCATTATCCCCAGTCGGAGCCACTATTTCAAATGGAAAAGGAGCTGTAGTAAGGTCCGGACCGGGTGGTTATCCCCGATGTTGTTGCAGTGATTTTCGAGGTATCAACACAACCATAAATCGAAGTTTAGTAAACTTTGCCTCTGTGAGAGCCTTTGTGAAGATGTCTACAACTTGATCATCGGTTGAACAATATTACACTTCAAGAACATGGTCATGAATGAGATTTATGATGAAGTGCATGTGTATTTCAATGTGTTTTTTGTGCTTATGTTGGACTGGATCTTTGCATATTTGAATGGCACTTTGATTATCACACCAAAGTGTAGTCAGATGTTGCTAAAGAAATCCAAACTCTGACAAGATCTGACGAAGCTATAGGGCTTCCTTACTAGCTTCTGTTGAAGAAATAGAAATGACACTTTGTTTCTTGCAAGCCCATGTAATAGGTCTACAACCAAGAGTGAATACATAACCTGCAGTAAACTTCCGATCATCAAGGTCACCAACCCAATCTGAATCAGTGAAACCAACCAATAGAGGAGATGCTTCTGCATTGTAATGAATCCCAAACTGAATTGTACCTCGAACATAATGAAGTATTATTTTAGCTTCTTTCCAATGAATTTCATGTGGGTTTTGCATACACTAAGAAATAATGCCAACAACAAAGGAAATGTCAAGATGGGTATGGGTTAGATACAAAATGTTTCCTACAAGCTGACGATATAAGGTAGCATCAACTTCAGGGGAAGTATAAGTGATTGAAATTTTGGCTCTAGATTGAAAGGGAGAAGGGACTAGCTTGCATTCGTCCATGTGAAAGTGCCTTAGAAAATCACAAGCATACTTGGACTGGTAAAGGGAACTACCTTCCTTGGATTGCAAGACTTGAAGACCAAGAAAATAATGCAAGTGTCCTAAGTCTGTCATTTCAAACTGCTTTTTAAGGTTGTACTTCACATGGTTTATAAGCTTGGGATCACTATCAGTAAGGATAAGGTCATCAACATAAAGAACAAGAATGATAAGAGACTTGCCCACTTTCTTGGTGTAGACAGTATTATCACAATGACATCTAGAAAACAAAGTATCTAAAAGAAAGCTATCCATTTTGGCATGCCAAGCCCGAGGGGCTTGCATGAGACCATAAAGGGATTTCTTAAGCTAACATACAAGGCTGGAATCTGTTTGTATAAATCCAAGAGGTTGTTCCATATATATTTCTTCATGCAAGTCCCCATGCAAAAAGGAAGATTTAACATCCATCTCATGGACTTCCCATTTGAGAGAGGCAACAAGGGAAAGAAAAAGCTGGATAGAGTTCATTTTGGCAACAGGGGAGAAGGTTTCAGTATATTTAATGCCATCAAATTATGAAAAACCCTTAGAAACAAGATGAGATTTATGTTTATCAACCTTTCCATCTGGTCCATACTTGGTTCTGTAAACCCATTTTCATCTAACAAGTTTTCGTCCCTTTGGAAGAGGAACAAGACACCATGTATCATTTTCCAATAATGAACAATATTCTTCATTCATACCTGCATCCCAATCTAGATGGCTTGAAGCTTCTACAAAGGTGTCACCATCATAATTCACTGAAGCTTGAGCCATTAAATAAGAGGCTCTATTGAACTAAGAACGTGTACATCGTTGATCTGTAGGATCACCTGCAAGAGCACCTGTTGCATCCCAAGTAACATGAACCCATTTTGGAAGTTTAGGAGTTGAAGGAGGATCCTGAGAAGGTCGGGGAGGATTTTCATTCTCGTTGTCATCATTTGAAGAAGAAATTTTTTCATAAGTAGAAGGGATAGATAAAGGTGGCACATCCGTAAAACCAGACTCATAGGCCAATATATTTTCAACAAAATTTACATATCTTCTAATGATAACATTTTTGGACTTAAGCGGAATAACTCTATATCCTTTGACATCTTTAGAATATCCATCATAAATACATTTTTCACTCTTAGGTTATAAAGCTTTATGTTTCTCATATGGAATGTGGGACCATGCTTCACTTCCAAAAACACGAAGGTGACTTACATCTAGTTTAATTGAGCTCCATGCTTCTTATGAGCAATATTATTTAAAACATTAGTAGGAGTACAATTTACAATGTAATTTGCGGAGTTAATTGCTTCTACCCAAAAATTAAGACTAAGTCCTTTAGATTGAAGCACACAATTAGCCATTTCCTTTAAGGTTCGATTCTTCCATTCAGCTACACGATTATGTTGTGGAGTATATGGAATAGTATGTTGCATTTGAATTCCATGCTCAGTGCAAAAGTTGATGAATTTGTTGTTTACAGATTCTCCACCATTATTAGATCTTAGCTTAAGAATTTGATGTCCAGATTGTTTCTCAACAAAGGCCTTAAAGGCCAAGAACATGTTAAATACTTCACTCTTGAATTTTAAGAAGTATACCCAAGTGCATCTGGAGAAATCATCAATGAATGTTAAGAGATACTTGTAGTGAGAGAATGAAACAACTGGAAGTGGACCACATAAATCACTATGCACAAGTTGTAAATGGGTTGAGGCATGCCAAGAGGCATGTTTTTCAAAACTATCCCGATGATTTTTTTCAAGCACACATCCGGAAGAAACACCATCTCTACAAGATACCATGGGAAGACTTATCACCATATTTTCTTTACATATGTTTTGAATTGAGCGAAAGTTTAAGTGACCAAATCGTTCATGCCAAAGTTTTCTCACTTCATCATTATGAACAACAAATACTAAGGGAAGAGTTGATGACCCAAAGTTGTTAAACTTATTAAAAACTTGTGGAATCATCAGCAATTCCAGTAGTTAAATTATGTCTACTTATGTCCTTAATTACAACATCATGAGGTGAAAATTCAACAGTTTTACCTTCACCTGAATGAGTTATCTGATATACAGATAGAAGGTTGTAGGATAAGGTTGAAACACATAACACATCATTAAATTGGCTATTTTCTAGATGAACAATTCCATTCCCTACAACACTGAGAGATCTATCATCACCAACATATATATTTTTGGTGTTATAATCATTTAAAGAAGAAAACATGGCTTTGTTTTTGGCCATGTGATAAGAGGATCCATAACCAATGAGCCACTCATAAGAATGAGAGGAAGAAGATACATTTAGTGCATAACCAGACCAAGATGGTTGACAACCACATACAGAAAATGATTTTCCTGAAGATCAAGTTGAATAGGAAGTTGAAGTTGAAGAGTGCTCCAAATGGATGTTATGCTTCTTCATTGCTGCTTCCAAGGCTTCCATCTTCTTAAAGAATTTGGATTCAAAATGGTAATCTCGATTACAAAATTTGGAATGTCTATTAGCCTTCCTCCCTTTGTTTTTATTTGCATTATCATTTTGTTGAATTCATTTTTCAGTTTGAGACTGAAATTACTTAGGACTCTTGTTTGGTTTAAGACCATTCTTTTTAGGATACTTCTTCTTAGGACTCTTTGAAGTTGGTTTTTGTTGGGCAGCTAAGGCTTTCTTAGAAAAGTTTCTAAGATTAAGAAGACCAAGATGTAAAAAAAATTCTTGTTCTCTTATTAAAGAATCACAAAAGGCATCAAAAGAGGGAGACTTGTAGTCTTTCCCCTGAGAAATAAAGCCTTCTTTAGTAGAATGGAAGGTTGAAACAAACACAGAGTAGGCTAGTCCCAACTTAGTAAGAATGTAATAGATAAGACTACCGTCTTATTTCTTAACCTTAACACCTTGAAGAGAAGTCTAAGGGTCTTGAACTTGGACAAAAAATCTTGAATGAAAGAAAAATTATTGCAGTCCAATGTAAGCAACTCATTTTCAAGTTGATGGGCTCTAATTTCGTTTTTAATTCCAAAAACTTTAGTGAGTTGTTTCATTGCTTCATTAGGGGTATCAAGTTATGCGATATGAAATCTAAGGTTTGCAGAAATAGACATCCCTATCAACCCACATGCTTGATCTTGCCTGTTTTCCCATTTGGTTGTCTTATCTTCATCCTTAGGTTGAGTTTCTTGGCCTGAGGCTATTCTGTAAAGACCTTTACTTCTAAGTAAATCCACAATGTAGGACCACCATTGGAAGTAGTTGGTGTTGTCTAGAATAACTTGGCATGTACTTTCTATTTTACCAGAAATTGAAGTTGTAGTTGCTGAAACTAAGTGTTCCATTGCAAATATATCGAAAAATTAGGCTAATTAAAAAAAAACGACTCTGAAAACGGCTTCTCGATGAAGAACTTATGGCCTTTTGAAGAAAAAGTTGTAGAAGATGCCAGTGAAGTACGTGAATATGTGGAAGTCAATGATAATGTTATATTTTAAAAAATACCCCCTCTTTCCAAACATAATCTAATTAGCTCACTTGAGAAAAAAATTATCTGACCCACTTTTATATATAAGTGAAAGTCACTTTTACAATGGTACTTTATGAGCTACCCACTAAATTGTAACTTAAATAAAAAATAAAGAGACTTTAGAATTAGAAAGGACTCACCTTTTATAATAGGTGAGAACACTTTTACATAAAGTGACTTTACAATATAAGTTACATGTGCTTTTTGAAAAAGTGACTCAACAAAAGGAAAGACTTGAACTCAAGACATTTATTCTCATAAAGTAACTTTGAAGAAAGTGAGCTAGTTTAAAACGTTAGTAGCTTTTGGAAAAGAGGAAGGAGCTTTTTTATTTTTTATTTTTTTTAATCACTAAAGCTTTGGGGTGTGTACTTTTTTCCAGCAAAACAAAAAACCACACAACATAACTCGAATATACAAAAAAAACAAAACTTATGGCTTGAAGTTAGCTTTCGCCAGAAAATAAATATTTTCCTCTATGTTTCTGATTTTCCGAGATCACCACTAAGGCATGGTAGAAAAGAGCATACGCATGAGAAAAATCCTTCCTTTATGTTTTTGATTTGCCCAGATCACACAGAGTCGCGGGGCAAAGAGCATACGTAGAAAATAAAAGGTATATATCTAGTAATAAAAAACAAATAGATAAATAAATTGAAATAAAGAGAGAGATAAATAACTAAAACTACAAATAAGGACTGTATACCTCTAGATCTTAAAGATGACGTACCTAGGGCTACCAGGAACCTTTTCACATGAAACGAAAGGGTTTCCTCACTGGAACAGATGCTCCTAACATAATAGAGCAGTTCTCTTGGCTTGAAAGCAGTCAGAAATAGTAGATCTAGGAAACGATAGTCGGATGCAGTTGTATCGGCTTCCGATTTGGACCACCAATGGATGCGACCCTCAAATAGCTCTAATAGCATGTAGGAATTTACAGAGTAAGTTCCTCAGATAGAACTCCAAAGGACACCACTAACAAATAGATCATAGATCAATACACCAATATTCTTGACGTGGTTAAAATGCTCAAAGAGGGAAACATTCCATGGCTTGAGCCAACATGACCACTTCAGGAAATTTATTAATAAAAGAAAGAAAATTTACATAAGATTCTCTCATGAATGGTCATCCTACAAATGAACCTCCATGGTCTTTAAATAATGATCATGGACTAATCGGGTGTTAAGCCATACATCAAGTGTCGGTAATACGAAGGAGAGAATGAACCATCGAATCACTTCATGTCTAGAACATATCGTGAACATCAAATTGTAAGTGTATATAGTAAAGAAACACACTTTACCTAACTCTACACTAGACAAAGTTATACTTAACTATTTCCTATGTGTCGAAATAGCCTAACACCTCTTTAGGTACCCAAGTGCAACATTTCATGAGAAAGAAGGATAGAAAATGAAGAGATAAGGGAAGGAGGACTCAAGATGACGCCCCAAGGACAACTTCCTTTACTCCAAGCATATGTTTTAACTGAAGAAACCTTGGTGATGCCAAGGATTGTACAAATATATACTATTTGTTCTTTAGTAGGTACATATTCGAGGTTGAGAACAACATCTTGAATAATTTGGCAAATGAAGTCCATTTGAATCTCAATGTTTTTTTTCCATTGATGCTCCACAAGATTTCTATAAATTTGTATTGTACTTTGATTATCACACCATCAGGGAATTGGTTAATCTCATTGAATTCCAAACTCAAGAAATAATTGTCACATCTAAATAACTTCTTGAATTGATATAATTGGAGCTCTATAATAATAATAAAATTCGTAGATAATTCAATTATTGATTGTTTCTTGTAGGACCAAGCAATTAGAGTAGACCCAAGACAAAAAACTAATCGAGAGGTGAATTTTCAATCATCCACTAATTCAGCCCAGTCAGAATAAGTGGACCTGCAAGCTTAGGAGAACCAATAGTATACTGAACGCTAAAATTAGAATTTCCTTGAATATATATGTGAATATACTTTACTTCTTTCTAGTGACTATGATGAGGATCCTAATCAAATCTGGATACTAGCCTGACTACATAGTCAATATCAGGTCAGATGTGTCTCAAATAAAGTAGACTTCCTATAAGTTAGTGATATAATGTAAGATCCACCTTGGCAGTGGTGGAACCAGCAGTAATAATAACACCATATTGAAAAGGAGTAGGTGAAGTCTTACAATTAGCCATGCCAAAATCATGGAGTAAATCAAGAGCATATTTTTTCTCGAAGATGGTGATTCCTTTTGAATATTGGTGAACCTGGAAGCCAATAAAGTAGTGTAGAAGACCGAGATATGTCATAGAAAATTGTCCCATCAATACTTCCTTAGCATTCTAAATCATAAATGAAGAACTCCCAGTGCGAATCAAATCATCCACATATAGAACTAGAATTAGTAAATTAGAGCCTTGTCTCTTAGTGTAGACTATTGGATTAGAGTGGCAACAATTAAAGCCTAAGGAAATAAAAAAATTACTCGTATTCTCATACCAATCTTTAGGAGCTTGTTTTAGACCATACAAACATCACCTAATCCTTTAGACAAGTGAAGGATCGTGGACACAATGAGGGGGTTACTCCATGTAAATCTCCTTATGTAGATCAAAATGCATAAAAAAACTCTTAACATCCATTTAGTAAATTAACCAACCTTGGGAAGCTGCAAGAGAAAGTACAAGATGAATAGAATCCATCTTGGCAACACAAGCGAAACACTCAGAATAGTTAATTCCATCATACTATAAAAATCCCTTAGCCACAAGTCATGCCTTATGTTTGTCTACAGATCCATTTGTTGCATATTTGGTTTTGTAGAGCCACTTGCAACAAACCAACTTGTATCCCGTTGGAATAGGAACAAGATCCCAAGTATGATTCTTTATCAAAGAAGAATACTCTTCTATCATGGAAGCTTTCCCACTCAGGTTTTCCAACAACATCATAAAATTGTTGTGGATCCTCTGAAATGGCATAAATCAAAAGAGATATTCCTTCACACTATGGATGATTTGAGGCTAGATAACTAAAATAAGTTGCATCATAGCCAAATCTATTAGGATTATTTCTCTTACAAAGACTCCTCCTCAAGGAATTGTCTAGAACAAGATACTCCTATACGGGTTCTGCTGGTGTTGATGGAATATTTTCTTCTAACTGAGGAACTTCAGTAGAGAATTCTTCTTCTTCCATATCTATAAAATCATCACAATGATTAGCGCCAAAATCAACAATTGAAGATAAAGTAGTAGGGGAAGAAGATGATCCTGGATTAGTTTTTTCATCAAAATGAACATCTCATCAGAACAAAAGTTCCTTAGAGTTAGTATCAAGGAGACGATAAGATTTCATATCCTCATAGTAACCAACAAATATCAATTGTTGAATTTTCTTTTCCATGGATTTGTGATTTTCATCTAGAATTAATGCCCAAGCAGGACTACCAAATACCCTAAAAGATGATACATCAGGCTTCTCATGTGTCCAAACTTCCATATTTTGAATTGCCTTATGAGGCATCGTATTTTGAATGTAATTAGCACAATTAATTGTTTCAGCACAAAAATTAGGTGCCAAGATCTTGGAATGAACCATGCAATGATCCATATCCTTAATTGTTGTATTCTTTCGTTCAGATACACCATTTTGCTGAGGGGTGTAGGGAACAAAATGTTGATGAAGAATGCCATGTTCTTTGAAAAAAATTTGAAATTCCTTGTTCACAAATTCCACCCCATTATCTACGAATAGCTTCTTAATGGAGCATGAATATTGTTTCTCAACAATAACTTTAAATGTGTTGAATTTTGAAAATACCTCTCTCTTCTACTTGAGAAAATACACCCAAAAGTACTGTGAAAAATCATCAATAAATGTTAATGCATATTTGGCCCCTGAAACAAGGAGTTGAAAATGCCATTAGATCACTATGCACCAATTCAAGAGGTTATTGTTCCCTTGAGGCTTTCCCTTTAGGAAAGGGATCTTGGTGTAGTTTTCCAACGAAACAACCTACACACACTCCATCAATAAATGAAACCTTAAGAAGACCTTAAACCAAATTTTGAGTGTACATTTGCTACAAATATTTATAATTGAGATGACCAAATATTTCATGTGAAATCTCAGTGAATGAATCAACATGTGCTATAAAAGAAGAAGAAGGAGAAATATCGAACCATGAAAACTTATATAATCTAGAGGCATGATCAAATTATCCAATAGCAACAAAAATTGTAGGATCATGTAGTTCTCTAATGACTACTTCATTAGAGAAAACTTTGAAGTTTTCCCATTACCAAAATGACAAATTTGATAAATGGAAAATAAATTTGCAAAAATTTCAGGGACTCGGACCACATTATTAATGCACCCATGTGTCATTTGTACAATTCCTAATCCCATTACTTCAAGTTGTGTTGATTCATCAACTGCAATTTGTGAGATGTTTCTCTGAGATGTAGGTGGAAGCGAGTGTTGACAAGTGGTCATATGATGTGAAGCTCTTGAATCAAGTACCCAATTGTTTGTAAATTTATGTATGACTTGAAATGATACAGCATGTCCCTTGCCTATTGAAATTGTGCTTCTTCATGGCCTCATCTATTGCATTCAACTTTATCTAACATCTTACTTCAATATGTCCCTGTTTGCCACAAAATGTGCAAATTGCATTTATTTTGGTTTTCTTCTTTTCCTATTTTTTTTTGCATTTGAGGATGATTCTTCATTCTTTGAAACTGGAGGAGTATTCTTAGTATTATACGTAGACTTGGAGGAAGACTCATGAGCTTGTGTATAATCTTTCTTTGGTTGAAACTGAGATTTGCACATACCTTTGGAGTTATGAGCCACCAAAGCTTTATTTGAATAGATAAAGATAACATCTAGTTCCTTTAGATTAGATTTTAGAGGATAAAAAAATCTCTCAAAGATGGCCATTTGAAATTTGTCAACAAGGGCATCCCTTGATGCATAGAAGGTAGATTCAAAAACCAGAAATGTAGGCTTTAGTTTTGAAAAAATCAAGAAAATACATTAAGCATTGTTTTTCTCCTTGCCACATGATTTCAATTGAGACAACAATGACATAAATTGAGCCACATACTCCTCAATACAGGCATGCTTATCAGGCACTAGGGCTGATAATTTAGTTTCCAATTATAATGCATGAAACTCATTGATACCTCCAAATATAGAAGCTAGTTTTTCCCAACTTTCATTGGAAGTTTCACATTCTTCAATATGAAATAATAGGTTGTACTAAACATGCAACCCAATCAACCCCATTACTTCAACTAGTTTGTTCTTGTAGGAAAAGAATTCAACTTCTTTTGTAAAATTTGGTTGGTTTTCACTTAATGTTTTCCAAAACTAGTTAGATTGCAACAATTGTTCAATTTTTCATTTCCAGATATGATAATTGTAAAAAGTAAGTATATTATCCTTAACTTCGCCATAATATCAAAACTCAAATTTTACAACTACGGCAGAATGCCAAAAAAAAATTCCCAAACTTATTTTTATTCCAGTAAAAAAAGTTGTGAAAACATTTTGCTAAAAAAATAATATTTTCCCAGATTCTTATTTTACTCCCAGCCTATATTTTTCCCAAACTTCTTTTTTAATGAAAAAAAAATAAAACCTTATTCCAACAAAATCCAAAGAATAATTTTAATGAAGCCCAAAGCAAATTAATATGCCTTTCTCTTTTTAGGATTTATGTGGGCAAATTAAAATTTTCCTTTCTCACTTTTTAATATGCTTCCCCTTCTCTAAAATCCACAAAAGGGTTTTATATAAAGTTCCTTGTTTTATGATACTACCTTTCTCCGAAAAAGTTATGTGGGAAAATTAAAAATGGGCAGAACTTCATACCAATGTGTTGTGCCAAATTCCTTAGACTAAATTACGACACCTTCCAAACTATTTATGAACAACTGATAAAAATACATAAATGTTTTAAAATTTCTTACTGAGATCCTGAAAGGGCATCCACCCAAAGTTCTTATGAGGGTCGATTGCAACTTGACGGTGGCCTCAAACCCCAAAAACTAGCTTTTCTCTTCTTTCTTCAACTAGTGGATTTGTTCAATGACGCTTAAACTGTCGTCCCAGATTTTGAGACTAAATGTCAAAACATCTACTGCTACACAGGGAGAAAAAGTTTAAATGTCAGCAAAAGAGAACACTGCACAAGATTCGTGGTCACGATTCTTAGTGAATCTCGTGCACGGAAGGCGATTAACAAGCGGTAATGGAAACACTTCCAAATTTGGCGTTTCGAGGCTCCAAACAACAAACCCCAAATAGATGTAGATCCAAAATTAGATCGAAAAAATAACTTTAAAAATAGATGTCAAAAAAGTTGAGGAAGGAGGTCAGACCATTACTCTGATACCATGTTAAGGTTTTCCATTACATGAAAACTTACAAGAATTAGTAAACTTCAAAACTATTATCATTACCTTTTCTTGTTTTTTCTAATTTTCTTGTGAATTTTTTTTAAAGGAGAAATGTTATTAAGAAATGGAGAAAGGGATTTATGAATGTGTTTTATTGGCGTTCAAAAAGGGGAAGTTTTCGCACAAATTTTAAAGGAGGAAGGCATCTCGGTACAAGTTTTTTTTTTTAAGTTTTAAATTTCTTTGGTCCTCATTAAAATTATTTTCAAATTCTTTGGATTTTGTTGGGAAAAATATTTTGAAATTATTTTTGGTTAAAAAAAGGATTTGCAAAAATTTATTGGTTGGAGTGAAAAGAATAATTTGGGCAAATATTTTTGGATTTTTCTAGCAGAAAGTATTGGAAACGTTTTTTTACTAGCATAAAAAGAAGTTTGGGCAAATTTTTGGCATTCTCGAGTAGTTGTAAATTTTTGAGTTTTGATATTACTATAGAATTAACCATAACAAAGTTACTTAATTCGTAAAATTATCATACCTAGAAAATAAAAATGAAACACCTGCTGCGATCTAAGGGGTTGTGCCAAACATTAAGTGAAAACCAACAGAAGTTTACAAAATAACTTGAAATATTTGCCTACAAGAATAAAGTAGATGAAGCAATGGAGTTGATTGGGTTGCATGTTTTAGACAACTTATTATTTCAGCTTGAAGAATGTTCAAATCCCAAAGAAAGTTGGGAAAAATGAGCTTCTGTATTTGGAGGTATGAATGAGTTGCATGCATTATAATTGGAAACTAAATTATCATCCCTAGTACCTCATGAGCATGCCTCTATTTAGGAGTATCTACCTCAATTTAGGTCTTTGTTGCCTCAACTAAAAGCATGTGGCAAGGAGAAAAAATATGTTGAATGTATTTTCTTGATTTTGTTAAAACTAAAGGGTCCTTTTCAAGTTTTGGCATCTACCTTCTATGCATTAAGGGATGCCCTTGGTGAAATTTTTTAAATTCCCAGCTTTCGGATATTTTATGATTGTATCATTCTAGAAAGACCTAAGCTCAAGAAACTATATGTTCTCTCTAGCTCTTCAAATCAATTTTTGGTGGACCATAACTCCAAATGTAAGAAAAAAACTTGGTTTTAACCAAATAAAATTTATGCACAAGCCCTTGAGTCTCCCCTAAGCCTATTCAAAATACTAATTATTCTCCTCCAATTCCATAGAATGAAGAATCCTCCTCAAGACAAACAAAAAACAAGAAAAGAAGAAGACGAAAACAGATGAAACTTCTACTTTTTGTGGCAAACAAGGGCATATTTAAGCAAGATGTTGGATAAAGTTGAATGCCTTAGAAGAGGCCATGAAGAAGCACAATATTTCAATAGGCAAGGGATATGCTCTATTAGCCCAAGTGATCCACGTGGCTCTAGAAAGGATTAAAAATCAAAGTATCCATATTTTTTCTAAATTAATACTATAGAATAAAGCTCATCTTACAGATTCCAATGGTGCAAATGGCACCTCAATCCAAGTTTGTATGCAAAAGTTATCAATCAAAGTTTCAGTCAAACTTGGAAAAAATCAATATCAATAGTTTGCCACATGGTAGGCCATATGGATGACACATTTCATCAAGGTCAGCAGACCTAGAGGCACCCAAAGAGCTAATGTGGTAGCATAGTCAGCAAACCAAGTGGACCCACAAGAAAATGATGTGGCAGCACCATGAGTTGACACATGGCAAGTAAGTGAGAAAAGTGGCAAATGATGTGGAACAATGAGAGCCTACCAATGTCCCAATCACATGATGACACATGGCACCTCAAATTATGCCCAAGTGGCCTTGGCATGGTGAACCTCCATTTTTGTCTTATTCTCATGGTTTTGGGAGTCATGACAATATTGACATACATAAATGATATTTTTCATCAAAAGGTATATATGACCTGGTCCATTTATTGCTAAATGATATGGTTTGAAAAAATTATTTAAACCAAAACTGGGATTTAAAACAATATTAAAGTAAACTAAGGAGTCCATGGGTTCTTAACCCAAAACCTACCCAACAACAAGTAACTTAATATGACTATGCCCACCATTGTGTGAACCACACACTTTTTCTTATTAACCCTCACACTTTGGTATAAAATGCCATTGGAATGGTTCAAAGGGAGCCATGGACAATTCATGAGAGATGAGGCACATGTAGGAAAATTAAGACATGAATCTCAAGAATATTCTAGGAATATCATTAGAGAATATGTTAGGGAATATTTCAAAGATTATTCTCTATGAGGAATCTTTAAGATTCCCTGGGGTAAGAATTTTAATGGTGTTAGAATTATGTCGAGTTTGTACTCATTCGAACTAGTCTTTTTCCAGGAGTCTAATGGAAAAATCTAGTTCTTCATTTGAGCAAAATATTGTTTTCATATGTTGATAATAGAATCTTTTCAAGAATCTAGAATATTCCTTAGAAGCCCAACTTTGACTGAATCGGAAAGGGGTTATGTTTACAATCATATTTCACAATTTTTTCCCAAGAATTCAACATTGTAGTCTGTTTCTTCATTAGAGGTGTGCATTTTCAGGCCATCTCTAGAAGTGGAGGTATAATATGCACTAATTCCATGTATTATTTTTATTTCTGTTGAGATGATTCCTAATATTCAGATCTTTTTGTCCATTTTGTTGGATAATCCTTGTATGTCACTACATGTGAGATCTTGTTATTTTGTCCCTTTTGTGAGTGAGAGTTCTTATAAGAAGAACATCTCATGGAGAAATATGGAACTCTAGTTGAGAGATTCTTCCTTGTATTGAAAATGTACACATCGTGTATTCATCATCATATTACAAAAAATAATGAAGTGGCCTCCCCACTCTTGACCCCAAGCCCAGAGACGTAACCCACACTAGGTTAACTCCATTATCAGGTTTTGTGTATTTTTGATTTTATGGTTGCCTTTATGTTTCATCTTATTTAATGTATGAACATGTGGTTTTTGATACTCTTTCAAATCAAATTATGTTAACATCACATAATTAAAAGATCTTGGTTAATTCTGGTAGTTGAGAGAATTGTTGAGCCTCAACCTTGCACTCATTTACCTGTCCTCCCAACAGCTTTTCCCTATTCACTTCTCTCTTATGACATCATTTCCTCCATCAACTTGTTCAATTCATTGCATTATATGTCTTTTAAAATGATTTGTTGACTGTGCTAATGATTGACTGTTTGTTTAGAATTTTGGTACATGTTCAGCAATTCCGCAGCTGTTCTGCAATTCCGCAGCTACTCAGCAATTCCGCAGCTGTTCAGAGATTCCGCAGCCTTTTTGTTGTTTTCTATACTCCACGTGTCTTCTCCAGGAACGAGCCACATGGGCACGTTGGTATGAATGTATACATGGATAGTATGCTATTGGTTGGGCCAAATCAGTCACGTATGCCCCCGGTCAAATAGTTAAGTTCCAGACGGTGGCACGGCTCTGCGTGAGCAACTGAGACACGGAACCACAGCTGGCACTTCCTCCACGCCACGAAGATAGCAAGGGACAGGATCCAACCATAGATTTACTCCCCATGATGACCGTTTCCTCCAAACGTGCACAGAGTGGCCTGCGTGTTGCTGCGTAGTTAATTAGTTAAGACTGTAGTTGCTTAGTTTAAGTAGAGGACAGTTTGTCCCTGTGCCTATAAATAAAGCATTTGCCAACGCTTAGAGATTAGCTTTTGGATATTGTAATTGTTGTAATTGTTTTAGTTATCAAACTCTATTTTAAAGACTATTTCTACAGCACTTTTTGACTATATTTTGACATGTTGATTTAATATAAGAAGACTGTTTCTGCTCATCTCCGCGTAGCTGATATTTAGCTGGTTGAGTGGATGGAGGGCCCCCATCTATCACAACCTATGTACAGTAGCATTTAACTTTATTTTCCTGCCTTTCTTTGTTTTCATTTTCACATGTACAATAATGTATAGTTTGATTTCTGCAGTTTTTCGTTTCTTTGAACATGTATAATAATGTACACTTTGATTTCATGCCTTTACATTTCCAGCACTTTTCAGAACTGATTATTTTGTTTATGCAGGTGTGTTAGGAGCCCGGGATACTGTGTTTTTATTTCTTTTTATCACTGATGGTATTTGAAGTTGTCTTGTCTTAGCTGCTGGTTTTTACCTTGCTTACGCAGTTTCATTGCTAGATTACTGTATCAAGTTTTTGACAAGTTGCTTACTAACCTTTTGATGGTCTTCTCATCATAATTGCCTAACTTTTATTGGACCAAAATATCATTGAGTGGCAGCTTGATTTGATTAGCTTTTTGACTCATATTACTGATTCCTTCTTAACTGTTTTTCACATGAATAATTACAGCTAGAGGCAGAGTGTTAAGAAAGAATGAAGTGTTATGATTTGTCATTTAAGTTTTGCAGCTAAAGTAGTGCTTTTCACTTTCCATTGAGTTAACATAGATGCTATTTTTGTTTTTATCAGTAGCATAGATAGTGGACTAGTGCCATTAGTCACTTTGTTTAATGCTTTGCTTTCATTTAAAGTTTCAATTCCATTGCAAGTCACTTTTCAAGCCTTCTCTTTAAAAAGTTCTAGAAGCATTTAGTAACCACCATATACACACACACACACTCATTTGTTTATAAATCCATCAATCCATCTTAAGAAGTCAAATCAACCACAAACATCATCTAAAAACGACAAAAAGAACTAGGAAAGGTTACTTAAGTACATACGGTACATATCACTTCATCAGCTTACGAGCCCCGGGTTGACAATTAATGATAGCAATTTAGACAACACTAAATTGACCAAACATTTTGGCGCCGTTGCCGGGAAGTGAAATTAGGTAGCCAATTCTAAAAAAAAAATTTAAGAAAATTTCAAGAAAGGGAAATTGATAACCTCTCAAAGTATGATCTCCTCTTGCACCTAGAGTGATCTGGAGGATCAGAAAAGAGAAAGTTATTGGTTTAATAGTTTCTTAAGTATGCTCTCTTCTTGCACCTAGAGTGACCTGGAAGATCAGAAAAATAATTATTAGCCTGACTTGAAGGAAAAAATAAAAAAATTACATGCATAGAGCTAGAGATTCTAGGGAAAGGTTTTTAGCTAGAGCCAAGAGTTCGATTTTTACAAGTCCATCTACTTCAAGGGATAGACAAGAGACACCTCCCTTATCTCCAACTGATACTCCTAGCCCTAGGGTTCCCAGAATTCAAGAAGCAGGAGTAGACTCTCCCATACCTTCCATCGAGTCTGAAAGAGATCCTTTCCTTCTTTATCCAGAGAGGAAAATTATAATTGAAGAAGTAGAAACACCTGAAGAAGAAGGAGGGAATCCTTGTCATACACCCTTAGTAGAAGAACCAGAAGACTCTGAAGTCTCTGGGGAGACTACCATGGCAGAGGAAGAAGCACTTGGATTTGGTAGAGGAAGAGGTAGAGGAGGAGCAGGAGGAAACAATGGAGGAGGTAGAGGTAATATTGGAGGAAATAGGGATGGGGATAACTCATTCGGATTCCCTATAGTTGATGAGGATTCTCGAGCCACCATGAAGAACATCTCACCATCTGTCCTCCCAAACATTCATGGATCTAGGAATGAGGACCCTGAAACATTCTTATTTGAGTTTGAAGTCGTATGTAGAACTTATGACTATTTGGATGACACTCAAAAACTCAAATTGTTCCCTTCCACATTGAAAGGACAAGCTTTGAAATGGTTCATGGGGTTAGTCACTCAATCCACTAGGTCTTGGAATGATATGAAACAAACATTTTTGGATAGGTACCTGGACTATTGTATGCCCACCAACCACAAGGATGAGGTATTTAAAATGGTACAAAGAGAGGATGAGAATTTGGAGGAATTGATTGAAAGATTTCAGTATAATTTGAAAAGAGCAAAAATGAGTAACTTGGATGAAGAGACCTTGAAAGCCCTATTACTAAAAGCCATTAGAGATGAATGGATAGTTCTTTTGAATATGATGGGGAAGGGAGATATATCTCAGCTTCCACTTTCTGATATAGCAGAATTATGTGTCCATCTCTCAAGGAGCAAATCAAAAACTCAAAAAGGGCCTAGAGATCCTTCTCTCCTCAAAGCAAATAAATCTGCAATTGGATCAGTAAGTAGGGCTGAGATCAGCAATATGCTTGATGAATTCAAAACTGACATCTTAGGGAGTCTTAGTGAACAATTAGACACCCTTAAGATCCACAATAAACAAAAAGCAGAAGCCGAGGCCTTGGCCATCTTTTGTCCGAAATGTAGGAAGAAACATGCTTTAAGGGAATGTCCCTTGGAAGCACAAGTTGTGGAAACATGTGTAATTTGCTCAGAAAACCATGAGACCAAGGTTTGTCCTTCAATCCCTGGGCTCAAAGCAGTCTTTCAAGAAGATACAAATACACTTGAATCTCTCTGTTTTGTTGCAAGGAGACCTTGGCAGGGGCAACAAAATCAAGGGTTTAACAACTCTATGAATTTTCAACCCCAACCAAATTGGAATCCTTGGCAACAACCTTGGCCTCAACCTCAAAATCCTTTTCAAGCATGGATGCAAAGCATGCAAAATCCTTATGGGAGATTTGCTCAATTCTATCAATATCCTCCATCTTTTCAGAATCAGCAAGCTCCACAACTTCCAAATCAAAGTCAACAACTATCATTACCATTCCCTCAACAACAACAACCTTCTCCACAAAATCAAAACTCTCAACTCTTGCTCCAATCCCAACAAAAGTCAAATCAACTTCCTTCTCAGCCATTGCCAAACCCCAATAATAGGAACCCTCAAAATGCTTACATGATGGAAGGTCAACCATTCCCTACCTATATGATTGTTCCTCTCAGTGAAGTACAACTCAGATCAGGTAAAATCTTAGATCAACCTTCTATAAATGTTCAACAACCAAGCATTTCTCAGGAAGAATCTCTTAGAGCTAATAAGGGTTCTGAAGCATCCCTTCAACACCCAAACACTCAAACAGAAAAAGAAAAAGAAAAAGAATCAACCCCCACAACTCCCATAGTTGAGAAACCTACATCTGTGGCCACACCTCCTTTTCCTGAAAGGTTACAAATCGACAAAGGAGTGGAAAAACAAATTTGGTTGCCTGACTATAATTTTCTAGATGAATTGAAGAATGTCTGTATCAAGATTCCCTTGTTACAAGCCATTAAAGAGATTCCCATTCTAGCAAAAACAATAAAGGAGTTGAGCCTTAAAAGACCAGGAAGGAAACCAAGAGATACCAGAAGGATCCACCTGGTAGGAAAAATTGCAGACATTATGATGGGAAAGATTACCATGCAGAAATATGTAGACCCCGGTAGTCCAATTGTCAAAACACATATCAATGGGGTAGAAATACCAAATACTTTGATTGATTTAGGGGCTGCTATCAACATTATGAGTAGACAGACCATGGACCAGTTAAAACTTCCTAACCTTCTCTTTACACCTACTTTACTGCAGCTTGCAGATAGATCAATCATTAAACCTGATGGTGTATTGGAAGACATTCCAGTCTCCCTAGACTCTTGGGAATATCCAGTTGATTTTATGATTTTAACTCCCAAGAACAATCTAGGAGGACATCCTCTTATTTTAGGAAGACGTTGGCTGGCCACAGCTGATGCTTTCATAAGTTGTAGGTCTGGGGATATGTATATTTCTGATGGCAATTCAACAAAGAAGTTCAATTTGTATCCTCCAGCGAAAGCAATTATAGAAATAGGAGATAATGAGTGGGTTGATGATGAAGATACTATACAACCTGTCTTCACCATTTCTGAGATTAGTGAAGATAGTCAAATTCTGAATACATTAGAAAATTTTGAACCATCTTCAGAATATGACTCTACACAATTTCAGTTGGATTCTGACATAGAGTGTCTATCATCTAGACAAATGTCTCTTTTCTCTATGGAAGAATTTGGTAGTTCTGCCATCGAAATCTTTCCAGGAAAAACATTGAACATTAACAAAAACTTGGAAAAATTCCAACAGGAAGAGCTAACCAAAGTCTTGCAAAGACATTCTACTGCTTTCGCATGGGAGTATACCGACATGAAAGGTATTGACCCTAAGACTTGCATTCATCACATTTACATTGAGGAAAACAGTAGACCAATCAGACAACCTCAAAGAAGGATGAATCCAAATCTTAGGGAGATAGTGAAAGAAGAGCTCCGGAAGTTACTCAATGTAAACTTCATTTACCCTATTTCAGATAGCCAATGGGTTTCTCCCTTGGTCATAGTACCTAAAAAGAATGGTAAATGGAGGGTTTGCATTGATTACAGAGAATTAAACAAAGCAACCTTGAAGGATCACTTTCCTTTGCCCTTTATTGATCAAGTATTAGATACTTTAGCGGGTAAAAAGTATTTCTCATTTTTGGATGGTTTTAGTGGTTACAATCAAATTCAGGTAGCACATGAAGATCAAGACAAAACCACATTTACCTATCCTTGGGGAACTTTTGCTTACCGAGTACTTCCTTTTGGATTATGCAATGCACCCGCTACATTTCAAAAGGCTGTACTAGGAATTTTTTCAGATCTAATTCACGATTGTGTAGAGGTCTACATGGATGATTTCACAGTTTATGGTAACACATTTGAAGAAGCACTAGAAAATTTGGAAAAAGTTCTAATTAGATGTAAAGAAACAAATCTTTCATTAAGTCATGAAAAATGTTTTATGATGTTTACTGAAGGAATTGTTTTAGGACATCATATTTCAGGAGATGGAATTAAAGTTGATAAATCCAAAGTAGAAGTCATATCCAAGTTACATGTTCCAAATTGCCAGAAAGATGTTAGAAGTTTTCTTGGGTTTACTGGATATTACAGAAGATTTATTGAAAACTTCACTAAGATAGTATCTCCTCTTTTCAAATTACTTACCAAAGACTGTGAGTTCAAATGGGATCCTGAATGTCAGTCTGCCTTTGAAACTTTAAAGACTAGAATATCTAAAGCACCCATTTTGAGAGGGCCAAATTGGAAACTCCCTTTCCACATTTCTACTGATGCTTCAGATACAGCTCTAGGAGCTGTTTTGGGACAAAAATATTTGGTCCCTTCTGCCATTTATTACACCAGTAAAAATTTGACTCCCACCGAGTTAAATTACACTGTGACTGAAAAAGAATTCTTAGCCGTTGTTCATGCAATCAACAAGTTTAGACACTACATAACCGGCTATGAAACTTTTGTCCATACTAATCACTCCGCAATTAGATATCTCATGAACAAACCTATTACTAATGGCAGAGTTACAAAATGGCTTTTACTTTTACAAGAATTCAACATTATTGTGTTAGATAGACCAGGAAAACAAAACACAGTAGCTGATTTCTTGTCTAGAATCCAAAACACTAACGAAGATTCTCCTGTAGAGGATAAGTTTCCAGATGAATACTTGTTTGAAGTAACTACCAAGACTCCTTGGTATGCAGATATTGCTAATTATCTAGTTATAGGGAAGCTACCTCCACACTTATTTCCTAATGAGAAAAGGAAAATCATTCAGGAGAGTTCACATTATTCTTGGATTTCTAATGAATTGTTCAAAACAGGGCCAGATTGTATGATCAGAAGATGTGTTCGGGAAGATGAAATGCCTGACATCCTTAAGGCATGTCATGATGAACCATGCAGCGGACACTTTGCTGACAAGAGGACAGCCTATAAAATCCTTTCTTTAGGATATTATTGGCCTTCTCTCTTTAAAGATGCAAAGCAGTATGTTAGAAGGTGTGACAGCTGCCAAAGAGTTGGGAGACCAGCTCCTTCAAATGAAATGCCACTACAGCCACAGGTATGCATCGAACCCTTTGAGAAATGGGCTCTAGAATTCGTTGGACATATTAATCCACCATCTAAGCAAAAGAAGTACATATTGGTTTGCACTGATTATGTTACTAAGTGGGTAGAAGCCTAGGCATTGCCTTCTGCCACTGAAAATTCAGTTGTTCAATTTCTTTTTGAGGATATTTTTACTCGTTTTGGTGTCCCAAGAGAAATTGTGACAGATCAAGGAAGCCAATTTACATCTAAATTGATGGAGAAGCTGATGGAGGAATACAAAATCAAACACAGAACATATACTCCATACCATCCGCAATCAAATGGTCAAGTGGAATCTACAAATAAAGTCCTTGAAGGCATTATCACCAAGACTGTTCATCTTCATAGAAGAGATTGGGCGGAAAGGCTTCCTGAAGCCTTATGGGCCTATAGAACTACATGGAGGAACACAACAGGACATTCTCCCTATGAACTTGTTTATGGGAAAGAAGTCCTGCTCCCCATTGAGTTCCAAATCAAGACCTTCAAGATGGCAGTTCAATTGGGGATGAGCCTATCAGAAGCTCAAAAACACAGAATGGACCAGCTAAATGAGCTAGATGAAATAAGACAAGATGCAATTCTAAGGACCGATCTAGTTCAGCACCAAAGAACTAAATGGCATGATCGACACATGAAAGAAAGAAATTTTCAGAAGGGAGATTGGGCACTATTGTTTGATTCCAAGTTTAAGGACTTCAAAGGAAAATTTCAAACTCATTGGCTTGGGCCATATGAGATTGATAAAGTCTTTAAAAATGTAGTAGTTCGAGTGAAGACCATTGATGAACTTCAGACTCCTCTCATTGTGAATGGCCATAGATTGAAAGTCTACCACAAGCCACTCTCAAGGGAGGAATTTGTTAAGTTGTTCCAAGAAGATTCTGCAATGAGGCTAGTGGAGAAGAATTCTTCTCCTCCATCAGCCTGATCTTTTTTTCTTTCAGTTGAGAAAAAAAAAATCTCTTGTATAAGCCTGAAAACCAATCTTGGATTGGCAGTCTTATGCAGAAAATATGAAGTGAAAATCAGGGTCACCTGACACTTTATATTTTCTCTTTTTCTGTCCATCTCATCCATCTCATCCATCTCATCCATCTCATCATTTTCATTCCACTCCATTTTCTTTCAGTCCATTCATTCCATCTCATTTTCACCAATAAAGTCCCTCTCAGGACTATTCCATTCAGTCAAGTTGTTTTAATCCTCTTTGTGCAGGCAGAAAAATGTTGCTGCAATTTCCACAGCTAGGAGCCAATTCCGCAGCTGATATCAAGATTCCGCAGCTAATACACTCTGTTCCTGCAACAAAAACAAACTCTGTTTCAAAAAGAAAAATCTGCAGTCAAAAGCACCAGCATCATTAAAGAGCAAGGACACATGGCATACACAAAGGCAGCAATAAATCAAAGGTTAGGGATCAAAATGCAATTATACGAAGGTATGTTCTAAATTTCTAACCAACAGTTATATCATTTATGTATGGTTTTCAGATTATGGTAGGAGGCACGTAATGTAATGATTGACAAGATCCCCATCCACTCCTCATAATCCTCATCCATTACGCTGCATAATCCACCTCACCACCTTCCTAACGGTTCCCTAATCGCTGTGATTTGAACTTAATACGGCCTGCTCTCTCTCATTAATTCTTCATACCAGAGTGACGTGTATTGTTGTACCACGACTCTCCAATTGATCATTCCGCAGCCAAGTGTACGCAGCCACCCGACGTTCAGGGATTTGTCCGTTGTATCCTCTACCCATAACTCCGCTTCTCGCATGCATAACCTCATCTTCGCATTGTTATCTACGCCCTCACCGTCTTCACTCTCGGTTTCATTCATCACGTTGTTTCACCATGAACATACTCTGTTCTATTCCTCACCTCTCCACTCAAAACCCTGACCACCAGTCTCGTAATTGCATCACGGCCATTCTGTTGTAGCCGTAATACCCACTGCTGAGCACTGTTTTTCCCGTATAGCTCTCTCTCCAGTATTCAAACAACGATGTCAGAGCAGCAAGAGAGCTGGTAACCGAAATGGGCAAGTTATTAAGAGCAGAGCCGGAAGGTTCTAAGTTTTTAGACGGTTACCCACAAACGAAGAATGCCCTGCAGAAGGCCAAGTGGTTAAAATTTATTCAGAAGTTCAAAGGATATCACAAGGAAGTTACCAAGGCCTTTGCTCGGTCGTTTGATGGAAAAACAAATATTGTGGAGATTGGAGACCTACATTTCACTGTCACAGAGAGCAGCTTGGCTCAAGCAACTGCTTTGCGCCGTACTGGGGAACGTTGGTTCAAAAATCGAACTGTTGAAGGCCAAGAGTGGAAGAACATGTTGAAAAATCCAGGTATGGATACCACTATCTTCACCAAAGGAATACCTGTAAGTGTCATTAAAAAGGAATGGACTGCCTTACTTTTGCTAGTTCAAAAATTTTTAACATGTGAAGGCAGATTTGGTATAATGTATGTTTATCATACAAAGATAATGATGCATTTTATGGGTGAACATACCATCAATCTTCCTTATTTCTTGCTAGCTAGTCTAAAAAAAATGAGTGCCACTGTTCAGAAAAATGTGGGAAACATTGAGCCCCACCTATATCACCATGGACTCATTAAAATCTTGATTGAGGAGCAGTTAAAAATCAGAAAGGATACATGGGAGAAATTCCTTGTTAGAAACCATTTTCAAGAGGCAGTAGAAGCCTCTAGTAGCTCTCCTAGGGTGCCAAAAAGAAGTAGAAGAAAAGGGAAAGAAATAGTTACCCAAGAAGAGACTGTTGCCCAAGACACTGTTGTAGAAGTTGAAGAAACTGCCCAAGAAATTGTTACAAAAACTCTTCAAGAAATTGCCCAAGAAATTATTCAAGAAACTATTCAAAAGGAAAATAAAAAGGGAAGCAGAACAAAAAGACAAAAGGAGGATAAAGGGAAAGCTATTTTGCAAAAGTCATACCCTTCACCTGAACCTTCAAGTGAAGAAGATACCCAAACATTAGCTCATAGGCTTGTTGAGCTTCATGAAAGCTCCAAAAAGAAACAAAAGCAAAAACAGCAAGAACCAAAAAGTACCAGCCTGCAAGTAAGGAGAAGCAGTAGACTTATACAGAAGAAGAGTGTGACTAAAGAGAAACAGTCCCATTTCATTGATTTGGGCACACCTGAGAAGACTCCAATTCGGCTAGCTATTTATGTAAGTCCTCCAAGAGAGGAAAGTCCTTTCCAGTAAGAGAGAGAAAGCAGTTTTCAAGGATTTGAATTTAGGCCAAGACAAACACCTGACATTGACCCTGTCCAGCAGGAGGCATATGATTATTTGGAAACATTAGAGTAATCTGTTGCTGGCCCTAGTACTGTCTTGCCCCTTGAACAACAGGTTCAATCTTTGAAGCAAGATGTATTTGAGCTAGAGGTCCTAAACTGCCACATCAAACAGGAAAACGAAGCACTGAAAGAAAAGAGAAACGTGGACAAGATGATCCACGATAACACAATGCTTCATTTGGGTCTTTGGCAAAGAAAGAACAGGAAATTGAAGAGGAAATGCAGGAAATTGAGCAGAGCCTTGGTCAACTTAAAATTCAGGTGCCTGGTTAGGAAACCAAGAACAAATTTGGCAACAGGAAGGAAAAGGAGAAGGTTGGATGTCTTGGCAGAGGCATCTGAACATATGAACTGAAAGATTATTACAAAATTTTGGTTGCATGACGACATGCAACACCCTCACAGTGGGGGTATGTTGAGCCTCAACCTTGCACTCATTTACCTGTCCTCCCAAAAGCTTTTCCCTATTCACTTCTCTCTTCTGACATCATTTCCTCCATCAACTTGTTCAATTCATTGCATTATATTTCTTTTAACATGATTTGTTGACTGTGCTAATGATTGACTGTTTGTTTAGAATTTTGGTAAATGTTCAGCAATTTCGCAGCTGTTCTGCAATTCCGCAGTTACTCAGCAATTTCGCAGCTGTTCAGAGATTCCGCAGCCTTTTTGTTGTTTGCTATACTCCACGTGTCTTCTCCAGGAACGAGCCACATGGGCACGTTGGTATGAATGTATACATGGATCGTATACTATTGGTTGGGCCAAATCAGTCACGTATGCCCCCGGTCAACGCAGGAGTACCCACAGTCAAACAGTTAAGCTCCAGAGGGTGGCACGGCTCTGCGTGAGCAACTGAGACACGGAACCACAGTTGACACTTCCTCCACGCCACGAAGACAACAAGGGACAGGATCCAACCATAGATTTACTCCCCATGATGATTGTTTCCTCCAAACGTGCACAGAGTGGCCTGCGTGTTGCTACGTAGTTAATTAGTTAAGACTGTAGTTGCTTAGTTTACGCAGAGGACAGTTTGTCCCTGTGCCTATAAATAAAGCGTTTGCCAACGCTTAGAGATTAGCTTTTGGATATTGTAATTACTGTAATTGTTTTAGTTACCAAACTCTGTTTTAAAGACTGTTTCTATAGCACTTTTTGACTGTATTTTGACATGCTGATTTAATATAAGAAGACTGTTTCTGTTCATCTCTGCGTAGCTGATCTTTAGCTGGTTGAGTGGATGGAGGGCCCCCATCTATCGCAACCTATGTACAGTAGCATTTAACATTATTTTCCTGCCTTTCTTTGTTTTCATTTTCACATGTACAATAATGTATAGTTTGATTTCTGTAGTTTTTCGTTTCTTTGAACATGTATAATAATGTACAGTTTGATTTCATGCCTTTACATTTCCAGCACTTTTCAGAACTGATTAGTTTGTTTATGCAGGTGTGTTAGGAGCCCGGGATAGTGTTTTTTTATTTCTTTTTATCACTGATGGTATTTGAAGTTGTCTTGTCTTAGTTGTTGGTTTTTACCTTGCTTACGCAGTTTCATTGCTAGATTACTGTATCAAGTTTTTGACAAGTTGCTTACTAACCTTTTGATGGTCTTCTCATCATAATTGCCTAACTTTTATTGGACCAAAATATCATTGAGTGGCAGCTTGATTTGATTAGCTTTTTGACTCATATTACTGATTCCTTCTTAACTGTTTTTCACATGAACAATTACAGCTAGAGGCAGAGTGTTAAGAAAGAATGAAGTGTTATGATTTGTCATTTAAGTTTTGCAGCTAAAGTAGTGTTTTTCACTTTCCATTGAGTTAACATAGATGCTATTTTTGTTTTTATCAGCAGCATAGATAGTGGACTAGTGCCATTAGTCACTTTGTTTAATGCTTTGCTTTCATTTAAAGTTTCAATTCCATTGCAAGTCACTTTTCAAACCTTCTCTTTAAAAAGTTCTAGAAGCATTTAGTAACCACCATATACACACACACGCACTCATTTGTTTATAAATCCATCAATCCATCTTAAGAAGTCAAATCAACCACAAACATCATCTAAAAACGACAAAAAGAACTAGGAAAGGTTACTTAAGTACATACGGTACATATCACTTCATCATCTTACGAGCCCCGGGTTGACAATTAATGATAGCAATTTAGACAACACTAAATTGACCAAACAAGAATCTAGATCAAGTTTGGTATCAAAGTAGTCTTATTGCTTGCATTAATTGTGATTGTGAATACGAGAGGTTGAATTTGAAATAAGAAAATAAAATTGACAATCACAGAGATCTCTATGAGTCCTTCTAGAGGATGGAAATCATGTTAAGTATAATGTATTTATATTGTTAGCCTCTTGTTGCAACAGGTGTTCATCTTTCATGATTGACAGTTTTACATGCCAAATATGTCATACTTTGCATACTGCAATGCTCCATATTTCCTAAAGAGGCCAAAGAAGAGGCCATGAGAGTGTGCCAATCTAAATGCCACTGCTGTATTCCAATTTTCATGACTTAACCATTTTTGAAGAATGTTCTGTAAAAGGGAAGGCCAAACAGCTTAATCTTGGTTTCCTAGGTTTCAATTTCTTGCTTTAGAAATAGAGAATGAATATCTATCCAAACAGCTTAATCTTGGCAGATTTGTAGATAGGTAGAGAATCAAAGGAGCCCAACTGCTTAATCTGGGCCCTTGGCAGAAATAAGTGTAGATTTAGATAGGAGGGAAGTCAAAAGAAAAATTGTAAATCAGGGTGAGCAAGTCTAAGTGCACCCAAACCAAAAGAAGAAAAAATATTAGGTAGGTAGGCTGGGTAGGTAGTTTTGAGGTTGCAGAATGTTGATTTGTGATCAATTTTGTGTTTCAAAGTGATATTTTACTTCAGACCACAATGTAAGGCAATTTTTCTTTGGAGGAGCTCAAGCTGGACATATCTAACTCCCCTTCTTCTTATTTCCCAAGTCACTCACTAATTTCCCTAAAGAGGTCAAGATCTGGTTGATTCCTCTTAGTTTCATCATTTTCCATATCATTTGCCTAAGTAGAGATCTTCTTTACTTAGGAGTGCTGATATCTCTTCTACAAGTTCTATCCCCCCTAATAGCCCAAGATTCACATACTTAGCACTTTCTTCACATTTTCATGTTAACTACTGACTCTATTATGTAAATCCCTATCTTTGTTCCCCTTCCTCTACTAAAATTATGTTAATAGCTCTCCTCTATACTTTTCCCCTCCCCTTGGTTGAAACATAACCATAAGTTCATTGGGAATTGCTAAGTTTATCTGAAACTCAACAAGAGTCCTCATCTCCACCCTCAAACTATCTCTTCATGCATTTTACTCCATCACACAGCATAAAATTCCTTTCATGTGTATAAAAACCATCTTATTTGACTTATTTTCACCTTCCCAAGGCATAAACCGCTTGTTTTTCCTTAAAACCCTTCTCAAACCGCGTAAATCCATCTTTCTAGGCTTTCAGACCCCTTCCGATGCCTTTAAAAATCTGTTATAACCCATAAACCCACATTTATAATGTTTAAAACCCCCCTCCATTTAATAAAGCATTCAAATCGCACCGAGGGCCTCGTCCCTAATCCTCTGCCGCCTCATCTTTGCCGCCAACCATTAGATCTGGCGCGCCGCAGATCAACGGTGGCGGGTCCTTTCCCCAGCGAAGCCGCCAAGGGTTAACGCCCGGGAGATCGGTGGTTTTCCCGCTGAACTACCGCCACGCGTTACTCTCTCGATTGTGGTGGATCCCCCTCTGCCGAAACCACCTGCGGGGAAAGGCGGTGCGCACAAAACTGTAAACCGCCTTTCCCCCTTCCTGCGTCAGCACCACGTCACCATCCCGCGTCAGCCACCTGCCACCATGTCCTTGCCACTTAACTACCACCGTACTACCACGTCACCTCCTCCGCCGTACCGCCACGTCACCTGGCAGTACTGCTGACGTCACCCCGCTAACGTCACCCTGCCACATCACCACCGTACTGGGACCTGCATGCTGACGTCATGCTCACGTCACCGTCAAAAAGTGCAAAAGGCGCAAAACGCAGCCTAGGAAGCTCGAAATCAGAATCTGAGGCAGTTTTTCATGCGCGATTAGCGCCTAGCGCTAATCGCGCATGGCTAAGGGAAATAGGCCAAAATGGAAAGTGACTCGGCCTCCAGCATGCCCGAAAAGCGTAAAATGACCAGATTTTCTTCACGAAGCATTCAGGAAGGGGCAAACACAATTTTTAAAGCAACAGATGTTATATACCTACGGGGATAATATGGGGTACCAAGGGAGGTACCGAAGGTAATAATGTAATAATGGGATGGGCCATAGTAATAAATAAGGTGGTTAACCCATGTCATGTAAGGGACCACAAGTAGTAAATAATAATGTAATGGGCCCATGGTATTAGTTGATGGTATGAGGAAACCATGGTAATGATGCATGGTATTGTATGTATGAGGCCTATATAAAGGCTAGAGACTCCACATATGAGGAAGATGAAGAGAAGTATTATTGTATGAACAAGCATATGGCTTGTGGAGTGTTCTCCTTCCTTAAGGAGTGAATATATGGTGTTGCCCTACCATAAGGGTTTTGATAATAAAGAAGCATTTTCTATCTATTTCTATCTTATTGTTCTTGGGTTATTTCTGTTCTCGTATATTTTTGGATTAGATCTACAACAAGTGGTATCAAAGCTACAACAAGTGGTATCAGAGCTACAACAATTGGTATCCGAGCACTTTCTTGGGCAAACCGTGGAGAATTTTTTTTTTTTTTTTTTTCATTTTTTGGAGGGTTTTTGGGGCGGCGAGTTTTGCGGCGCAGATCTAGAAGTCCTGGTGCCAGATCTAATTGTAGATCTGGAATATTTTGGAAACAAAACATGATTTCAAAAAAAAAATTAGTCGAATCGGAGTCCGGATGAGGGAGATATCGTTGATTTAAA
Source organism: Pinus tabuliformis (assembly GCA_031772625.1). Taxonomy (NCBI): domain Eukaryota; kingdom Viridiplantae; phylum Streptophyta; class Pinopsida; order Pinales; family Pinaceae; genus Pinus; species Pinus tabuliformis. The sequence continues at coordinate 2,011,825,485 of CM062818.1, read as the reverse complement.
ATCAGCTCTTTTTGCAGAAATTTTGGGTGACGCCGGGAGAGTAGCAGCGCAGATATGAAATTTCAGTGTCTGAATCATGATTTCTATCACATGGGCAGATGCAGAATGGGTATTCCATTTCCAAAAACAAGTTATAATAGAGATTCTGAGCAATATTGACGAAACTGTGACAATTTCAAATTTTCGCCAAGTAAGTGAATTTTTCTCAAACTCTCTTCATGGAGAAGCTATATTTTACAGGGAAAGATAATGGTCCTACTATTGAAGAATTCATACAAAGATACAAGTCCGAATATGGGATATTTTGGAAAACTGTAGTACGGCTTAATTTGAGAGATGAGGCTCTAAAATGGCATTCATCACTTGACTACCAGCAGGTGACCAAACTTTCAGATGCAGAATATGAAAAAGTCCTTTTGGACAAATGGTCTCGGGGTAGAAAAAAGGAGAATGAGACACATAAGGGTTTAATTGATACGGGTGTCTCCTTATTGCAGGTTCATGGATTGATTTAGAAGGAGAAAATCATTGTGTATATAAATCCGAGTTGCAAGCAAAATCTCATAAATATCAACTTGACAACGAAATTGCAAGCCCCAGCAAAAAAAATTGAAAATACACAGGTAGATGATAAGGATGTTCAAATCTATAAGGATTTGAAGCTTTATATGGATAAGTATGTGTTTCATGGTGATTTTTGCGCTTCAGAGATGGATAATATCGATGTTGTTTTGGGATATCCTTGGATGGAATCTGTGGGTACTATCAATATTAATGTGCAGAAGAAATTCCTGAAGCTATGGTATAAAAAGAAGAAAATTACATTACAGGATATTTCCATCCATAAACAGGTAGAGCACATGGAGGCTGAAGCAGAAGATGTTCAAGGGACTAACATATCAGATGATGAGCCCTTGATGATCGACAATCAAACACAAACAGAGGCTGCAGAAGAAAAGGTTACAGGGGATGATACATCAGAGGAGGGCTCAGTGGTTGAAGTCATATTGACAAAGAAGACACCACAACAGGCACCACAGCAGGATGAAGTCAAGCAAAAGCCATCGTGGGTTAAAACTTCAACATATCATCACCCACATCACCCAGCGAGACAACCATCAAGATGGAAACTAAGTCGTCACATGACGGATCGCGAGGAGAGAAGATCCACCCACTACACATCAACACAGAAGAGTTGCCACGGTCAACTTCTATCTCAAGCGAGCGAGGCACCAGTGAGATCGAGGGTTCACCTTTCTCTTGGATGGCTAGATGCACGTGTATGGTATCAGTGGACTACTCTTTTGAGTAGATCTTATTATTTGTGTTCTTCCCATGTTTCGGGGACGAAACATGCTTAGGGGGGTGGAATGTTATATACCTAGGGGGGATAATATGGGGTACCAAGGGAGGTACCCAAGGTAATAATGTAATAATGGGATGGGCCATAGTAATAAATAAGGTGGTTAACCCATGTCATGTAAGGGACCACAAGTAGTTAATAATAATATAATGGGCCCATCGTATTAGTTGATGGTATGAGGAAACCATGGTAATGATGCATGGTATTGTATGTATGAGGCCTATATAAAGGCTAGAGACTCCACATATGAGGAAGATGAAGAGAAATATTATTGTATGAACAAGCATATGGCTTGTGGAGTGTTCTCCTTCCTTAAGGAGTGAATATATGGTGTTGCCCTACCATAAGGGTTTTGATAATAAAGAAGCATTTTCTATCTATTTCTATATTATTGTTCTTGGGTTATTTCTGTTCTCGTATATTTTTGGATTAGATCTACAACAAGTGGTATCAAAGCTACAACAACAGAGGGATGAACAACTGCCATAAAGGTCGATGGGACAGTCTAAAGCACTCAGAAGACATTAAAGAGGCCAAGTTCAGCGCCAAAGAGTATCAGGAAGCGGCAAAGAGTATCAATTTAGCAACATCAAAGAAGGTGAATATTAAAGACCTCCATCAAAGTCAACAAAGCAGTTAAGGCCATTTAAAAACTTATCTGGTCGGGATTAGTGCACATTAATGCCACCAAACAGCAGCAGAACCAAGTTAGAGGTGGAGGTAAAAGACAAATCACAGTTATTACAGAAAGACTGCACCAAGCCACCCAGGATAGACATTAACTCAATTTGATACAGCTGCCCTTAGCGCAACTCAAAGATATTTTCATGCATTTATTTCTGGATAAGATTATGTTAAAGTAATCATTTTCTTTTAGACCTGTTTAGGTCGGGTGTAATAGATTAATTCTGGATAATTTTCCCTATTTATACGACCCTCTGCATTGTTAAGGGAGTTGGTTAGTTGATAATCTTCATTAGAGACTTGCACTGTATCTGAGATGTTTTACTTAATCAAAGATTGCCGAAAAGCTTTGGACGACAGACTATCTGCTCTGTGTCTAATGGTTTGAAGAAGTGAATGTGGAATTCTTGTGCTACAGTATGAATCAATAAGTGTTCCTTACCTTTGTTATTTCAATTTCACATATGCTCAAGTCATTGAGCAAAGGATTGGTTTAGAATTTGCTTAGTTGCACTCTATGCTCAGTTTCTGTGGCTTCTTAATGTTTTCCTCTTGATTTAGGCATAAATATGAATTCTGCTATTGTTCATGTTTGATCAATTTCGCATATAAATGACTGTTATCTAGGAATTCTTAATTGCTTCTAGATAGGGCTCATTTATGCTCTTTCTGCTAACCTGAATGAGAGATTCTTAATTGCCCCTCATTCCGTAGCCTTTAAACCATCTCTTTTACCTTGAATCATTGTTTCATATGCAGCTGTCTTGCTCCATAATTCCTTCTTATGACCAAGAAAATGCACCAGCAGTCCTACTCCTTGACTCCACGCCCAATGGTTCTAAAACTTTCACGCTATCCCTGCCTCTTTACATGAAAGCATCATCCTCCCACCAAAAATCAAAACAAAACCCCTTGAACTCAATAACTAGCCTAAAACCATATCAACAAAACTAAATCAGAAAGATAGAGCCCTCTCTGATTGCAGGTGGGCTAGAACCTGGAGTCCAAAGATTGGTCTGTGGTTACCTCGACCGTATCCTTTTAAGCTGACCAAAAGGACAACCTGAGTGATAACACAATGGCGACTCAACTGGGGAACATCCTAAGTTAATTTCACAAATCAAGTTGGAAAACTCCATAGAAACAAAAATCAGTTGTTCAAGTGCTGTCTGTTCCTTAAAATTACAGATGAAGTCTGAATGTCGGCCAGGAAGCCTTTGAAACTGTTCTTGCTTTGCATTTACAGGAGTAAATAAATGCTTCTTCAATCAATCTTCATGTTAGTTTTAAACTGAAGATAGCTATTCCAAAAATTTGATCAGTTCCTTGTTAATTCTAAAAAACATTCACAGAAAATACCAAAACAAATTCAGAATCTGGCTCCCAAAAAGAATTCTCATTATACTAGGTCAAATCCAGACCTAGATTCCCCCAGCTACTTTTGAAAATCCGAACATAATCCAAAATATCCTTAGGAAGCAAGAACAAAGAGAAGATTTTTCCGATAATAGTCCTGAAGCAGTTCACCCAAGCAGAGTTCCAACCCCTGTCAAAGTTTTATTTCGTTCAACCCCTGTTTCCCCTTATTCATCGTCCACCTCTCAAAGCACTCCTTCCACACCTCCATTCACTGCACATACTCCCATTGCCACTACTGTTGTTCCAGTTGTCATTGTTGTTCCTGTTGTTCCACTTATTCCTGTGAATATGGCTAATAGATATGCACCCCTGCAATTACCTGCAAACCCTGGGGCTATGCCTCAGGATTATCAAACTAAAATCACATATTTTGATGGGACTGGTACTTGCACAGCCCTTCAGCATACCAAGAAGATGCAAGACTACTTTGAGAACTACGAAATAGATGATGATAGTGTGAGAATGAAAATTTTTGTTCAAAGTTTAACAGGTGATGTAAGAACTTGGTTCAGATCACTTGCTACAAATTCTATAACCACTCTGGATGAGCTTTACGAATCCTTTACCAACAGATGGGAGAAAAAGAAAGACCCCTTGCACATACTAGCTAAATACGATACAATAAAAGGAGGCCCTCAAGAGTCTGTCCTGGATTACTGTGCAAGATTCAACAATGTCTATAATGCAATACCACAGAACCTAAGACCTCCACCTGACCTTGCCTTGTATAAATTCCCTGATGGATTCGACTCGGATATGGCATACCAGTTAAAAGAAAGAGCCCCTCAAATCCTTGCAGACATGCAAAATGTTGTTGTTATCGTAGAGGCCAACCTAATTGCCAAAAGAAATAGAGCTAGAATGGAGAGAAGGACCACCTTCAACGAAGAACCCTCAGCCTTAGATCATAAACTTGATGCTATTATCAATGGCATGAAAAGGCTGGGAGACAGAGTAGAAAGTGTTGAGAGGAAGTCTTCATGGGAAGCACAATAGCCTAATACCATAAGGAACCCAAATTTTAGGAAAGCGCAGAATGCAAATGCTAGCAGGTCTAGCCCAGACCATGACATAAGGCCCCCTTTTCTTGAAAATTATGCGGAAGCCTCTACATCTAGTGAACCCCGAGAGGACAGTCACATAAACTTGGTGGATTCAAGGGCTGAGCAACAAATTTTCCTAACCCAACAAGGCCAAGATGAGCATGACTTTAATCAATTTCAGACCAAGTCTAGTGAGTCTTTTGATTTTAAACAAGGCTATGATATTGTTGTGTATGAGGTCCACAAACAGTATAAGCTGAGAACTAGGACCATTGATATTTCAATGCCTAGCAAACCAAAGGATGGCAAACAACCCAACAAGACTAAAGGCAAGGCCGTCGTAACAGAACCAGCTGATATACCTGTCCCTTACCCGCATCAAGTGAGCGTAGAGGACATAACAGAAATGCAACCTTCTATTGACCTTCCTTTGCCACCTCTTTCCTCGGAAAAGAACTCGAGGAGTGTTCCAAAAAGCCCTCCTAAAGCTGAAAAACTGCAAGTAGTCACTTCCCATAACATTGGTAAACAAGAGAAATTGCTGATACTCCAATGGAAAAAGGGAAACCTGCCTCTCACAATACTAAAACCCAATCTGAAAAATCATTTGACTTAGAGGCAGAAATAGGTAAATTGAAGATATCCATCCCCTTGTTCGAACTTGCTAAACATAATGTGTATAGGCAACAAATTCAAAGATCACTTCAAATTCCAGAAGTCAAGGATGATGTCAATGTTCTTGATGATCAGCCTGAGCTGCTGTTCGGTCCAGAAGTTGATGGAAAATCGAGATATGGATCTGTCTTACCCTTTTATGTCAGTTTACATATACATGACAAAGTCCTGCACAATGCCATGTTTGACTCAGGTGCCTCACACAACCTTATGCCCAAAGCTGTAATGGAAAAGTTGAACCTTGATGTTACAAGACCCTACAAAGATCTATTCTCCTTTGACTCAAGTCAAGTCAAGTGTTTAGGCCTCATCAAAGACCTGTGTGTCTCCTTAGTCCAATTTCCTAACAAGACAATCCTCATGGATGTGGTGGTTGCTGACATTCCACCAAAGTACGGCATGTTGTTGTCAAGATCTTGGGGAGCAAAACTCCAAGGGTCTCTCCAATTAAACCTCCCTTATGCCACTATATCTGTCTTTGGGAAACCAAAGAGACTATATAGAGAAACACTGATGAAGTATGTGGTAACTAGTGAGAGCAAGCCTGAAAATTTTCCCATTTACTCAACCCATTCTGATATGGATTCTTTTATTTTATTTAATAATGAATCAATTCCTCTTATGGATAATACGCCGTTGGCTTTAGAACTAAACACACACGTCGATGAAGAATCAGTTGCTCATACTGATGAAACAGTCAAAACCGCAGACGCAACCAGCATACAAGAAGAACTTCCCCAAATAGTAAGTTCAAATCTGTCCACTACAAGAATGACTGGAACTCTTGATATTGACCACAAGCAAGAAATCACATGGTATTTAGAGTTTGATGGCTCTGTCAACAAGTTAGGAGCAGGGGCAGGTGTTTGGATTCACAATACGCATAACAATCATGCAGAAGGCCATGCCTACAGATTGAACTTTAAATGCACCAATAACATGGTATAATATGAGGCTCTCCTCCTAGACCTTAAACTGTTCAGAGCTCTGGGAGCTGCAAAAGTGTCCATTTTAGGTGACTCTGATCTAATCATACAATAGATGAAAGGTAATTTTGTTACCAATGACAATAGAATGAGAGCCTATAGGACTGCTTCCACCAGTATACTCAATACATTCACTGAATCCAAGCTTGCCAAGATTTCAAGAGAGCATAGCGTTCATGCACATAGCCTAGCCACGTTTGCTAGTACATGCAAGCTTCCCTTTGAGCCAAATCACCATTTTACCGCCGAGATAAAACATAGGCCTGCTGTCCCAAATAATGTTAAAGATTGGAAAGTGTTCGAAAATGATGCCCAGATTAACAATTTCCTCACTCTTGAGCATGACTTTTCAAATATTAACATTGACATGGATGCTATGATGGATAAACAACAACAAACAAATGAAAATCAGCAGGCTGTAACACCTGTAACAGCCAAACGAATGCTGAACCCAACTGTTTTTGACAATACAAACATAGAAGAGCTGAAACAAATGCATTTGGAGGAAATAGTAGAAACAGAGGCCGAGATCATTGATCTGAAAGATAACTTTCTCCCTGCCGGCCTCACTCCATTGGAAGACATGTTTGATGCAAATGATGTTCCCAAAAAACCAAAAATGTAGCCCTTGAACACTGCTATAGAAGAACACAATATTGGAACAACAGAGCAGCCCAAAATGATCAAATTATCCAAAAATCTGCCACCTGATCAGAAGCCCAAATATGTTGATTTGTTTAAAGAATTCCAAGATGTATTTTCTTGGAGATATGAGGACTTGAAGTCCTATGACACCTCAGTAATCCAACGCACCATTCCCTTAAAACCAAACCAAAAGCCCTTCAAACAAAAACTGAGGAGAATCAATCCTATGCTTCTCCCTCTGATTGAAAAAGAAGTGAAAAGGATGTTTGAATTAGGCATAATAGCTCCCATCAGATTTTCTGAATGGGTATCCAATATTGTTCCCACAAGAAAAAAGACGGGTGAGATTAGGCTATGTGTAGACCTAAGAAATTTAAACCAAGTCTCCCTAAAAGAACACTACCCATTGCCCAAAATGGATCATATTCTGCAGAGAGTAGTGGGGTCATCTAGAATCTCTTTGCTAGATGGCTTTTCAGCTTTCAATCAAATACTGGTTACCCATATGACCAAGACAAGACAGCCTTTACCACACCGTGGGGAACATTTAAGTATGTAAAGATGCCTTTGGGACTTAAAAATGCTGGTGCCACCTTTCAAAGGGCAATGGATATCGCATTTGCCAAAGCAATACATGATTTCCTAGTTGTCTACCTTGATGACTTAACCCCCTTCTCCAAATCTGATCAAGAGCACCTAAAACATTTGAGGAAAATATTCATGACATGTAGGAAATATGGCATTTCCTTGATCCCCAAGAAGTCCCTCTTTGGCCTTGAAGAAGGCAAACTTCTTGGCCATATCATATCAAAAGATGGGATTAGAATTGATCTTGAAAGAATCCAAGCTATCCTCCAAATCCCATACCCAAGGAACATAAAAGAGTTGCAAGCATTCCTTGGGAAGATCAAATTCCTAAGGAGATTTATTCCAAATCTAGCTGAATTGATACGATTGCTAAGAAACATGTTAAAAAAGGATGCCAAGGTAAAATGGTCTCTCGAGACCAAGCAATCCTTTGAGGGCATAAAATTTGCGTTAACCCAAGCCCCTGTCCTCACAAGTCCACAATTTGATAGGGATTTTATCATATTTTCTTTTGCATCTGATCACACCATAGCTGCCGTCCTTTTGCAAAATGATGATCAAGGAAATGCAGGGAAAATTTTAAGAACCCCCCTAAATTTATATGTATAATAAATGGGAGAATCTCCATGGTATATAGGAAAAATGGAAGGCGATTTTATCAATAATATAATATGTGTATATAATTTTTTGGCGAATCTCGCACCAGGCATGGTGAATATTTTACTCAATTATAAAATCTTGTAAGACCTTGGTATTACCATGGGTCAATACCATGGGTTACGAGCTTAAAAATTACTATTAGTAATTTATAAAAATTAATAAAATTAATAATTGATTTTTATTTTATTTTTTATTTTAATCAAGATAAAATGTTTAACATACATTAAATTACAACATCCATTTTTACTCTTGATCCACCCGGAGAGGGATCAAATATTTTTTCACTCTATGCTAGTTTTCCTAGGGTTAGTAGATAGTAAAGATGGATCTATGCTGGTTTCATTCTCCCATTTAAATAGGCTACATTCCTGGTGAATACCATGGCTCAATACCATGTGCCATTTTGGTGAATACCATGGGTCAATATTATGTGCCATTTTTATTTTTATTAATACTAATATTAGGGTTAATAATGGTTTTTTGCATGGTATTAATAATTGGCCCATGTGCCATTTTGGTGAATACCATGAGTCAATACCATGTGCCATTTTTATTTTTATTAATACTAATATTAGGGTTAATAATGGTTTTTTGCATGGTATTAATAACTAACCCATGTGCCATTTTGGTGAATACCATGGGTCAATACCATGTGCCATTTTTATTTTTATTAATACTAATATTAGGGTTAATAATGGTTTTTTGCATGGTATTAATAACAATCTAGTCCATGGTATTTGTCCCATTTGCCCATAGGTTTCACCTAAATATAACACATTTTTTTGAGTGTTCGTAAATATAAAGTGACTTATAGAGTAAATATAAAAAAATGTTTTATTTGTTTACCATACCTCTCATTTATTTATATTTTTATTAATTTACCATACCTGTTTTACAAATATGGTATTTGGCCCATAGGATTCACTTGAATAAAACCTATTTCTTGAGGCTTCATAAATAGAATGAGGGTTATGGACTAAATATAAAAAGAGGTTTTATTTATTTACTTTTATTTATTTATCATACTTTTTGAGTAAGTATAAAAAGACGTTTTATTTATTTACCATACCTCCACTTTAATTATATTTTTATTTGTTTACACCCTTGCATGTATATAATGTGACTTATGGAGTAAATATAAAAAATGTTTTATTTATTTACCATACCTCTCATTTATTTATATTTTTATTAATTTACCATACCTCTTTTATAAATATGGTATTTGGCCCATAGGATTCACTTAAATAAAACATATTCGTGAAAATGGGCGAATGGATTCACTTAAATAAAATCTATTCTTGAAAATGGGCGAATGGAATGTTGTAACTCCTAATTTCAAGGGCTAAATTTACCTTTTTTACACTCTCCCTTAAAATAAGGTGGGCTATTTGAGGTGATTTGTAAAAATGTACTATGATACAAAATATTCGCCCACTAAAAATTTAAAACCCCTTAACTTCGCCAAAGGGCAAACATTCGCCCCTAAAATTTTCTATGGGGAAACGAAAAGCCAATTGCATTTTTCAACCGAGCCTTAAGAGATGCCCCTTTGAAGTACCCAATCATGGAGAAGCAGGCCTATGCACTTGTTAAGGCCATCAAGGATTTCCGAATTTACATTTTATATTCACATGTGATTGCCTATGTCCCAAATGCTGTTGTAAAAGACATATTAACCCAAGAGGGATTAGAGGGCAAAAGAGGCAAGTGGATTGCCAATATCCTTGAGTATGACATAGAAATAAAACCAACTAAGCTGATAAAGGGACAAGGTTTAGCCAAACTGATGTCCAAAACAAACTTTCAAGCCTTAGACATTAACCAATTGGACAATGAATAGGAGCTAGCGACTCCACAGATCAGTGAAACCTTTTTGCAATCCCCATGGTATGCTGATATATGTTTTGTATTGTTAAACCTGTTTGCTCCCCCAGGATTGTCCAGAACCAAGAAAAGATTTTTGAAAATGAAGGCTTTAAAGTTTTGTGTCGTAGATGGTGCATTATTTTGGAGAAATCACAAAGGCATATTGCTTAACTGTTTAACCATGAATGAAACTAACAATGTAATGAAAGAATTCCATGCAGGTGACTGTGGACAACATCTATATTGGAAGTCCACTGCTGATAAAATTTTAAGGGTTGGTTTCTACTGGCCCTCTCTTTTTTCAGATGTAAAGAAATTTGCCACTTCATGTCACAAATTCCAAATCTTAGAGGGCAAAAGAAAGCTATTGCCCTTGCCCCTTAAGCCCATCTCAACTGAAAAGCATTTTCAACAATGGGGTCTTGAATTCATTGGAGAGATCCATCCCTCCTCCTCAGGCCAGCACATGTGGATTCTAACAGCCACCGACTATTTCACTAAGTGGGTTGAAGCCATCCCATGCAGGCAAGTGAATGATACCATCATTATCCAATTCCTTGAGTGCAATATCCTTTCTAGATTTGGTTGCCCTGAGAAGATCATTACTGACAACGCCGCTACTTTCAAATCCAAAAAGATGATCAAATTTTTCCATAAATTTCATACCTTGGGCCACTCTATGACCTATTACCCTCAAGGTAATGCCTTGGCCGAATCCTCAAATAAAAGTCTCATTAATATTATCAAGAAGATCTTAGAAGAAAACAAGAAGAACTGGCATAAAAAGCTCACAAATGCCCTATGGGCAGACAGACTTTCAACCAAGAAATCCATTGGGATGAGCCCTTATGAGCTAGTATATGGCATGGAGGCTAGATTTCCTTCATCTTTGGGCATCCCTACTATCAAACTGTTACAGGAGATTTAGGTTGAACCAAATGACATTCAACGAAGAATCAATCAGACCATCCATCTTCAGCAAAACAGAGAGCAAATCTATGACAGATCTCAAATATTGCAAGAAAAGCTCAAAAAGATGTTTGATAAAGAGCTAAGGATGAATATTTCTACATTGGCGACAAAGTTCTAAGGTGGGATTCACGAAGAGAAGACAAGGGAAAACATGCAAAGTTTGATTTTTTATGGAAAGGGCCATTCGTTATTTCTGTTGTTCAGAGGAATAACACATATTTTCTCAAATCTGTAGAGGGCAGCACTGCTGAAGAAGGCCCTATTAATGGCCGAATGTTAAAACATTACCATGATCCCTTTTAAAGGGATGCAATGTAGCTCTGTACATATTTCTTTGTAGATTGATATGTGTATATATCAGCACTTCGTTTTTATTTTTTATAAGCAGTCTGAGGGTTAGAGAAGCAGCAGCAAAGTTTGCGAAGACATAGTTAATGCAAGAATTCCTTTGTTTAAGACTCTATCTCTGCATTAATCTCAGCAAAACAGCAAGAGTAGCACTGTCATATCACAGAAATTCATGGTAAAAGAAAAACAGTATGCATTTTACAGTCTTTAGTCAAACAATATCAATAGGAGAGGAGCAATCTTTTAGCAACTGTTTCTAGACCAGAGCCAAAAGAAACACATCAGTTTTGATCTACATTTTTCAAAGGCACAATGCTCAAACAATATTGTACATAACATTAAGCTCGCAGAAGAAAGCAGGCGATGCTATACAATTCACAGTAATTCAGTTGAGGAGAGAGTTGCTCATATTTCAAAATTTCACACTTCTAGCAGCCAGTACAAAGAAACGTTTCAGTCTACAGCAACCATAGAAGATCAAGGCAGTCTGACTTGTTGTTCTTGGCTTTTCACAAGGAAAAATCCATCCCCAAGTGGAGCCACTATTAGCCTCTTGTTGCAACAGGTGTTCATCTTTCATGATTGACAGTTTTACATGCCAAATATGTCATACTTTGCATACTGCAATGCTCCATATTTCCTAAAGAGGCCAAAGAAGAGGCCATGAGAGTGTGCCAATCTAAATGCCACTGCTGTATTCCAATTTTGATGACTTAACCATTTTTGAAGAATGTTCTATAAAAGGGAAGTCCAAACAGCTTAATCTTGGTTTCCCTAGGTTTCAATTTCTTGCTTTAGAAATAGAGAACGAATATCTGTCCAAACAGCTTAATCTTGGCAGATTTGTAGATAGGTAGAGAATCAAAGGAGCCCAACTACTTAATCTGGGCCCTTGGCAGAAATAAGTGTAGATTTAGATAGGAGGGCAGTCAAAAGAAAAATTGTAAATCATGGTCTGCAAGTCTAAGTGCACCCAAACCAAAAGAAGAAAAAATTTTAGGTAGGTAGGCTGGGTAGGTAGTTTTGAGGTTGCAGAATGTTGATTTGTGATCAATTTTGTGTTCCAAAGTGATATTTTACTTCAGATCACAATGTAAGGCAATTTTTATTTGGAGGAGCTCAAGCTGGATATATCTAACTCCCCTTCTTCTTATTTCCCAAGTCACTTACTAATTTCCCTAAAGAGGTCAAGATCTGCTTGATTCCTCTTAGTTTCATCATTTTCCATATCATTTGCCTAAGTAGAGATCTGATTTACTTAGGAGTGTTGATATCTCTTCTACAAGTTCTATCCCCCCTAATAGCCCAAGATTCATATACTTAGCACTTTCTTCACACTTTCATATTAACTACTGACTCTATTATGTAAATCCTTATCTGTGTTCCCCTTCCCCTATTAAAATTATGTTATTAGCTCCCCTGTATACTTATCCCCTCCCCCTGGTTGAAACATAACCATAAGTTCATTGGGAATTGCTAAGTTTATCTTAAACTTAGCAAGAGCCCTCATCTCCACCATCAAACTATCTCTTCATGCATTTTACTCCATCACACAACATAAAATTCCTTTCATGTGTATAAAAACCATCTTATTTGACTTATTTTCACGTTCCCAAGGCATAAACCCCTTGTTTTTCCTTAAAACCCTTCTCAAACAGCGTAAATCCATCTTTCTAGGCTTTCAGACCCCTTCTGATGCCTTTAAAAATCTGTTATAACCCATAAACCCACATTTCTAATGTTTAAAAACCCCCTCCATTTAATAAATCCTTCAAATCGCGCTGCAGGCCCCGTCCCTAATCCTCCGTCGCCTCATCTTTTCCGCCAACCATTAGATCTGGCATGCCGCAGATCAACGGTGGGCGGGTCCTTTCCCCAGCGAAGCCATCGAGGTTTAACGCCCGGGAGATCGGTGGTTTTCCCACCGTACTCCTGCCACGCGTCACCCTCTCGACTGTGGCGGAGCCCCCTATGCCGAAACCACCTGCGGGGAAAGGCGGTGTGCCCGAAACTGTAAATTGCCTTTCCCCCTTCCTGTGTCAGCACCACGTCACCGTTGACGTCACCATCCCGCATCAGCCCCCTGCCACCGTGTCCTTGCCACGTAACTACCACCGTACTACCACATCACCTCCTCCGCCGTACTGCCACGTCGCCCGGCGGTACTTCTAACGTCACCCTGCTGACGTCACCCTACCACGTCACCGCCGTACTGGGACCCGCATGCTGTTGTCATGCTGACGTCACCGTCAAAAAATGCAAAAGGCGCAAATCGCAGCCTAGGAAGCCCAGAATCAGAATCTGAGGCAGTTTTTCATGCGCGATTAGTGCCTAGCACTAATCGCGCATGGCTAAGGGAAATTGGCCAAAATGGAAAGCCCCTTCGTGACTCGGCGTCCAACATGCACAAAAGGCGCAAAATGACCAGATTTTCTTCGCGAAGCATTCAGAAAGGGGTGAACACAGTTTTTGAAGCAACAGAGGGCCGAACAGCTGCCATAAAGGTCGACGGGATAGTCTAAAGCACTCAGAAGACATTAAAGAGGCCAGGTTCAGTGCCAAAGAGTATCGGGAAGCGGCAAAGAGTATCAGTTTAGCAACATCAAAGCATGTGAAAATTAAAAACCTCCATCAAAGTTAGAAAAGTAGTTAAGTCCATTTAAAAACTTATCTGGTCAGGATTAGTGCACATTAATGCCACCAAACAGTAGCAGAACCAAGTTAGAGGTGGACGTAAAAGACAAATCACAGTTATTACAGAAAGACTACACCAAGCCACCCAGGACAGACATTAACTCAGTTTGATACAGTTGCCCTCAGCGCAGCTCAAAGATATTTTCATACATTTATTTCTGGATAAGATTAGGTTAAAGTAATAATTTTCTTTTAGACCTGTTTAGGTCGGCTGTAATAGATTAATTCTGGATAATTTTCCCTATTTATACGACCCTCTGCATTGTTAAGGGCGTTGGTTGGTTGATAATCTTCATTAGAGACTCGCACTTTATCTGAGATGTATTACTTAATCAAATATTGCTAAAAAGCTTTGGAGGACAGATTGTCTGCTCTGTGTCTAATGGTTTGAAGAAGTGAATGTGGAATTCTTGTGCTGCAGTATGAATCAATAAGTGTTCCTTACGTCTGTTATTTCAATTTCACATATGCTCAAGTCATTGAACAAAGGATTGGTTTAGAATTTGCTTAGCTGCACTCTATGCTCAGTTTCTGTGGCTTCTTAATGTTTTCCTCTTGATTTAGGCATAAATATGAATTCTGTTATGGCTCATGTTTGATCTATTTCACATATAAATGACTGTTATCTAGGAATTCTTAACTGCTCCTAGATAGGGCTCATTTATCCTCTTTCTGCTAACCTGAATGAGAGATTCTTAATTGCCCCTCATTCCTTAGTGTTTAAACCATCTCTTTTACCTTGAATGACTGTTTCATATGCAGTTGTCTTGCTCCATAATTCCTTCTTATGCCCAAGAAAATGCACCAGCAATCCTACTCCTTGACTCCACACCCAATGGTTCTAAAACTTTCATGCTATCCCTGCCTCTTTACTTGAAAGCATAATCCTCCCACCAAAAATCAAAACAAAACCCCTTGAACTCAATAACTAGCCTAAAACCATGTCAACAAAGCTATATCAAAAAGAGAGAGCCTTCTCTGATTGCAGGTGGGCTAGAACCTGCAGTCCAAAGATTGGTCTGTGGTTACCTTGGCCATATCCTTTTGAGCTGACCAAAAGGAAAACCTGAGTGTTAACATATATTATGTGGAGAAAATGGCAAAAGAAAAAAGTGAGAAAGTGTGAGCAGGGGATGATGCTCCATCTCCATCTTCGAGTGAATATACTTATTCTTCATCTTCTTTTTGTCATTAAAATGAAGAGATAAATGAAATCCTTAAGGATCTGAATTTTGAATTGAAGATACTTCTACAAGAAGAAGAAGAAGAAGAAGAGGAGAAGTAAAGATTGCAACTTCAATTATGAGCCATGGAGGAGGCCTTGGAAGGGTAGAAATGAGATGAGAGCTTAGCGAAGTCATCACCATTTTATTTAGAGATAAAAATGTTGATAGTCCTTTAGTTTCATTTTCACATAATGATGATGATGATGATTTGGGTGTGTTTGAAAAGCACACTACAAGCATTGGTTCGAGATTAATGAAGAATATGGGATTTGAATATAAGGCTCTAGGAGCTAATGGGCAAGGCATTTTGAATCCGATCCAAGTGGTGGAATTACCATGACATGAAGGATTGGTCTATGTCAAAAAGGAAGAAACATGAGAATATTCATGTGACAAGTCTATGACAATGAAGGATGCTAAGAGTACCTTAGAAGTCTCTAGTGACCATGTTTTCCAATATTCTAAAGTTCATTTTTATTACAATCATATTGAAAATATTGAAAAAAACTTGGGCATAGAAAACCATGTATTTTCTATGGCTTGTATAACCATGTGGTTTCCAAGTGCTGGAAGAGGATGTCAGAAAGGAAAAATACAAGACGTGAGAAACCTTATCCACATGAGAAAAGGAAGAAGGTCAAAAACGTCTTGAGGAAGAAGAATTTTTGCAGCCATTTTAAAAATCATGGGCATCAGAGAGCCACATGTTGGTAGATTATCCTAGAGCAATGAACAAAGGACCTAAAGAACCTGAAAGGGAACATGTGAGTGAAGCGAATCAATGAGAAAGCTATCTATAGGGATAGAGCCCTTCAACTTGGTTAGGTAATATATGGTTAGCATTTTTCAGTTGTTCAACATAGCCACATTTTGTAAATCGCATGTTGCGAAATGATTGTAAAAGTGATCAAGTGTGTGCCATCACTTATGAAAACAACATGGATATGTTTTTGGCCCTTTAAGTAGATAGCTTTGGTATTGGTTTTTGTTATGATTTGAGGTAAACTTAACCAAAGAGTGCGTTGTAAACTCTTGGCAAGTATGGAGGTTAGTTTGGGTCATGATAGGTCTTCTAATTGAACATGGATTTTGAAAGATGTACTACAGGTTTGTATAGGATACAGGTGTCAGTTCATCACTTATGGCTTTGAAGTACAAAGAGGAAGGACAAGGTCTTGTGGCCTATTAGGGAAATTGTTGTTCAAATGAGGGAGTACAACAAATTGAAAATTGTGTTTATGTTTTTGGAGGACCAAAAGCTCCTCAATGGGGAGGAATGATCCAGTGGATCCAGAAAGTCTCAAAAATAAAAGTCTTCATATTTTTTCAAAACCAATATTGGAGTGTAGAGCTCATATTATTTATTCCAACAGTGCAAACGACACCTCAATCCGAGTTCGTATGAGAAATTTATGCTCAGTCAAATTTTCAGTCAAGTTGGTAAAAAGTCAAAGTCAAAGTCAACATTTTGCGATGTGGAAGGTCGTACAGATGACACGTGGAATAAAATTTAGCAGTCCTAGTGGGACACATAGAGCTAATGTGGCAACCCACTCAGCAAACCAGGTTGACCGGTAAGCAAATGATGTGGAAACACCACAAGTCGACACATGGCAAGTAAGTGACAAAAGTGGAAAATGATATGGACCAATGAGATCCTACCACATGTCACCTCAAATTAGGCCCAAGTGGCCAGGGCATTGTGCAACCTCCATTTTTTTCTTATTCTCATTGTTTTTGGAGTTGTTGCAATATGGAAATACAATTTCCATATATTATATGTTTGAAAATTATACTAAAACTAAAATTGAGCTTTAAAACCATATTAAAGTAAACCAAGGAGTCCATGGGCTTTGAACCAAAAACCTTCCCACCAACAAGTAACTTAATATGACTATTCCAACCAGTGTGCAAACCACACACTTTTTCTTATTCACCCTTACACTTTGTTATAAAATGTCATTTGAATGGTTCAAAGTAAAGTAAACCATATTAATGTTACTTTCTGTTATTAAAGTAAACCATATTAACGACATGGGTAGGCCAATGAAGACATGACTCTCAAGAATATTCTAGGAATATTGTTAGAGAATATGTTAAGGAATATTTCAAATAATATTCTCTATGAGGAATCTTTAAGATTATGTGAGGGAATAATTGTGAGGGTGTCAGAAATATGTCGAGTTTATAATCATTTGAACTAGTTTCTCTCCAAGAGTTTGATGTACAATCCATTTCTTAATTTGAGGTATATATTTGTTGCCTATTTCCAAAAGAGAATCTTGTGAAGAATCTAAAACATTCCCTAGAAACCCAAATTTGGCCGAGTCAAAAACGAGTCACATTTATAGTCAAATTTCACAATGTTTCACCAAGAATTGAACCATGTAGTCTATTTCTTCAACAGAGGAGTGCACTTTCAGGCCATCGCGAAAAGTGGAGTTATAAGATGCATTAATGGCATACCTTCTTTTGATTTTTTCTGAGATGATGCTTTGATGTTGAGATCCTTATTTTTCATTTTGTTAGAAGATCCTTGTATGCCACTTCATGTGAGAGCTTGTTATTGTTCATGCCGAATGAGATATTTTATGAGTGAGAGTTCTTATATGTTGTGGGGAAAAATGCCTATGCAGGACGATCCTATCCACCTAAGGTGTGACAGTGCCTTAGCAACAAATGAGTACAGCTATGCTGGTTTCTTCCTTTATGAAATGTGAAAGAAGAGAGATCAATAGACTTATCGGCGTCTTCCGTTTGTCCCTCGATCCGGTCTCTCTTCTCTTTGGGTGTTCACAGCTACTTGCCTTCTTGCTTATCCAGCTTCAACTTCCTGCAAGATCACAAGAGAACAGCTACTTGTGACAAGAGAACAGCTACTTGAGACAAGAGAAGAACACTACACAAAGACAGATGTTCACATTCATAACTAGTTTAGGATTAGAAATAAACCAAATACACTAATACATTCATACATCAAAATACATCAGCATATAGGAGAAACCAAGATAGCTTTATTGATGAATAACAAGGTTTAGGAAGAGATACAACCCAGAGGGCTCCAATCCAGCATCTCCTTCCCAGCAAATGGAATTCCTATCTTCAGCCCCTTCAAAGCATTAAGCACCCAATGATTCCAGTCTCAAACCAACAACAATTCTTTGCAATAATAAAATTCCAGCCTCTAGATCTCATGGAGGAGAGATCCATATATAGATGTTTGGAGAGAGGATGAGTCAGCTTGAAATCTGACTAGTGTCCTCTCCCTCTTTCAGTTCTTGAGTCCACTTGGAGGTTCTTGCTTCCACTTGGAGATTTGGAACCTCTTACTCATCACCAGTCGAATTCCCTGAGGCAAGTGTCATTTTGGAAGCTTCTTGGGTTTTGACACCTTGAGAAATGAGCCTGCCACTTGTCCATTCTCGTTCAGTGCAGGTAGCTAGTGTTCCAGTTGACATTCAACGTAGGTAGCCAGTGTTGGCTTTGACATTCAGCGCAAACAGCTAGTGTAGCCACTGAAATGATCCTGAATTGACTTGTTTTTTAGCAGTTTCTAGTGGAGAACTTATGTGAATTGCTGTGGTTTGTTAGCCTTGTTCCTCTAGGGGTAGGAACAACATGTTTAGGGACTTTGGATCCCTTAGATTATGGACATTTCATGCTCAATGTTGTAAGGCACAAAAATGTCTATAACATTATAAGAAGGATATCTCGTTGAGAGACATGTGACTCTAATTAAGGTAGTTCTGGCTTGTATTCACAAAGAACACATAACCTATTCATAATCATCTTGCATAAATTAATGAAGCAACCTCCCCACTATTGACACTCAGCCTAGAGATGTAACCCACGTTGGTTGAACTCCATTATCAAGTTGTTTGTGTTCTTGATTTAATGGATACCTTTATGTCTCCTGGCACGCTTCCTTCAGTAATAGAACCATTTGTTGGCTTGAGCTGACTTGACCTTGGTTCAGAGTATGTTGCGCACCAGCAAAGCCCTCAGCTACTGGCCCTTTCAGCAATGACGTGCAAGTAGATTGCGGTCTCACCCGAAGCAGTTATGGGAGGCTACATAAACATGCTTCTGCAACCGAAGGGATATCGACACAATGACGTTTTGTATTTACTTCTACTCTATATTGATTGTATAACTTCGTGTGCATAATAACTTTGGAAAAATGATTAATTTAAAAGAATCTAATTAAACACATAAATTCTAACCAATAACGACATATCTTACAATTCGTTGAATAATTTAGTGAAAATCATACATAACGATACTAACAACAAAAAAGATTAAACACAAAAAGATGTACAATTCTTCACAATAGATTCTTCTTTATTAATATAATTATTCAATACATATATGTCTTCAACCTATGCACCCAGCTCCAGGTGGTCTGCACACTCAGTTGTAGACTCTTCCATGCCTCCGTGCACTCAGTGGCGGAGCCCTCCCTAAAACTATGGAATACACACACGAATAAAGAGATTTAATTAACTTATGATATTACATCGCACAACACGATTAAAAAGTATTACATCTTCTTAAATACATTTCATATTTACAAAAATCATTGCCAATATAACATGGATCCACAAAATAAGTACTAATACTTGATACCCATTACAAAATAGGGGCTTTATCCCATACCCAAAGCCCTAAAATTTTGCATGATGAATATATCTCGCCACCTCCACGCTATCCACTCCTTTTACAAGGTCTTTTACCTAAAACTTGTACCATGTTGAGCCATTCCTGACAGACCCCCAACACTCACCCATGACTCATCCCAAGTCACTCAACTTTGATGCCCTTGATCTTTTCTATGATCTCATTGTACATTGTGTTGTACTGATGGAGTTTTTATGCCATCAATTTTTCTGCCTGGCACACTTCCTTCAGCAAATATTCTGTAGTAGGGCCAACAAACTTCTACAGTATCTTAGCTTCCCTTTACTTCAATTCCTTCAGCCTCTCATCCATTGCCTGCAAACATTCTAGGGCTTCCTCGTACCATGATTGAGTTATCTCTTGCAAGATATGTGCTTTCCTCCAAATATCATCTATTTGTCTGTAGAGGTTCTTTCCCTCAGAAATGATTGCAAGCCTCTGCAAGATTGGTAAGGTATTCATAGCTGTCGAGATCTCATCGTGTCGCTTATTCTTAACCTGCAATTCCTCTTCAATATTCATGATGTTTGGATCCTCTTGTAGTGATGTCCAAATCTGCATCGTATTGTCAAGTAGTTCTCCACAATCTGCCACTATATCATATATTCCTTTCAATGTTGTGATGAGGTCCCTTTGTCTCTACTCCGAACCTATCGTGGTGTACTTGGTTGCAACCTTATTTTTGGCTCTAGTATTTGCACTTCTTAGTCAAATTTCAACTTAGCAATAGCATTCTATGAGTCCTTGATCTCAAGGGAAAGATTTGCGACCTTTTTCACTGGTGCTTCATCCTCATGGAACTACATGTCTAGAACTATGATACAATCTCAACAATTTCCTTCTCCAGCTATTCCCATTGAAACCTTTCCTCCTCCATATCCTTGGCCAATTTCTTCAATTCTTTATGCATCGATTCTTTTTTTGACTCTACGTTTTCTTTTAATAGTGACATACCTTGTTCTCGTTCTTGCAATTCTATAGTGATACCTTAGTGAAATTCATGCAAAATCTAGAGGGGTAGCATAGCGACATTAATCTGGATATTGTGCCATGATTTGGCTTGATCCATATCTGCTCTGCTTCAAACTTCATTGCCCCAACTAGCTTGTGTAACATCTTAACTCCATAGTATCTTTCTAGTCTTTTTCTAGTTCCAACGACTCGGTTACCTGCTCTCGTTGCCTCATTGCCTACAAAAACTCCTTTAGCTCCACAATTCCCTATTTTATATCAGCTAAGATCATCTTGAATTGATCATCAATCTTCTCCCAAGTTTCCATGTTGAGCTCTTGGATCTTTTCTACTATCCCATCGATGTCCCCATTAGTGAGGACGAGTGACATTTCTCCCTTACTCTTATCTGCCTTCTGCTTCTTTCTTGGCTGCATTTTCACCATAAAGTGTGAATCCTCTAACACCTCTATATCGTTGAGGTTTTCTTCATGTTCCTATCTTTTCCTTGTTTCTGCTATCTCTTCATTGAGATTGTTTCTACTTGTACCTGCACCCTACGAGGTACCCTTCTCTACTCCAATTGTTCCAACCATTCCACTCGGTGGAGTCATCCATTCCTCTACCCAATCCTGCACTATCACGAGGATATCATCTTCTACTACTCGGTATGGAAATGGATTCCATGTCTCCATTAGGTCATTCCATGCTTTCACATACGCCATGTGAAAGTCTTCCTTAAACTCCACTATATGATAGTATTGTTTGTACAAGCTTGGTGAAAGTCTGCAATACTGCTTCACCACCATATGCAGATCCATCGCCATGAAGACAAAGAAGATCTTGATCTCCTTTTCTTACTTCATCTCCTTTGTAAACCATAGTGGGGCATACCTTTCTACTTCGCATACATCTACTTCAACAGTCAGAAATTGAGAATCATTCATCTCCTTCCAGCTAATAAGTGCAATAAGAATTAGCCGCCAATCATAGTGGAAGGCCTTACCTTCATCCTATGCTTCCCTACAATCCATGAAGAACTCTTTACATATATAAGAAGCCCAAATGAACTAGACCCACATGCTTCACTGTTCTACTAATGACGCTACTACTATAGACACCTCATTGGCCCTAGAATTCCGCATGATCTTCCCCACTAAAATATTTGTAGTGAAGAGCACACACTTCTCTTTGATAGAGTTTATCTCATATTCGAAGGATTTCTTCACTAATCCAAACTTTTATTTCATCATTGGGGCGATCTCCTTGTCTTTTCTTTTACCCATGAATTCATCTGCATTGTCCTTTCCTCGATATGGCAATGTTTTTATTCTTCTCATGAGCATCTCATCAATCAGGATCCTCGTCCCTAACGAAATGCAATCATCATGTACCATTGTGAGTAGCGTCTACACACATATTGTATTGAATGGGCTTAGACCAAAGTGTGGCACATTCATCATGTTCAAAATCCATGTTCTGTGCACTCCTACAACCCATTTTTGTGGTTCCAATATTGTAACTTTGTTGTCTAGATAGTAGACTCTCTTCAAGTATCTACTATGCTTAAACTACATGTATTTTCTTCTATCATTGAAATCCCAGTCTTTAATTTTTAGCTAGGGGATCATCCCCAACACTTTTCCTTCGAAGGGAACCTCCTTTAGTAATAGTGGCATATAGGTAGAATATTTCGCTTCTTTTGGCTCCCTAACTGACTTTGCGCCTGACTTTGTTGGTGACATGTATTCTTGGAGCATAGAGGGAATCTCCACATCCTCTGTCTCCTTCCATTAAAACTGGGCTTCTTCCTCACTATCGTGGACCTGTTCAGGTCCCTCCTACAACACAAATTTCTTTCCTTTATACATGGGATTTTTTCCTTTATACTCCATGTTCTTCACTCGCACTTCCTTCTCTGTCTTCTTCTACAGTGATGTTCTTAATTCGCCTATAGAGACCTCAGCTAGTCTATTCTCCTTCGTCTTCTGTAGCTATGGTTTTGGCTATGCATGTGCTTGTGGTTGTGCCTACGGCTATACATGTAGCTTTCTTGGTGACCTTAAGCGCGTTGGGGACATGGGTACATTTTTCCCTGCAATCCTTCCTTCTTGTGATTCCATAATACCAACTAGCGCTTTCTTTGTAAATATCCTCACCAATTCTTCCCATATCCTCTCATAAATGCAATAAATCTTCTTCACTTAGGCACAATTTCTTATCTCTCTAGGCAACAAAGTGTAAAATGTGGCGTTGGATGCAATTTGTATAACAATTTTGAATTACTAGGCTCATGATTGGTTTATATTTGGCTCATTTAATGCAGGTATGCGCTAGATACAACCTGTTGTGATCCATAAATTCTTTTCTCATGCACCTCTCAACTGTGATTTCCTTTCAACAGTGCCTTTTTTCCTTTCACGGTCATATTTCTAGATAACTTTTTCATATTTTACCCTTTGGCGCAGTCACCTATTCTTCATCGCATCTCCTTTGGACTTCGTCACACTTCTGAGTATCATGAAAAAATATTCCTTTCATGAAGTCCCTTCCTGCAGAGTATTTTATAGCCCCATGGCCACTTTCAACTATAGGTGGCACTAAGACTTCCCTTCCTTCATTGTTTTAGTGTGAAGCTCCAAGGATATATTTGACCATGTATAGATTCAATCTACTACCATTCACGCATCTTCGAATCATCTAACCATTAAAATTCATGAGATAAACAACACCACCATCTGAAATGTTATTGATGATATATGATCCCAATTAATGTGTTTTGAATTTTCCCAAGAACTTTGTGAACTTACTGTCATATAATAATACAAGATCTCCTTCACGAAATATCTTCTTGATGTGCCTGTCATCTCAGGATTTCTCCCTTGCTTTCTGCACCTACTGATGGAATCCTCCTATGAATCTATCTTCTTCTAAAGCTAGTATCTGTGACATTCTTTCGTTCATCATATCAGGGTTTACCATATCTATGACAGCTACAATTATCACACTCGACACAATGTATTCCATTGGCATAACTGCTTCTTGTCCATATACCAACCTAAAAGGTATTTTCCGAGTCAATTTCTTGCATGTCATGCCCACAACACTACTGGAATCCTCAAGTCCTAGTCATATTTGTTTATGTCGCACACCTTGGTCAATGCATTCTCCAGAATCTTATTGAAAGCTTCCACTATCCCATTTTCTTGAGTATGATAGGGAGTTCTCTTCTAATGGTAAACTTGAAATTCCTCCATTAGTGTTTCAATCATCTTATTCAAAAAATATGTCCCCAAGTCGCTTATCATGGACAACCAAATCTAGTTAATATACTTGAAAATTAACTTCACAATGGTTTCTACATTGTAATCCTTTACCGATTTTGGCTCAGTCTAGCTTATCAAATAATCGGTCACAATGATGATATATCTTGCACCAATCCTTTTTTGTGATGGACCAATAGGTCCAACAAAGTCAAATGCCTATTTACCAAAAGCCTATGAAGTCACCTGTGGTACTATTGGCATTTTATCTTTTTGGATAGCTTTCTAGTCCTTTGGCATACATCACATGATTAACAAAAGTCTTTCTCTTCCTTATGCATTATAGGCCACCATAAACCAACTCTAAAAATATTTTGCACATTTGCTTTTCCTGCATAATGCCCACCTGCAACTCCTACATGAGCTTCTGTCAGAATGATTTGTTTTTCATGTTCAGGGATGTATCTACATAGTACTTCATCTGGTCCCATTTTCGATAAGTTCCTGCAAACAACGATAAATCAAATGTTTGAACCACCAATTCCTTCTTTTGATTTGTAGTCTACTATACAGGCACTATTCCTACGGACAAAAAGTGAATAATATCCACAAAGTGATAATTTGTGACTTTAATTGCAAATAACTGTGCATCGAGCAAGTTATCTTCAAATTGTTAGGTTCTTCTCCTATCCCTATCCTAGATGGGTGATCCAGCCCAAAATTTAATCTTTCTAGCATCACTATAACTTCAAAGTCATATTTTTGGAATAATAATAACCATCAATAGATCTTCCCTCCTAAAACAGGCTTATTCACCAAGTACCTTAGCACATAATGATTTGTGAACATTTTAAAATGTTCTCCCAATAAGTAATGTATGAACTTTTGCAGTGCATACACCATGGCTAACCCCTCCCTTTCTGTCGTATTGTAATTATTTTGTGTTAGAAAAATTCCTACTTGCAAATGCTATGGGATGATCAATATCCCCTACTACTAGTTGCACTAGTACTACTCCCAAAGCTATGCAAGATGCATCAACATGCACATGAAACTCTCTTCTGGTCCCGAAAAACTAGAATTGACGTAGTTACCATATTTTCTTTGAGTACATCTAGACTCTTATGGATTTTTTCATCCCACTAGAAGGTCACATTCCTCTTTGGCAACTTCTCCATTAGCACAATTACCTGTGCATATCCTTTTATAAAGTTCCTATATTAGCCAGTGTGTCCTAGTGTATTACGCAGTTGTCTTACTGTTTTTGGTGATGTCAGGTTCACAACGACTGCGATCTTCGTCGGATCCGCCAGCAATCCCTGTCTACAAACCACGTGTCCCTACAAAATTCCAAATGGCACACAAAATATGCACTTGTTTAGGTTCAACAATATCTATTACTTCCTACATGTATCCAACATCAATCTTGAGCTCGACACATGCTTCTTTAATAACCAATATATTGTCTAATCATCGAAGTAAACTTCCATAAATTTTTGCATATACTCCTTGAAATCTGAAATTATAACCATAGAAAAAATAGTAGGTGCATTCTTCAACCCAAAGGGCATCACTGTATGTTGATAGGAGTCCTATTCTGTGGAAAATGTTGTCTTATGTCTGTCTTCTTTTTAGGTCCTTATACTACTAGTGTAACCCCTTATTGTTATTAGTGCTAGCCACTTATTATATGGTTGTGCTGATGTAGTCCCCATATTGTTATTATTGTGCCCCATAGAAGCCCACTATTGTTATTGTTGTGCCCTTACATTATTGTTGTTATGTCGGCTCTAATTATATTATGACCCTCTAGACTCCTATATATAGAAAGGAGGTCTTTTCACATATATCATCCAAGAATTATTCATTTGTGTAATGTAAAGGAGGTTTCCCCCTTGAAGAGACTTATTTATAAGTCATTTATCTATCTTCTCTATCTTTTTGTGCGCTGATTCTATAAAATTTGGTATGAGAGCTTTGGATTCTAGGGTTTCGCTACTCCAAATAGGCCATTGTGAAATTTTCCCTATAACTTTTTTCTGCATCGTTTCAAAAGCTAAAAAGAAAAACCCATTTGAGCAAAAATATCGCTAAAATTGGAGTCCAAATTTCTGATCTTGTCTCGATATATTTTCAGATATGTGATCTGACGAAGTTATGGTTTTGGAAAGCTCCATAATTCCATCTCAAACAGGTCATCGTGGAATTTTCACTATAATTTTGTTTATACAAAGGTTTTGACTCTGAAATTAAAACTCATTTGAGACAAAATCTTAGAGAAGCTTGGGCCCAAATTTCAGAACCCATTTCACTATATTTTTGGAGATACAATCCAAGACATTTATGGTTTTTGCAGGCTCCCGAATTACATCCCAAACAGGTGACCTCGGGAAAATCATCATAACTTTCTCTTTGACCATCCGATTGAAATTTCGTAAGAAGTTATAGAAAGAGGTTGGACTATACTTCAATTGGAGTAGGTTTAGGTCTGATGGTTGAAACCATGAAACGTTCGACTTTGTTCAAGTTTGCACCACTGAAAACATATATAATGAGGTCATCTTGGGTGATTGAGCATAACTCTTTCTTGGAGAATCTATTTTTGATAAGACATGTGGAATTGGAAAGAGGCCACAGAGAACTACCACAAGATGCAATTGTAGAACTTGGAGATCCAAAATTGTAGAGTTACAGTCATTTCAAGACCGAGATCCTAAAATCAAGAAAAGGTGATATGAGTAAGTTTGATGGCAAGGATCCAATAAATTGGATACTGCAGATGGAACAATATTTTGATCTACATGATGTACAACTATTACAAAAGGTAAGTATTGCATCTTTATATTTAGAATCAAATCAATTTTTATCATATAAAGGGCTTTGTTCTCATAAACCACTTGTCACTTGGTCAATTTTCATAGAGGAAATGATAGCACATTATGAGGATACAAAGAGAAACACCTTCTTTAGCCAATTGATAAATATCAATCAAAAGGGTTTAATGGTAGACCACATTAAGGACTTCCAAAAATTGAATATAAGGGTAAATGATATTCTAGAGAAGTGAATTGATGTCTTCATAGGGACTTTAAAGGATAACATTCAACACGAGGTTCGTCTTTGGGAACCTAATTCATTAGACAAGGCATTCCAGTCGGAAACGAAATTTGAAAGCGGAATTATGGAAACAAGGAATCATATCACTCACAACTATAAATATGGGAGTGTTTTTGCTCCTAGACTTCCACAAACTACAAGGTTTAAACCACAACAATTGGAAGAAAAAAGAGAAAAAGGGTTTTGTTACATTTGTGATAGCAAATACATTAAAGGTCATAAGTGTGTTGAGAAGAAATTATTTTAAGTAGATTGTGAAGAGGAGGAAGAAGAGGATAAAGAAACATCAAAAGAACAGGATATACACCAGCTACCAACCCTAGAGAAAGAAGAAAGGAATCTGATCATATCTTGTAAAGCATTGGCAAGAATTACCACTCCTCCAACTCTCAAGATAGAAGGACATATCAAGAAGAAAAATGTTCAAGATGTGAAAGATCACATCTAGCATCAGGAAGTGAATCCGACCATATATTGTAATGCATTGACAGGAATTACCACTCTTCAAACTATCAATATAAAAGGAAATATGAATAAGAAAAAGGTAATAGTGTTGATTCATTCGGGCAATACCCATAATTTATTCATTGTAATATAGTGAAGGAATTGAATTGCTTCCTATATCAAGCACAGAGTATCAAGAGATGGTTGCAAATGGAAGAAACAAAAATTTCTCTTGAAAGTGCCATAATATCAAGCTATCCATGGGAGAATATGTTTTGAATAGTCCAATGCTTTCCATTCCAATGGGTGTTGTTGATGTTGTACTAGAAGTCCAATGGCTACAATATTTGGGTATGATAACTTTTAATTTTCAAGAACTCTTCTTGAATTTTGTTTTTCACAAGGAAGGGAAGTTGAGTTAAGGGCTATTTTAGGGAAACAGGGAAAGATAATCAGCTCTAACGACATAACAAAGCTTCTAAAGGAATAAAAACATGTAATAATTCACAATTATGTTTGCTAGAGGTTCCCACATCGAAATCTGTATTTCTCCAAATCTCCAAAAATTATTGGACAATCATTCCAAGGTATTTGAGACTCCCAACGGCCTCCGGCCTATTTTTTATCGTGATCATGATATTCATTTTCTAGGAAGTGTTCCTCCAAACATCAGGCCTTACAGATATCCCTTTGCACAGAAGAGTAAAATTGAACATATGGTTGCAAAAATGCTAGAGGCTGGTATAATTCAACCTTGTCAAAGTTCTTTCTCTGTTCCAGTAGTATTCGTGCACAAGAAGGATGGATCATGGTGCATGTGTCTGGATTATAGAGAGCTCAACAATCTCACTATTAAAGAGAAATTTCCCATTCCTCTCATTGATGAATTATTGGTTGAATTTCATAGATAAATTTACTTCCGCAAGTTGGACATTCATGCAGGATATCATCAAATCATAATGAAGACTGAAGACATTCTGAAAACAAGATTTAGAACTCATGAGGGTCATTATGAATTTTTTTTCATGCCTTTTGACCTTACCAACGCACCTTCTACATTTCAAGATTAGATGAATTCCATTTTCAAACCCTTCCTTAGAGAATTTGTGTTAGTATTTTTTTATGATATACTAATCTACAACAAGTCTTGGAAGGATCATGTTCAACATGTTGATAGAATGCTCAGACTGTTGGATGAGAAACAATTATATGAAAAAACCTCCAAATGTTACTTTGGAGTAAAAGAATAAGAATACTTGGGTGATATTGTATCTCGTGAATGTGTTATGGTAGAACCTCAACAACAACAAGTTCTCCAACTCTTAAAGGATAACCTCACTTTAGCACAGAATCAAATGAATCAACAGACAAATAAACATTGCGGTGAAAGAAGTTTTGATATAGGCAACTAGATAATTTTACGAATACAACCATACAAACAAATGTCCCTCAAGAAAGCTAGGAAGGATAATAAATTATCAACAAAGTACTATGGTCCTTACAAGGCACTGCAAAAGATTAGTACTATGGCATACAAATTGGAGCTTCCTACATCTTCTCGAGTGCCCCCATTTTTCCACATTTCATGCTTAAAGAAATTTATAAGTGACAAGTTCCAAATTCAAACAATATTGTTGGAACTTGACGGGAAAGGAAAAATCATATTGGAACCTAAAGTAGTCAGAAAAAGAAGAACCCGGTAGCTACGAAATCGATCAATTTCAGAGTATCTCATCAAGTGGAAGAACTTAATAGTTGAAGATTCCAGATGGGAGGATGAGAATTTTATATAAAAGCATCTAGAACTACTCAATCGTTGAGGACAACACTTTTTGAAGGAGAGGGGCATGTTAGGTCCCTATACTACTAGTGTAACCCCTTATTGTTATTAGTGCAAACCCCCTTATTATATTTTTGTGCCCATGCAGTCCCAATATTGTTATTATTGTGCCCCATAGAAGCCCACTATTATTATTGTTGTGCCCTTACTGTTGAAAATAGTAACAAGAAATGCTAAAAATAGAAATGCTAAAAATAACATTGCTATAAATAGCATTTCAGGATGTACTCCAACTGAGTTGGAAATAGTAAAAAATAGAAATGCTAAAAATATAATTTTAGGATACCTTCCAATTTTAGTTAGTCCCTGAACTAAAATTGAGAATAAAAATTTGAAGATCTTAGTAGTTGTTTGAAACATAATTAATTAATTCATCTTGAGTTAATTAGTTAGAGAAAGAAAGAGTTGTTGGAACGAGCTCCGACGATGAACCCTAATAGCCTTGCCGCCACATCCCTTCCTTCGACCGTCGTCTGGCTTCTGCTCGGCCCTATCGATGATGGTGTTGGGTGCGTCAGTCATGGAACACTGGTTTCCTCCTACAATCTTGAATTGAAGGTCTTCCAATCTCTTCTGAGAGCCCCCTTCACTTTGATATGCTCCGCTCGGTACTTTGGAGCTGCTAGTTCACGACCCCGGATGCTACATCTCGCCCTTGCCTCCCCATTCAGATTCCAAACGAAATGGCCAAGGGGGAACACGCAGATTTTACTCCTGTTTCTCCTCAAGTGGTGGTCATTGGGTGGACATATTTTGTCCTGGGAGAATTCTCTGTTTTTAATCATCAGAACCCCTTCCGCTCCCTAGATCTGCCTGGGCGGAGTATATGGAAGCTCTATGGGGCAGAAAGCAATGACAGACTCAATGACGCCAGGATTTTCCCATTATCTCCTCACAAGCACCTGCAGCAAGTTCAGGAAAAGAAAGCCCTTCAAAGAACCTACCTCCTCTCGTCTGAGATCTGCAGAGGAAAGTGAAACTTTGACTTCTCTGCCTCATTTCAGATCCAAATCAGGCTCATCTCTAGCAAAACCCTGCTACAATGGGTGAGATCTTCGGATCTAGTGCAGAACCTCAAGAATGCTCTAGAACTCAAGCTTTGGATCCACTCTGCAGCTCAATGACTTCTCCACGAAGGTAAACAACTTGAGGATCTCTACCCTCTTTCTTTTTACAGCATTAAGAGAAATGCTTCAATTATTTTCACACTTCATTTGAGATGGGGAGCTGTAGGCTAGTCTTCCTCAGCCAAAGCATTTTCATACAAAGATGTTGTCCATGCTCAGATGCCTAAGAAAAAAGCTCCACCAGTTCAGGCTCCCAAACCGTTTTTGGTGGACAAACTAGAGGAAACCCCCTCCATTGAAATAATGCATCCAACACTGGATGAGCAAACCCAAAAGTTTGCAGAGCATGCCATTATTTGCAGGTTCAATGGGATATGGCCACGCACAATAGACCTCTACCGAGGGACTCACTCTAACTGGACCAACAATTGCAAGGTTCTGCTATGCTCAAAGGGCTTCTTCATTGTAGTTTTTGCTTTCGGCGAGGACTACCAAAGAGCTTTAACTACAGGCCCATGGTTTTTGGGCTCAGTAGGTTTATTCCTCACCCTCCGATTTCCATATTTCAATCCCTCAACAAAAATCATCACCAAGCTCCCAATCTGGGTCAGACTTCCCAATCGCCCGGCGCATCTATGGCACTTTGTTGTATTTCAAGGGATCAACAACTCTCTGGGCCACTTTCTAGACACAGAAATCTCTAGAGGGGAAAAGGTCATATACACCTTCGCCAGAATCTGTGTAGAAATAGACATGAGCAAAGGTCTCCCTGATGAGATCAATCTCAAAATTGCAGACTTCCATTGGACTCAGACCTTGGACTACAATAACATAGCCTTTCACTGCAGAAACTGCCACAACGTAGTGCACCTTCAGAGCTCCTATCCCTCAATGTCTGCCCAAAAGAAGAAAGCCAATCCTAAGCAGAAATCCAAAAGCTGGAAGCCTCATTACCCTCCCCCCATGGACGATTTTGATTTCAACTCAGATGAAGAGGAGGGGCTTGAGGAAGGGATGGAAACAAAACTAGCATAGGATCCACCCTCAACTGGGCCTGAGGATTCGTCTATCCAGCCAATCTCTCAGAAAAGGATTCATGAATCCTCTTCCTCAGATTCAGAAGAGGAAACCTCTCACTCAGCCCAGCTTAGTTTTCAAGTCATGCCAGCTCAGCAGTCCCCTCCTGAATGGGTCAAAGTTGGTAAAAAGAAAGGGAAAAAATGTCGAATAGTTGATTCCTTCCATGTTGGGTAGAATCGTCTCTTCTGTTCTTTCTCCTCTGTTCTTCCTGTTTCTTCTTGGTTAGCTCTACTCTCTTCTCTTTTTCTTCTAGGGGCCGAGCTGGATAGCTTATCCTTTCCAGCTGCTTGTGTTCCTGCTTTTCTTGCTTGTAACTTCTTATTGTACTATACATCCTCTTAATAGAATTAGTTGTAACTTCTTATTGTACTATACATGCACTGCGTAAATCCCCCACACTTAAATTCAAAAAGAGTCAAGGGATCTCTACTTGAATGGTTCATGAGGCACAATACTTGCTAAGGTTTTGCAAATGGGGTAGCAAGCTAAGTGGGCTTGATTGTGGGGAAAAACTCCACAGTTAAGCGCGCTTGAGCCAGAGGAGTTCTGGGACGGGTGACCTCCTGGGAAGTCTTGGTTACCGGGTGCAAGCCCCGGAAGTGATGATTGATGCTATGTGATTCGTTCTCCACATTTCACTAGTTTCAATCCCACTTCGTCACCCCTGTGAGCATCACCCGATGCAATGAGTGCTAAGTGAACTATTCAAAAATCATGAGAAATTAGTCACTTTACGACTACCTCTCATGGAAATGGTCATACTTTGAATGACTTGCTTAACGCAGTTGAATCCCAAAAATGATATCTAATATAATGCACTGCGTAAATCCCCCACACTTAAATTCAAAAAGTGTCAAGGGATCTCTACTTGAATGGTTCATGAGGCACAATACTTGCTAAGGTTTGCAAATGGGGTAGCAAGCTAAGTGGGCTTGATTATGGGGAAAAACTCCACAGTTAAGCGCGCTTGAGCCAGAGGAGTTCTGGGATGGGTGACCTCCTGGGAAGTCCTGGTTACCGGGTGCAAGCCCCGGAAGTGATGATTGATGCTATGTGATTCGTTCTCCACATTTCACTAGTTTCAATCCCACTTCTTCACCCTTGTGAGCATCACCCGATGCAATGAGTGCTAAGTGAACTATTCAAAAATCATGAGAAATTAGTCACTTTACGACTACCTCTCATGGAAATGGTCATACTTTGAATGACTTACTTAACGCAGTTGAATCCCAAAAATGATATCTAAAAAAAAAATTAGTTAGAGAAAATCAAACATGAAGTCTATGTGAAGACATGCAACAGTTATCCATTTGATTAAGAAAGTTATCACTTAATTAAGGAGATCAAGATGAGTTGTATTTGAGTTGTAATTAGTTAGCTGAGTTATGTCTAGTTAGATTAGTTCCAAACAGTTTGCGGAACTGATTGTGATTTCAGTTAGTTAATGCATGCATGCATGTAACTAGTGTACTTCAGATAATTAAATATTCTATCATAAATAACTCATGCATGTCAGTTTAGTCAGATACCTAGTTGAGATCAGAGGAAGGGACAGTGTACTATCAGTTGGAGGATTTTTACTATATAGGAACCTCATCCATGAAGAAGGAATTATCTCCTTCAGGATTGTGTAGTTATTTCAGAGGTCAAATCAGTGTTTGAGGGATTATTACACACATGTGGCAGCTTTTGGACCCCAGGATAAACTGTGCAAGGAAATATGAGGCTTGGAGGGTAGAGGAGAAGGTTGTGAGAAGCCTTTGACTATCTATGAGTAGTAGTGAGGGATTGTACTAAGATCTGGATAGCTTGTGAGCTAAAGATTTGTGTAATCTCTGAGATATTTCCACTTGTATGATAATACAGATAGTGGGGTTTTTAGCTGAGGATTTCACTAGAGCATTCTTCTGTGTTCATGTGTGATTGATTTGTTCTTCATCTGTTAAATGTGTTTTGTTTTATCTTGCTCAAAATCGAATAAGCTTCCACAAGTTTGGTTGTAGAAGTAAATTAAGTATTTTTCTTTAGAACATTGCATAATCAGTTTAATCTACAGTGAGAATTTCTACATGGTATCAAAGCAAAGGTGATCAAAGCAGAGAATAGTATACGAAGAAGGGAGAAGTTTGAAGTTTGAGGTTCCTGATGATAGAAATCGAATTCTTATCACATCTCAAATTTCACCAATGGCGTTCAATGGTTTGAGACTCGAGCATGCCCTAGATGGAGCTCAAATTCTATAGCCTGGAAGGATCGCATGGAAGCAGTATTAGAGGACAAAGGTTTGAAGGACTTCATTAATCAAGAAGTCCCTAAGCCAGCAGCTGCTAGCCCAAGAATTGGTAGAATGGAAGAAATATGTGGCTAGAGCGAGAAGGATTCTTCTGGAGGGAGTTCGAGACCACATTGTCTAGAGTCTCCATGGGAAGGAGGCACTGTTTTCAATGTGGAAACATTGAAGGATCTATATCAGAACAACACTGATCAGAGGAAGCTAGTTCTGAAAGACAAGCATTGAAAAATCAAGTGTGAAAAGGGAGACACGATCTCTACATATCTGAACAAGCTCACGATCTGCAGGGATGAGCTTGGAAGTGAAGTAATCATGACAGTCGATGATGAGATGGTGAGTCTTTCTCTCCTCAGTCTTCCTAAGAGCTAGCATAGCTACCAAGACTTAGTAAATGGAAGAGAGAAACTTCCAGATTGGGAACGACTGTGGTCGAATTTGATGCAGGATGAGATTAGAAGAAGCACCAGAGATGGTTCTTTATCCAAGGAGGATGAAGAAAACTGTGCCTTAGCGAGTAAGGCAAAGAAAGGGAAGGAGAAAGATTCTCACCCAAAATCAAGTTCTTCTCATGGTAGGAAGAAGATTGACAAATATAAAGTGCAATGCTTTAATTGTCATGAGGTGGGTCATTATTCAACTAATTGTCCATTGAAGAAATCCAAGATGGTATCCAAGGAAGGATCTGAAGGGGAGACATTGGCCTCTCAGTTCAAATTGGATTTTACCCTCATCGAATGCATGGTTTCATCGATGATGGATTGTGGTTGGTTTCTTGATAGCAGATCCTCATTCCACATGATTGTCGATAAGAGTATGTTCAATACCTTGGACGAGAAGGACCTCAAGATACTCATAGCGATGGGTAATGATGAAAAGTATAGTGTTTCAGGTGTGGGCACGGTTTCTTTTCAGAGGGAGCATGGTGCTCGCATTACCTAGACAGATGTGAAGTATGTGCCAGGACTGAAGAAGAACTTGGTATCGATTGCGATTCTGGAGGACAAGGGCTATGATGTAGTCTTTATTAAGGGAAAGTTTTTCCTTAGACACATCACCATGAGACAGGTGAAGCGGATCTGTTCATGAGTCAAGAACCTATATGTTCTTGAGGTTGAAGATGCATGCAAAACCTTGAGGAGAAAGGCAACTATTAGAGACTTGGTGGTTGAGAGGGAGAGTACATTACCTATCAACATGCAATGCCAGAAGAAGTCTCAGAAAATTGTGGAGGAGGCACAATTGATGAAGTAGCTTCAGGAGGTTGTGGAGCAGCCATAACTAGAGAAGCTAAGAGGAGACCAAGTGGAGGAATCCACTCATGTAGAGATCTCCAATAGGGGGAAATTTCGAGCCAAGTGGGCAGAGGGATCGCATGCATCCACACCTCCAGGTGGGAGGTGGGGTGATGTGGAGTGACAGCTCCAAGAAGGCTAAAATAGGGGCAAGATCCTTGAGGTACCCAACCTCTCTGATTAGACCTAGCTACAGGAGCCCCGACGAGGAGTAGTAGGACTGGCTGAGTGGGTAGAGATAGATTTGGATGGAGCGGTAGAGGGAGCTTCAACATGAGAGGGTGTTTCTAGCCCAATAGGGAGGTCAGTTGGGGATCAGTTACTTACTTCTCAGTAACTGAGTTGCAATGCAACGGTGAGCAGCATGATGCAACATGATGAGAGGAGGTGCAGTGCAGATGCATGTTGGGAGATAGAACCACCAGCAGAATGAATGCAGCAGTAGGAATCAATGTGATTGATGCAGCTAGATATCAAAGTGACATAGGCTAGAGCAGCCAGCTATTGAAGAGCACAAAGGTGTAGAGTTTTCAAGTGACAGAGGCAATAAAATTTAGAGACTTTGATGACAGAGGCACCATTATGATTCAGGTTAGATATTTTTTGTGTTTCTAGAGTTGTTGGAGCAACAACACTTGGGAGAAGTGTTGCATGCAGAACATTCCAAAGGTTCAGGTTCAGGTTTGGGTTGAATGCCTTTCTTGTTGAGAGGGAATGTTGAAAATAGCATCAAGAAATGCTAAAAATAGCATTTCAATATATACTCCAACTTAGTTGGAAATAGAAAAAAATAGAAATGCTAAAAATAGCATTGCTATAAATAGCATTTCGAGATACATTCGAATTTTAGTTAGTCCCTGAACTAAAATTGAGAATTAAAATTCGAATTTGATCTTAGCTTTTGTTTGAAAAATAATTAATTAATTCATCTTGAGTTAATTAGTTAGACAAAATCAAACATGAAGTCTATGTGAAGACATGCAATAGTTATCCATTTGATTGAGGAAGTTATCCCTTAATTAAGGAGATTAGGATGAGTTATATTTCAGTTGTAATTAGTTAGCTTAGTTAACTAAGTTAATTCCAGTTAGATTAGTTCCAAACAGTTTGTGGAACTAATTGTGAGTTCAGTTAGTTAATGCATGCATGCATATAACTAGTGTACTTTAGATAACTAAATATTCTATCATAAATAACTCATGCATGTCAATTCAGTCTCAAACCCAGTTGAGATCAGAGGAAAGGACAATGTACTATGAGTTGGAGGATTTTTCCTATATAGGAAATTCATCCATGCAGAAGCAATTATCTCCTTCAAGATTGCATGGTTATTTTAGAGGTCAAAGCAGTGTGTGAGGGATTATTACACATAAGTGGCAGCTTTTGGACCCCAAGAGAAACTGTGCAAGGAATTAGGAGGCTTGGACGGCAGAGGAGAAGGTTATGAGAAGCCTTTGACTATCTATCAGCAATTGTGAGGAATTGTACTGAGAGTTGTGTTGGGCACCAAATTGGCCTATCTTTTCCTTGCATTTCCACTCCTCTTTTCACCCTTTTTGCATT
The DNA here is from genome assembly GCA_031772625.1 of Pinus tabuliformis. Classification (NCBI taxonomy): domain Eukaryota; kingdom Viridiplantae; phylum Streptophyta; class Pinopsida; order Pinales; family Pinaceae; genus Pinus; species Pinus tabuliformis. Next base: position 2,011,788,729 of record CM062818.1, on the reverse strand, counting down.
CATTCACATATATTTGCTATGTAACATTATGAGGTAATTCCCCTTTATCTTCTCTTGGAATATTTAATTAATGGAGTAGAGTCATGAAGGTTTTTACCTACAGAAACCACTAAAACTTGTGATGACTACAGATTATGGAGTACAGGTGTTGACCATGAAAAAGCATCATAACTAATTGTAGCTACTCTCAACCCATTTTTGACCATTCCTATTCTTGCTTCTCTCGGCTCTAGTGCTGGGATACAACCGATGTATATCTTTGGGCATATAGTTTCCAAGTTTCAGGGAGAATTATTCTCCTTTGTATTGTATAAAAGATGGGTCATTCTTGTATGAAGGTGACTTTGGTATGATATTGTAACAACATTATTTAGATTAATAAGATAAACCCTTTGTTTATTTATCGTTCATTGTGAGTAATGTAGCCCTGATCAGAGAGTTGGGCCGCTCTTCCTATCAGGTGCTGCTTGTTTCCTTGTGTTGTGTGTATTTTCTATTTGTTGTGTTATTTCTTGTTGCCACTACATATCTCTTAGATAACTGTGAATACCTTTTTACATTCTACAGTTGAGTTTTACTTTTGTCACAACAATGTGTTGATTGCCAAACACAAACCCTTGGTTGAGGGCAGATCGTAACCTTGCCCCTGCATATACCTTGCGTGTTGCATTGAAAAGAGTACGCACTTGGATTGATACATTAATGTAGGGAAAGGAGTGGATAATTCATTCATACCTGGACATCAACATTTTGGTGCCATTGTCGGGGAGGCTAACGAGGTGCAAGACATGATCTGTGCTAACTAGAGGGTCAATCTCTCATCCTGGGGGGAGAATGAGCTTTCTCACTCTTATCCAAGTCCTGAGCACAGGTATTTCATTTATTTTGATCTTTATTGCTTTTTTTGTTTTTTTTGTTTTGTTTTAGTAGGGCAGATCTCTTGCCCTGGGGAGGGAGGAGTCTTTTGATGCCCTACTCCGGGCTCTGAGCTTATATTTTTCCCTATCATTCTTGTTTTGATTTCGAGAAACCTAATCTCTCGCCCTGAGGAGGGAAGTGTCCTCTGACGCCATACTTCAATTCTTGAAGTGTTAAGGTTTCTTGTGTGTGTGTTATTTCTTGATTAGGGTCTGTTCCGAGGAGGGAGGAGTCTTTTAACACCCTACTCCAAATCGTGAACCCTAGGTTCCTGTGTTCTTTTCTTTTCTTTTTTTTGTTCTATCATCAACTTCCATCTCTTCAAAGTGATCTCTTGTCCTGGGGAGGGAATGGTCCTCTAACACCCTACTTCAGGCCTTGAGCATTGTGATTTAATTTTTGCTACCACACCAACTTGTATGAATAGAGAGCCAAATAAAAGGGGCAGAGGGAGAGCCCCAAAGAAGGGTAGATAGGATTTCGGAAGGAACACCTACATCTAGCAAATCATTGCAAAAGATGAGTCAGAGGCATCTTACCATGCAGCCGTGAGGCCAAGTGCACGAACAAAATTGAAGGGACAATATGTATATCAACCAGTGCTGTTCATCACCCCCTACCATTCGATGCAACAGACCATTCCAGCAGCCGGAGAGACAAGCAACAATATGTTTGCTACAAGAGTCCCATTGCTCGCAACAGAAGAAGAAGAAGTTATAAGTAAAGCATCCGGAGGAAATTTCCATCCCAGTAGGGGAGAATAAATTACAGAGAGGGGATCCGAAGGGTCCAACCACGATGACAGGGGGAAGAGATTGTAGAAACATTTCTATCACCAAAGGATAGAGGAAGTGCTATGAAGGCAACTTGAACCCCTATGATAAAAGCCCTTCTTGTGGAGCCAGCTGAAATCCCTAGTGAGTATTGGAGGATATTAATGGCACCTACAACCTCTACCATTGGCCTCCCAATTGGATATTTGGGGACTGGTGCACCAACAAAGCCCATCCCTTTAATAGCTTTACCCAGTTTCCATGGGCTTACTTCAGAAGACCTTGATAGGTTTTTGTTTGAATTTGACATTGTGTGTCAAGGGTATGATTACATAACAGATGCTCAAAAATTGAAAATTTTCCCTGCTACGCTAAAAGGAACAACGCTGTGGTGGTTTATGGGTCTTGGGGGAAGGTCTATTACCACATGGGAAGCAATGAGAACTACTTTCTTGGAGAAATACCAAGACTTTTGTAAATCACGGGATATTAAAGAAGAGATTTTTAAATTTATTCAAAAAGAGGACGGAAATATGGAAGACTATGTGGAACGCTTTAAATACACATTGCAGAGGTCAGGTCACTCTTGCTTGGATAAAGACATTTTGAAAATTATCCTTCTCTCGGCCTTCGAGAAGATTCTTAGGAATTGTTGAATATAGTTGGAAAGGGGGATATATCAAAGGAGGACTTTGATACCATCTGTGATTTGTGTATTCAGTGCTCAAGAGCGGTTGCAAGAAATAAACAAGGGATTCGATCAAAAAAAGGATCTAGTGGAGCTGTTACAAAAGTAGAGATTGGGAACCTGTTGGATAGCCTGAGGACTGATATCTTGAGTACCTTGTCTAAACAAATAGACACACTGCTAGTAAAACAGAAACAACTAGAATTGGAAAGAACTATGGCTATATTTTGCCCCACATGCAGAAAGAAACATCCATAGAGGGAATTTCCATTGAACTATATAGAGGAGTGTTCAATCTGTGAACTGAAGCACGCGACAAGTTCATTCCCATCTTTGCCAGGGCTAAAAGCGGTTTTTCAAGGGACAGGAGAAGACATAGAGCAGATGTACTTTATGGGACCTAAAAAGCCATGGCAACCTCAGCCATCGATGGGAAACCAAGGTATTTTTCCAGATCCATCTCAATATTTTACCAATTTTAATATGGTCCCCAGACTATGCCTTATCTGCCTGTATGGCCCCAATACCAGTTTCCACCTTGGCAGCAGTGGGCTCCTCAAGCTAGTTCAAGCTCCTCGAGGGCTCGAAACTAGTGAGGACCTTCTCCTCTTGGTCAGTTTTCAAAGTCAATGCCATGACAGCAACTTTAGTTGACCTCAAATGTACCCCTTGGAAATCAGCTTATTCATCCTCAACTCCCCATGCAACCCAATCCGAATCCTAACAATAAAGGGGTTCAGCAAGCTGACACCGTCAACCTCCCCTCATACAGCATCTCCACCATGGAATTTTATGAGATTCATTTATGATCTGGGCGGCCCGTAGGCGCTCAGCCCTCACCAGTTATCATTAAGCAGATTGATAGTGAGGAGAAAGAACCAAACATGGTCGAAGAGGAACCAAACCGAGTTAACAAAAATCATACACCTCTTCAACCGTTATCTACTCAGAAACCCCAAGTTGAACCACCATATCTAGAGTGGTTGGCTACGAGTAAACCTACCCCCCAAACCAAGTTTGACTTGTTAGGGGAGTTACAAAACTTATTTGTCAAGATTACCCTACTTCAGGCCCTGAAGGATGTACCTATATATGCGAAGACTCTTAGGGAATATTGTGCTAAGAATCCTAAAAATAAATCGAGAGATTCACTCACCATTCATGTAATGGGGAAACTATCATTGAAATCGAGAGATTCACTCACCATTCATGTAATGGGGAAACTATCAGATTTCATGATGCGAAGGTCCATGCGTGTAAATTATAGGGATCCCGGGAACCCAATTTTTACCGTGCACATTAATGGGGTAGAAATTCCAAATGTACTGGTAGATTTGGGCACTGCCATAAATGTCATCACTGCTGAAACCATGCATACATTAGGACTATGTAACCTGAAACATACACCTACAATGTTAGAACTGGAAGATCGATCTATAGTCAAACCAGTAGGGAAATTAGAAGTTATCACAATCTCAGTGGATTGATGGCACTACTCTGTGGACTTTCTAGTACTCCAAACATGCTCTCCAACTAGAGGCCATCCCTTGATTCTAGGAAGATCATGGTTGGAAACCATAGATGCTTATATTGGGTGTTGGTCTAGGCATATGATCATCTCAAATGGGCAAAACATTAAGAATATAGTGTTGTATCCTCCCACGGAACCTAACCTATCAGCAAAACTAGCAGGCCACAAGAAATCTATACACAAGAAAGAGTCTGAATTAGAGAAGGAGGAGTTAAGACCAGTTCTTACTATTGTGTAGGCCCTCCAGTTGAAATATGAAACAGAAGATGACATAATTACTACCTTTATCAGTGATCCTTGTTCTGTTTTAGATTTTAATCAACAAATATTGGAGTCCATCTTGAGCTGTGAGACTCAAGAAAGTATTGGAGCAGCAGATGGATTCGAGGAGCTACCAACAGCTACGCCCCATGATAGTGTTTCCATGGAAATAGAGCTAGGAAAGACCCTAAATATCAATCCAGAGCTATCATATACCCAGAAAAACAACTCCTCCATGTTCTTCGGAAACACAAAGAAGCCTTCACCTGGGACTACTCGAATATGAAGAAAATTCCTGCTAATCTGTGCACTCATCACATGTACATTAAGGAAGACTGTCATCCTATAAGGCAACACCAGAGAAGAATGAACCCTTCCCTGAAAAACATTGTTAAGGAAGAGCTCCAGAAGCTGCTGGTCGTGGGATTTATCTACTCCATTTCAGATAGCCAATGGGATTCCCCATTGGTAATGGTCCCTAAGAAAAATGGTAAATGGTGAATATGCGTGGACTACAGAGAATTAAACAAGGCAACTCAGAAAGACAATTTTCCATTACCATTCATTGACCAAGTCTTGTATACATTAGGAGGAGAAGAAGTTTTTTTTCTTCCTGGACGGATTTAGTGGGTACAACTAGATCCAGATAGCTCCTGAAGATCAGGATAAGACCATATTTACATGCCCTTAGGGAACATTTTCATACGGAGTACTCCGATCTTTTCTCTGTAATGCACCTGCAACGTTTCAGAGGGAAATTTTGGGGATTTTCTCTGATCTAATGGATGATAGTGTTGAAATATACATGGATGACTTCACGACATATGGGGATTCATTCGAATAAGCATTAGCAAAGCTAGAAAAAGTTCTCAAAAGACGCAAGCAAGTGCATGTCTCCTTATGTACGGAAAAATTCCATATGATGATGAATGAAGGAATAGTCCTAGGACACCTGGTTTTGGCTACAGGAATCCGGATCGACCCAGCCAAGATAAAGGTAACATATCATTTTCCAATACCCAAAACACCCACTTAGGTACATAGTTTTATCAGTTGTGTTGGTTATTACAGGCGCTTTATAGAAAATTTTGCTAAAACAACACATCCGCTTTTTCAATTACTAACAAAAGATGTAGACTTTGTGTGGACATATAACTGTGATGCAGCCTTTGTGAAGACCAAGAAACTAGTATGTAGTGCTTCGATAATTAGAGGACTAGACTGGGCATTACCATTCCATATTCATGTTGATGCCTCCCAAACATCAATTGGGGTAGTTTTAGGGCAATAGGTGGATAAGGTACCATATGCAGTTTACTATGTTAGTAAGAACTTGGCCTCTTCCAAGTTAAACTACACAATGACTGAAAAATAATTCCTCACTGTCATCTACGCCATCAACAAGTTCTGGCACTATATCACTAGTTACCCCACCTTTGTACACATGGATCATGCAGCTATCAGGTATCTGATGAATAAACCCATTACTCCTAGTCATATTACAATATGGATTTTTCTACTTCAAGAATTTGATATTACCATTGTAGATAAACCAGGAAAGGACAATGTGGTTGCATATTTTCTGTCTAAATTAGAAAACAATACCGAAGGTACACCTATCGAAGATAGCTTTCCAGATGAATATCTTTTTGCAATTTCTGCTAACACTCTGTGCTATGCAAATATTGCTAAGTATCCCACTATAGGAAAGGTACCTCATCATTTGTCATACAAGGACCAATGGAAAATTATTCATCATAGTACCTGATATTCATGGACGGAAGGATACCTTTTCCATACGGGGATGGATCAATAGATTCAGTGGTGTGTATGAGAGGATGATATCTATGAGATATTGAAGGCCACCAATAACGGGCCTTGTGGAGGACATTTTGCAGATAAAATAATAGGCCAAAAGGTGCTGCAAATGGGATACTACTGGCCTTCTATCTTTTGATATGCTAGAGATTCTGTCCGAAGATGTGACAACTGCCAATGTATGGGACAACCTGGGAAATCAGATGAAATGCCATTACAACCCTAGATATTCCTGGAACCTTTTGAGAAATGTGCCATCAATTTTGTTGGACCCATCAACCCACCCTCCCAGCAGAAGGTTCACATCCTGGTCTGTATTGATTATGTGACTAAGTGGATGGAAGCCAGAGCGGTTGCGAAAGCAACATAACAGGTCATGGCAGATTTTATTTTTGAAGATATTTTTGCCCGATATGGTACCCTAAGAGAAATGGGAGGAGCACAGTTCACATTCCACATGATAGAGAGGCTTATGCATAAATATGGGGTCAAACAAAGAGTGACAATTCCTTACCATTCCCAACCGAATGGACAGGTAGAAAGTACAAACAAAGTGTTGGAGAATATATTGACAAAAACTATAGCAAGTCATCATAGGGATTGGTCACAGAAACTTCCAGAATCTCTTTGGGCATATAGGATGACATGGCAAAAAATAATTGGGTTTTCCCCATTTGAACTAGTCTACGGAAAATCTCCCTTGTTTCCAGTTGAATTCGAGATCAATATGTTCAGAAGAGCTTTGGAAGTAGAATTGAACTTATCATAGGCCCAAAAACACCGGCTGGAACAACTCAATGAGTTAGATGAGATTCGTTCAAAAGTTGTCCAGAGAACCACTACTGTTCAACAGTAGAGAATGAAATGGCACGATAAATTTATCAAGAACAAGGTGTTTCATACAAGGGACTGGGCATTGTTATATGACTCCTGGTTCAAAGATTTTAAAGGAAAGCTTCACACTCGTTGGATGGGACCCTATGAAGTGGACGCTGTGTTTTCCAATGGCACAATTAGATTAGTTATAGAAAATGAAAATCGTACTTCCTTCCAGGTGAACGGACACCATCTGAAGTTATACCACCATCCAACGTCTAAATATGCCTTCATAAAACATATTTTTGATACATCTGGTTTGATGGTTGTTGGTGTAGAGAATGCTCCCTCTGCCTTTCAATATATATATATATATATATATATATATATATATATATATATATATATATATATATATATAATATGCTGTTACTACTTGTTTTTCTTTTTGCGGGAATAATAACTAAATTATAACAAGGAGAAACAAAGAAATTTTTCAAGTAACACTAGTTGCTACTAGTCCAACATTGTTGTTACTCCATTGGTTGTTGTTACTCCACTCTTGTTGTTGCTCCACTGGTTGTTTTTTCTCCGTCGGTGTTGTTACTCCATTGTTGTTGTTACTCCACTGGTTGTTGCTACTCCGTTGGTGCTATTACTCCACTATTGTTGTTAATCCACTGGTTGTTGTTACTCCACTGGTATTGTTACTCCACTGGTGTTGTTACTCCACTATTGTTGTTACTCTTTTGGTGCTCTTACTCCACTGTTGTTGTTGTTGTTACTCCACTAGGTGTTGTTACTTTGTCGGTGTTGTTACTCCACTGTTGTTTTTACTTCACCAATGTTGTTACTCCATCGATGTTGTTACTCCACTATTGTTGTTACTCTGTCATTGTTGTTACTTCGTCGTGTTGTTACTCCACCGATGCTATTACTCCATTTACACTGTTACTCCATTATTGTTGTTACTCCACCGTTATCTTTGTTGCTACTCCACTGCTAGGTAGGTTGCAAGGTACATCTTCATTGACTCTTATGGATTTAATTAAAATATTCCAAAAAGAGACTAGTATGTGCCGCGGACGGCTGCATTTAAGTTGAGGAGGTCTGTCATAAAGAGACGACGGCGTACCTAAAGCTATAATCATATCACATCATTACCAAATCCAGTGAAAACGGAAACCAAAAAAATTGTGCGATTTTGTAATTATGATTCCCACGCATTGGAATTTGAAATTGTATGCCAATAATTTTATCAGTCATTTCCCCATTACACTGTATTCAATTTCCATAACCATTCACCTATACTGCCACACCTTGCCATTAATTGTTGTGTTTTTCAAGGCGTACCAATCATTATTATCCTTTCACCCCATTTCCACCATGCTAATAATATTGTCATCGTCAGTTGGATTGTTGTTACTCTCCCCCTACTAGCCGACTGTACCCGTCGTGTTGATCCAGTTCTTATAGCGATGGGTGGTTTGGTTGTGCGCCATGTGCAGGAGGGCACGACATTGGTCAGAAACAATTTGGAGGTATGGTAGGTCTTCAAAAATGTAGGGTGAAACATTTATTTTGACAGGTTGCAAGGATTTAACAAGGCAATTGCAATTGAATTCACACTAAATTTAGAAGAAGAGAGCTCTCGGGTCCGGGGAATAGAAATCCCTATCATAGAAGAAACCATTGTAGAGGTCAATGGGCTACCCCAACAAGGGCATAGATGGTTTTCACAGAGAACCACCCTTCTGGATTTTCCTGAAGCATTCCTATAGTCTGGAGGAAACGTTGTTCAGAAGGGCCAGGGATATGACCGAAACTCATTACCACACCCATGGGGTGAGGTAGCAGGTTTTGTAATGAGATACATAACCTACGATGGGAGGCATACCACCATGTTTAAATACCATTTCAGAATATTGGCTCACCTCTGGTTCCCATAGGAGGAAGCCTTCTCGTTGAATATGCCTATCTTCATGTTAAGAAGTCTCCAACTGATGGCGTACTCTGCTCGGCGTTCGTGAAAAGTGGCAATAATCATTACCAACCATGGCCTGATCTAGATGCTAGCCATGCATGCAATTGTTCGATTTCAAATCCTCTGGGAAAGATTCTGGGATTCTATAGAGGAAGAAATAATGGCTGCTAGAGCTACTAGAGAGGAAGAGTAGGAAGAGATGGAGGAAGGAACGGGAGTAGGGGATGACATAGATCAAGAGGAACCGGAGGAAATTGGAGATGGAATTTGAAGAGCGGGAACAGAATCAGGAGTATGAACCAAGAAGGATAGTTGAGGCTGCTCCACAAGAACCAGCCTCAACCTCGGCACCAATGGAAGAAGAAATGTTGCCGCAAGAGGCCAATATAGAAAGGGCCACTAGAACCACGACCCAGGCTGCCCTTAAGGAATCAGCCTCGACTATAGAGCTAGTAGAGAAAATCAGTACCACTCTAATAAGAAAAGAAGGACCACATGATGGCGGGGATGCAGGCTTTAGAGACAATCTCTCTAGTCGTTCAGATAATTCTCCTATGGCTCGGTCAAATTCTGTCTCTCTTATCCTGGGCGCATCGGTCATTAACAAGTCTCTGTATATAATAGCTTTCCACTAAATTCTCCAGGAACAAGCAACGCCTAGAATCAATATGCCTTGCATCAATCTATATTACTGGATAGATATGCGTATGGCTGAATCGGCAATCAATTAAATTTAACAGCTGAGAATTTTTTTATACCTCCGGCCTTCACGAGACTGTACTATCACAACCGCGATTTCATTATAATGTTACGCTGTTAATACTAACAGCAAACCAGCATTTTATCAGAACAAACAACTGGCCTTCGATACAAAATGCGATTATAACTGCGCTTATAAGAATACAATGTCCAGCAATCGCATCAACAATAACATATACGTTAATTAAATAAGGGACAACGCCAAGCAATCTGAAACAGCTCCAATCGCATGATACCATGGATTAATACCCAGCTATTTTATGATAAAACTAAACCATCCGCAGCCACATGTAATTAATATATAGAATGATTCCACGCCTGCTCCAATGATATGGCGAAGGTTGTGGGCCGCTGTTACCACTCTCATGGACCGATTGCAACCATATCCCCTTTCTGCGCTGGCGGCTTTCAAGCAATATGTATATGCATATTATATACGTGGTTCACCCTTCAACTTAACGCGGAGTCTAACCATCGTAACTCCAGCTCAAAATAAACATGATATCCATCTCTTACAAACAGTTCCTCCGTCTCACGCCGATATAGTCTCAATAACCTAATCTTGCGGCATAAATTCCAGTTCTAAAATAGAGATAGGAATTGTGTGAACTCTTGGAGAACCAGAGACAATGCACAACCATAAATTAAACTGTCTATCATAACGGAAGAAACCAATTCAATCATTAACGCACCATGAGGGCGCATGAGAGACAAAATAAATCATTAGAACACACACATAATTTTATTCCACAGTTTCTATGAATATTTACATTACAGAGGACAGAATTGAATCATCCGAGCGCATAGGTTTTCTCTTTAAAAATATGCTCAAGGCGCTCTTTCCTAAATTTTCTGCCTTTTGTTTTATGATCAAAATAGGCATTTTATCCTTATCTTTTACAAAAGCCAGCTTTTCCCTTTTTCCATAATGATTTAAAGCATGAAGCTTTATTCTCCCTCTTATCCCAATTTTAACTCGAAAACATAAAAATTCTATCCTATTTCCCTCATATCCTTTTAGAAAAGAATATTTACATAATCTACTTTATTAAAATAACAAAATACTAAAATTATCACACCCCCCTTTTCATGGTCTTGATGCTCCCGCATCAGACACCCAACCTTAAAATTAATAATGATCTCCTGATCACGTGCTTGGATCTGTGGATGCCTGGATCCCATATCTTGTGCTGCAAGTCATCATGTGCTATTGCTGGCTGTCTTTCTCCAGGTTTCCATATCTTATGCTGCCTTGCTCCGCTAACTGCACTCTCACAATCTTCTGTTGTCGCTTTTGCTGCTTCTCTTTTGTTTTGCTGGTGTTGGCCTTTTCCAGATACTGTCATCATCAGTCTTCTGATGCTTTCAATCTCTTGGTCCAATAAATCTCCCAGTTGTTGATTTCTTACTCCTATGCTGGTCTCTGTTCTGACTGCCACCCGATCATCCACCCCCTCTTGTCTTCTGGAACAGAGAACTTATTTTCTTTTCATTTGACTGTTCAACTGGTTCAATTGTTTCTTAGTACCGATGCCAATACCTGCATTCACAAAACACATGTTAAAATTGAAAACATAAGGCTCCTGGGCCTTATCTCCTTTTGGCAATGATTCAAGTGGTTGTTCTGTTTGATCCTTCTCTTCTGCCAACATATCAGCATGTTGATCTGAACTCTTAGCAAAATTCATGCCACTATCCACGATGCCTTCTTGCTCTTGTCCCTTGTATTGAACTTTTTCACTTGCAATCTCTCTGTCATATCTTGGATTTTCCAACCAGTACTCTATCAATGCAATTTCTCTATAGCATTGTTGCAGCATTTCATCATCATTTATAGTCCCTGCATTCACACACACACTGTCAGTTTGAAAATCACTGAGTTCAACAGTCTCAACTGTTGGTTCACTTATCCATGCTACAGACTGATCTACTTCTTCTGCATCCATAAGAACTTCTTCTTGTGCTGTAGCAGCTTCACAAGATTGCATATCCTCCTCAGCCCCTGTAACCACATCAAAAGTATCAGCTACATTATCCAGCTGGTCTGGCTTTACCCAATAACTCAAAAACTCATCAATGATCTCCTCTTCATGACTCAACGGTGTACTTATCATCTGCTCCAGGTACTCCTTTTTTCCAAGTAACAGAGTTCTTGAATTAGTCTTCTGTCCCGACTCATCTTCTTCTTGCAGAGGCAACAATGTATGATTGATACCATCCTTCCCAAACTTATAAGTGTTTCTCTTCCCATCATGCATGGCTCCTCTGTCATATTGCCAAGGCCTTCCAAGCAATATGTGGCACACGTCCATAGGCATCACATCACAAACAATTTTGTCTTTGTACTTGCCCACTTGAAATTCCACCTCACACTGTTCACTTACCAACAGTTGATGTCCCTTTTGTAACCATGACACCTTATACGGTGTTGGATGCTTCGTTGTCTTCAGCTTCAATTTCTCCACTACATCTGTAGAAACCAAATTATCAGTGCTGCCACTATCAATAACCATCTGGCAACATTTCCCTTGGACTTTGCACACTGTCCTGAATAAAGCTTTCCTTTGTGGCGGTTCAGCAGCCACCTCCTTCATTGGCTTAAGTAAGACTTTATTAACCACCAGAGATTCTCCTCTTTCTGGTGCATCTTCTTCTTCTGTTACCACTGCTGCTGGTGCTTCTTCTTCAGCTGGAGCAACAATTGCATTCCTCTGCTTTGTGTCTGCATTCTCTGGGCACTCAAAAGCTCTGTGTCCCAGCTTGTTACATCTGTAACATCTTATCTCTTTGCTTCCTCCTCTGCCTACTCTTCCTCTGGAAAAACTCCCTCTGCCTCTTGCATCACCTTCTCTGGGTGCATGCGGGTTTGAGCTACTACTAGCTCCTTCTTTAGGTGCTGTAGGTCCTCCTCTACCACCTTGACTTCCTTTTCCTCTGAAAGTTTCTTTCCCTCTGGCAGACTGCTTCCTTATGAGTTTTTCCTCAGCTTTCAGCGCCAGCTGATAAGCTTCCTCTACTGTTTTAGGAGATGACAAACTGATCTCATCTTGAATGTCCATTCTCAGGCCATTCATGTATCTAGCCACCTTTTCATCTGTGTCTTGGGCTTCACCAGCTCTTATGCTTATTTTATAAAACTCTTCTGTATACTCTTTTACTGTTAAAGCTCTCTATCTAAGATTTTGCATTTTCCTAAACAATGTTTACTCATAATTACTGGGCAAGAACCTCTTAACTTTGCTACCATTCGGCTCCAGTTCTTGATTGGCTGCTTACCAAGTCTCTTCCTTTCCGCCTGCACGCCATCCCACCAAAGTGCAGCATGGCCCTTTAACTTGGTGACAACAAACTTGACTTTCTTCTCATCTTCTGTTTCTTCGTAATCAAAGAATTTCTCCATGCTGTTAATCCAGTCGATCAATTCTTCTGGATTCAATCCTCCTTGGTATATCGGTACTAATTGGTTCCATGGTCTAGCTGTGGACTTCAACACTGACTGAAAGAACTTCATCTCAGGAGTAACCTCTACAGTTTCCTCTTCTTCAGCAGCTTCAATTTCGGGCTCACTGACATCTCCATCATCTATATTTCTATCTGAAGTTAATGCCTCCACTTTAATTCGCAGCTCTTCTATGGTTGCCATTAGTTCAACATTTGTAGCAGGTCGTCCTCTTCCACCACGTCCTCGTCCTCGTCCTCTTCCAACTCTGAAAGCCATCCTTCTTCTTCTCCTGAGATTCAGTTCAACGCCAATTGATGGCTCTGATACCACTAATGATGGCGGGGATGCAGGCTTTAGAGACAATATCTCTAGTCGTTCAGATAATTCTACTATGGCTCGGTCAAATTCTGTCTCTCTTATCCTGGGCGCATCGGTCATTAACAAGTCTCTGTATATAATAGCTTTCCACTAAATTCTCTAGGAACAAGCAACGCCTAGAATCAATATGCCTTGCATCAATCTATATTACTGGATAGATATGTGTATGGCTGAATCGGCAATCAATTAAATTTAACAGCTGAGAGTTTTTTTATACCTCCAGCCTTCACGAGACTGTACTATCACAACTGCGATTTCATTATAATGTTACGCTGTTAATACTAACAGCAAACCAGCATTTTATCAGCACAAACAACCAGCCTTCGATACAAAATGCGATTATAACTGTGCTTATAAGTATACAATGTCCAGCAATCGCATCAACAATAACATATACGTTAATTAAATAAGGGACAACGCGAAGCAATCGGAACCAGCTCCAATGGGAACGCATGACACATTAATTAGATAAGCGACAGCGCCAGCAATCTGAAACAACTCCAATCGAATGATACCATGGATTAATACGCAACTATTTTATGATAAAACTAAACCATCGCAGCCACATGTAATTAATATATAGAACAATTCCACGCCTGCTCCAATGATATGGCGAAGGTTGTGGGCCACTATTACCGCTCTCATGGACCGATTGCAACCATATCCCCTTTCTGCGCTGGCAGCTTTCAAGCAATATGTATACGCCTATTATATACGTGCTTCACCCTTCAACTTAACGCAGAGTCTAACCATCGTAACTCCAGCTCAAAATAAACATGATATCCATCTCTTACAAACAGTTCCTCCGTCTCGCGCCGATATAGTCTCAATAACCTAAGCTTGCGGCATAAATTCCAGTTCTAAAATAGAGATAGGAATTGTGTGAACTCTTGGAGAACCAGAGACAATGCACAACCATAAATTAAACTATCTATCATAACGGAAGACACCAATTCAATCATTAATGCACCATGAGGGCGCATGAGAGACAAAACAAATCATTAGAACACACACATAATTTTATTCCACGGTTTCTATGAATATTTACATTATAGAGGACAAAATTGAATCATCCGAGCGCATAGGTTTGCTCTTTAAAAATATGCTCAAGGCGCTCTTTCCTAAATTTTTTGCCTTTTGTTTTATGATCAAAATAGGCATTTTATCCTTATCTTTTACAAAATCTAGCTTTTCCCTTTTTTCCATAATGATTTAAAGCATGAAGCTTTATTCTCCCTCTTATCCTAATTTTAACTGAAAAACATAAAAATTCTATCCTATTTCCCTCATATCCTTTTAGAAAAAGAATATTTACATAATCTGCTTTATTAAAATAACAAAATACTAAAATTATCACACCCCCCTATTCATGGTCTTGATGCTCCCGCATCACCACATCAGGTTGAGGTGGAGCAATTCATTAATATTGTGGCCGGAGGTGTCCCACAAGAACCACCCTCGACTGTAGAAGCAATGGAGGAAGAACTAGAACAAGAAGGGCCCGAAGCTGAGAGAACTATGAGGCCAACAGAAGAAGAGGATAGGAGTTTAATGGATGGGACTGATGTGATTATGCAAGAATCCACCTGGATCAATGCCATGCTAGAAGAAACAATGCCAACATCACCTATTCAAGAAATGTTGGACATGGAAGGTGGTGTCCCACAAGAACCACCATCAACCTGTCCGACTTTGGAGACCATAGAGGAATTAAATGTCGGGATTGACATTGTTCCAAAGGAACCAGCATCAACCTCAGAATAGGGGACTGCATAGGTAGAGGTTTTAACCTAGATCGGAGATGCTGCAGATAGAGAGAAGGAGTCTGAGACCACAATTGGTGTCGGGATAGATCAGGTACAAAAATTCTTTCAATTTTCCTCATACTTCTCCATTCCAAAAGGGGCAAGGGTGTCTCGCTTTGCCAAACATACAGAAGGGGAGGTGACTATTCCAAACCAAGCAAAGAAACCTCGTTGAGTAACCATATAGATACTCCCTCAGGTAAATCACCACCTGTCGAACCAACTGCAATACTAGAGGAGGTGGTTGTAAAACAAGAATGGGTGGAGTTGTATGAACAACGAAGGTTGCCTATGAAGAAAAAATATCAGCTTCAGTTTAAGGAAATGATGTGACTCAAAACATAGGTTAAGAGGCCAAGGAAATAGATGCACTGGTTGAAGAACCAAGTGAAGAAATATAAGCAGCGGGCTAAGAAGCCCAAAACCATGACGACTGAAGCAGAGACGCAGGTAGGGGAAGTGGAAATAACTTCTGTTGCCACTTAGACAGACCTAATAGAATATTTGTTTGAGGGCCATGAATTGTCTTTGTCGTCTGAGGTACAAACCTGGAAGTCCACCACGAAGCGATATCAGAATGAAGCAAAGAGAGCCTAAGAGAGAACATCCATGGCTATCTTTGAATATGTAAAGTGCATTGATATAATGAGACTGAGGCATGTGAAGGAACAACGAAGGTGGAGAAGGTAGAAAGGCAAGCAGCAGAATTAAAAACTGATAAAGAGAAAATGTTCCATTTAGCACAAGAATCCATGGCATGTTGCCCTCCTGCTTCTTGTTACTCTTTGTTTTTGCATGAGCAATTTATTTTGTTTTGTTTGGAAATCATCGAGAAATAAATTAGTCATGAGATCGAGTACGGTGTACAGTTCCTATGAATATTGAGAGCCCATGATGTGCCAACTCAGCACTTATTGTGCGAGCTTTATATGCATGGGTATCTCTTGCATGTTGAGAGAGAATTTAATCTGGTTCCATATGTGGGGACATTCATTTAAGGGCCCTCACCTCTTACACTTTTAATGAGATAAGTTGGCAGAAGTCTTCTGATACTTTCGAGTCAAATTAGGCCACAAAGCCTTTTATGGTAAGAGGAGAACCCGAGAGATCAGTGACTATGTATAATAAGCACACTACATTCTTGGAAATTATGGGAAACAAGGAAGGGATCCTAACGACACAAAAATGGTGCATTGATCTCTGCATCAAACAATTAGTCACGTTTCAGGCTGAGGCCTTGGATAGTTGTCAGAAGAGGTGGATGATATCACCCACATCTATTCGGAACCGGGAATCATTCTGAGCACCAAATTTTGCACGAGCACTCAGTAAGGTGCCAAGATATGTGGCATGCATCCAAGCATGTGGGGTTCGGTGGATAGGAATTCAATTCCAATACCCTATTCTATGGTTTCTAGCAGAACAATACACCCCAGCCTATAATGTACCAGATGATTGGTGGAAGGAAGTTCTCCTCTCAGAACGATTCAAGGTTCTAGGAACATAAATGGTCAAGGAATATGATCTCGCCCAACTTCAGGAAGCACACAACCTATCCAACCCGGACCTGCGGAGATGGCGAGCTGCATGAGGCCATGTAGAAGGCTAGTTGGCGGGAGATGTTGGGCACCAAATTGGCCTATATATTCCCTACATTTCCACTCCGCTTTTCACACTTTTTGCATTTGTTCGCATATATGTGTTGTGTAACATTATGAGGTAATTCCCCTTTATCGTCTCTTGGGATATTTAATTAATGAAGCATAGTCATGAAGGTTTTTACCACACAAACCACTAAAACTTGTGATGACCATAGATTATGGATCACAGGTGTTGACCGCGGAGCATATCGCAGCAGTTCCACCATTCACAACAGCTGATTAACCACGACAAAGTAGCATAATTGATTGTAGCTACTCTCAACCTGTTTTTCACCATTCCTGTTCTTGGTTCTCTTGGTTCCAGTGCTGTGATACAACTAATGTATATCTTTGGGCATATAGTTGCTAGGTTTCTGGGAGAATTATTCTCCTTTGTATTGTATAAAAGATGGGTCATTCTTGTATCAAGGGGACACCGGTATGATATTGTAACATCATTATTCAGATTAATAAGATAAACCCTTTGTTGATCTATCGTTCGGATCAGGTGCCGTATGTTTCCTTGTGTTGTGTGTATTTTCTATTTGTTGTGTTATTTCTTGTTGCTGCTACAGATATCTTAGATAACTGTGAATACCTCTTTACATTCTGCAGTTGAGTTTTACTTCTGTCTCAGTAATGTGTTGATTGCCAATCATGAACCCTTGGTTGAGGGCAGATCGTAACCTTTCCCTTGCATATACCTTGCGTGTTGCCTTGAAAAGAATACGCACTCGGATTTATACATTAATGTAGGGAAATGATTAGATAATTCATTCATACCTAGACACCAACAATCTTGATAGCTTGTGAGCTAAAGCTTTGTGTAATCTATGAGATATTTCCACTTGTATGATAATACAGATAGCGGGGTTTTTAGCTGAGGCTTTCCCCAAAGTATTCTTCTATGTTCATGGGTGATTTATTTCTTCTTCATTTGTTATATGTGTTCTGTTTGATCTTGCTCAAAATCGATTAAGCTTCCACAAGTTTGGTTGTAGAAGTAGATTAAGTATTTTTCTTTAGAACATTGCATAATTGTTTAATCTATAGTGAGAATTTCTACACTTACATTATTATTGCTATGTCAGCTCTGATTATATTATGACCCCTTATACTCCTCTATATAGAAAGGAGGTCTTGTCATTTGTATCATCCAATAATTATTCATTTCTGTAATGTAAAGGAGGTTGCCCCATCGAAAAGTCGTTGGTCTATCTTTTTTGTCTTTTTGTGAGTTATTTTCGTTACAGTTCTGGTGAAATTTTGATCTGATGATACCCTGAGAGGCCATTTGTAAAAGAGTAAGCCTCTTTTCCTCCTACATTATCCAACACTTCATGTTTAAATGGTGTAGGGAAAGGGTCATGTAGGCATGCATCATTCAACTTCCTTAAGTCAACACAGATTCTAGTTTCCCCTTTTGCCTTCTTCTCCTCAACTACCATGGGACTTACCCATTCAGACACTTCGACAGGTTTAATTATCCCCATTGTTAACATCTTATCTAATTCTTATTTTACCTTTTTCTTATACTTTGTGTTCAGCCGATAAGGTCTCTACTTAACACACTTCACATGAGGCTTCAGATGAATCCTCATAACTCCCAAATCCCCTATGATTCCTTTCATGTCTGAAAATTTAGTGCGAAACAACTCATGGTATTCATGCAACAAATCTGTTATCTTTCTAACAATGCCTTCCTCCTAGTAATCTCCTATTGTTGCATATTTTGGTTTAACTTCTGACCCTATATTCACCATCCTCATCTTTAATGGCTTCGTTATATCATGCATCTCTATCTAAAGTCCATTTACTTTGTGATGTCCCTCTGACTCTTTGATATCAATGTTGTGAGGATCTTCATCTTATTCTATAGTGAGATTATAACATTCTGTAACATTTCATACCTACGCATCCCAGTCATGCTGCCAGATAAATGGAACTTTGTTTTCAAAAATATTTTTCTTACATATATTTAGAGATGCATCTATCTGTGGACAGTCATCTTCAAATCTGAATTTCATCACAAATCCATCCACCATCTCCACTAAGCTAGCGGTGCCATGAAAAATTATAGTTTCCATGTACCAGTTCTCAGGAATTGTTTCTACAGTATGGGTGAAACCATGCACCCATTCTTCTCGCGAAATTTCTCCCCAAGCTACCATATAGAGTTGTATATCATCATTCTGGCCATCATACTTGTCCACGAGATCTTTTTCTACTTATCCAAATCTTATCCACATCAACCTCATACATTTCTTCCAATCTCTGATATTCTTCTTATGCGTACCCCACCATCTAGTAGGTGTAGCCCTCAATACTTGATCCAAAGCTAAAAGTCTTTGATATTCTCGTACTCGTATTTTATAATCTTTAAAGAAAGTATTTACATCATCCAAACCATCATATAAAGGTAATTCACGTGCCTTAGTTGTCATCAAAATGCACTACTTTAGTGATCCTTGCACATTGCCTTGTAGACACTTCATCCAATCTATTCTACTAGTTCTCCAATTCCTCTTCTGAATCTAAGGTTTGAGAACTATCTTGATCTCAAGTCAGCTTTCCATCTATAGTGGGATTGATCCATTATTTTTCCTTCATTGTGATCTAATAGATATTATCAATGTCATCGACTCTATATTCCTCTTTGAGAGTCTCTCTATACCTCTCCCCTTTTGAGGGATCTAATGGAAAAAAAACCCTCATATTATTTCTTTTGAATATCATTTTCCTTTTCTTCATATTAATTATAGCCATGATACCAAATGGATAGTCTAATCCAAGAAATGTGGGTTGAGGATTTATATCATATACTACCTCAATTACTTCTAAGTCAGTGGTAGTGCGCACTCCGTCAATGTCCACTGTGACATTAGGAAACCTTCCTAGGAGTAAGAGTTTTTGTTGATTTTACATCTTTAGCTGAATAATAGACCATTGAAGCTTCAACTTACCATTTATTCCTAAGTTTTCCTTGGTAAGATATTGGCATCAAATCCCAGATCTAAGTTAACCTTATCCATGTCATACTCTCCAATCTACATGGTAAGCCTCATTTATTTACCCGTTCTCTTCTTGTCTCTATGTATATTATTCACTATGTGCATCTCGCTCTATGGTACCTCTTTAGAAGTACATGAGTCTATCAATTCCTCTAATCCCTCCACAACCTTCTAATTCCTCAACCTCTTCATGCAGGTTTGTAGAAGAGACTTCAAGACATTTAGATCCACCTCCTTTGTCAGAATCGGTACTATCTCACAGTTATCCTTCTGAGTTAGCTGCGTGGTAAAGGTCGAAGCCCCATCATCCATAAACCTTTGCCTCGTCTCCATGAATTCTTTATTTTCCTTCAAGATATCAAATTTAGGAGATTTTTAGTAGCTTTCCTTATCCATGTAGCTTCAACTTCCTTTTTCCCATCGACCTTATCATTCCCAATCATGGTTCTGCTTCTTGCTACAATGCCGATGCACAATTTATCTTCTCTTGGCTCAATGGTCATCATTAGGAAATTTGTTGCAGGCTCTTGGTTTCTTTTCTCCTACATTTTTGAAATAAGGACACAACATTATTCTATCACATGATCAAAATACTTACAATAATTGGAGGTTATCGTCAGGTCCTGACAGTCTCTTATGAAGTTTCCTACCTGTCCACAGTTATAATAGATAATTTGGCCTTGTCCTCGACTAGCATGCTATCCTTTCTCTTCATGGGTGTGTCCTTTGGCTTGCATTCAATAACTATCAGCAGTGCACTCCAACATTAAGTCATAACTTCAACAATTTCTCTCATCATGGCCTATTGATCTATAGAAGTTACAAAATAGTTTCTTCGGGATCTATATATATTTCTGTAATAGGTAGCAGTCTTCAGAGCCATGTTAACCTCGCATCCTACAAATTTGACGCCACAGGCCTGGATTTACCGGACTAGGTGCTCCACTTGCAATATAATCTTTAAACACAGGGTATTGATCCTTATAATGACCTTTTGCTTTGCATTTTGTACACCACACTTCTGATCTTTCCGATTTGACTTCTTTACCCTTCTTCAGATCTTGCAATTCTAGGGTCAACGTAGCTAGCTAATTATTTATTTGTGGTATTGGTGCGTGAGTATATCCAACTGACGAAGCTTCCAACTTCATTGCAATCTCCAATGCTTCAGCTTACGTCAATGGTAACCTAATATGTGGTAGTAGCGCGGATATGAACCATTTCTTATGATGTTATGGGGGTATCTCAAAGCCCACTTAACCCATCAACACCTTGAATTGTTGATCCAACTCCCATACATATTCAGTTAGTCCCTGTTTGGTTTCTTTCAAATCTGTGATGCACTGAAATTCTGATTTTGCCTTCTTGAGCTTTGCTACCAAGGCTTTCTTAATTTCATCAAACATAGAATTTGACTTACTCACAGAGTATTTCATATACCATGTCGGCACCCTCTACCTCTACTACATCAATTATGAACCAAAACTGGTGAGGGTCCTCTATTCTGAGTCCTCTAAAGACAAGCAGCTTAATTTCATTAGTCATTCTTCTTCCTAGGGTTCTAGGCAGAGCGAGAGGTGGAGGTGGAGGTCTATGGAAAATATGGGGAGGTGTATGGGGTGTGAGGGGGGTGGATGGATGGGGAATCCAAAATATGCCCCGATTCTTCTCATCTTGTGACTGCAACGCACCTTTAGGATGGATGTGGGAATATCGTGGAGTTGTAGGGTTACTTCTTTCTTCTTCGCTCTTAGATCCTCGTGGTCCTTTGAATAACCTTCTTTTAACTTTGCTATACGACACAATTGATGAGCCTCATCATTAAGTAAATATATGGGCCTTAATTGTCCTTAATTCACCTCCTAGCTTAGTGAAACCAACTATTCTCACAACATATTGCATACTTTTGATTATATTTTGTTTATGAGATGAGTTAGAGTTGGATATTTTGCTTTGTGGTCTAATGTGCATATAATGTAGGAATAATGGATACAAGCAAGGAAAAATGCAGGCATAAAGGATAAAAAGAAAGCAACTATGGCAAATACCTTGACCAAACACGAATGGGAAAAGGGAGAGTAATTATAGGAGGTAAATCCTCTTCATTTACTACCCCTCCATTTGAATAATCCTCCATCAGCTCAGAGTGAAAATAGCCATCACTTTGAGGACTAGAAGACAACCGAGCAAGGAAAAGGACAGAAACCATTCTATCAGATGTATAACTAGAGGCTTAGGACCTCATTAGGATTCATACTTCATTTCTAAAATTTTGTTTTATTTCTAAGCTCTAAAGACTTGTGACAGTTTGCTCTGTAATCCATGGTTTTTATAATAAGAATGAGTTATGTTTAAGCCAACTCTGAGTTAACTCTTAGGGCTGAAGCTCTTGGGTTAGGGCCCAACCCAAGTAGCCACAGCTCCTCTTTACTGTACATGTATGCTAGCATAGAGTTCTGTTCTGTTTATTTTCTTAAGTAGTTTTATGTTTTTCACTGTTTGTTTGCTTAAGTAGTTTCACTTTCATTACAAAAATATAGTGTAGATCATGAATGGTTTTCCTGTTCATCTACTTCAGTAGTTGCATTTGTTGTAGTTTACTTTCATTTATGCCTTCTTTCAATTCACAATTTAGTTAGAGGACAAATATCACTATTAGGTTGTGCATAGGTGTCTCAGCCCCATCTCCTCCCTCTGGGACCATGACTTGAGGAAGGGACCCTTTAGTGGCCCCAAAAACACAGGTCTCTAGTTCTCGCATGGGATATGAGTTTGTTGTTTAATGCAGTTATTTGTTCACCAGCACTAGTTTTCTCTGTCATTTTCATTTGAATCTGCCTCTAACACTTTCCTCATGCATCGCTTCGTCATCATTCGGTCACCAACAAACCTTCACAATCACCGCCCGATTCACTATTTTCTCCAACTGCTGCCTCACATGGAATCTTCCACTCACTTTATGAGCTTTAACATCCTCCATTGATTTGTCCCTTGAGCCGACAACTATCATGTCACCCAATCACTGTATGGACTTTAAGTCCCCAGCATCGATTTGCCTTGCCTGATCTGACGATTGTTACTTCACCTGATCGCTAACTAGGTTGGACAATCTCCACCGTTGATCATCCCCACCTAATCTAATTACCATCACACAATCTCGTGTGGATTAGTGCACAAATGTTATCTGCGTGAGAGCACGTGAGAAAAGTGGTTTTGTCATTCTACATGTCACGTAGTAAGGCTAATCATGTGAAATTTTAAAATACTACTTACAGCCTAAAGGGTGCGCGAGGAACTACTTATCGCCTTAGAAACCCACTCCCTTATTTTGGAATGTTTCTTTTCCCCGTGATATGATCTTTGTCGTCCATCTCTTGACTTCACCCCCATAATAAGATCTCAGGCATTCATCGCTCCTATTAGCCTCGTCCGTCCATATCTTAACTTCACTCGTGGTGAGCACCAGTATTGCAGGAATAATGCTACAAATCCCGGGCTTCCTACTTTATGTTTATCAACCAGGTAGTTCGTAACAAACTTGGAAGCGACAATGTTGTATGCACAAGTACTAGTTCTTACTGCAGACTGTCACTTGGTCTGCTGGCATAAGATCACTAGGACCTCAATCCAACTTCTATGGATTCAAGAAGAAGCCCTATGTGTGATGAAAGAAAGGAAAATTTACTCTACAGAGGCTACTCTACTTGCAGAAATGAAAAGAAGACTAAAATGTAAAGTAAACCTAACAAACCCTTATTAACTAACTAATCTTAATTTTGAAGAAAGAGAGATGAAAAACCATAAAATAAATACCATTACCTACTTAGGAAGTAAACAACATCTACTCAACCTATTTCTAGAAGGAAATCAGGAAAAAAAACATCTTTTTGGATTTTTATGTATTTTCAGGTGAAATTGTCATGCATGTAATTTATTTGTTTGTGAATGTGGTAGAGATTAGGTGGTGATGGAGGGTGACTTTGGAGTTTTCAGAGGTGTAGGAAGGTTTGGTTGGGTCCTAGGAGGTCTCAAGTGTTCTTCTGTAAGCTTTTCCTACAATCGGACTTCAAAAGGACACCTACAGGAAAATCTACAGGAGGCTGCAGGGGATCTACTGGAGGTCTACAAGAGGATGCCGAAAGCAGTTTTGGAGGTTTTGAAGGTGGGAAAGTGGGTGGAAAGGGTAGTTTAAGGCTAGGGTGATGTGTTAAGGTGTCTAGGGTTCATCAAGAAGGATCAGGAAAGAGAAAGGGGGTTGGACTTGTTGAAGGAAAGAGAGGAAAGTTTATGAGAAAAGTGCATAAATCTATGGAAGATTTGTGAGGGACTTTGGGTCACCTGTGGAACATAGATCAAAGAGAAATGGTGATGGTTGGTTGGTTGACTTATTGTGAGAACAGGACTGCTACAAGAGAACTAAAACTCACATCATGAGATTAAGCAAGCAAGGAAACTAGCTACATCAAAAAACATAACTTTGCATCAAGCTAGTCTAAATTCTGATCTAGGAAAGTAAATGCTGAAAAATGCTATATGGAAAGAAAGCATGGAAGGAAATTTATTGAAAAGATAGAAATAAGCATGGTGAAATAGATCTACATCAAATCATTAACCTTCTAACAAACTGTAACACCAGAAATCCTATGGAAAAGGCAAATGTGTGTTTTTGTGGCAGCAAGAGGGTCTTGGCCTCAGTTCACGGTCCCAGAGGGAGGATAGGAGGCCAAGACTCTATTGATGGTCTTTTTGTATATTTTTCCTATCACTATTTAACCTGCTACAACAAACTGAAATGGAAACATCCTTCTAAATCACCAAAAGCAACCTATTCTTAACCAAGAAAGAAATCTATCTAACTGCAACTAATTCATAAACTAAAACAAAGCATATAAATACAAAACAAGAGGAGCTTAACTACTTGGATTGGGCCCTAAACCAAGAGCTTCAGCCCTCTGAGGTAACTTAGTGCTAGCTAAAACAATATCTCATATTCATTATCAAAATAATAATAGGATTACATGAAACTATCAACAAAAGTAAGCTCGAAGTTGAGCAAAGAAAAAATACAACAAAAATTTGAAAATTTGACTTACTTCCAACAACCTAATGAGGCCCTAGGCCTCTTTACTTATTCAACTAAAGCTCCCAATATCTTCCTTAAAATCAGGGAGGCTTGGCTCCCAAAACTTGAGATAAACAGAAGTTATCCTCCACTTGCTCGGTTGCCACTTTGGTGCATTGATGTGGCTGCTTGTGCTTCAAGCTGCATGATGGAGAAGTCAAAGTGGGGAGTCATAAATGAGGGGGATACCCTCCTACAAATCCTCTCCCTTGTCTACTTCAAATTATTGCTGCCAATTTTCCATTAAACCTTTGACTTTATCTCCAAAATTGACCAAAATTCTGCATTAAACACACATTAGACTCCATGGCATAATGACCAAGCCAACTCACTCTATTAGCATAAATATAATCGAAAAACATGCAATAAAATAATGATAATGGTAGATTAAACTAAGTTAGGAGGCAAAATGAGCCCATATAATTACCCATTTATGGGGCTCATCATCACCCCCTATTGAAGGTGTTGGTCATCCTTTGAGCAGCTCAATCCATCTCCTCATCTTTGATGGCCCTGATGGCCTCCCTGACATCCCAGCTTATGATGTGAGGTCGTCTTCTTTGTCATGGAATCCTTCCTTTCTGTCCACCTCTTCCCACAGTTGTTGTTTTTCTTCCTCTTTTCTACCTTCCAGCAGGCCTAGTAGCAATGGGGGACTCAATTTGAGGCCAATCCAATTGACCTTCAAATTTTGCATAGAGCACTTGTACAGTGGTACTCTCCTTAATGCTTCGTTCATCCTTGTTGGGAAGTTATACTCCCTGATTTTCAGACTATGTGGTAGAGTGTTCCACCTCCTCATACAAGCATGAATACAGTCTTCCCCAAGTAATCTTTCCATATCCTCAAAATGTGCAATGGCTGGAGCTTGATCATTGATATACTTAGGGCCACTTTGAGGATTATTTACAAGCACCTAGTGTGTGCTGATGAGAGCCATGGGGCTTGATGACTCAATTCTGATCATTAAGGGTTCATTTTGCTCTTTTACCATCAACTTTTTGATTTATGTTGCCCTTTTATCCTCATGATTCATCCATGAGGCCATGGCCATTAGTTGTAGGTCCCCTAGCCTAGCATTGGGGTCCCACACGTTCATGTCTATGGGAGCGATGTTGTGCAAATAGAACTCTACTATTTTTGCCTTGTCTTCTGAAGAGCTTTGGTCACATAGGTCGATGAACTATCTATAATCCTAGAAAGGAATTGCGCCTCTCTGTGCCAAAGTCTATATCTATCACTGTAGCCAATGGTCCTTGAGGAATAATCCATATGATTTTGTTGGTATTCTGCACTATAGTGACTCCAAGTGAGTTCTTATGATTGCCTCTCTATGTCTTACAACACTTAACTCCCTGTCCATTTCTCTAAGCTTGTTCTCCATGTGGCCAATATCCTCCACCCCCTTGGATTTGGCGATTTGCATCCATCTATGCCTTCTTATCCTTTCTTTCTCTAACTCAAAGAAAGGTGGGACTGCAAATTTCTATGGAATGATTTCCCCCCCTCAAGAAGATTGTAGTAAGAGCCCAAAGTAGGTTGGGGGTTAGGTTCTTGTGCCTCTGTTGTTTCCTCCTTCCCCTTTGGCCATTCTTCTACCCTTTTCTCAAGTTTTTCAGTCTCCTGTAGCTTAGTTACGGTCTCGTTTAGAATAGTCTGTACCTCCTGTAGAGCTATTTTTGAGTCCTGTAGTTGCACTCTTTCCTTCCAGGTGGAATATCTGGGACTTCCTCTTTCATATGTGATGGGGGTTTTAGAGGGAGACTGTTGCCCTTTGATAGTGGGTGAATCTTCAATTATAATAGGCACTGTTGAACATGGTTGTGGTTTTTGTGATTTTATCCTTATTCTTTTCCAACCCCTGAAATACATTGATGTCTACCTCTTCCTCTTTTGTTTTGGTTTCATTTGGGTGAAGAGGGCAGTGAGGGTAGTTTATGCCTCTCTTTCTAAGGTCTCAGGAGACATTTCTATCATTTCTTTCCCCTTTTCCTCTCCTTTTGTCTTCTCTGTCTTTGCTGGTTTTGTTTCCTCTTGCTCTGTTTTTGTTTCTTCCTCCTCTGGTTTAGTTTCCTCCTTCTATGTTTTGGTGTCTTCCTCCTCTATTTTTTCCTCAGTTTCCTTCCCTTCTTCCCCTTGCTACTCTCTCCCCTCGCTATTAGAAGGATTGTGATCATATGTGAGGGCCTTTATATCATCTTCTTCTGTCATGTTTTTGAATATTTCCCATGCTATGGGGATTGTGAAGGTATAGAGGGCTTCTTGCACTAATATTTTAATCAACCCATGGTGATCCAACTGATCTGGGCCTCTTGCCTTCAACTTAATGCTGGAATCTATGAGGGACTACAAGAGAAAATAGGGGATGCTGAGTTTCTGGGGTGTTGGAGTGTCCACGCCATATCTCAGTTCATGGAGAAGTCTAAAATGGTAGCCATAAACTATGCTATACCTCCCTTCATAGGAAATATACTTGATAATTTGGTAACTGACCTCATCCCAAGGGTAAGATATGTTTGTTCTTCTAATGTCATTTTTGTCTTCTATAGGATGTTCATTGATTTGGAAGAAGTTTTTCTTGGCAGATTGTCCAATTGGCTTTTCATATTTGCTCCAAGGTAATCCAAGAGGAAGGCTGGTAACCATAATGATAAATTATGGGGTGATTTCCATGGAGAGACCCCTAAAAGTAATAGTGGCATGGGTCCTTGAGTGAGTGACTAAAGAAAGGGCAAACTCCTGAGCCACTTCATCAAACCCTAGGAAGTTTTCAAAGAATGGCATCTAAGTTGCTCTGGTAAAAATGGCTACTACTTCGGGATGTTCATGGCTCCTAGCTGAATTTATGGGCTCCTTCCTCATGAATCCCCATGTCATTTTACTGATACCCCCTTTGAACACCCAAAATAGAGATGGAGACAAGAATTTTGAAGGAACAGGAAAATAGAGGACAAAATGTGTTTTTTTAAGGAAAACATGCATAAAATTCTTATGTAATTTCTTTCCTTCTATGGACTCAATCTCTCCTTAAAATTATAACATTACTTGTACATATTGATAATCAAGGTGTGTATGCATAGAACCTACCTCCTCAAGCCATAATTCGAGCAAAAATCTCGTGTTTTCTCCTTAAAAACTGCTTGCTGCCCCTCCTATGGAACTGGCTGTAGGTGCTCCTGTAGAACCTGTTATTGCTCCTGTAGAACGATGATAGCAAAAGGATGGTTGAAAAAAATAGAGAACGATGGTTTTGAGGCTATGGAGGTAGTATAGAGCTTGCTGCAGCTAAGTGGACGAGGATGAAATGGAAGAAAAGTTGGTGAAGGAGTTTTGAGGAGGAGTACTTATGTCTTCTTTGAGATATTTCCAGTGATTGGGTGAGCTGGAAAAAATGTACGTTGCTAGATTTGGACCATTGGTCCCCACTACCCTGTCATCATGGCTCTTTCTTGCAACCACTTCCCATCATTGCATTAGAGTTTGCAGGAACTCCACTATCTGTCCTTTAGACTTTTCTATGAGTTGACTAGGCACATGCGTGGTGGCATCTCCGGATGAGCGCAGTCAACTGGATGAGGGTGGCCAATTAACTGGCCACCTTTTCTCATTCAACCCTAACCATCTTATTTTCTCATGCATATTTTCAAATTACATAGATACAATAGAGGAGAGGGTTAGACACTTACCTGCAAGTCAAATGTTCATGTTGTGGTGCATTTTGGTTCCTTTGTTGCTGCATGCTCGTATTTCAATTACTGCATGCTTGTATCTCCTCTGCTATATGCTTTCTGCTCCCTGATGTGTGGCTTGTGTTCTTTGTGTAGGTATCCTCTAGTTGGATCTGGCTTCAAGTGTCCCCTTCAATCCTCTAGCTGCACCTATTATGCTATTGTGGCTTTATTTTAATGGGATTAGTTGCTACAGGAATTCCTACAAGAACTCTTGTAGCTGCTTCTCCCTTTAAAAATTTTAGCTGATTTTTGTGGTTGGAGCTGAAGGGATGATGTTGGAGATGCTGATGAAGATGGTGAGGTACATGGTAAGTTGTGGGTGAGATTTGGAGGTGCTTCTCCCTTTATTTTTGTTTTTTCTAAAAAACTGGTTTCTGTGTTTTTCTTTATAGGAAGGAAAGAAATCGATGATGATGAGGTGGTGCAGGTGTGGGATGGATGGCCAGGAGGATGGATAGCTGTAGCAAGGCTTACATGCTCTTCATGGCACTTCCCAGCCCCTCAAACTATTTTTAAAATCCATTTCTGGCTCTCTGTGATTTCTACAGGAGTCTCGTGTAGAACACACAGGGCCTCTTGTAGGAAACACAGTCTTCGGAAAAAAACACAGTGAGGTGGAAGAAAGGTCAGAAAAGATGGAGAAGAGTGTGGAGGAGGTGAAATAGGCTTTTTGGAATCTTCTCTTGCTTCCTGTGGTCCATGTGTAACCTGCAATGCACATTAAAAGTCAATTTTCTCTTCCTTCTTTTCTCTATTTTTTTTGAAAGACAACTAGGGTGCCTCAAGGAGGTTTTCACCCTAATTTCCTACCCTGGGCACCTTCAAGGGAGGTTTTCACACAGGGATCTTATTCTCTCTTTTTTCTTTTGTTTTTTTCATCACTGGGCTGCCTCAAAAGAGGTTTTCAACCAAATGATGGGACTCAAGCACCTCATGGAGGTTTTCACTTGAGTCCTTATTGTTTTTTCTTTTTTCTTCTTATTTAGTGAGTGGGTGAAGTGGAGGCTTAGACTTGCTCCACTACCATCAATGTCTTATTCAAATATTCAACGAACTCTTGCTTGGAGAGGGGATTCTTGTAAATTTTCAACGTGTGTCCATTGACAAGCATGGGTATGGCTTCCTCATCAATGGTTTTGATCAGAACTGAACCATTGTCATTACATTTTTCCACGGTGTAGGATCCTAGCCATCTTGTCTTCAGCTTGCCTTTGAAGTCTTTAAACCTTGAATCATAGAGAAGTGCCCAATATCCCTCTTGGAATTGCTTCTCCTTGATATTTCAGTCATGCCATATGTTCCTCTGAAGTTGAAATACCTTTGTGTGGAGAAGGGCCTACAATATTTGTTCATCAAATCCATTGAGCTGGAATAGTCTTTCCTTAAGTGCATGGCTGGGGTCTAGGTCCAGCTGAGCTACCATTCTTAGTGTATTGTATTGAAATTCTATTGAAAGCAAAGCCTTCATCCCATAGACCAGTTCATAGGGTGTGAACCCTGTGGTGGTCTTCGACATTGTGTTGTAGGCCCAGGTGGCCTCAACTAGTCTATTCGCCCAATCTTTTCTGTTGTTGCTCACTACCTTGGTTAGAATTTCCTCCGAAGCTCTATTAGTGACTTCCACCTACCCATTGGCTTGTGGATGGTAAGGGGTGGAAGTCTTTTGCTTAATTTTATGATATGTGAGGAAGTCTTCAATCAAACTGGAAGTGAGCTGACTACCTTGATCTGTGACCAGTTCTCTTGGATACCCGAACTTATAGAATATGTTTTCTCTTAAAAGCTCAACTACTTTTTCCTCTATTGCTTCTTTGATTTATTTTGTCCCTTCCCATTTTGTCAGATAATCGATGCACATAATGATGTATTGCCTTTGTTTTGGAGGGTTGATAGGACCCACAAAGTCCATGCCCCACTTCTCAAATGGCTCAAAGGTCACTTGAGGTTGCATGGGAATTTCATCCTTTGGAGTAGGATTCCCCATCCTTTGACACCGATGACATTGGCTGGTATATATTCTCACATCTTGATGAAGAGTGGGCCAATAGTAGCCTGCCTGCAATATTTTGAAGGCAGTCATCTTTGCTGCAAAATGACCTCCACAAGGCCCATCATGACAAGTCAGAAGAATGTCAAAAACTTTCTCCTCCCTGATACATCTTGTCAAGATCTGATCTGGGCCAAGTTTGAAGAGATTGCCCCCAATCCAGGTGAAAGGGGCACTTTTCCTCATGATCTTGCTCTTCTCTTTTGAGGACAGGCGTGGTGGCAATTGTCTTGAAACCAATTAATTTGCTATATCAGCAAACCATGGAGAGAGTACTAAGATATAAAATAGCTTTTCATCTGGAATTTGATTATCCACCATTCCTTCTTTACCTACAGGCAAATTTTCGCTAGACAAAAAGTCAGCAACAACATTTTTTTTACTACGCTTATCAACAATCATTAAATCAAACTGTTGCAGTAAAAGAAACCATTTAATAATGCAAGAATTTACATCTTGTTTATTCATTAAATACCTAATTAAAGCATGATCAGTGTGTACAAAGGTTTGATAGCCTGTGATGTAATGTCTAAATTTATTTAAGGAATGCACTACAGCTAGCAGTTCCTTCCCGGTTACCGTGTAGTTTAACTCTACCTTTGACAAATTTTTACTTATAAAGTATATGGCATAAGATAACTTTTCATCAATTTGTCCTTAGGCTGCTCCTATTGCTTTGTTCAAGGCATTTGTGTGAATGTGGAAAGGTAAGGCCTTGTATGGGCCTCCCAAAATTGGGGCAGTCACAAGTTTGATTTTCAAGGTATCTAGGGCTTCTTGACAATTTTCAGTCCATATGAACTCGACATCTTTTCCCAAAACACCAAACAACGTAGAGGCTAACTTACTGAAATCTTTAATGAATCTTCTGTAATATCCAACTAAGCCTAGGAAACTTTGGACATCTCTCACCTTTTGAGGGGGTGGGACCCTTTGGATGATGGCAACTTTGTTGGGATCCACTCCAATCCTTGTTGAGATATTGCATGACCTAGCATAGTCCCTTCAGCCATAAAAAATTCACATTTTTTCGGACAGAGGGACAGGTTCATTTCAATACACTTGTCCAAAACTTTTCCTAGGTTAGATAAATCTTCATAAAAGTTAGAACCATAAGGAGTAAAATCATCCATATATATTTCCACTGCATCATGAACTAGTTCAGAAAATATACTCAATACTGCTCTCTGGAAAGTGGCTGGAGCATTCCACAAACCCAAAGGAAGGACTCGATATGCAAAGTTACCCTAAGGACAAGTGAAAGTGGTCTTATCTTGGTCTTCTAGGCTGATTTGAATCTGATTGTACCCACTAAACCCATCTAGGAAGGAGAAAAAAACTTTCCCCGCCAAACCATCTAACACTTGATCTATGAAAGGCAAAGGAAAATGGTCCTTTTTAGTGGCCTTGTTCATTTCCAAATAATCGACACAGATTCTCCACTTACCATTTCTCTTTGGCACTAGCACCAAAGGAGAGACCCATTCACTGTCAGAGATGGGGTAGATGAATCCTGCATCAAGTAATTTTTGCAATTCTTCCTTAACAATGTCTTTAAGGGTTGGATTCATCCTCCTTTGAGGCTTCCTAACTGGTTTTCAATCTTCCTTAATGTATATATGATAAATACATACTAAAGGGTGCACTCCCTTTGTCTCCTTATAACTCCAAGCAAAGGAATCTAAATGTTTTCTCAATAAGCTGCATAGTTCCTTCCCCTGGGAAGTGGATAGGGATGATTTTATTTTCAAGGTTCTTTCTGGGCCGAACTCTATATTCTTAACATGGAAAGAGGTCAGGTCGGCCACACAAATATTAGTTAAGGGATTGTATTTGGTTTCTTTCACTAGATCTTCTAATGGAAATATACTGGGGGGTGGATTTTGAATTCAATTTTCAATGATATCATCCTCATTTTGCAGTTCCCTCCCATGACAGTTTCTACTAAACAAAATGGTGCATAATAGACTTCATCCTCATCCTCCTCCTCCAACCAGAGAGGTAGATCATGTACTAGCAAGGGTTTGGCAGGAGGGTATATGGTTATCTGCTTGGACATATGCTCATTCTTAATGCTCATGTTCCCAGCCCGACAACTCATGTAAGCATCGGCAGTGGCCAACCAGGGTCTTCCCAGGATGAGAGGATACCCAGTGAGCTTTTCTTTTGGCTGGAGAACTAAGAAATCAATAAGGTACTACCAAGAATCAATGGAGACCATCAAATCCTCCATAATCCCTTTAGGGGTCATGGTGGAGTGGGCTGCTAGCTGCAGTATTGTCATGGTCTTCCTCAAGGAGCCCTGGAGGTTGAGTTTGAGCACGGTGTCCTTTGTCATCACAATAACAGCAACTCCCAGATCAATCAAGGTATGTGGGATCATGGTTCCATTTATGTGGATATCAACTACTGGACTTTCAGGGTCTAAATATTTTGGACAAATTACCTTCCCCAACATGAGGTCAGACAGTTTTCCTATGACATTGATGGTTGGGGCATCTCTCTTGTGCCTACCTGGATGCCTGAAGCACTTCTCTTTGATCATCTTATTGTATATAAGCACATCTTTTATGGCTTGGAGAAGTGGTATCCTTACACATAACTGTTTCAATTCTCCCAGAAGTTCAGTTTCTTATGGGGTGGGTTGTGTTGTCCCAGATGATCTCTCAGGAAATGGTGGAATTGCTCTCAGTTCACTTTCCTCTTTATCTTCCTCAACCTCCTGAGGGGGAAGCTGGCTATCTGGGAGAACCTTCCTAGATCATAGGTAAATCTCCTAAATCTCCACAACATAAGTTTGGCATGATGGTTCCCCACCATATACTTTCTGGGCTTGTCTGTTGTTCGGGTTTGGGTTCGACTGGGCAAGCATTTGGGGTTTCCTTGGTGGAGCAGGAGGAAATGGTTGTGGTTGAGAAGGTGGTGGAGGAAAAAGAGTGGGAAGAGATTTGTACTGGGGCCTCCACCCTTGATGATATGCTTTCCACTGAGGTTGTGGCTGAGCATAAGATTGAAATGCATGAGTAGCTGGTTGGGCATGATATTGAGATGGATAGGACCAAGGAGGAGGTGTGGACCAGGAAGGATGAGTAGGAGCGCCCGAAGGAGGTAAGGAAGTGGCTTGGTTGGGGTTGTAGTATGCTTGAGATTTCCCTTGCATCCCCTGCTGTTATGGTCGAGGTCCATGCGGTCTCCTTTGGTTCATGAAATAGAGTGGTTCAGTGGCTCCTTCGCCCCCCTGGTATACAACTTTGAGTCTGAGCAAGGAAGGGCACTTATCTGTAGAATGATCTTCTTCATAGACTGAACAAACCTCTAGAGAGTTCAATGGAAATTTTCTCTTAGGATGCCTCCTGGTGCACTTATGACAAAAAATGGCCAAAGCCCTCTCTGCTTCCTCTTGTTTTCTTTTGATATGAAAGGTATCCATTTGCATGGCAAGAGTCTGCAGCATCTCACTCTTGAAGTCTTCCAACATGTTTCCAAGTTCACCTTTGAGGTATGAACTGGATGAGGAGGTACTGGCTATGGGTTGACTCCCCCTACCTCTTTTTGGTTGCCCTAGAATGGCTTCTAAAAATAGTCTTTATGTCTTCATAAGGTAGTTGGTAGATGTCTCCCCCGGCCAGTAGATGGAGGGTGTCTAGAAGTTCTTCTGGAATTCCCTTGAGTA
Organism: Pinus tabuliformis; assembly: GCA_031772625.1. NCBI lineage: Eukaryota > Viridiplantae > Streptophyta > Pinopsida > Pinales > Pinaceae > Pinus > Pinus tabuliformis. The sequence continues at coordinate 2,011,754,332 of CM062818.1, read as the reverse complement.
GGACCAACTTTAGAGATTCAGGGTCAAGTGTGCACCTTGCCCTTTTATAACTGAGCTGGAACCTCTCTTCATAATCTTCCAAAGATTCATCACTTCCCATGGTCATTCGGAAGATTTCTTCCTTGGTGTCCTTTGACCTATAGTAGTCTTGATATTTGTTATTAAAGGCCTGCTGCATTTGAGCCCAAGTTGTGATGCTATTGCCAGGTAACCCCATGAACCAATGCAATGCTACATCCTTGAGAGTAGAAGTAAATAGTTTCAACTTTTTCTTATCTTCTCCATAGTCATAGGTTCGACATATAATAGAAAACTCAAACAAAAAGGTGTCAGGATCTTCTATCGTCAATCTATGGAAGTGAGGTAGAGCTGAAGGGCTTATGTTCTTCATTTTAGTGTCCCCATCGGTCTCTCGGATGGGAAAGGTACCCTCTACTCTTTCTCCATCCCCCCTAGCATTTCTATTTTTATCCATTGTCTCAAGAGGGATGTTTTCTTCTTCTTCTTCCCCTATAGGTTCTTCAAATATCTTTTGGTTGTTCACCTAAAGGTTCTTCCTGATCACTACCACGGAAGATGAGAGAAGGGTGGCTATGTGATATGGTGGAGGTGTTGGGCAAGAATTTTCCTGAATTATCTCTATTCCTACGAGGCATGAAACGAAATATTTTATTTGATTTTTGCTTTTTTATGCTCATACTTGCAAAACTGAAATTGGTTGAACAAACAAATTGCAACTAACTGAAATGAACTTGCTAAAATGAAATTGTAGAACTGAAAAGGAAAGCAAGGAAATGACTAATCTAATTTTGCTGAAATGGAAATTGCAGAATTGAAAGGAAAGCATGGAAATGACTATTCTACTTTTGTTGAAATGGAAATTGCAGAAATTGAAAAGGAAATGTAGAAACTGAAAGGAACAACTACTCTACTTTTGCTGAAACACACTACTTAGCAGAATGTTGCAGTAAAAAATAGAAGAAAACAAGTAATCACAAAATACTCTAATGATTCCCCGACAACGGCGCCAAAAAGTGGTCAGCACCAATATTGTTCCTACATTACTTTTATCAACCCGGTAGTTTGTAACAAACTTGGAATCGACAATTTTGTATGCACAAATACTAGATCTTACTACAGGTTGTCACTTGGTCAGCTGGCGCAAGATCGCTAGGAGCTTGAGCCGACTTCTATGGATTCCAGAAGAAGATCTATATGTGATGAAGGAAAGGAAAGCTTACTCTACAAAGGCTACTCTACTTGTAGAAATGAAAAGAATATTGAAATGTGAAGTAATCCTAGCAAACCCTAATTAACCAACTAATCTTAATTTTGCAGAAAGAGAGATGAAAAACCATAAAATGAATACCATTACCTACTTAGGAAGTAAACAACATCTACTCAAGCTATTTCTAGAAGGAAATGAGAAAAAAACATCTTTTTGGATTTTTATGTATTTTCAGGTGAAATTGTCATGCATGTAATTTATTTGTTTGTGAATGTGGCAGCGATTAGCTGGCGATGGATGGTGACGTTGGAATTTGCAGAGGTGTAGGAAGGTGTGGATGAGTCCTAGGAGGTCCTAGGTGCCCTTCTAGAGGCTTTTCCTGCAATCGGACTTCAAAAAGACACCTACATGAAAATCTACAGGAAGCTGTAGGGGATCTACAGGAGGGCTATAGGGGGTCTACAGGAGGATGCCGAGAGCCGTTTTGGAGGTTTTGAAGGTGGGAAACTGGGTGGAAAGGGTAGCTAAAGGCTAGGGTGATATGTTAAGGTGTCTAGGGTTCATCAAGAAGTATCAGGAAAGAGAAAGGTGGTTGGACTTGTTCAAGGAAAGAGAGGAAAGTTTATGAGCAAAGTGCAGAAAGCAAAGGTAGATTTGTCAGGGACTTTGGGTGACCCGTGGAACATAGATCATAGAGAAATGGTGATGGCTAGTTGGTTGACTTATTGTGAGAAGAGGATTGCTGCGAGAGAACTGAAACTCAGATCATGAGATTAATCAAGCAAGGAAACTAGCTACATCAAAAAATAAAACTTTGCATCAAACTAGTCTAAATTCTAATCTAGGAAAGTAAATGCTAAAAAATGATATATTGAGAGAAATCATGGGAGGAAATTTATTGCAAATATAGAAATGAGCATGGTGAAATAGATCTACAGCAAAGCATTAACCTTCTAACAAACTGCAACACTAGAAATCCTATGCAAAGGCGAATCTATGTTTTTGTGGCAGCAAGAGGGTCTTGGCCTTAGTTCATGGTCCCAGAGGGAGAATAGGAGGCTAAGGCTTTGTTGATGGCCTTTTTGTATCTTTTCCCTACCATTTTTTAACCTTCTAAAACAAACTGAAATGGAAATAGGGGTGATTTTAGGGGCGAATGTTCGCCCTTTGGCGAAATTAAGGGGTTTTAAATTTTTAGTGGGCGATTATTTTGTATCATAGTACACTTTTACAAATCACCTCAAAGAGCCCACCTTCTTTTAAGGGAGAGAGTAAAAAAGGTAAATTTAGCCCTTGAAATTAGGAGTTACAACCTTTCATTCGCCCATTTTCAAGAATAGGTTTTATTTAAGTGAATCCATTCGCCCATTTTCAAGAATAGGTTTTATTTGAGTGAATCCTATGGACCAAAGGCCCAAATACCATATTTATAAAAGAGGTATGGTAAATTAATAAAAATATAGATAAATGAGAAGTATGGTAAATAAATAAATAAATAATTTATATTTACTCCATAAATCACCTTATATACATGCAAGGGTGTAAACAAATAAAAATATAAGTAAAGTGGAGGTATGGTAAATAAATAAAACGTTTTTTTTGTTAGGTAAACTTGACTCGGGATAGAGTCAAAGTTGACGAGGTTAAACAGTGATGGTTTTGGGGCACATGGTATTGTGCACCCATAGTATTATGCTCGTGGTATTATATGTAATGGAGCTTATAAAAGACTGGAAGGACTTCATTGTAATGCAAGACCTGGAGGTGAGCGGCGAAGGCTCACTTGGTCAGATTGGCCAGGGTTTTGGCCAATGCTAATGAGATCTTATTAGGTTGAGTTTTTCACTAGATTTGGGGTTTTCCTGGATAAACATTTGTGTTTATGTGTTTATGGTTGTTGCTGGTTATTTTTATATTTATTCCTCTTAGTAATTATTTATGTTATGCAGTAAATGTATTAACATTTTTATACTTACTCAAAAGGTATGGTAAATAAATAAAAATATAAATAAACTAGACGCATTGTAAATAAATAAAACCTCTTTTTATATTTAGTCCATAACCCTCGTTCTATTTATGAAGGCTCAAGAAAGAGATTTTATTTAAGTGAATCCTATGGGCCAAACACCATATTTGTAAAAGAGGTATGGTAAATTAATAAAAATATAAATAAACGAGAGGTATGGTAAACAAATAAAACATTTTTTTATATTTACTCCATAAGTCACCTTATATTTACGAACACTCAAAAAATGCGCTATATTTAGGTGAAACCTATGGGCAAAGTACTATGGGACAAATACCATGGACTGGATTGTTATTAATACCATGCAAAAAAACATTATTAACCCTAATATTAGTATTAATAAAAATAAAAATGGCACATGGTATTGACCCATGGTATTCACCAAAATGGCATATGGTATTGACCCATGGTATTCACCTGGAATGTAGCCTATTTAAATGGGGGAATTAAACCAACATAGATCCATCTTTACTCTGGATCTACTAACCCCTGAAAGGTATCAAATATCGGTAATTTTGATTTCAAAAGATATTTTAAAGAAATGCAATGATTTCATTTGTGTATTCAATAAACACAAGATTTTATAATTGAGTAAAATATTTGCCATGCCTGGTGAGAGATTTGCCAAAAAATTATATATACATATCATATTATTGATAAAATCGCCTTCCATTTTTCCTATATACCATAGAGATTCGCCCATTTATTATACATGTAAATTTAGGGGGGCTTCTTAAAATTTTCCCTGAATGGAAACATCCTTGTAAATCACCAAAAGCAACCTATTCTTAACCAAGAAATAAATCTATCTAACTACAACTAATTCATAAACTAAAACAAAGCATATAAATACGAAACAATAGGATCTTGTCTACTTAGATCAGGCCCTAACCCAAGAGCTTCAACCCTCTGAGATAACTTAGTGCTAGCTTGAACAAGATCTCATATTCATTATCAAAATAATAATAGGATTACATGAAACTGTCAACAAAAGTAAGCTCGAAGTTGAGTAGAGCAAAGTTGCAACAAAAATTTGAAAATTTGACTAACTTCCAACAACCTAATGAGGCCCTAGGCCTCTCTACTTATACAACTGAAGCTCCCAATAGATTCCTTAAAATTAGGGAGGCTTGGCTCCCAAAACTTGATATTAACAGAAGTTATCATCCACTTGCTCAGCTGCCTCTTTGGTGCATTGATGTGGCTGCTTGTGCTCCGAGCTGCATGATGGAGAATTCAAAGTGGGGAGTCATAAATGACGGGGATACCCTCCTATAAATCCTCTCCCTTGTCTACTTCGAATTATTGCTGCCAATTGTCCATTAAATCTTTGACTTTATTTCCAAAATTGACCAAAAACTTGCATTAAACACACATTAGACTCCATGGCATAATGATCAACTCAACTCACTCTATTGGTGTAAATATAATCGAAAAACATGCAATAAACTAATGAGAATGTGGATTAACCTAAGTTAGGAGTAAAAATGAGCCCATATAATTACCCATTTATGGGGCTCATCAACTCGCGTCATTAGACCTTGGCCATTCATCTCCTGTTAGCCTCGTTCATCCATCCACTCACCCAATCCCTCACGACACAATATCCACCATTCATTTTCATTGTTCCCTTGTTCATCCATCCACTCAATTAAGCCTTCACGACAAGATATCCACCATTCATAGTGTTAGTTAACCCTATTTTCCCATCTATCTATGTAACCTCCTGTGATCCAATCTCTGTCATTCATTTTCCTTTCACCCGACTGATGCAATGGTTCTCACGCACTATTTCTCCCTCACGTCTTCCTTTCACTAATTTTGTTCTCTTATTTCTCCTCCCATTGAAATATGAGTTACTTTAGTTCTTTACTTACACCTTACTCTAGTTATGATGCTCTTTACTTCTGCAATTTAGATAATTAGAACTATATTAGTGTTAATTTAGCAATTTTGCTTAGCATAGTTGTTTGGATGGTTAGTTAGGTTATGGTATGGTTTAGCATTTCATGTTGTTTTCTTCAATACTGTAGTAGAAGTATCTCTCCCTTCGGATAGATTTTCTCTTCTTTCATCACAGAGTTAAGCTTCTTCTGACCCTATAAAAGTTTGGCTTGGAACCCTTGGGGAGTCTTACCAAATGAGTAGTGACAATAAGCAGTACCTTCACTTTTACTTGTGCATATAGAACTGTCACCTCCAAGTTTGTACGAACCCCGGGTTGATAAGTAAATCTGGTAACCCTGGGAGTTGCAGCATTCTTTTTGAATACCTAGGCTCATCACTTTTTGGCACCATTGCCGGGGAAGTTTATAAGTAGAAGTAATTACTACTTTCTTCTATTTTCTAGTCTCCAACTTTCTTCCATTGGTTTATTTCTGCAAAAGTAATCTAGTTTCTTTCTTTCTTTCAGTTGTCATTATCTACTTTCCTTTCTATTCTGCAAGTACTTTCTAGATTTAACAAAATCTTACAAAATATAACCCAAAAACATTTCCTTTCATGCCTCTTAGGAATAGGGACAACTCAGGTAAATTCTTCTCAAATACCTCCACTGCAGCGAACAGTCAACCTTCTCTCTTCTTCAATGACGGTGAATTGGAAGACCTTTTAGGTGAGCAACCTTACCCATTTGAGGAAACTACAGCGGAAGAAGAAGAGGAAGAACCCATTCCTACTGAACCAATGGCTGAAAACTGAAATGACAGAGGAAATAGAGAGAGAATTGAGGGTCCCTTCCCCATTAGGGAGACCAATGGGGACACTAAGATGAAGAATATAAGCCCTTCTACTCTACCTCATTTTCATGGCCTAACCACAGAGGGCCCTGACACTTTCCTATTTGAGTTTGTTGTTATATGCTAAACTGATGACTATACAAATGATGAGCAAAAGTTAAAATTGTTTCCATCTACCCTCAAGGATGCAACATTGCGCTCGTTCATGGATTTACCTGGAGATAGCATCACAACTTGGGCTCAAATGCAACAGACTTTTAACAACAAATATAGAGACTACTGTAGGTCAAAGGATACTAAAGAAAATATTTTTAAGATGACCATAGGCCAAGATGAATCCTTATAAGACTATCAAAAAATATTCCAGCTCAGTTACAAAAGGGTTAGGTGCACGCTTGTCCTTGAGTCACTATAGTTGGTTCTGCTTAGAGGAGTAAGGGAGGATCTTCTGGATACCTTACATATTATAGTAGGAGGAGATCTCTACTAATTACCCTATGAGGATATTAATATTGTCCTTAGAAACCATCCTAAGTCAGCAAAGAAAAAGGGTAGGGGTAGTCAACCTATGGCCAGTACATCATCCTCTAACTTGTCCATCAGGGGTGAAATTAGAAATATGCTGGAAGATTTCAAAAGTGATATGCTTCAAACCCTTGCCTTGAAATTAGACACCATGAACATCAAAAGGAAACAAGAGGAAGCAGAGAAAGCCTTAGCCATCTTTTTTCCTAGATGCACCAAGAGGCATCCTAGGAATGAATGTTTATTGAATTGTATTAATATTTACTCAGTCTATGAAGAAAACCACTCCACAGACAAGTGCCCCTCTTTACTTGGACTCAAAGCTGTATATCAAGGAGTTGAAGGTGCCATTGAGCAGCTTTGCTACATTAACCAAAGGAGACCTCTTGGGCCTAGACCATACCAGCAGGGTATGCAAGGGTCATCTCATGCATATTACAACCCTAACCAAACCACAACAATACCTTCTTGGGGACCCCTTGCTCATCCTTTTATAGGTTTTAACCCCGTACAGAAATTACTTGCATACAAATTCTAAAACACAGAAAGTAAACAATGCGAGAGAATAACACATAAAACACATATACACGGGGATTTTCCCTTAGATCCCAAAACTGGGACTACCATCTTGATTTTCATTATGTTCCTTTCAATGTTACAATACATATTTATACATGTCAAAGCATCTAATACCATGGAGTGAAAACCATCGCGTCCAAAACCATGGATTGAAAAACATCGCATCCAAAACCAGGTGTGAAAAATCATACACAAACCCATAGGTAGGTCCGCCCAACCTAATATAGGGTACAAAAACAAATTTTCTAGGGCACTACCTTCGACCCCATAGATTGGGGTTACCTGGCCCTGTGACTCCCCCCACTATTCAATTGGTGCAACAAAGGGGGGGCTCTTGCCCCCTTTTAACCCTCCAGTTAACTACGTGGGCTAGTCGTGGAAAGAATATAACACAACCCAACATTCTCCCACTCGTTGTTTTCTTTCCATAGGAGCCCACAAGAGAGCTTAGTCATTTATCTAGCCCTCCATTGCCCACTGTTTCTCTACACCAAGAGAACTTCTCAGAGCTCATAGATTTTGTCAATTCATCTGCAGTATTCTTTGAAGTGTCCATCTTTACCAACAACACCTTTTTTTCTTCTATCATATCCCTCACAAAGTGATACTGAACATCAATGTGCTTTGTCTTTGAATGATATGTAGGGTTCTTTGCCAAGAAAATTGCACTTTGGCTGTCACAGTCTATCCTTATATCTCCCTGTACTAACCCCATACTTGAACACAATCTCTGCAATCAAACTACTTTCTTGCTTGCATGAGTGGCTGCCATGTACTCTTCCTTTGTAGTTGATAGTGCCACTACAGAATTGTTTCTTACTCATCCAACTGACTACAACTCAAAATAGGTTAAACACATACCCACTTGTAGATCTTCTTTGATCCAAATCTCCAGCCCAGTCCACATCAACAAAGCCATGGATATCCAAAACTCTGTCCAATTCCAGTCTTCCTTGGTAGCACAAACCATAATCACTAGTGCCATGCAAATCCCTAAAAGCCTACTTCACTACTGTCCAGTGCTCCTTCCCTGGTTTTGACATAAACTTGCTCAATACTCCCACTACATGTGTAATGTCTGGTCTAATATAGACCATCACATACATCAGGCTACCAATTGCACTTGCATAGGGAACACGAGACATGTCCTCTTCCTCTTCTTGTGTCTTGGGACACTGTTCAGTAGTTAGATTTACACCTACATGAATAGGAACCTTTACCAGTTTACTATCCTGCATATTAAACCTTTGCAATATTGTCTCAACATACTTCCTCTGGTTTAACGAGAGCTTCCTCTTTGTCATATATCTTTTAATTTCCATGCCCAAAATATAGTTTCCAGCACCAAGAGCTTTCATGTTGAATTTGGAGGACAAATGGGTCTTCAAATCCTAGATAATTTCTTTGTCATTTCCAACTAGCAACATATCATCCACATACAAGACAAGTTAAATAACATGGTCACCAATTAATTCAAAATACACACAGTGATTTACATTGCTTCTGGTGAAGCCAAGTCCCCGTATAAATGTATCAAATTTCTGATACCACATCCTTGGTGTTTTGGAGAATTTGGAATCTAAGGATAAATACTAATTCCCTAGATGAGTAGCCACATCTAGAACAACAATTTAAAACACTTTAGCCTTTTCTTATAAGCAATAGATAAGACAAAGAAGATGAGAAGACCTACTTGTAGTTCCACTTTCCTCTTGTCTCCTTTGTATCAATCCTGTCACTCCTTCCCGTACTTAACACGCTTGAGAAGTAGCTATAAACAAAAACAGAAGATGAAAATTGATCAAAGCATACAATCCATTGAAAATAAATGAAAGGAATCAGAAGCAATTCATACATATAATCATTATGAAAGAACACATCATATGGAAAAAGGTTCAAACACATTATTAGATAGAAGAAGGAACTAAAATCATCAGTGTCTGATTCAAATTCATTCTTCCAGCTTGGATCCCATCCACATCACATCAAAAGCAAGACAATCTTGTGGCATCACATCATTTGCTCCAAAGTCAAGTCTCATAGCAGCATTATCTCCTTACAATTCAACATAATCCAACACCTGATCACTTAGATGAGTGGTCAATTTATAGAAAGATAGAGGTAGTTGCGTCATTAATGGTGACATTGAATGGCCTTCCATACTTAGAATTAGTTCCATGGAGGAAGGGATGAGAGGATAGGATGCTCCTTAACTTCATTCCTCATCCATTTTCGATCTCATGGGAGTTGATAAGATAGTGAAACTTCTATATGACTCCAAAAGGTAAGAATATTCCCAAACCCTATGTAAATTTCACTCATCCTTTCCCAACATAGGTGAAAGGAAGCCTAAGTGCTCTACAGAGCACCCTGGCAGTGGACTCAACTACTCTGTAGTGCACCTTCATAAGGGCTTACCTGCACTGGTCCCTCTAGACGCAATTTCTGGATGTCTTCAAGTCATTAAACTGTGTGGGAAGGAGGCATTTAGAGGGTTGACTTATTTAGGGCATGAAGCAACTGAAATTAGGGTTTGATGAGCCCTAAAAAACTAACCAAGATGTTGGGATTTGATTTGCCCAAATGGATCTGTAATAGCTACCCCCTAAAGCATGAAGTCGGAAAAATGTCAATGTTGAATGAAATGCTTTACGATGTGATGAGGAGGTATCGAAGTGGAAGGTGACCTGCATCAATTACAATACATATATCATGATATTTGATTTTGCATCAATTTCTAAGCGAAGGCATACCCATGCATAGTTTATAAACTTTCATTACATGTACATAAACAGTTGTCTACAGATATAGACCCATGATCAAAATGACTATCAATGTAAAGCCATTGTACATATGATTTAGTACTCCTGGTATCGCAGCCCAGATGGATGAAACTAGATCAGGGGTCTTGAATCTCATTCAACCGTTCACTCAAGTACGAGTCTAAACATGTGAATATGTGATCTAATGTCGAACATAGGAAGACACCATCTAATTACTAGCTGATGATGTGAGCCGTTAACATATGCGAGAGAAATCACCGATAATGATAATGATCCTCGAGGTACTGTAGTACATTTTGCATGATGTGAATGGATGATTTGATGTTGAACATAATAAAGATTCTTTTGGTCTAAGGCCATTGATGTATGCCTATCGCCAAAAGCGAGAAACCTTCCATTGATGCATGCAAGCCTCAAGGTACTGAATGGGTGTTTCTAAGTTAACTTCTTGGATAATGAGTTGATGTCGACAAGAAGCGACTCATCATAGGAGGGCCTTGATGTATCCCACATCAATGACATGAAACAAGTGTAATGATTTTAGAGATGGAATTTGATTGATGACACAAGTTTCAGGAATGGAAATCATGAAAATGAAGGTTAAAGATGGATTTTGACTAGATGAATTCTCTTGAACATGTTGGCAACACTAAAGTGAATTGGTAGCATTGACCAAAAAAAAAGAAATGGATGGTATGATAGACCAATGGTGTGATAACCATCAAGCTAATAACCCAACCCAGATAGTCACGGTGATGGAGTGAAAATTTCATGTTCAAGAGCGACCTGCTACCATAAAGTGGTTTCCCCTTTTTCCATTTTCTCTAGTCATTGCTAACCAGTACCTCTTTATCTTTATCAAGGTTGAGGAGGATAACACATGCTTGTTGTATAATTTCACCCTTCAGGCGAATCCATTGCTATTTGATGTTTTAACGAGTGTAGCGAAGGTGAAACTCAGTCTTGTCTAGATGGACAAGTTTATCGCTATTTGATGTTTTTAACGAGTTTAACAACAAAGATAACTCGGTCCTTTTCATGTTTAGAGAGTTTTAAAAGGTACAAAAAGAAAAATCCACAAGTTCTTTTTTGTAAGTTAATCTCTCAAGTCTGAAAAAACGTAAAATAATACAAGAGAGATATCATTTCCAATCCATTAATGAGCTGGAAAGAACAAGTGCTCGATAATATTTTCATGTTTAGAGAGTTCGAAAAGAGATTTAAAGAGGACTCGAAGGGGGTTCCTTTTTCATTTTTATCAAATCTCAAAAAAGAGATAAAAGTGTGATTTATGGTCAAAAGTACAACTTACAATCGAGCAAATTGAATTTTTCAAATCAGTTGTAAAACCTGCTCAAAATGTCACCAAATAGATTAAAAATAGTTGTTTCATAGGCAAAAATAGGAGAATACTAATGTTTAGTCGATTAATTAACATGAAATAAACATAAAACAAGTTTTTACCATATCATTTTTACCATTTGGAACTTACCATTCAGTTTTGTGTTCTGAGCTCTGTTTTTACCTCAAACTTCACCAGCTGATTGCAAAAGATTCAGCGGACCATTTCTCGAGTCGTCTAGACTAACTAGGAACTAAACCTCTCTACTTTCCTTTCAGTTCATTCTTTTGTCATTCCATGCAAGTTTTATAGTTTTTTGGGGCCCTTGAGGTTTCATTTTTTGCCTTGGGATCAACGCAGGATTTCACATCGAAAACTGTGCTGAAGAGCACCAAGATAGAAGGCTAAATGCTCTGTAGTGCACTGTCTCTGTGTCTAGGCTGTGCTGAGTGCATTTCCCAAGTTTGTTTTAGCTGTTTTCTCCAAAATTTTCCCTTATTATTACATGGAAAGGATCCTAATTTAGCTTATGATTGTGTCTTAGGCTTTCATCGGATCAGAATGTTGATTACATTGCAAGAAAATGAAGAACAAGGCATGGTTACCCTAAATAACCCGGGTACAATTGAGGCCCTTAGGAATTGTGGGTTACTGAAATACTTTAAGCTATCTAGAATGAGGCAAAAAATAGAACTATTGTAGTTCCTTGTTCGTGCATGGGATCCGACAGATCAGACATTTTACATTAGGGATAAGATGGTCCCTATTACTATTGATGATATTTACTTTCTTATTGGACTGTCGAGGCAAGGTGCCCCCATATCACTTTCTAGATTTGCCTGTGGAGGTGAATCAGTGAGAGATTACATCAGACAGTTTTGTCGGCCAGGTACACAACCTAGCAGGGATGGGAAAATAAAGATCAGGGATGTAAGTGATTTTCCTTTAAGAATGATCCTCTTCAGGATTGCAAAATTGGCTGGAAATGTGACACTACATCTGACAAACATATCATATATGCAATATGCACTAGAGTGTCTAGAGCCAAAAGTTTTCAACTGGTGCGAGGTTGTACTTTCACTACCGAAAGAACAACTGACTAAGGTAAAAAGTGGTAAGGCAAAGAATTTTTTCTATGGTTTGATCTTGATTACTTTTGCCTTAGAGAAAATCCCATTGATGCAACTATAACATGTATCACGGGGTGTGGTTGGTCCTAGAGATCCACATATGCAGAGGTAGGTTGAATTGATGGCTCAACATGCTGGTTAGTCAACAATCATTTTCTCCCTTGCATTTTTTAGTTGGCTTGAGCGACAACATGTAGTTATTGAGAAACATCCATACGCAAGGATGGATTATCGTGGAGATCCAAATCTGATTCTACTAGTTGGAGCATAATGGGGTGTTACGGGTAAGTTATTTGACCAATGTGTTTTTTGATTTTTCAAGTTTCTACATGTTTTTTGTGTTTTTTAATGTTTCAAATGCTAAAATAAAATTACTTTTATGCATACAGATGTGGGTATTGTGTTATGCTCTTAACCTGCAAATTAATACCCAAATACAGAGTATGCGAAGAAAAGATACCCAGAACACACAATAGCAATGATTTTATTATTCAGAGAGCAATGTTCACATGCCTCTTCGAGGGGGCAACCTCCAATAGAGCAGAGATCGATTACATAAACAAGACACAATGCTCGTCGCAGGGAGTCTCTATTCTTTATATATGACTCATACATGCAATACCACGGGCCAATATCGTGGGTTTTATTAATACCATCTATCTAATACTACGACCCATTTGCAACTAACTGTGGTCCCGTCATTAATTGCGGGTTAACCACTTACAAATATTAATATGGGCTTTATTGACTCTTGACTATGACGTGATCCCATGACATAAATAAGGGGGTTAGGGTGGGACCCTAACATGCCCTCCCCCTTAAGACTAGCCTTGTCCTCAAGGCTGAAGCTGCGAAAACTGCTGAAGAATAGTGGCTGGTTCCCAAGTTGCATCTTCCGGAGAGGTGTCTTTCCATTTGACTAGGACTTCCTTAATCATGCGGCCGCGCAGGTGCTTGTCTCGTGTATCTAGAACCTGTTCGGGTTGAAGCCATATTGACCCTTCTTCGTCCAATTCAGGTAGACTGGTTTAGACTCGGCAATTGTTCCCAATTACTTTCTTGAGGCACGATACATGGAAAACTGGATGGATTTTTGCCGTAGGTGGCAAAGCCAACTTGTAAGCCACTTCTCCAATGCGCTGAAGTACTTGAAATGGTCCGTAGAATTTTGGAGAGAGCTTTTGACAACCCTTGTCTTTGAGTGATGTTTGCTTATATGGTTGCAGCCTCAAAAAGACCTGATCCCCTTCTTGAAATTGGCGCTCTGAGCGATGTTGGTCGGCTTATTGCTTCATGCGGTTCTGAGCTTGATGAAGATTCTCTCTAAGATGGGCGAGCATGGTTGCGCGGTGTTGTAGGAGTTGATCCACTGCTTGTACTTTGGAGCACCCCTTGAGATAAGAAGTAGGGGAAGGCGGAAGTTGACCATAGACTGCTTCATAGGGAGTCATTTTGGTGGTGGCATGATAGTTGGTGTTATACCACCATTCAGCTAGAGGTAACCATTGTACCCAAAGGTGTTGCTTTTCTGAAGTGAAACACCTAAGGTAGGTTTCTAGACATTTGTTGAAGGCTTCAGTTTGACCATCTGTTTGTGGATGATATGAAGTACTAAGTTTGAGTTGAGTGCCTTGTATTCTGAAGAGTTCCTGCCAAAAATTACTGGTGAAGATCGGGTCGCGGTCGGACACAATAGAAATGGGCATGCCATGCAATTTGAAGATCTGATCCATGAAAGATTGAGCAACCAAAGTTGGTGTAAACGGGTGGGGTAGGGTGCGAAAATAAGCATGCTTCGAAAGTCAGTCCACCACCACCATGATGAATGACTTGTTCCCTGACTTTGGAAGACCTGTAATGAAATCCATAGAAACCTCCGTCCAAATTGATGCCGGAATGGGCAATGGTTGTAATGAGCTTGGTGTGTTGACGGTTTCCCCTTTGTGGCATTTACAGACATCACATTCTGCTACGAAAGTAAGGATGTCTTGTTCCATGCCTATCTAAAAAAATGATCTTCTGGTGCGAGCATACGTCTTCTGAAAGCCTGAATCTCCTGCAATGGGAGATGAGTGCAATTCTGTCAAAATGCGACTTTTGAGGGTGGATGTTGGTGATATTACAACTCTGTCCTTGTAGCGAAGAATATCATTCTGCCACGAGTAGCCCTTGCGGGAATTAGGATTGATCTGCAATTGAGAAATGAGTTAGGAGAGCCCAGGGTGTGAAAACCATTCCCTGCGAGCCTCTTCAATCCAATCTGGAATGGGGAGGGAAATTGCGAGCAGAGTACTTTCCTCCTCAAATTGGCGAGATAACGCATCTGCTACACTGTTGTCTTTCCCTTTCTTGTAAATGATCTCATAATCATATCCCAGCATTTTGGCTAACCATTTATTTTGTTGTGGGGAGGATAGGCGTTGCTCCAAAAAATATTTAAGACTGTGATGATCTGTGCGGATTTGGAAACGTCGCCCCAATAAGTAAGGTCGCCAGGTCTCGACTGCATGTAAGATGGCCATCATTTCCTTCTCGTAGGTATATTGGCCCAAATTCCTCCCACAGAGTTGTTGGCTTGTGAAGGCCAATGGTCGCCCTTCCTGCATTAAAACTGCCCCAATACCTGTACCCGAAGCATCACATTCAATGACAAAGGATTTGGTGAAGTCAGGTAGTGCTAAGACTGGAGTGGAACACATGGCGTTTTTGAGAGCAGTAAATGCCTGTTGTGCTTCCTCGTTCCAGAAGAAGGAATTTTTCTTGAGGAGTTGAGTGAGGGGCTTCGCTATGTGGCCATAGTTGCGGACAAATTTACGATAATAGCTTCTGAGACCCAAAAATCCTCTCAAGCTCTTCAAGGTCTTAGGTTGAGGCCATTCTCGCATTGCCTGGATCTTTTTGGGGTCCACCTTGATACCTTCACGCCCCACAATGTGGCCCAAATACTCAAATTCTTACATGCCAAACGAACACTTAGACATCTTGACAAATAATTTATGCTTGCGGAGCAGTTGCAAGAGTAGATCTACATGCTGAAGATGTGCCGCCCAAGTGCCACTATAGATGAGGATGTCATCGAAGAAGACAAGGAAAATTTTTTTGAGATATGGTTTGAGAATGTGATTCATAAGGCTCTGAAAAGTAGAGGGGGCATTACAGAGACCAAATGGCATGACCAGGAACTCATAATGGCCTTCATGAGTTCTGAAAGCCGTCTTGGGAATGTCGACTTCCTTCATGCGAATTTTGTGGTAGCCTGAGCGAAGATCCAACTTAGTGAAGAATTGAGCCCCATTGAGTTCGTCCAGCAAATCGTCAACCACCGGGATGGGAAATTTATCTTTGACTGTCAACTTATTGAGGGCTCTGAAGTCGGGACACATCCGCCACTCCCCATCTTTCTTGAGGACCATGACCACTGGGGATGAATAAGGACTAATGTTGGCACGAATGACACCTGCTTCCAACAATTCCTTGATGATTTTTTCTATTTCATTCTTTTGAGTGAACGGATATCTATATGGCCGCACATTTGGGGGTTGGGCCCCTGGAACCAAGGTGATGCTATGATCATGTTCCCCTCGCGAGGGTGGAAGCTCATGAGGCTTGTCAAAGACCATCCTATGGTTATTTAAAATCTGTTGCATCTCAGGATGAATTGGCAGAGACAGGGTTTCGACTACCTGGATGGCATTAAATTGAGTGACTACTCCATTATGGCCCTTTTTTAACAATTTTTCCATCCTATGTGAGCTGATGATTGAGGGGGCTCTCACCTGGAGTCCACGGAGGGTATGTGTGGAGTTGTTCTACTTAAAACTCATATATAACTCTTGGAAATCCATTGTGATTGGCCCAAGAGTGCGGAGCCATTCAGCGCCTAGGACAATGTCGCAACCCCCCATGTGTATGGAAAACATGTGGGTTTTTAACTGATAATCCCCCATTTGAAGTTTGACATTTTCATAGCGGCCTTCACATTTCATTGTGCCCCCATCTGCAATTTGGACTTGGAAGTTAGAGATTGCCCGTACAAAACAATACACTGCTTCTGCGATTTTTTTATGGATGAAATTATGGGTACTTCCACTATCAATCAAGACTACTACTGGGCGATGTTTAAGAAAACCCCTAATTTTGAGAGTTTGAGGGGAAGAAATTCCTGCCAACGCATTTAGCGAAATAACTGGTTCATCAGATACAATCTCCTTTTGGTTGTCTTCTTCGATCGCCTCTGGTTCCTCAAGTGTTGGATCTTCCTTGGTGGAGCTGTAGTCAGTGGCATCTATTTGAAAAAACTTGGGCTCCTTGCATTTATGACCCGGGGAATATTTTTCATCACAGTAGTAACATAGTCCTTGCTTCCTTCTTTCAGCCATTTCCGCAGGTGACACCTTTTGAATCTTAATTGTCTGAGTCGTGTTGGGAGCCTGTGGGGGACGGCCTTTAGCAGGGAAATTGGGGCAGCTGTATTGTGTTGCTAATGCACGTTCCACCTTACGAGCTATCTGGCAAGCCTCTGTCCACGTGGGAGGGTGGTGGAGTAGAACTTGAGCTTTGATGGCTTCTTTAAGACCGCTGATAAAACATTCCATGTAGAACTCATCTGTGAGACCCTTAGTGCGGAAGGCTAAGGCTTCAAAAGCTGTAATATATTCATCCACTATACCCATCTGTCGGAGCTTAGTGAGACGCCCCAAAAAAGAGTCTTCCTGTTCAAAGCGATTTCGAAGAGCTTTGGTAAATTGGTCCCAATTCTGAAAAGGTCCATTGCAACACTGATGCCATTCCCCCCATTGCCATCGTTCATTGTCCAAGTACATGGTCCCCACCATAAGCTTAGTCCAATCATCTAGGATATGATTCAATTTGAAATACTGCTCCATTTGTGCTAGCCATGTTGACGTGTGAGAACCGTCAAATTTATGCATATCCAACTTGGGAGGTCGCTGACTGGTTGGTGGATGGGTGTGCCACACGTGAGGAGAGTGGCTCGACTCACCCTCATGGTATTCATGGCCCTTATACGCCTCCTCGTGGGCTGGTTCCTTGCCCTTCGAGAGTGCTTCCTGTACCTCGAGACTTAGTCCGCTAATCTCACGTTGGAGGGAGTTCATCACAGTGTGGATGGTGTTCACAATGCCTTCAAGTTTGTTCATCCTTTCATTGGCCATCGCTTGAGCTCTAGTTTCTACCATACACCAACCGGATGAAAAATTGGGACTGCCTAAATTTTTTTTCCTAATAAATTGAATGGTACCACCTTGCTCAGCTCGCCGTTCTGATTCTGATGGGCTAGATCACCAATAAGCACCCCGGAAGATCTCATTTTTTTTTTTTTTGGAAAACTCCTAACGGAGTTTTACTCCTTTATCAATACTGCAGTCGCCAAATCCTCAAAATGTCAATGCTGCCAAAAGTCCTGCGAAAAGTAGACCCCGGTATAGGAACCCTTCACAACAACTCCGATCTGGTGGATCTGAGAGATCTGAATGGTGGAACAACCGCTGTTGCGGATCTGATGGAGCTGTGGGACTGATGTCTGCTGCTGTGGCACGTCTTTGCACACATGGATCTGGAATAGATGATGTGTGATCCCCCGATAGAAAAGGGAACTATGGTCTAGAGGAGTGTCAGGTGCTACGGATCACAATATACATAAGGGTCTGACAGTAGTACTCGGCCCAATGTTTCAGGGCTCTAACTAAGGAGGATCGACCGTACCCTTAGCCGTACAACCCGACTACCCTATCGTACGGGCAAGTAATCTCTCCGACTGCTGTTCTCAGTGTACTGTAGCCACAAGACGGCCGAAGGTTTATCTATGGCGAGGTTTCAAGGCAGCCTAGGGGGCTTCCTATATAGCCAGAGGGTACGTGGAAGACAATCCGTGCGCGGTTTTGTCTAATGCGCTACTACTCGAAGGGGTACCCATAGGGGTTACAAGGGAGTCCAACAGACGTGACCACCTCTTGTATTTCCTGCGTGCATGCCTCCCCAAATTCGCACATTTATGCGCTTAACGACAGATCCCGTGGTTTAAAGACGCTGGAACACGTCTGTAGCCAAAAAAAAAAAAATTGCTAAAAATTGGAGATCCCACCAAGCCCTGGAAAGTGCTCTGATAGCACTTGTTATGCTCTTAACCTGCAAATTAATACCCAAATACAGAGTATGCGAAGAAAAGATATCCAGAACACAGAATAGCAATGATTTTATTATTCAGAGAGCAATGTTCACATGCCTCTTCGAGGGGGAAACCTCCAATAGAGCAGAGCTCGATTACATAAACAAGACACAATGCTCCTCGCAGGGAGTCTCTATCCTTTATATATGACTCATACATGCAATACCATGGGCTAATACCGTGGGTTTTATTAATACCATCTATCTAATACTACGACCCATTGGCAACTAACTATGGTCCCGTCATTAATTGCGAGTTAACCACTTACACATATTAATATGGGCTTTATTGACTCTTGACTATGACATGATCCCATGACATAAACAAGGGGGTTAGGGTGGGACCCTAACATATTGTTTGACCTGCGGTATGCCAATAGGTTGCAGGCGGGCCAGTGCAGAGAAACATCGGGAGAGTAGTTCTCCAGGACATGGATTTGGCCAAGACCTTAGTAGAGTTGCAGGATCACATAGAGAAATTAACCCTTCGAATTTTGGATATCCAGATCGAGGAGTTACCTATGAGGCGGCAGCACCACACTATTGGTGTTCCTAACCATTGGGCTAGGCTTTTGTGCATGATAGCACAGACTGTGACCTGTTACCATAAACACCACTAGATCTACCTAGGATATTTTGTATCCATTTTTGAGTTTTCACGTTAGATGTCCAAGTGTGTCTTGGGCACAAATTTTGTAAAACCTTTTAAAACACCTGTCTATTTTACTTTCAAAGTTTTATGGTTATATGCAATCCTATTCAACTTATGATGTGAATTGAAAATATTACTTTTACATATGTTGCAAATGTTTGTTTAACACATAATTCGCTAGAGAATCAGTTAATGTCTTAAGATTTCTAGAAATATGTTGATATTGAATGTGTTCAAAACATCTTTCCAAAATATGAACACTAAGGAACATACGAAAAATTGTTGGATTTCGGATAGTATAAATGTTTGTCAGTTGTAGTGTAATGAGTTGTGAGTCTAGCCTAACGATGATTCGACAAATTCCAAGTGAAATGGAATCAGAGAGTAGTTTAATCAATGCCCTATACTCAATGATATTGTTTGTCGATCGAATGATACAAATCCCTTGAAACCTCACTAACTCGTCACTTGGAGCGAAAATTTCCCATGCTGCAGAAGACAAATTCTGCGTACTACGACTAGCACCATCGGCGTAACCAACAAAAGGTTTCAAAGGCTCTGACATCTACAACAAATGCAAAGCAGATTACCAACCAAATAAAAATCTCTTAAAAGACACACACACACATGTAATGAAAGCATATATGCATGAGTTTTACTACACTTAATCAAGAATAGTAAAGTTTGAGGTACAACACATTTGTGGGCTGCGATAACGGAATTCCATCATAATCTACTAACTCGTAGGCTTCTTTCACTGAAACATGCTTGACAACATAACGACCCATCCACATTAGTTCGAATTTCCCTACTCCAAGTTTATCAGCTTCCTGATCGTAAAGAAAGACCATGTCTCCTTCTGAGAAGATACGAGGCTTGACATTTCTATCATATTTCACCTTAATATGTTTCTTATGCGCTTTGTTAGCCAATTTGGCATCACGTCGAGTTTCATCCAAATGGATTAATTCCAAGAAACGTGCTTCTTCTTCAGAAGTGTTAGGTAACAGGTCAATCATGAATTTGAGGGATGAAATTTCACATCGCATTGGTAAGATTGCTTCCAAACCATACACTAGCTGAAAGGGTGTAAATCCAATAGCATTTCTCACCGAGGTTCGATATGCCGACAAGGCAGAGTACAAGATTAAGTGCCAGTTCCTTTTATGAACCCCTATCATCCTTTGCAATATCTGCTTTAGGACCTTGTTGATGGACTCAACTTGTCCATTCGCTTCCGGGTAATACAGGGTAGAACTATCATGTGACAGTCCTAACTTAGCAGTCAACTTAGCCATCATGTGACTGCAAAAATGTGACCCATGGTATGTAACTATGTCTTGTGGTACACCCAACCAGGCAACCACATAGTTAAACAATAAAATAGTAGCCGTTTCACCACTGTTGTTCAATGTTGGCATCGCCTTGGCCCATTTGGTAAAATAGTCAACAGCGACTAGAATATACCCAAGCCCCTTAGCAGAGGTGGGGTTACATGTCATAAAGTCAATGCCCCATTTGGCGAATGGGCCAACAAAAATGACTAGATGCAATGGTGCAGGTGGTAGTAAGGTTTTTCGGTCATATATCTGGCATGCATGACAGCTTCTAACAACAATAATACAATCTCTAAATATAGTTGGCCAAAAGAAACCAGCATGAACAATCCTTTGTGCGGTTGCATATCCAGATAAGTGTCCACCACAGGCACTTGAATGGCAATAATTCAATGCTTTCTACTCCTCCTCATGCATGAGGCACCTTCATAAAACCATATTGATACCACGATGGTAAAGCGTGCCGCCAATGATCAGATAATCCTTGGCATGGTAACGAATATGTCACTATTGCAAGCGAGAGGTATCTTGAGAGAAAGTTTGGGTTTGGAGATAAATTAGTATATCTCCATACCAGGCGTCAGATGATGATATTAGAAATAGAGACTCATCCAAAATTGATGGTTCAGATGTTGAATCGATGGATGTCGAGGGAAGATCACATAGTAACTAAGCGAAAACTAGAGATTGCTTTGACTTAGACTTGATGAATTCTAAATCAAATTCCTGTAAAATAACTATCCATTTTGAATATTTTCCCCCCATCATTTAACGTGACAGAATGTATGTCATAGGGTTGCAATCTAAAATGACAGTCATTTTCCATAACAAGATATAGTGGAAAAATCTTTGAACAACTTGAACAGCTGCCAAAGCTAGTTTTTCTACATAAGAGTACTTACTTTCTGTATCATTGAGATTACAACTCAAGTAATAAATACGATGTTCAATCCCATTTTCTTCCTGGACTAAAACAATGCCAATGGTTGTATCCGCAGCGACAAGATATAGGTAATAGTCATTTTGGTAATTTGGAGAATACATTAATGAAGCTCTAATCAGGGTATCCTTAAGAGCGTCAAAGGAAGCTTTTGCAACGTGATCCCAATGAAAGGGTATCTCCTTTTTCAAAATACGTGTAAAAACTTTAGCCATCACAACATAATTAGGAATGAACGTCCTTAGAAAGTTAGCTTTCCCTTGAAGTCTATGTAACTGTAAATGATTTGAAGGTGGAGGCAAATCTAGAATAGCCTAAACCTTTAATGGATCCATTCGAATCCCTTCTCAAGACACTACAAATCCAAGCAAGCAACTAGAACCAATAGAAAACACACATTTGTGTGGATTGAGTTGAATCTTGTAGTTTCGACACCGTAAAAATATTTCTCTCAAGTGTTGCAGGTGATTAGTTTGCTTTCGTGAATGAGTAGGTAAATCGTCAAGGTAAGGTTGAAAAATGTGCTTGATGTCATCGAAGGCATAATTCATTGCCCTCTAAAATGTGGCCCCAACATTCTTCAAACTGAATGGGAGTTTCCTATAGGCTAATGTGCCCCATGGACAAATAAAAGTTGTTTTTGATTGGTCCTATGGGCGTATAATGATTTGACTGTAGTTGGAAAATCCATCTATAAATGAGAATATTTCGCATCTAGCACATTCATCAATAATCTGGCCAATAAAAGGAGTAGGACAATTTTCCTTTGGACATGCCTGATTTACATCCCTATAATCAACGCACACTCATATTGTTCCTTGTTTTTTCATGACAGGAACAATGTTGGAAACCCATTCAGTAAGAGGAACAGGATCAATGAAACTAGCCCGCAAAAGTTTTTCGACTTCTACTTTAATTGAAGAAGCTTTATTTAGATGAACCACTCGAAGCTGTTGTCGAACTGG
Source organism: Pinus tabuliformis (assembly GCA_031772625.1). NCBI lineage: Eukaryota > Viridiplantae > Streptophyta > Pinopsida > Pinales > Pinaceae > Pinus > Pinus tabuliformis. Next base: position 2,011,731,901 of record CM062818.1, on the reverse strand, counting down.
CTTGACATTAGGGCACATTTTGATTTCATGTTCAACAATACTAGAGTGAATGCCTGGCATCTCCTCGTAAGACCATGCAAAAATATCTCTAAATTCACAAAAAAGAGCACGATAATTATCAAGTTCCAATGGAGAGCAAGATTTGCCGACATGAATGTTCTCTACAACATTAGTCGTGGTCGAAATATCAATAGAAATAGTTTCTTCAATATTTGATAGGTATCACTCAGATTCGCTTATGTCTATGAAAATTGAATCCAATAGGAAATCAACGACTGATGGGTGGTTTATTTCACTTGAATAATCTTTTATATCATCTGGAATATGGGAACTATGATGATAATCTTCCCATGGTTCCTCTCCTATCATCATTGATTGGATGATTCCTTCATCCGTAGAATTTATACGTGAAAAAGGATCCGAGGAAGTACCATATTCTAATTAACCGTCTACCCATACAATTGGTGAAAGTGGATTTGGGTTTGTTGCACACGCCAGAAAAATTGATTGTTGTGCTAGCTCAATGGGGCTTAGTGGAATAACCTAAATATTACTATGAACTTCAAATTTTTTGGTAATCCTCATTAAATCAGATGAGGTGGAGGAAATGATGTTGCAAGTCTCTACTCTTGCGACTTCCACCAAATCAGATGGTGACGGTAGGGTAAAAGTACCAATTAGGGAAGGATCTTTAAAGAGACCTACTCCAACACTTTGATGTGACAGCGGGGTTTGTGTACCAACAGAATGCTTCTCATGGCCTGTGAACTATTGCCAAAAAAGGCTTGTTGATCAATGACTGTGATTCCACCCTTAAATGGGAATGCAATAGTATGAAAGTACATGGAAACCACAACAGTCATAACATATACCCAATGCCTTCCTAGTAAAATGTTGTAATCAAGGGGTCCATCAACTACCTCAACTTCAACAGTAACTATTTTCCCCCCTAGTTCAATTTGCAGGTTACTCAAAATCCCACATGGAGTATATGTTCTTCCATCAAAATCTTTCAATGTGGTTAGTGATCATGACAACGACGGTGAACCAAGTGTTTTCTAGCAACTCTTGGACATAATGAAAGTAGATGCCCCCTCATCAATAATAGTTCGGTGAACATTTTTATTGAGATATTTTACTTGAATTAGGAAAGCTAATTGCACCGGTAACTATGGTGTATATCCCGCATGTTTAAAAACCACAAGTTTTGAATCCATAGGATCTATTCCACCTATTACTAACAATAAAGTCTGCTTCTAGGACAGTTAGTTTTGCAACACCTCAAGTGTCGACATAGCAGAAGGTGATTGAGCAAGATCTTCCACTATGTTATAATTTTGAGCTGCTCAAGCCCGAGGTTTGAATGTCCATTTATGCACACCTCCCTTTGGTGGTTTTATTGTCAATTCATGTACAATGGATGGAACAACTTTAGATGAAGTCGAAGTCGAAGTATTAGGATAATCAGTGGCCTGATTATTTGACGATGATGATGGATTTCCATAATCTTTTTTTCTTGTTGACAAAAAAACTTCGTTTTGTGGCTTTGTGATGGATAACAGGAGTACTTGAGATGTGGAAGAATCGTATGTTGCAAGAAAATGTGTCTCCATGGTTGGAAACAAATCAGTCAACACTATTGATGTGTTTGAAGTCTTTAAAAGTTTAGATACCTCAGAGCGGTGTGGATAATATCTTGTAAAATGCTCGTCATTACATATCAGACATAGATAACGAGGTTTCCTTGCTGAAGTAGAGGAATTAGATGATTTCTCTGCAGGGGAATTTTCTTGTTTCCTTTTGTTTTTCCCCTTTTTCTTTCTCCTTGGTTGCGTTGGATTTTTTCCTTTGTCAGATGACACAGCATTAATCTCAGAGGCAAGAGTTTTAACAGATGGTCTTCCTGCTGTTTACGTACTTGAGGAACTGATCACACCATCATCGGCATGAGTGTCCTTACTGAATTGTGGAGGAGGGGGAACAGTGAAAGATGGTTGAGGTGCATTGGGTATTTTATCATAAAGCGTGCCAGATTGTGTGTAAATCAAATCCAAGTATTTGGCACGAGAAATAAATTGCTCGTCTATGACAACTCCACCTTTTACCACATCCTCTGTGATTGATGGTGTTATAGAAATTTTTGGGCACTGCAACCCCAAGCATAAAATGTCCATAAACCAAGGGCTCCTAAGTCCCTAAAAGTGTTGTTCCAACCCCTAAAGGAACGAGGTCAACTGATTAGAGCTTCTCCCACAAGTTCTCCATGAAAAACTACTCAGAACTGGTCAAAACAGGATCATTTCACCTGCTCCATATGCAAAGTGTGTTGCATCTCACCTAAGTACACTCAGTGGGTGCTTTTCATTTCAAAAATCCCTTCTATGGGGTGCGGTGGGCGAGAAGAGAGAAATGGCAGTGTCAATCCGCGAGGTGGAGAAGCATGGAATCTTCCAGAAACTTCTCCTGTGACACTTGACTTTCTGAATTCGACCAAGGATGAGTAAGAGATCATCAATATCCAAGTGGAAGCAAGAACTATCAGAGGGAAGACACTAATCAAATCACAAGCTATCTCATCTCCCTTACAGATATCTATATATGGATCCCTCATCCCAGAGATCCAAGGGCTGGAATTTTGCATCTTGTAAGGAATTACTGTTGGTTTCTTGAGGCAACATCATAGTGTTGGGTGATCTAAGCTTTGCATGAGGTGAAGAAGGGCTTACTTGCTGAGAGGATGATCCTGGGTCAGAACAACTAGTTGTAACTCTCTTGGCTCTTTCTTGATTATCAATAAAGCTATTCAAGTTTTCCTCCATACTATTGTGTAATCTATGTTTCGTGCATTTGTATGGTCAATTTACATCTGATCCTAGATTGTTTATGATAACAGATCCATGTTCTCATATAGTGTTATGCTTCTTTGATTCTATAGGTACTCTGTAAAGCTGGGTATACAAGGAAGCAAGTAGCAAAGGACTATCAGAAGAGAGAGAATTGAACAAGGAACCAACCGCAAGACAAAGGTTGGTTTCCTCTATTCTTCTCTCATCTATCTTTCATGATTCCATGCTTCTCCATGTTTCTAAGGTAGCTACCACACCTTAGTGGGATTAGCAGTTCTGCATAGACACTTTTCCCTGTAATAGATGGCAATGAGGATTTTATGGACCACTAAGCTAAAAGTTGATCGGGAACATATGTATTGACCATTCAACGATAATTCCACCACTCATGAATATGATCTGATATATGGGTAGTAGTAGTCTGTTTAAATTTGGTTACGAGTTCCGTTCTCGTCTCGTATCTGATGGGTAACTGGAAGTAGGTCAAAAAAGTAGTGGCTAATGTGGTGAAAATATTGAAAGAAGCTTTTGGTAATTCAATGTACCATTTAGAAACTAGACTAGTAAGTGTTATTTGGAAAATACGAAGTCTAACCGAATCATCATTCAAGGACTTTGATGAGCACCACAAATGAAAGGTCATGACATGATTTGATGGGTCTTCTCTAGGATTTCTGTTAAATTTGGGAATGTCATATGGTAACTTATGTAGAATTATAGGCCACCATGGTTCATATAAGATTGGATCATTAGTGAATCAATTTAAATATGGTAATTATAAAGTTGTTACAAACAACAAGTATCAATTCAAGTGACATTCAGCATGCCCAGGGTATGATGGAATTGCTTGAGTAATAGGTCTTTGCATACTGATATAGGGCATTTGCATTTGGTAACCTTGGTATGGTTGTTGTTGAACAAAACTAGTATAAGGTGGTTGTTGATAACCAGGTTGAATGTGTGGTTGTCCATAACCTGCAAAGCCTTGTTGACCATGATCTTGGTAAGATTGAGATTGACCAAAACTAGGTTGAGCCTATGGAACAAGTCCAAACTGGGGTTGGAATTGATATAATTGGGGTTGTCGAAATTGAGGTTGCCACAGTTGTTGAATCAACTATTATTGTTGTTGGTACAATTGTTGTTGTCCAACAATGAAAGGTTAGCCAGGTTGTGAATAAACTAGCATTTGCACCAAATGTTGCAAAGGAACGCCGTAAGGCATAAATTGAATTATGCAAATACAACAAAAAAATACTTTGATAAAGAACAAAAATATATTGAATGCTCACATCAATGTCCCATTAACTGGAACCACTTAGTAGACATATCTATCAACATTAGGATTACACAGAATGATTAGGAAATTTCTCATATACAAACAATACCTTCCACAACAAGTAGACATATCTATCAACATTAGGATTACACACCATGATCAAGAAATTTCCCATATACAAACAACACCTTCCACAACAACCTTTTCTCACATCCACATTTTAAAATATTCCTTGGAATGTGATTGGAATATCCCATATTGCCTTTTCCATTATGTAGATAAATCTTCCATATTACTATTTTCATCATGAAGATTGTTAGTTCATTGTTGTAAAGTGTTAGTGTGTTAAATTCAATAATGTTCAACAAGTGAAAAACATTCTTTAATTAGCATAATATGCATTTTTCTCTCACCGTGTATTTTTCAATAATTCATTACAAAACTTCCATCAAAGAACACAAGTAACAGATTAACATGTATTTTTTCTTCATTATTTTCATCACGGAGCCAAGAAACATGAAATCCTAGAGTGGGTGTTCTTTATATCTGAATTGTTGCAATGGATGTGACCTGCCATCAAAAACAACATTCCCATCCTCAGATGAACCTCATTCTTCTTCAGTTGACCACTTGATTTTATTCAAATCCCATCATTTTTTCTCCATTTATTTGCCCCATCTTGTTGTTTATCAAAGGACTGCCCTTGTCCTTCGAAGCATTACCACTAGTAACAAGGAGATCATGAGAAAACACACTTTACAACTTTCAATAGGGCTGAGACATATCACATACAAGAGTCTTCAAGCTGCAATATTTTGTTCAAATAATGCATTCTAAGATCGTTTTTCTTAAATTTCAATTTATAATAAGTCATATTTTAATATTTAAAACAATTATTTTTAAAATGGGTAGTAAACTATTATTTTTAAAATATGTAGTAAACTATTATTTTTAAAATATGTAGTAAACTAACAAAAAAAAGTATGCAGTAATGTGCCAAATTATATAGAGTAAGTTATGTATGAGTGGGTACTATGAGATATTCTCATAACTTTGAAAATTATAATAATTGTTATTTTATTTTTTAATTATTAATAATTATAATACATTTAATATACATGAAATATTATTAATTAAATAGAAATCTAAATAAACAACTTCTAAAAACACCATTTTGCACTTTCAATTATATTTTAAATTATCCCACATGGATGTCAACGATATGTCATGAACTTTCTCCCTATTTTTTTATTGATATCATTAATAAACAACTTTTAAAAACACCATTTAGCACTTTCAATTATATTTTAAATTACCCCACATGGATTTCAATGATATCTGATGTACTTGTTTTGTTTTATTAATGATAATAACCATAAAAGTACATCGAAGCATATTCAACGCACCTTAGTTGCAACTTGCAAATTGTGATATTTGTCCAAAATTCAAAGATATAGAATATACGGATATACATAATGGAATGCAGGGCATCTTGTCACGCTTGGACAATATTTAACTAGTGCTCGCTTTTATTACGCTCATTTTTAACATACTGTCCGCATACGCAATTGGGAAAACTTGACAAACAAGATGCCAAGATAAGATTATCACATACACAGTTCTGGTATTGAAATAAATTGCTCCCATGAATACCATTGCTCTCTGCCAGCATGACCTCTCCCCGCATCAATTTTGATGTAATACAAGACCACGTGTATCTCGAAAGTCATTAAATTATTCCTTACGTCTGCCGCTATCCCAAAATTGCTAACGAATTTGATTAGTGTTGACCCACTCTAAAATATAACCTCCAACTCCTCTTTTCTTCTTTCCATTTTTATCAAACTGATTGATGCGCACATTTATGCCAGAATTACATGCATCCAATAGAATGGATCCGCACCAGTTGATAAATGTATTCCATATAGAGGCAATTGACTGCATACGAGAAAGATTAAAAGGGAGATTACAGTTTAAAGAACCTTCCCCCTAAAGGGTAATTTTCATTCGGTTGTCTAGACTTATGGTAAGATTGAAAGAAATGGTCTCACAAGATGCAGCACACAAAACCCACCACTTGGCATTTTTCCTTCTCCAAAGAACTGTTGTCATGTAATAACATAGTTTCATCATTTGAATATACATTGTCTATTTTAAATATAAATGGTTAATGTCAATATACATTTTGTGGCAACTTCAAAAATTTGAAATTTAAACTTTACAATTTTTTTTTTTCTAAATAAGATTAATCTATTAACATAAAGGGAGTAAAATTACAATGTGACCGAAGTCAAAAACATTGCCCTGAAGAGAGGCAAGTTGTCAAGATAAGCATGGAATGAGACTGCCCCATTTCAGGGAGCTCAGTCTTGAACCGTTTACTGAGTTTACAAAAATTCAAAAAAGAACTGAGATTCCATATAACAGTCTGAACAAAAACTTGCCCAATAGTATGGGCCGCATGGTGTACTATCATGACAACAGAGAGCAAGCTAAACATTTGGTGGTTCTTCAACAATCCGGCACCAACCTGTATCAGGCATGTCCCCTTCAAGAGCGGCTGTAGAGTTGGAAGGACCAGGGTCAGCTGGCGCCATTACCACATTCTGAGCGTTGCGGACTTGAGCATCTGGTATCTGCAAAGATACGCTACCAATCCCCATCTGGACGTTCGAAGCCGGAACAGAAACAGAGCCCGGGCCCTCCTGAAAAGAACTAGACTCTCCCTCTTGGGCTTCCTCATGGAAAACCACCGAGATGTGAGCGGTGATCCTAGGGCGGTTCAGAGAGCTGCAGAAGGTGAAGAGCACAGAGCCATACGTGGGATGCCCTCTCCCACTTCGAGTGCGCGGATAGTGCCCAACGGAGAAATCGCTTGAAAGGGAGGGCGACTTGGAGGAAGGGCTGGAAGGCACCCGCCTAGGCAGACCTCAACGAGACCTCATTCTGTGGCGACGACGAGGCATTGGGTAGACCGAGGCAACGGGAGGAGAGCGTGGCAGGGCAGCAACAATAATCATGCCAGAGGAGATCAGGAAAATGACAAGGCGTAGGCCAGATGCCCAGGATAAGAAGCAAAAGGAGGACGGAGGCAACTCAACCGAAAGACTAGATCCAGGTTTCAGAGCAGCCTCCCCGTTCAATCTACCAGAGACATCAGAAAGGATGAGACCCACATGATAAATATAGAAAACAAAGTTGCGTCCAGACTCTGGATAATTCTGCAGAAGAATCGACGGACTTTGCTCCCCCGCCAGCTCATAACTGAGCTTTAAAGCTTCAACCTCCTTCCGGCTTTGAGATACATCCGTCATAACTACAGCAATGAATGGAGCCGAGGACTGAGACGAGCCGAAGCATGCGAGAGCATAAACCAGGGTGCCAGACAGGGTGGGATATTCAGAGCCGCTTAACATCGAGCAAATGAACTCTGCACAATTCAAATTCCGAGAGCCTCCATTCATAAACCTTTTAATTATGTTGTACTGGGTGGGCAGGTGTCGTCCCTCCTCGCGCCACCCCTGTCCCATCCTAATTGAAACTTGTTTAAGCACCCGCATCCGGGGTAAACTTTACAAAATTGAACTATATCATGGATTACAATTGCAAGATGGGTTCATTTCTAAAATTACTTTCTCTAAGCCCACAAGGGTTTGGTCTCGTGGTCAGCGAATGGTCTACTAAGTCGTTCGTGCCGCTGTGCAGGTCATGTGTTCAAGTATTGTCTTATCCTGAGGGGCCATTCCTTACGGGCTGGGTGGTTCCTCCTAGCTGTTATAGTGGCAGCCAATGGGATTGGACCCCGTGTAACACGAGTACGAAACCACTATCATTACTGATTCAGCTAAACATCAAAAAAAAAAAAAAAACCTTTCTCTAGAATTAAGGGAGTACTTTATTGAATGTTTCATTATTTGAATATACATTATCTATTTTAATTCTGAATGGTTAATCTAAATATACATTTTGTGGCAACCTCTTTTTCGTTCCTTATATGATTGAATAATGAAATTTCTATTGAGTGTAAAAGACTTCTCATCTTAAGACCACATATCACCATATATACACTAATTGGCATCCTAATCAAAGCATATTATATTAATAAAAATTAATTCAAATAATGGAACAAAATTATAGTAGAAGTTAACATGTTAAAACCATATATGTAACAAGATTAGCATCACCCAACCAAAATCAAAGTTGTGCATTCTATATCTCAATAAATTACCAGACAAAAAACCCCACCAAGCTCAAATGCCTGAGCATTTTGGCACCACTCGCTATAATAGCCAAACATAAACCATCTACTGTTGTAAAACTAAGATCCAAAATTTTCATATTAGTACAGAGACTCATTGTAGAGAAGGGATATATAGTGAAGGAAATAGGAAAGGGAGCAGTAGGAAAGATTGGCGATATGAAGAAGAAACCACCTTATCCCATGCTCCCACTCCTCCAAATTTTAATCCACATAATACGTGCCTTGTCTTCTCAAAACAAACTAGGAAAAGAGGCCTTCTCCAGTGAAACATGATAAGCTGGTGGCATATGGAAGAAGAACATAGATGAAGAGAGATGTGATATGTTATATGATGTAGATGTTGTCTAGTTTGGAATTGTTCCTTTGCAACATAAATTATTGCATAAAAAATAGGTAATAAACTAATTTAACTTTACAATAGGCTTACCTAGGCCTACATGAATGGAGACCCTCAATTTCATGAGGTATGTGCCCTGTGAGCATATTATATGATAGGGCTAGTTGTAGTAAACATTTCCCAAGAGTTGCATTTATACTACTCGATAATTGGTTCAGAGCACGATTTAATTTTTCTAGTTGTTGGAGGTGGCCAATGGATTTCGAGATTATTCCAAAGAGATTATAATTATTATGTTTAAATATTTATTATTTTTCTGATGAAATTGAGATTGATATGTTTAATTTAGAAGGGATTGTATAATTAGGCATTTCTGATCTGGAGAAATCTATGCTCTCAGTTGTGCTTAGTGGTTCACCTCTCACACCTCTCCAAGCACTTATAATGTTTAACTTTGAAGGAAGCACATTAAAACAAATGCTAAGTATTAATTGCTAAAACTAAACTGCAAAGAGTTTTTTCTAGTGACAAACCTTTCAAGGGCCATTTTGCCGACATAAGGAAGCAATGTGTAGTGGCTAACCTTCTAGGCCAGTTATAATGTTGTCTAACATATTACAAAAAGCAACTTTAAAAGGATACATAGTATTAATTTCCTAGCTAAACAGTATAAGAGTTGGTAAATTTATGTTTGTAAAAGTTGACATACATTGCAAACCCAAGACAGATTAGTTTGTGTTAATGGCAACTGTAAAATCTACTTGCAAGTGCAAAGGCTACAATTGAATTCTACCAAATAATTTATTCTAAGAAAAAAATATTATATTGTCAATTATGTTTAATATTCCTTATTCTAGTTGTGCTCCCTAATTGACGAAGACATCGACTTCCTTATTTAGGTTTCTCTTGACGTGGAAGAATTCAATATGATCACATTTGTCTGTAGCTAGCATTATTCGATGTAGATCTGTGCGGAGTAACTGCTCATTATTTCCTTGAAGTTTAATCACTTGTTGGATGACTATCATAGAGTCTCCAAAAAGTGATAATTGGTGAAGACTTCTAGAGGAAGCCATTTTCAAAACCCTCCAAAGCACAAGAAATTCAACTTGATTATTTGTTGAGATTTTTAGCGCCTAGAAAAATTGAATCACTCTTTCTTCTTCAGGGCCAAATGATATGGATAATGTTACATGATATGTATATGAGGTAAATATATAGGGTATACTGTGCATTATCAAACTCATTAATATATATGGTCATGCCACATAGTGTGACAAATGAGAAGAAAATGATCCTTTGGGAACTAATAAGGATGTTGGCAACCAAAGAGAGGTTGAAGTTTAACAACAACTAAGGTGAAGAGACATTAAATTATAATTCCATATTTAAAATATAATTTTAATGCTATATTTGCTAACAAACTAAATTGCATGATAATTAATAATAAACTATATTCAAATGTATGTAGAGATGGATGGTATGAAAGATCTTTCAAAGAAATTTGAATATTATAGGTTTAACTATGTGCATAATTTATGTTATAAGATAATTGTATAAGTGTAAGAAAAATAAAGAAATAAATAAAAACAATATCAAATAGTATTAGATAAAGGGAATAAATTGTAAGTTTTCTATGAACAATTTAATTGGTAATAGTCATGTTATAGTAGTAGTGGTAGAAATCAACTTTGCATTAAAAAATAACAATAGAATTGCAACTACAATGGAAACAATGAATATTTGTTCTCTAAATAAAATCTTACAATATTGTATAATAGCATACCTGAAGCTACCTACCACGAGGCTCACGTGTCTCATTTGTTTGCACAGAACCATATCCATTGGCTATAAGGGCACGTTGACGAACAAACTCTACCACATTTGATGTTAATGGTTCCAGCAGCAAAATGGCCTCACTTAATTATGTGTCTATACGATAGACCCACAGCCAAGGCTCCTCCATATCTGACATGTGGATTATATGACTCAGACAGTAAAGAAACTATTCATGTGGTCTCTTAAATTTGCAGAGTTTGATTTAGCACCATCATAAAGGAGAAAAAGAGCATATACTGACCCCCTTGTTACTATTCTTACAATTTTGAGCCAAATGCTCCACCAAGTTGTAGTACAAAATTCATAACAAATCAAGTCTAAAATTGATTTAATAATAAAAACATGGTACACTGTAAGATAGCACATAAACCTTCGCAGGTTTAGAGTATAAAACAAATCCAAGTGCTAGCACCACAGTTCTTCTCACATCATCACTAACATCAAAAACAATGAAGTGCAATAGATGATGAATGGATTTGTTATTGGATGTGCCCCTGTATGGGAGGGCGAGAGCATAAATCACACCATATCATAGAATTGGATACTAATCACGAGTCATTTGTTTTATAAGTATATCTACCTATTCTCCTCTTCCATATACAGTTAATGATATTTCAAGCACCAGATCCTTGTACATAATTGTTTACAAATGGACATATTAAAATCTGGTGGAAAGTTTCAAATTGAGTTGAATTAGATAAGGAAAAATAAATCTTCGAATAATATTTTCAAATGAAATATTTTTCAAATTTCAGACATAAGTAACCACCAATACCTAATAATCATTCCATGTTGAGTACCATGTGCATATGCAAGTGTCTCACTGCCCTTTTCACTCGTAGTTCCAACTATAAGCAAGGCCATACTTATGCCAAAATCCTCTCTAGAAATTGCACTATCTAAGTAAAGAGTGTTCAGGTGTGCTGAATGTATGCACCTCATTCTTAATCTTGATCTAGTTGTGTCCCATTTCCTTCTTCACCCCTTTGTCTTTCATCACCTTTATAATATTGGCTTTATCATCTCATCTACCAGTGACAACATAGATGTTGGACAACTGCACATATGGTCCACTTCAATGTGGTTCCAACTTTGCATGTTTTGCTAGCTCCAACAAACCTTCAAGGAATTAATTTAATGTGCACATATCTACTCCCTTAAAAAAATTCAATATACTTTTCTTGCACTGGAGCAACTCAAGCAAGAGTTGAGAGATTTTCACAAAATGGCTCGGCTTGAGCTTTCCTTTCAGATGTAATATCCACCTACAAAAATGAAATTAACTTGAATAAGCATAGAGGAAGAGTGGGTTATGTAGACAGCCAAATTGAGAAGAAGCCCAAGATCATAAAATGAAGGAGCAATAAACTTTAAATAACAATGTTAAATTGACCCTGATTTTCTCAATACAACTATGACCATAAACAACACTGGTGTGATACACTCCATTCCTAGATCTAAACTACAATATTGTGTACAGAACCTTTGTGCCCATTTTCACTAAAGAGAAAACCATTACATATAATAAGGTGACAATAAGACAAAGATAACATAGATATGAAATGGGAAATAACAAATAAGTGGTGACAAGACTAAAATAGCTATGATATTAAATTTAACAAATAACCTTCCAACTATAATAACAGTTCAAGGAATGGTAAAGGAGCTCTACAAAATCCAAAAAAAGATGTTGACTTCTGAACTGCCATTTAATAAAAATATCCCATTTACGTTAAGAACTTGTAAAAGTATGGAATCAAGTTGCAGGTGGCAATTACCTACATTTCTTCCCCCTCCTTATCACTAGATTTTGGGCCTCTCATGGGTCTTGCTTCATCAAAAATGTTTTCCTCATCCATAGCAGTTTTTTGATATGTTTCTTTCTTTGTTCTCACTTTAGCCTTTGCTAATAGATACAAAACAACAGTTGGCAATTTTACTGTAGAATTTTATGTTGGAGGTGTTGTAGGATGAGGATACTCATATAATGAGGGCTTCGCATGTGAAATAAACTTAAATTTTGGCTACAGAAACTTTGTGCCCATTTTCACTGAAGAGAAAACCATTACATACAATAAGGTGGAAATAATACAAAGATATCATAGATATGAAATGGGAAATGACCAATAAACGGTGACAAGACTAAAATAGCTATGATATGAAATTTGACAAATAACCTTGTAACTATAATAACATGTCAATGAATGGTAAAGGAGCTCTACAAAATCTAGAAAGAGATGTTGACTTATGCACTTCCATTTAATAAAAATATCCCATTTATGTTGAGAACTTGTAAAAGTATGGAATCAAGTTATAGGTGGAAATTACCTGCATTGCTTTCCCCTCCTTATCACTAGATTTTGGGTTTTTCATGGGTCCTTCTTCACCAGAAATGTTTCCCTCATCCATAGCTCAAAAAAATATAGAAGTGGATACCAATACCAAAATTGAGTAAATACTGCCATAACAATGTTTCCCTCATCCATAGCTCAAAAAAATATAGAAGTGGATACCAATACCAAAATTGAGTAAATACTGCCATAACAACATCAACAATAATTTTGTCATGCTTAGTCCTAAATGACAACTTAATTGAGACATTCCAACCACCTGCATCTAAAATACCACAAGCTAAAATTTCACCCATCTTGCTCATGGTGTCTTCATTCTTGTCAAGAATGATCTTCTCAAGTTGACGCCTGAAATAAGAAATAAAAACAATGTCAGGGTGATTTATTGCGGAAAAACCTGGGGTTTGAATGTAATAAAATAGCACCACCATTCTTGCAACTATAATGGAAACAATCAACATTTGTTTGCTAAATAAAAGCTTACAACATTGTATAATAGCATAACTGAAGCTACCTACACAAGTTTCATGTGCCTCATTTGTTTACACAAGAACCTTAGCCATGGCTACGAGAGAACCTTGACGAACAAAATCTATGACTATAAATGTATTATTAAATATATCATTAAGTTTTAAAAAACCATAACATGAAATTTAAATTACCTTATTATTTTTCTTTCTCCATTTTTTGATAATAAAATATTCTACAAAACATTTACATAATGCTATGAATATTATTATATTTTTATTTTCCCTTTTATTTATATTTTTGTTCTCTATTTTGTTGATGATTTTTGAATGTTTCAATTTTATAACTATTTTTATTTTGTTTATACTTTTTTATATAAATATATAGTCAAAATCATATGTTCCTAAAATTTGGATGATGAAATTAAATTATTTAAATGTGTTATAGTTCAACTCTATTAGAAGTACTAATTACGTTTATAGATGTATATATTTTACAATAGGTTTTCAAAAAATGTCAAATGAACATGTGTCATATCAATATATGTTATGGTTTATGCATATGTGGTATTAGGAAGCCATGGTATTGACCTATAGTATTATAACAAAGTCTCTTTATAGATTAAGATTTTCCAAAGTAAAATAGAGGTGAATCTTCATAGTTAAAAATCTTGTTACATGTTTTTTAAATATCTATATATTTGACTAATATCTTAATTTTTTTTACAATTAATAACAATAATTTAAAATAAAATTATAATTATTTATTTTTTTGTTTTTTTATTTTAATTAAAATTTCTTCTTACATATAAATACTTTACTGGATAATATTATAATACACAATGTACACACTAATATAAAATATACTTGAAAATAAAAATGATGTATGTGAATATTATATTATAAGTTTATAAAATATTGACAGTTGTTATAAAATTTACATGGTAAATATCATATAATTAACATTATTTTTATATTATTTTGAATAAACTTTTAATTTCCATGGTAATTCTGCCAACATTCACATTTTCTTTCGTTCGCTGGCAAAGGGTGAATGCCTAAGATGTCAATAAAATTCATAATACTATGTTATATATATTTTGAAATTTGGAAAATAATGCGGTGAATGCGGGATTAAACATGTAAATTGTGTTTACGATTTGTTATCATGTAGGGTCACGACAAGAGGGCGTTATAAAATAGAACATGAAATGGTTACAATCCTTCTCATTACCGTAACACATTAAAATGTATGAACCTCGAAACTCTTGGTAAAATTATGAGGTTTGGTAAATATCACTTACGCCTAAAATTAAAACACGCTCTTACGACGGAGTCAAAACTTTGTATTGATTAGCCAATATTTGAATAGGGCCTGATTGTAATATTAAATGAGGTGCATATAAAAACCTCAAAAACATATGCTTTTAACACACAAACATATTTCTAAGAAACCAATTTTTCGCTGACTTGTTCACGTTATAAACATTACTTGTTACCACTTAGAATGTGACATCATGGACTGATGCGATAAGCGTTGGCTTGTGTCATTTCTTGCCACCAAAATCAACGCTGCACCACTGACTATCCTTCGCCATTTCATGCAAAATATGCAATGAATTAAAATCAAAATTAGCATTGTTGTTATTATTGGCAGTGGCATTGTTAAGATTTTGAACGGAGGGATCTCCATATCCCTGCATGCATTCACGGATTGGTAAGAGGCCACAAACGAAGTCTTGCGCCAATCTATTTTAACCCTTCCTCCTTAGGTGACCACTTTAATTTGTCCCCATTCCAAACGCTGAAGTGGATCCTCCTGGGTCGAGTACTCAGGCATGGGATATATGCAGATTCTTCAATGTTCTTTAACGCCCTGATGGACATAGAATCTATCGAAAACCTGGTTACAAAATGCAAAACATATCATAAACATATAAATAAAAAGTTTGAAACAAGATTAAATAATGGCACAAAAACATACTAATAACACCACTAAAACCATTCGGTTGTTGTCATCGGATCGTAACGTGGTTGCTCCACTGCTCAAATCTAGAGCAGAGCCAGTAAAGCTACCTCGTTGCTCCACTGCTCCAATATCACGCAAAATTAGTGAAGCTACTTCGCTGCTCCATCGCTCATACCTAGGCCATAAAATCTGACCTACTCAAATTGTGTCGCCAAAAATGCTAAATATCTTGGGAAGGGAAATCAATGTTATTTCAATGGCATTTCATGGTAAAAACTAATATTACCTTTCTCACAGTAGCGCGGCGCGGTGTGGAGAAATGATCCCTTGACCATGAAACGATCAACCACCCAGCTGATTCATCAGCCGGATAATGGAAACGACGTTGATTCATTGAGGACATAATGGAAGCGACCCCATCATCTAACAACCTAAATGAAGAAGTAGAGTACCCGATGAATTGTTTGGTAATCCCTGCCACTACAATCAAGAAACTGGTAATTTGATACGTCACATCTGGATCGGTGGATGTCAAGGCTCCAATTGCATTAAAAATGTACAATAAAAAGCTCAAACGGTTGAACTGAAAAATTTAGTTGAAAGCATAAATCAAGGAGTCAATTGCCAATAATCAATGGAGGGAAACATTTGAATCGTCCAACGTTTGATCCGACGATGCATAACAAAGACACTTAACACTAGAGAAGAGTTCATTTCAGAGGGAACCCCTTACACTGTTAATATAATATATACGGGTTTAAAATATAATACAACCTTCTCCCTAAAGGGTACTTTTCGTTCGGCTGTCTGGACTTTTGGTAAGATTGAAAGAAATGGTCTCACAAGATGCAGCACACGAAACCCACTGCTCGACATTTTTCCTTCTCCAGAGAACTGCTGTCATGTAATAAGATAGTTACCATGCGATGCTAGATCCCTTTCAAAAAAATACCCAATGAGATTACATTCTATAACCATTGCAGTATTTACTATTAATAAAAGCAACTACAAGAATATAAATCCCAGTTGATTTATGCTAAAAACAGCAGTCATACCCCAAAAAAATGTTGGACTACTGCGACACCCAAAAACAAAAATTCCAGCGATATCTACCAAAACCAGAACAAAACCTCAGCCATCTCAGAGAGGCACTTTCGAGCAAATAGAAAACGCTCAAGAAAACAAAACTACCGGCGTGAAAATCACCATCGAAATCCTCTCTCAGGCATTAGCAAGTAATGCACATGCAAGGGGGTAAAAGTACAATAATACGATACATACCTTACAAATTTGAGCCCGGAAAACTACTGATCCGCTGCAAGGGATTAATGATCTGCAATAGATGCGCCTCTGCGTTCGAAATACCAACTGCCTAACCTGAAAATATGAAGAAAAACCTTGTTCATAGATCAAAATATTATTGATATCAGTGTAAATCAAAACTTACAATGCAAGATCAAGTTACAGACTCGCAAAATTAACGAAAGAAGCATACCTGAAAATATGAAGAAAAAACTTATAAGTTAAGACGGTTGACGGTTCGTATGGAAGATAGTTGATAGTTATTGCAGGATCCAACGACCGAGTAACAACCGTCGCGCGCTCAATTCAAATCAATGGCTAATGATTACCCAATCGTCTAACAACAAAATCGAATGGCCATTTCATGCAAAATATGCAATGAATTAAAATCAAAATTAGCATTGTTGTTATTATTGGCAGTGGCATTGTTAAGATTTTGAACGGAGGGATCTCCATATCCCTGCATGCATTCACGGATTGGTAAGAGGATCCTCCTGGGTCGAGTACTCAGGCATGGGATATACGCAGATTCTTCAATGTTCTTTAACGCCCTGATGGACATAGAATCTATCGAAAACCTGGTTACAAAATGCAAAACATATCATAAACATATAAATAAAAAGTTTGAAACAAGATTGAATAATGGCACAAAAACATACTAATAACACCACTAAAACCATTAGGTTGTTGTCATCGGATCGTAACGTGGTTGCTCCACTGCTCAAATCTAGCGCAGAGCCAGTAAAGCTACCTCGTTGCTCCACTGCTCCGATATCACGCAAAATTAGTGAAGCTACTTTGCTGCTCCCATCACTCATACCTAGGCCATAAAATCTGACCTACTCAAATTGTGTCGCCAAAAATGCTAAATATATTGCGAAGGGAAATCAATGTTATGCCAAAAATGCTAAATATATTGTGAAGGGAAATCAATGTTATTTCAATGGTATTTCATGGTAAAAACTAATATTACCTTTCGCACGGTAGTGAGGCGCGGCGTGGAGAAATGATCCCTTGACCATTAAACGATCAACCACCCAGGTGATTCATCAGTTGAATAATGGAAACGACGTTGATTCATTGACGACATAATGGAAGCAACCCCATCATCTAACAACTTAAATGAAGAAGTAGAGTACCCAATGAATTGTTTGGTAATCCCTTCCACTACAATCAAGAAACTGGTAATTTGATACGTCACATCTGGATGTTAAGACGGTTGACGGTTCGTATGGAAGATAGTTCATAGTTATTGCGGGGTCCAACGACCGAGTAACAACCATCGCGCCTGGAATTGCTCAATTCTAATCAACGGCTGATGATTAGTTAATCGTCTAACAACAGAATCGAATGGAACATATTTTGACACGACAACAGTTTGGGGAGTTCATTTCAGAGGGAAACGCCTTACGGTGTAACTATACCAGTGTAAGCCTGGGTCAGTCCAGATAAGGGTATACTGACCTGAGGTTGTTGCTAAACCCAAAAAACAAGCGGTTGTTGTACAACAACCCGAGGAACTTGAACTTCTTGACCTGAAACTTGTGGTAAAGGTAGAAGGATCAGTTTGAACTGGCTGAGATACAACAGTTTAAACTTGTGACTATGGTACAGTAGTAACCACAGGTGTAGTAGGAATAGAGGACATATTTTTCATTGGTCATGTTGGATACATAAGCCTAGGTTGGATTGGCATTGTTGATTGCCATTAAAAAACTCTAATTCTAGATTGACCTGAATACTGTGACATATTACCATATGGTAATCCCTTGGAATAAGGAGGATATGGTCAATAAGCATATTTCTCTCCATATGGTGGAAATCCGGTATTTAATGGATACCTAGGTCTTTGTTGACTAGATTGCCCAGGTTAATACTAATATGAAAGATCAAACTTGTTATCAGGAAAACTAGTGTACATTCAGAGCTGCTGGTCCCACTAAGACGGGTAGCTATCTTAGAAACAAACAAACTAAAGTCACTTGTGTTTTCCTTTATGAGAGATAGATATGAAAGAAGTAGAGAGTACCAACCTCAATCTTTTGCTTGGATCCTTGCTTGTTTCCTTTCCCCTTTGACAAAAATTCACTACTCTTTCCTCACTTGTCCCGCTTCAAAGAACACATGTGGAGTCAAAGCAGCATGATAGCATGAAAGAATATAGATCTATAACCATAAACATTATAGGATCAGATATATATTAACCATACAAATGCATATATCAAGACAACATTTAGAGATACACAAACATATAGAGGAAAACTCAAATAGCTTTATTGATAGGAGTAGTAGAAGATAGGATTACAACCCATTGGTCTGACCCAGCGCCATCCTCCTAGCATGAAAGCCCTCTTCACCTCATGAAAAGCTTAGATCACCCAACAATGTCGCTCAGAGAAACCAACAACACTTCCTTACAAAATACAAAATTCCACCCTTTGGATCTCTAGGATGAGGGATCCATATATAGATGTTTGTAGGTGGGTGAGTTAGCTTCTGGGATTTTGATTAGTGTCCTATCTCTAATTGTTCTTGGTTCCACTTGGAGATTCATGATCTCTTACTCATCCCTGGGTGAAATCGGAGAGGAATGTGTCAAATGGGCAGTTTCTAGAATATACTCTTGGTTTCCACCTAACCAACTGCCTCTGCCATTTGTCTGCTCTCGCTCATCACATCCCACAGAAGGGATTTTTAGTATGCATCGCAATTTTTTCATGTCGCAGGTAAGATGCATCGCACCCTTAGCACTGAGTAGTCTGTATGGTCCAGTTTTGACCAGTTCTGAGTTGTTTGTCATGGAGAACTTCTAGGAGATGATGTAATCAGCTGACCTTGCTCCTTTAGGGTATGAAACAACACTTTTACGGACTTAGAAGCCCTTGGTTTATGGACATATGTGATTGGGGTTGCAATGAAAAAATATGTCTATAACAGTTGCCCCCAAAAGCTTGAGGTCTTAAATCTTCAGATGTCGAGTGGAATGCTTTACCATGAGGATCCGAGGTTTTTCGAACTAAAGGTGACCTGTAATAAGATACAATAAAAGACATTATCTTCATAATATTTTCATCATATAGCTGAGGCGGGCATTCCGATGCTCAACGTTATAAATTCATTTTCATGTACATAGGACAGATAACCATCTGTGTGGAAGACAGAGGATTCTGGTAGAGCCATCATCCTTCGGTTTGGATGCTTATTTGTGCAGCAATGATGTAAATTTGATGTTTTTATTTTCCTGAATATATCATAGCCCGGATGGATGAAACTAGATCCAGGGTCTTCAAAACTTGTTCAATCTTCGCTCGAAGTACAAGTCAATCCATGTGAAAAGATGTTCTAGCATCGAACATGGAAAGACATCGCCTGATTACCAGCCAATGATGTAAGATGTTAACAGGCACGAGAGGAATCACCGATAATGATAATGACCCTCAAGGTACTGCAGTACAATTCACGTGGTGTGAATACATGAGTCAATGTCGAACACCATGCAAAATCTTTCAGTCGAAGGCCATTAATGTAAACTTGTCGCCGGAAGTGAGAAACTTGTCATTGAGGCATGCAAGCTTCAAAGTACTGAAAGGGTTGTTCCTAGGTCAAATTCCTGGATAATGAGCCGATGTCGACAAGAAGTGACTCGTCATAGGAGGGCATTAATGAATCCCACATCTACGACATGGAATCGAGCAAATGATTTCGTGTAGGTGAAAACGATCTGATGATACAAGGTTCAAGGTGGCGGTCATGAAAGAATGAAGCATGAAGGTATTGCAGCAGATGACACACAAGCTAGGCCGGTGAATTATCTGAGAAACTTCTCTTGAACATATCAGAAACACTGAAATGGATTCATAGCGTTAACCCCAAAAATGGATGGTACGGTGGACCAATGGTGATATGACCAGTGAACGAAATAACCCAACCCGACTCAATCATGGTGATGGAGTGAAAGTGTCATGTTCAAGAGCGACCTATTACCAATAAAGTTTCTTCAAGTTCTCTTCCCAATTTTTCCCCAGTCATTTCTGACCAATACGTCTTTATTTTTGTTAAGATTGAGGAGGATAACATATGCTTGTTCTACAATTTTTCCTTCTGGAAAACCCATCGCTATATTTTAATGAGCCTAGCGACAGTGAAACGCGCTCTTGCCTGCATGGACAAGTTTGTCGCTATTGTTTTAATGAATTTAACGACAAAGATAACTCTGTCCTTTTCAATTTTAGAGAGTCTGAAAAGGGACAGAAAGAAAACTCTAGTATTCCTTTTTCGTAATATAATCCCTTAAGTCCGAAAAAGTATAAAAGAATACGAAAGGGAAGAATTTTTTATAGTTTTAATGAACCGAATAAGGCAAACACTCGATCTTTTTGTGTAATGATACCTCAGGTCCAGAAAGATTAAAATCTAGAGGGATAGCACTTCCAATCACTTTAAAGAGCTGGAGAGGCTAATCGCTCGGCAATCTTTCAATATTTTACGAGTCAGATGAAAAGAGCTTAAAGGAGACTCGTTTTTTGAGGAACGAGTGACGTTTTCGGATAGCATCTGGTTCCATGTAAGATTTGGAACTTTTCAATCACGGTAGTGTAAAGAAGGTGGCTAATAGGATCACTCGTCACAGTTGTCCCTCAAAAGGGGTAAATAATCAAATGGAGGCGTATGATCGGCTAAAAAAGAGTGGAGGTGATGGTAAGAACACAACCAAGGCTCAAAAGATGATAATAATGCGATCGTAATTGTTATTTACTAGAGGTAGGTTAATTTTTTAATGAGCTTAAACTCTGGTGGAACATATGCTCATTGTTAGGTTTATTTTTTAACCAGCTTAAACTTCGCGTAAAACTGCTCGTGCCAGTCGTATAATAAGGATGTCTCATTGATAGGTTCATTTTTTAGGGAGCTGGCCCCATTCGAAACTTTTCTCTAGATCCTTTCATTATGCAAGCTAGGAACGACTAATCCTATGAGTTTAAAGGGTTATGAACCTACAAACTAAGAAAATAAATGGTCACTTTTCATTTGCATGCAAAAAGGTTTGCATGCCCCCAGGCATAGCGAAGTAGCGTTTCCAGGCTACCATATAGAAGTTCTTGCATCCACAAGATGGTTCCACTCACGTAGCAGATAGAAACACTTCCTCGGCTTAGTCCATCAAAATGGACAAAGGTGATTCATGTTCCAATCACCTAACCTTGATGAGGGAATCTTATTCCAGTCTAATCCCATTTTGCTAAATGGACAGGTGTTTTAGAGTAGTCATATATCCCCCGTGAAAATCTACCCTATACCTAAAGTTTTCCTACTAAAGCAGACCAGGGCGCATGCCCCCTGGGTTTCAGTCACAATCACCGAATCACTCGTGCTCATCAAGTGGATGGACTAGAGATTTATGAGACATTCCTTGTGCAAAAAGACCAGTTAGGGATGTCATTTGACTATTAGCTATGTGTGAACTGGGGAATGAAAGCTGGTCTATGAGCTAGACCACTCTGCCTTCATGTGGAAAACACATCACTCGAAAGAGTGAGGAAACAATAGCTCCCATGCTATAAATATAGTCATGTCCAAGGAGTAGATTGTAATCTAAAGGTCCTTGGTCTACCATCACATTTAGATGAACGGTTTTCCTTCTCAAAGTTATAGGTAAATTTGGAAGGATCCCCAATGGTCAACTGGTTCCTTTGTTGAAGCCTGTCACATTTCGAATCTTAGGCAAAAGCGATGGCAAACCAAGAACGTTCCAAGCAGTTGAGGAAAGGATACTCACAGAAGCCCCTTCATCTATGATAGTACCAACCATGATCATTCTGTAAGTTTGTACTATGATTCAGAATGGTATATTAAATGCTAGGCGGGGTTTTCTTGTAGATTCCAGTCGAAGGAAACAACTAGGTTGCTTGGAGGTGGGACCGAATAAACGAACGGATAAATATTTGATGAACGTCCTTCCTGCGGTAAAGGAATGGGTAGATTGCCCCCATGTTCATCAGAGTCTGTGTTTAGAAAAAGAATTTGAACGGTGTCGTTCTCATTCTCCTTGGTGACGATATCATCTGAAGGTAGATCCTCTAAAGACAAGATTGGGTCGACTGTCGTCTTGACCTGTTGACATTGGTCTAGGGTGGACTCATAGGGTTTATCTTCAATGATAGGTGCTTAGACCGACAACAAAGTTGTGTCTGTTGGATTTTCAACTAGTGATGGACTCGGCAAGAATTTCTTGCATCTAGGAGGAAGTCACTGCGGTGACGCAAGACGGTTATCCAAGACTCCTTTAGCTTCATCCAGGAAGGGACAATGGTGGAGGGCATCATCGCCTTCACACAGTCTGCAAGGAAATTTAGATCTTCCTTTCTGTCCATTAACTTCATTTTCACTAGTTGATGGTGTACTCTCAACATCATCATCAGAGGTTGAGGACACCGAATTGTGCAAGCGGGGAGACCAGTCCCTTAAGATTCATGGGATACAAGGACAACCTCAATGATAGTGGTCTCCTTTTCAAATGACACATGGAGATCTAGGTTTGGAAGGTGCAGTGTGTGGATTTTCGCCAGACGATGCATGGTTGCCCCCTTTTTCCGTTGGCTTCTTCGTCTTCTTCTCAGTTACTTGGTTTTTAGTTTTACCAGCTTTACCAAGCGAAGAGGAAGAAGGAGAGGGAGAAATAAATGAAGTAGAAGGTTGGGGGGTAACTTCAGTATCATCTAGTTGCTGATTTGATTGCTCAGGAATCACGGTGTTTTGAATGACAGAGGTCAAGAAGAGCCATACTGGCAGGCCAATTGTCAGTCCTGGAAGGGACAATGTGGCCATATGAGGTGCACCAACATCTCCCCAAGAGGAGAAAGGGCTAGGATTCCCTCCAAGGGGAAACCCTTGATTGGTGGACTGTATTTTCTCAAACTAAGACCAACGAATGAATAGTGATGTTATTCCGGTTAAAATAAATTTTATGACGCTTTGACACAAATTGCTTTTTCAATTTTTAAGAGTCGAGAAAAAGCTAAATATGACTCTAGTCGCCTTTTATTTTTAATGAGCCTGAAGTGACAAGTGCTCAGATGGACCTTTTCTTTTAAGGTGTCTGAAAAGGAACAAAAGTGGCTACTCTAGAAATCTAAACAGAGGGATTACCAAACCAATCGCAAAACTACAAAATACTTTTTACGGTACGACAGTCAATCTTCCCAAATGTTGTGTTCAGTGCATTGCGATTAATAGGGTGGCAGCCACAACTTCCTAAGGATAAAGGATATAGCCTATTGTGGTCTCCCAATATATACTCGATCGTACGTGGGAACACAAGTCTGTACCGAAACTTGTCATCTCAAAGAGGAGGAATCACCCAACCTACGATGAAATTGATAGTTACCAGGCTTTACGACACTGGAATACATCTCTAGCCTAGACTTTGAAATGTTGTGCATTATGTTACAAAGCGTTTTTATGTTCACTGAATTTATTTTACAATTGATCTTTCTTAAGAAGTTTGCCTTTAAGGTTCACTGCGTGATGAAGAAGTTTGCCTTTAAGGTTCACTGCGTGATGTAGATATACAATTCCTAAATATGCAATCTAAGATGATAAACAATCGTTTACTCTTCTTTTCGCAATGAAAATCCTAGCTACTAAGGAAAGAGAAATAGAAATCTTTCAACATAGAGTAGAGAGCACACACTAAAATGCACTGTCCTAAATCAATCTCCACAAGCAGTCTAAATGCAAATGCACATGCAAGTATTTTTTTTTGCTTTCTTAATGTGTAAATGACAAAAAGAATGCTAAGTACAAATTTGAACTATATTTTCTTTCAAAGCAACAGTACTAACAATTTTCTCTTCAAAAGACGAAAGGAAGACGAAGATGGCACTTTGCGATTTCAAATTCAAAAAATGAAAGGAAGACTAAGACGATACTTTGCGATTTCGAATTCAAAAAATGAAAGAAAGACTACTTTACGATTTCAAATTCAAAAAACGAAAGGAAGGCTAAGATGACACTTTGCGATTTCGAATTTAAAAAACGAAAGGAAGGCTAAGACGAGACTTTGCAATTTCGAATTTAAAAAATGAAAGGCAGGCTAAGAGCGACAATTTCAACTTCAATTTGAAAACTTCTTTTGACACTTGAAATACTATTAATTCAAATCAAATAAAAGAGAAATAGTGTAATCGACTCTCAAAAAGAGTAGATTCTTTTCTTTGACTGAAAATGACACTTGTGACACTTTCAAATCAAAATATGATAGTTCGATTAAGCTACTTTTTGTAAAGGAGAACTGTAAATGGCGAAAAAAACATAAAAACATTCACAATTCTTTATACAATAGAGGCTAAATAATGTAAAGGAAGGGAGTTTCAATAGTGGTATACTGATCACAGATAGTAAAACTCTTGAATAAAGCTGAAGACAATGAAGAAAAAACAAAATCTGGAGGTAGAAACAATCTTATCTGATCATCGCACCTGTAACATAGGGAAATAGGGATGCATCTCACCTACAACACACGGGAGGTGCGATGCATCTAGGTGTCAAAAGGAGACAATGCGATGGTCCAGGGACGAGACTTTAACTTGGTCTTTGGTCACATTTTTCAGCTTAGTTTGGGGATTTAAGCTGAGCTAATGATAGTCAGTAAGTACAAAGCATAGGAGTTGATCTAATGAGGTTAATTGAGCCACCACCAGGGCACTTAGGATGTTTGCAAGTCAGATATTTAATTCATAAACTAACCCAGAGATTCACTGAAGCAACGTTTATCTACTTAGAAGTTGCATAGCAAAAGCAGTTCGAAGGCTAGCTGGGATAACTTCACGCTCCGTCTGTAATTTATAAAGTAAACAAGCAAGGAATAAGCAAACAAGCTATTCAGTCCCCAACGGAGTCACCATTTTGTTATCGGGAAACACTAGTGTCCATTCAGAGCTGCTAGTCCCACTAAGACGGGTAGCTTTCTTAGAAACAAACAAACTAAAGTCACTTGTGTTTTCCTTTATGAGAGATAGATGAGAATGAAGCAGAGAGTACCAACATCAGTCTTTCCCTTGGTTCTTTGCTTGTTTCCTTTCCCCTTTGACAAAAATTCACCACATTTCCTCACTTGTCTCGCTTCAAAGAGCACCTGTGGAGTCAAAGAAGCATGATACCATCAAAGCATAGAGATCTATAACCATAAACAATATAGGATTAGATATATATTAACCATACAAATGCACACATGAAGACAAGATTTAGAGATACACAAACATATGGAGGAAAACTCAAATAGCTTTATTGATAGAAGTAGTAGAAGAGAGGATTACAACCCATTGGTCTGACCCAGCACCTTTGTCCTAGCATGAAAGCCCTCTTCACCTCATGAAATGCTTAGATCATCCAACAATGTTGCATAGAGAAACCAATAGCACTTCCTTACAAAATACAAAATTCCAGCCTTTAGATCTCTAGGATGAGGGATCCATATATAGATGTTTGTAGGTGGGTGAGTTAGCTTCTAGGATTTTAATTAGTGTCCTCTCTCTGATAGTTCTTAGTTCCACTTGGATATTCATGATCTCTTACTCATCCCTGGACAAATTCAGAGAGGCAAGTGTCAAATGGGCAATTTCTAGAAGATTCTCTGGGTTTCCACCTAGCCAACTGCCTCTGCCATTTTTTTGCTCTTACTCATTGCACCCCACAGAAGGGATTTTCAGTATGCATCACACTTTTTGGATGTGGCAGGTGAGATGCATCACACCCTTAGCACTAAGCAATCTGTATGGTCCAGTTTTGACCAGTTTTGAGTAGTTTGTCAGGGAGAACTTCTGGGAGATGATGTAATCAGCTGACCTTGCTCCTTTAGGGTATGAAACAACACTTTTAGGGACTTATAAGCCCTTGGTTTATGGACATATGTGATTGGGGTTGCGATGCCAAATATGTCTATAACAAAAATCTTAAGTTCCCATTAGAGAAGAACCAGGTAAAAAAAAATTTGAGGACATGGGTGATGACCATAGTGTAGAAGCAACCCCTGAGTGGGTTCCAGACAATGATTGTTAACCAATCAAGATGGACGATTCACCATACAGGTGCGACTCAAGTGTGGTAGAAAACATTGAAGAGGTTACAACAGAATATTTTTCTGCAAATGCATCAGAGGATACGGTCTGAGATGTTGACGATTGTTCAACCATAGTTAATTGACCCAAAATTTGTCCTAAAGAATCGACGGGTACTTTAAAACAAGTAGGATCGAATGGAGTGAAAAAATTAGGAGTATTAGGGTAAAGATAAAGCCTAGTTCCAAAGTGAATCGGGGTTCCAAGTGTGCAATCTTCTTCCAATTACTCCTCTATAACAATTAAACCTAGTGGAAGAACTTCACTATCAGGTCCGTAAAAGATTTCTAGTGTTGATGAAGTTGAAGTTTCAATAACTACTAATGTCTGAAGGGTAACCGGTCAATTGTCTTTCAGTAAAGTAACAACTTCTAAATTTTCAAATTTGAAGTCCAGATGTTCGTGTAAGTGAAAAAAAAATTCAAAAAGAGGTTCGTAAACAATTTTAGGTTGAGATGTTACTTCTATTTTAACTGAGATAGATTTTGGATTAACTTTTGGTTGAACTGATTCAAGTTCAGAAGTACTTTCCTGTTGAGCAATTTCAGGTTGAGGATCAACTTGTTGTTGAACAACCTCGATTACTGTTTCACTAGGATTAGTGCTAATGTCCTCAGGTAATTGTGGAACTTCATCTTAAGAAATAGATGGGTCAAATATAGTTGGAGTAACTGGAGTTTTAGTACTTACCAAAATAGATGATTCAAGTAACTCAGATGAAGAACTAGGAGTTCTTGATGTACTAGACTTCGTTAAGTGAGACTGCTTTACCCAAATTGGTGTCGCTTCGGGAGGCAAAGGTAGTTTGCTTGTTGTTCTCCACGAACGACAGGGTATGGGTTGATGTTCCTCCATGATTGTTGATTAATTTTATTATCAAAAAAGAAATAAACAAAAAGGGGTATACTAGGAAAAAGGTTTACCAAGCAACTGTGAAATGTAGAATACCTCCTGGCGAACCATGGAGTACAGGTAGGAAATCTCCACGAATGTTGTTTTCGGTGTATAACAGTTTACAAGGAACCTGACTTAGTTACTTAAGGAAGGATAGAAACCTAGATTTTTCCTCCCATATATACCCAAGGGTATGTGGAGGCCTAGTCTTATAAGTGCTATCTAATGCAAAATCACATAGTGAGAGCATTCCCATATACTTTATGTACTGTAAAACTTCCCTATATACCCAAATGTATGTGGAAGAGCTACGATATAGTCATGTACGTCGAATGAAGTATCACACTCATGATGTATTGCAGACAAGTTAGAGACAACTGTTTTTTTTACGACACGGAACACATATCTAGCCTAGAACCACTAAATGTTCTGTTAATGACAATGCTCCATTAGGTAAATTGATGTTTATTTTAAGTTGATCTTGCTTAGGAATTTTCGTTTCAAGTTCACCACGTGATGTATTATGAAATTACTAGGAATGTAGCCATCATGATAAGGATTCTTTCCATTCAATTTAGCGATAAAAATCCTAGCTACTTAGGGATAGAGCAATCTGATTTCTTTTGATCAAAGAGCAAAGAGCACAATCTAAATGCAATTTCCCTACGCTATTCCTATTAGCACACAAAAACTTTTTCAATGCAACATGCATGTATTTATTTTTTATTCCCTTAATGTGAATATTAACAAAATCGAAATATGCACATACACTCAATCAATCTTTCATATGAACAAAGATTTTATGAAAGTTCATATTTAGAGGAAGAGAAGACTTGACGACACTTTCTTTCGAATGAAGATTAATCAATTATATCCTAACTTTGTCTGTTGACCGATAATGACAAAGAAAACATGAAGAAACATTAATCAATCCAATCAAAGTTGGGCTAGACCAGGAGATAAACACTCATTTTCTTGAAACATAACATTCATTGATCAATCAACAAACAACCAAACAGATAAAATTAAGCAAAAACCTCTTTCCAAAGGTGGGAAACTGATCCTAGGAGGATCACGGCAACCCAGAGTGGGAGACAGTGCGCTTCATAGCACTGTCCCTAAGCCAGGGATGCTTTGTAGCACACCTTGTCCCTCACAAGCCTGCGCTGGTGACAGTAGGGCATTTCAAGAGGCAATTTGACACAGGTTTGACTAATTTTTCAATGTAAACATCTGAATTACAATCTATGAACACAAATTGAGTCTGCAAGGATGTCTTAGGAGGTGGATAAGCTACTAGAAAAGAGGATTGATCCCCAGTATGGTCACCAATTTGTTTTGGAGAATTTGGTATCTACTGATAAATACTAATTCCCTATATGAGTAGCCACATCTAGAACAATAGTTTAAAGCACTTTAGCCTTTTCCTATAAGAAATAGATAAGACAAGGAAGATGAGAAGACTACTTGTAGTTCCATTTTCCTCTTGTCTCCTTTGTATCGATCCTATCACTCCTTCCCATACTTAACATGCTTGAGAAGTCCCTGTAAACAAAAATAGAAGACGAAAATCGATCAAAGCATAGGATCCATTGAATATAAATGAAAGGAATCAGAAGCAATTCATACATATAAGCATTATGAAAGAACACATGATATGGAAAAAGGTTCAAACATTTTACTACATAGAAAAAGGAATTACAACCATCAGTGTCTGATTCAAATTCATTCCTCTAGTTTGGATCCCATCCACATCACATCAAAAGCAAGACAAGCTTGTGGCATCACATCATTTGCTCCAAAGTCAGGTCTCATAGTAGCATTATCTCCTTACAGTTCAACATAATCCAGCCCCTGATCACTTAGATGAGTGATCAATTTATAGGAAGATGAAGGAGGTTTTGTCATTAATGGTGACATTGGATGGCTTTCCATACTTAGAATTAGTTCCATGGAGGAAGGGATGAGAGGATAGGATGCTCCTTAACCTAATTCATCATCAATTTTCAAGCTCATAAGAGTTGATAAGAGAGGGAAATTTCTAGATGAATCCAAAATAAAAGAATATTCCCCAAACACTTTGTAAATTTCGCTCATTCTCACCTAGCACAGGTGAAATAAAGCCTAAGTTCTCTACAAAGCACCCTGGCAATGGACTCAACTACTCTATAGTGCACCGTCATAAGGGCTTACCTACGCTGGTCCCTCTAGAGGAAATCTCTAGATGTCTTCAAGTCATGAAACTGTGTGGGAAGGAGGCATTCAAAGGGATGACTTGTTTAGGGCATGAAGCAACTGAAATTAGGGTTTGATGAGCCCTAAAACATTGATATGGATGTTGGGATTTGATGTGCCCAAATGGATCTGTAACACTTGGTGACTTTTTTAACCCATACATAGACTTCTTTAACTTGCATACTAGTTCTTTCTTACCCTTCACCGCAAAGCCTTCAGGTTGCTTCATGTAGATCTCCTCTTCTAGATCCCCATGAAGAAATGTTGTCTTCACATCCATCTCTTCTACGTCAAAATCAAAAGCAACAACAACGAATAAAAGTAATCTAATAGAAGTTAGCTTGGCAAAAGGAGAAAAAATATCACCAAAAGTAATTCCCAGCACCTGGGAATAACATTTTTCTACCAACCAAGATTTGTATTTCTCCACCTTTCCTTCTACGTTTGTCTTCT
Source organism: Pinus tabuliformis (assembly GCA_031772625.1). NCBI lineage: Eukaryota > Viridiplantae > Streptophyta > Pinopsida > Pinales > Pinaceae > Pinus > Pinus tabuliformis. Next base: position 2,011,701,553 of record CM062818.1, on the reverse strand, counting down.
TCTTGAACACCCATTTGCTGCCAATGGATTTCCTTCCAACCGAAAACTCCACCAGATCCCAAGCCTCATTTTTGTGCAAAGATGCCATTTCATCAACCATGGCCTCTTTCCACAGTTTTCCATCCTCTGAATCTACTGCTTCCTTCACAGTTCTAGGATCATCATCAATAATAGATAAAGAAAAATTTGAATAGAAAGTAGATGGACTATGTTAGAGCCTAGATTTGACTTAGGTTGAAAAGGCAACGTTCTAGGTCCACGTCAAACCACGCTCAGCCTTGTAGCTAGCCCTATGAGGACAAGAGAGGGCTCTCTCTGGGTCGATCTCAGCAAAAGATATGATATGGGGCTCGAGATGACTAAAATAAAAGCAAATTTTAGGCTAGGTATGAAGTATAAGGGTCTGTTGTCAGTTTTTGGGGGTTTTGTGTTGGAAACAGGGAAAGGCAAATTGGGCTCAAGAATGAGGCACAGTTTCTGCAGAGTTCTGATTGGGTCAAGGAAGGCAATCATTTTGATGTTTTAAAGTGAGTGAATGGATAGATCAGACTAGTGAGGAGCTAATGAGAGCAAGAGAGTCTCAAGTATTCTCCTTAAACAGATGAAAACATGGAAATTTAAACAAATTCAAAGGCAGAGCATAACAGTTAATGGATTCTACCTTAATCACTCATTTGTTCAAATTCAGAAGAATATACAGGAAAATGATACACATAACACTAATGAACTTACAATTACTTAGATAAGAACACCATCAAAACATAAATCCACATGGATCCCAAACCATGCTGCAAAACCCTGGTCTTTCCTTAGCCAAAAATGCAGAGATAGAATTTACAATGATATGCCAAAGCCATCCCTAGTGTCCAACCCTGAAAATGACTTAGAAATTACATAATATACAAGACAAACCTATTCCCTTGCCTCTAGGGTTCGAGCTCATCATTCTAGGAGCTGTTTCAACCAATTTTAAACAAGGAACTAAAATCTAGGTAGTCAAACAACTTACCCCTATATGCTAGGAAACTGATTCATTCATTTAATTTTCACCTTTTTTGTGAATGAATCGTCTAGAGAAAGTAAATAAGTGCCAAAATTACATCATGTTTATCCAATTACATCAAGATAGATCAAAATTACATCACAAAGCAAAACTAGTCAAACTGGCCAAATTTCTAAGCTGGAAGGTGAAAAATTGAGCAAAAATCCTCTGTGCGCTGCACCTGAAACCTGTATGCATCGCGCCACTTTGGAGCTGATTTTGAGGCACTTCCTGAAATCCAAATTCAGCCCAAGTATTCTTGTTGGAAAGCTCTTCCAGTCTACTTTCCAACCCAAGTGGAATTTTTCAATTTGGCCTCGATTTGCTCCTCGAAAAGTTAGTTCTCCCAACACTGCTTCCTGTGTGTCAAAATAGGGGAAGTGAGGTCATTTTTTGAGTGTTTTTTGGACCTTTAGGTCACCCAGAACTTGATGAAATCTCTCGGTCATTCTTGAGCATGCATAAATTTTCATGACAAATCCAAAAATATCAAGTTTTCCTCTAGAAGATGTTCCAATCATAAGCGCGCGCCAAGTGGCGCTGCGCATTGTGTAGAAAACCCTGTTTTTGCTCAAAAATGTCTAGGTCCGCACTTTTTCTTCACATTTCCTATGGTCCCACACCTAATGGTCATGTATCTTGCAGACCTGACCACAACTTTTCTTTGCGACAGGAGGGGACCTCTGAGTGCATCGCATCACTTCCCAGGTGTGCCGCACCTTTTTTCAGATGACGTTTGGAGGCCTTCCCGATGTCCAAATTGGGTACATGATATTTTTTTGGAAAGGTCGTCAAGTCTACTTTCCAACCCAATTGGAATTTTTCAATTTTGAGTTCATTTACCTTGTCAAAAATCAAATCTCCCAAGACTGGTCAAAATGTGCCAAATGAGGCTGCCTCAAGGCAGAGCGCTGTTGTAGTCAACTTTTGAATACCTTCTTCAACTCGAAATTGAGCTCATGATAGCTCATTGGAAAGAGGTTTATGTATAGTTATTATTGCAATCATCAAGAAATATATTTGGCCAACCAAGCTAGGATAAATCTTGATTTTCCCAAGGTCACATCAGAGGTGCTTCAATTCTCCCAAGGCAACTATATTCTTGACATTTCTCTAAAACCATAACACCTGTGTAAAAAGTGAAGGATGTTTTCTTCCTTCGCATGTTGTGGATAAAAAATCTCTTAGTTTTCCAAAATTCATATTTTCTTGCTCAGAAACATCATTTGAGTAAAACCTACCCCGATATGTGGAACAGGGGATTTGTCGAAATGAAGCGAAATGAAGGGGATAGGGAGCTTCTAAATTCTTGAGGAAATTATGGGAAGTAGGGAGAGATGTTAGTAAGTAGGGGAAAGTGGATTTTTAGATATTGAGTGAGGGGAAGGGGTTCAAAAGGGCAAAACACAGGCCTAGCCTAGAAAATTGCCAAGTTGTAGCAAGAAACTAGGGTTTGTGCGAAAATGAGGAATTTGGGGATCTCAATGATGGGAAGTATTTGATAAGGTATATTAAAGATAGGGGAAGGTGTATGAACAGTAGGATACAAGTTTTGTTGATGGTTTGACCATCTGGGAGAAATTTCCTTCAAAACCCTAGGAGAGGGAAATGACCTTACCTAGACGCAACTGAAGCATGAACAAGGTGTAAAATGACCCATTAGACCCTGACGTGATGATGAAAACCCTCTGAATGATAGTACACTCAGCTGAATGGTGACATGGAATGACATTTGGACAACTTTGACAGGAGTAAAATCAAACCCTCGACCTAATGCCCAGTGATCAAATTTTACTTGAAGACTCATTGAAATGATAAAATTTTACCTTGACACCTTAAAATCACTTTGTAAGAGCATGTTTGATCACTGGAGGAAGGCTGGAAAGACTAAAACTAACATTGACTCCAATGGGGATGGTAGCTCCTTGGAGGTGCCAAGAATGGAAGACTTTTGGGAGAGCAGACAGTGCCTTCATCCATTGGGAAATGGAGTCAAAACTCAAGCTAAAATGCATGACTGAAAACTGATGACTCGTCGACACAAATTGACTCTCACTCAACTAAAAAATGACTCAATACTTAAACATAACTGATAAACTGGAAATGATGCTCAAAGTAGAGCTTATTCACCAAAACCTACTCTAACAGTTTCATTCACCACCCGATCAAGTGAAATGAAACAGCCAATGCAACCATGTTGGCATCTTGGCTGTTGTTTGAATTCTCTACAAGTGCTCACTAATGAACAACAAGAGAGAACTACTGAACGACAACTCCCATGACAACTTGGAAACAGATCCGTTGAATGTTATGGATTCTCTATCTGCCTCCAAAAACACTGCATAAGGATCTTGAAATTCATGCATACTCGGACTTAGCTCATCCAATGGATTACTTCTCTTCTCTTCATACCATGAATGCAAACTTTGATCTAAGCTTTGTTACAAGACTCCTGCTGAAAATGACAAAGAAACCAGCTGTCGGGTCAAGTTTATATCAGTACACGTTTCAGGCTCACATGTAGTTAATGAAGAAGGCCTTTGACTACAAACCTCATCCAAAACATTAGCTATTGGATCATGAAGAACTTGAAAAGACTGGTGCAACCCATTTTCTATTGGTTCCAATGTGATTACATGATTGTCTACATGCTGCTCATTCTTTACTGAAGACGTACTATGCAATTTTCCCTTCATAAACTAAAATGATTCGAAACAAAATGGTATGGAATCTTCTTGTATCATTTGATCATATGTGCCAGCTTCCATGTCTCCATCTGCAACTTGATAATCAATGGCATTCGGGGGCTGCAAAGCTAAATATGAGAAGTCTGGAATAAATTTTTCATCACCCTCAAGGTGGTCCAAATCAGGACTTGTTGACAGATAATTTCTTATTGCATGAATGTTGTCTCTGATGAACTGAAATGAAGAAAAACAAAAAGGCAAAGATCCTGAACTTACTTCAAAATTTGCTTCACTTTCCTCATCATTGTCATAGCTGATATGCATCAGTTGAACATTGTATTCAAGCTATTGAAAGTGAACTTCTTCCTCCCACAAACTAGCTACTGATTTTTCTGCAAGATTAGCTTCTTTTTGGAGAACATAATCATCATCATACTGATAAAACTGAGGCAAATCATCACTGTAAAAGACATCATCAAGCATACATGTCATATCAACAGATCTCTCTTCTCCAATATGATCAATAAAACAATCATTACTAGATCTATGACAACTGGGATAAGAAAGAAGATGTTTTGGAACAACAACTTGTTCTTCTTCAATCAATGAGCTATGGGCTTGAACATCACAATCATTCCTTGCATTGATCTTGTCCATCATCTTTTCCACTGCACTTACCAAAATGTCAAGCTTCACCTCTAGAGATTTCGATTCCTCTGGATCTATATTTTTCGTCTCTCTTCTTTCAACCTTGCCCTTTGGATCAGCAGATAAGCCTCTACATTAACTGCACTGTTCTGTATCTCTTCAAGTGTTGCAAGATTTCTTTCCCTTAGTTGAAACTCCATTTCTGGATCAAAGGCACCTGGATAGTGCAAGAGAGAAGATCTAGGAGGAGGTCTTATAACAACCAGCATTGAATAATAAACTTTGTTAAATCTGGCAGAAAACTATTGTACTGTCTCCCCTGGTAGTCTTTTCAGCTAGTTATACTCTTCTATAATCAAGAAAAGGTTCTGTCCAACCACCCACCTGTTGAGGAAAACTTTGACGAACTGCTGGAGATCTGAGATGCTCGCATCAGGCAGGGATTTGAACCAAATCTTCACTTTGCCTTGCAAAGAAAGAGTAAAAATACTTATACTGACATATTCTTCATCAACTTCAAAAAGATCTAGAAAATTCTCAACATTCTACACATGTTGCTCAGCGTTGACATTCTTACATTCACTGTCAAACCTTGGCAAGTATAGATCATAGTTTTTGGGAAAAGCATGAAGAACAAAAGGTAAAATAAGAGGTTTATACCTATTCGGGACTATAAAAGGTGTAGGAGTATATACAAGAGCTACAGGATCAGTTTTGTTTTCTTTAGGTTCATCACTCTGAAGAGGGTCATCACAAGATTCAGAAGAAGGGTCTTGATCAAGCTCAAAGGCATGCAAATCTTTGGTATTTACCATCTTCAAAGGGAAGGAATCAAATGTAGGCCTAGGATCTCTTCTCAAATACAGTATGCTTTGCAAAGTATTCTTGACATTCTCGGTAAAGGAGAAGAAATAATTTATAACAATGAACAAAATGTCTTGGATGAAATTCCAACTTGAATACCTGATCTATCCATATTGTCCTTTCATGTTTCTGCTGGTCAGGATCATCGTCCAGTGGAGTCTTTAGATCTGATCTCAAAACTAATTTAGAGTCACCAGGTGAATGATTTCATCCTTGCCAGTGTTTGATCATTATCCACCATCAACAATCAGATCTGAACTTGATACATGTACTAGGGTGATTGTTTAGATCAGATGTTCAGTTTATAAACTAGACCGGAGATTGACTGAAGCAGCTTTTATCTACTTTCGCTAATGCAAAGCAAGAGCGTTTCGATGGCTACCTAGCTAACTTCAGGCTCCATCTGTAGTCTACAAAGCTAAAGAATGAAAATAAACTTTCTGTCCCTAGTATGGTCGCCACTATGTTACAGCCTACATTTGCCTCAGGCTGAAAAGGTAAGGTTCTAGGTCCACATCAAACCACACTCAGCCTCGTAGCTAGCCCTACGAGGACACGAGAGGGCTGTCTCCGGGTCGATCTCAGAAAAAGACAAGCGATGGGGCTTGATATGATTGAAATAAAAGCTAATTTTAGGCTAGGTATGAAGTACAAGGGTTTGTTGTGAGTTTTTGGGGGTTTTGTGTTGGAAACAGGGAAAGGCAAATTGGCCTCGGGGATGAGGCACATTTTCTGCAGAGTTCTGATTGGGGCAAGGAAGGCAATCATTTTGATGCTTTAAAGTGAGTGAATGGATAGATTAGACTGGTGAGGAGCTAAGGAGAGCAAGAGAGTCTCAAGAGTTCTCCTTAAACAGATGAAAACATGGAAATTTAAACAAATTCAAAGGCAGAGCATAACAATTAATGGATTCTACATTAGTCACTATTTTGTTCAAATTCAGAAGAAGAGACAAGAAAATGATACACATAACACTAATGAACTTACAATTACTTAGAGAAGAACACCATAAAAACATAAAGCCACATGGATCCCAAAAAGTGCTGCAAAACCCTGGTCTTTCCTTAGCCAAAAATGCAGAGATAGAATGTACAATTATATGCCAAAGCAATCCCTAGTGTCCAACCTTAAAAATGACTTAGAAATTACATAATATAGAAAAACCAAACCTATTCCCTTGCCTCTAGGGGTCGAGCTCATCATTCTAGGAGCTGTTTCAACCAATTCTAAACAAGGAACTGAAATCTAGGTAGTCAAACAACTTACTCCTATATGCTAGGAAACTAATTCATTCATTTAATTTTCACCTTTTTTGTGAATGAATCCTCTAGAACAAGTAAATTAGTGCCAAAATTACATCATGTTTATCCAATTATATCAGTATACATCAAAAATTACACCAAAAATCAAAACTAGTCAAACTGGCCAAATTTCTAAGCTGGAAGGTGAAAAATTGAGCAAAAATCCTCTATGCACTGCACCTGAAACCTGTATGTGTCGCGCCACTTTGGAGCTGATTTTTAGGTGCTTACTGAAGTCCAAATTGAGGCCAAGTGTGCTTTTTGGAAAGGTATTCCTGTCTACTTTCCAACCCAAGTGGAATTTTTCAATTTTGCCTCCATTTGCCCCTCCAAAAGTCAGTTCTCCCAACACTGCTTCCTGTGTGTCAAAATAGGGGCAGTGAGGTCATTTTTTGAGTGTTTTTTTGACCTTTAGGCCACCCAGAAGTTGATGAAATCTCTCGGACATTCCTGAGAATGCATAAATTTTCATGAAAAATCCAAAAATATCAAGTTTTCCTCCAGAAGATGTCCCAATCATAAGCGCGCGCCAAGTGGCGCGACACATTGGGCAGAAAAGCCTGTTTTTGCTCAAAAATGTCTAGGTCTGCACTTTTTCTTCACATTTCCTACGGTCCCACACCTAATGGTCATGTATCCTGTAGACTTGACCGCAGCTTTTCTTTGCGACAGGAGGGGAGCTCTCAGTGCACCGCGCCACTACCTAGGTGCGTCGTGCCTTTTTGCAGATGAAGTTTGGAGGCCTTCCTGATCTCCAAATTGTGTGTAGGATAACTTGTTGGAAAGGTATTCAAGTCTACTTTGCAACACAATTCGAATTTTTCGAATTGAAATTTATTTACCTTGAAAAATATCAAATCTCCCAAGACAGGTCAAAATGTGCCAAATGAGGCTGCCTCAAGGCAGAGCGCTGTTGTAGTCAACTTTTGAATGCCTTTCTCAACTCCAAATTGAGCTCATGATAGCTCATTGGAAATATATTTGTGTTTGGTTATCATTTTACTCATCAAGCAAGATATTTGGCCAACCAAGCTAGGATAGCTCCTGATTTTCCCAAGGTCACTTCAGAGGTGCATCAATTCTCCCAAGGCAACTATATTCTTGACATTTCTCTAAAACCTTGACATCTGTGTAAAACGTGAAGGAGGTTTTTCTTTCTTGGCATGTTGTGGATAAAAAAATCTCTCAGTTTTCTAAAATTCATCTTTTCTTGATCAGAAACATAATTTGAGTAAAACCTACCCCAATATGTGGAACAGGGGATTTGTCGAAATGAAGTGAAATGAAGGGGATAGAGAGATTCTAAATTCTTGAGGAAGGTTTGGGAAGTAGGGAGAGATGTTAGGAAGTAAGGGAAAGTGGAATTTCAGAGATTGAGTTAGGGGAAGGGGTTCAAAAGGAAAAAACACAGGCCTAGCCTAGAAAATTGCCAAGTTGTAGCAAGAAACTAGGGTTTGTGCGAAAATGAGGAATTTGGGGGATCTTAATGATGGGAAGTGTTTGATAAGGTACATTAACGATAGGGGAAGGTGTACGAACATCATGATACACGTTTTGCTGATGGTTTGACCATCCAGGAGAAATTGCCTTCAAAACCCTAGGAGAGGGAAATGACCTTACCTAGACGCAACTAAAGCATGAACAAGGTGTAAAATGACCAATTAGTCTTGACGTGATGATGAAAACCCTCTGAATGATGGTACACTCAACTGAATGGTGACACAAACCGAAATTTGGACAACTTTGATAGGAGTAAAAGCAAACCCTAGACCTAATGCCTAGTGACCAAATTTTACTTGAAGACTCACTGAAATGATAAAATTTGACCTTGACACCTTAAAATCACTTTGTAAGAGCATGTTTGATCACTGGAGGAAGGCTAGAAAGACTGACACTAACAAACTATACATTTCAGGCTACTTTCTTTCTCGAACTGATCTTCTCACACCCGAAATTTCTAGCTCTTCATCTTTTGATTCCTCCTTTGTTGTAGAGTTTGATTCTTCCTCCTTTACCTCAAACTGTATCTTCTCAGGTTCCTTTGGTTGGACTGCATGTTAAATAACATCTTTCACCTCTTTGAACACCACATCTCGGCTGTACACAACCTTCCTTATTACTGGGTTCCAAAGATTATAACCCTTTGAACTATCCTTATACCCAATAAAGATGCACTTTTTAGATTTACTATCCAACTTGGTTCGTTTCTCATTTGGAATATGTACATATGCATCACATACAAATACCCTCAGATGTGAAAGAGAGGGTTTCTTACCATACCATACCTCTTGTGGAGTCTTATCCTTAAATGTTGATGAAGGTGATCTGTTGACTAGGTAACATGCTGTCTCCACCGCCTCTACCCAGAATTCCTGTCCTAACCCGACACCACTGAGCATGCTTCTTGCCCTTTCCATCAACGTCTTTTTGATTCTTTCTACAACTCTATTTTTTTTAGGTGTATATGGAGTAGTCTTGTGCCATGCTATATCATACTTCTTACAGAATTCTTCAAATTCCTTACTGCAAAACTCTCCACCATTATCTATCCTTAGCACCTTTATCTTCTTCTCTGTCTGGTTTTCCACTAGAACCTTAAATTCTTTAAACCTGTCAAAGACTTTAAATTTCTTCTTAAGTAAATATATCCATGTATTCCTTGAGAAGTCAACTATAAATGATACATAGTACATCGACTTACCCAGAGATCGAACCTTCACAGTTCCAAACACATCATTATGCACAAGCTCTAATATATGTTTCGCCCTCTTACTACCAGAGGGGAAACTCACCCAATTCTGCTTCCCATATACAAAATTTTCACAGAAATCAAAATCAAAAGAGCTATTACTCATACCTTCTACCTTACCTTTACCATGAAGTATTCAAAGGCCTCTCTCTCCAATATGTCCAAGCCTTTGATGCCACAACATGGTCTTCTCTCGAGAGACCACTAGATTTTCTTTCAGGAACCACAGAACTGTTGCACCCATCAACAATAGTGCTACCTTGCACCTTGTACAGAGTTCCAATTCAAACTCCTCGCATCCATAAGAGTGCCCCCCAAACCATCTTGTAGGTATCCTTCTCAAACACTGTTTTTACATCTGCATCATCCAGCTTGTTTACGGAATTCCAATTTCTGGCCAATGCAAGAATATGCAGAACACTCGGAAGTGTTCTAACCCTTCCACCTTGCAACTTCAACTTTACTTTTCCACGACCAACGATTCTAGCCTTCCTATCATCCCCCAAGAAGACATCACCATCGTCATATTTCTCATACTCTCAGAACCACTTTCTATGTGGAGTGAAGTGAAAGGATGCACCCGAGTCAATCAACCATGCCTCATGATCTACATGTGTACCTGAAGAAGCCAAGTACACATCCCCACCTTCATTTGAGGTGGTTTTTGCCTCTGTAGAAGGAGCATCAACAGATCCCTTTCCTTTATCAGGAGCTTTAGACAGTCCCTTTTGTAGTGCCCTTCCTTACCACATTTCTAGCACACTGCCTTTACAGGTTTTCCTAGAGATTTAGATCTCCCTATAGATTTAGATCTCCAACTCAATGACTTATTTTTGTTTCTGTTTTGGGACTGTCCTCGTATATAGAAGGAATCACCATTCTGGCTCTCCATCTTTTTCTGTCTCATCTCCTCTGTTAACAAGGATGAGACTATTTCATCAAACTGCGAGGCAGTTGTATTGATACCTATTGCAATAACCAGACTATCCCACGAATCTGGTAGAGAACACAACAAACTGATGCAATTATCTTCATCTGAAATCTTAATATCAACAGATAATAACTGACTTACCACAATATTAAATGCGTTCAAATGCTCTCTCACCAAGTATCCATTTTTCATCCTCGGGTTATATAGCTTTTTCCGCAGGAATAGTTTATTCACCAGAGACTTAGATTGGTACAAAGTCCCCAACTTGTCCCACAAAGTCTTAGCCGTAGCTTCCCCATGATACATTCAACAATACTGAATCTGAGAAACACAATTGTATTATGCTCTTTCCCTTCTGATCTAACTTATTCCATTCTTCATCGGACACTCCCATTTTTTTAGTACTTGAATCTACCACGATCAACTGATCTTTATCCACCAATAGATCCTCCATCTTTAGTTTCACAACTCAAAACTATGACCATTAAATTTCTCAATCTCTATATTTCCATTGCTCACCATATTCTTTCACCACCAGAATCGATCTCATGGATCTCCCACTGAATAGGGTCTACCACAGGCCCGAGCGAAACCCCTTAGCAACAAAGGTGTCCCCTTGAAGCCAAAATAGCTCTGCTACAAAATGTAGTTTTTAACACCATACAGAAATTACCTGCATATGAATTCTAAAACACAGAAAATAAACAATGCAAGAGCATAACACATAAAACACATATACACAAATATTTTCCCCTCGATTCCAAAACTGAGACTACCAACTTGATTTTTCATTATGTTCCTTTCAATGTTATAATACATATTTATACATGCCAAAGCATCCAATAACATGGACCGAAAACCATCGTGTCCAAAGCCATGGACCAAAAACCATCACGTCCAAAATCATGTGCAGAAAATCATGCACAAAACTATAGGTATGTCCTCCCATAGAGTGGGGTTACCTGCACCCCTCAAACCCCCTGTGACTCCCCCCACTATGCAATCGGTGCAACAAAGCGGGGGCTCCGCCCCCCTTCTAACCCCCCAGTTAACTACGTGGGCTAGTTGTGGAAAGAATATAACACAACCCAACATCTGGTCTAAGCCACCTCCTTGGTCCTATGCATCTCAGTATCAATCCCAACCAGCCAACCAGTCATTTCAAACTTATGTTCAACCACAACATCAATGGAATACCCCACCCTAGGGGTGGAGGCCCCAATTCAACAATGTTACATCCCTATTTCCTCCACCACCTACCCATCCACAACTCCTACACTCTAATCCGCCTAAGCAACCCCAGATGCCTGCCCAGCCAAATCCAAACCCAAACAATAGGCAGACACAACAAGCATACAATGGAGAGACATCATACCCAACTTATGCTATAGAAATCCAGGAGATCAACCTAATATCTGGGAGAATTCTCCTAGACAACCAAACTCCCTCTCCAAATGGGGAGTTTGAGGAAGAAAGAGAGGAAAGCAACCTTAAAGTAAATCCACCCTTTCTTGAGAGATTAACACAACCACTCTAGCCTAGCCCAGAAGAAACTAAAATTCTGGGAGAATTGAAAAATTTATGTGTAAATATCACCCTTCTCCAGGCAATCAAAGATGTCCCCATTTATAATAAGTTGATTAAGGAGAAGTGCTTCAAGCATCCAGGAAGAAGAAAAAGGGATGCCCCTACCATTAATGTCATTGGGCAGTTGTCTGAGTTAATGTTGGGGCAGGTAATATGTCCAAAATATTTGGACCCTAGAAGCTCTGTAGTAGATGTGCACATTAATGACACTATTGTCCCACACACTCTTATTGATCTTGGGGCTACCATTAATGTGATGACCAAGGACACCATGCTCAAGCTCAACCTCCAAGGGTCATTGAAAAAGACCACAACAATTCTGCGACTTGTAGACTATTCCACAGTCACCCTTGAGGGAATTATGGAGGATGTGATGGTCTCCAATGACTCCTGGGAGTACCCTACAGATTTCCTACTTCTCCAGTATTGTTGGGAAAAGTATCTACTCAGAACGCCCCTATCCCACTCTAAGGTGTGACAGTGCCTTAGCAACAAACAAGGAAAACTACTTTCGTATTCTTCTTTATGAAATGTAAACGAAGAGGAAGGATGAACTAACCTGTGTCTTGCGCTAGTTTGTTGATCCAATCGCTCTCCTCTTTGATAGCTTCCAGCTACCTGCTCCTTTACTTGCCCAGCTTCACCAAGTTCCTGCAAGATCACAGAAGAGGAAAACTACACAAAGACATAGATTTACATTCATAAATAGCTCAGGATCAGATTTAAGCTAAACATGCAAATATAACAAAACATCATTGGTACACAAGCATGTAGGAGAAACTCAAATAGTTTTATTGATAAAACAAGAAGATTTAGGAGGAGATACAACCAAGTGAGTCCCGATCCAGCATCAACCTCCCAGCAAAGGAATCCCTTCTTCACCTCCAACAAAGCATAAATCACCCAATACACTAATCTCAATCTCAAAACCAACAACAATTCTCTGCAAAGTACAAAATTCCAGCCTCCGGATCTCTGGGATGAGGGATCCATATATAGATGTAAGCAGAGAGGATGAGTCAGCTTATGTTTTGACTTTTGGCTTCTCTCTGTCAGTTCTTGCTTCCACTTGGAGACTGAGAGCCTCTTACTCATCCTTGGTCGAACTCAGTGAGGCAAGTGTCATTGAGGAAGATTCTTGAAGCTTCCATTGTCTGTCCACCTCGCGGAATGTTAGGATATTCCGACACATAGGAAATAGTTAAGTTCAACTTGGTCTAGTATAGAGTTAGGTGAAGTGTGTTTCTTTACCATTGTACATTTTGTAACTTACAATCCGACGGTCACGATATGTAGTGATCCGACGGTTCATTCTCTCCTCGGTATTACCGACACTTGATCCGTGGCTTGACACCCAATTGGTCCATGAGTTCTATTTAAAGCGCATGGAGGGTCATTGTTTGGGTAATCCGTGCATGAGAGAAGCTTATGTAAATTTTCATTCTTTGATTAATAAATTTCCTGTAGTACCCACGTTGGGACAGGCCGTGGACTGTTTCCCTCTTTGAGGGTTTTAACCACGTCAAAAATACTGGTGTATTGATCTGTGATCTGGTTGTGAGCGGTGTCCTTTTGGTATTCTTTCTAAGGAACTTACCCTGTAAATTCCTACATGGTATCAGAGCTATTTGAGGGCCGTGTCCGTTGGTGATCCAAATTTGAAGCTGGTAGAACTTCATGCGGCTGTCGTTTCCTAGATCTGCTGTTTCTGACTGCTTTCGGGCTGAGAGGACTGCTCTGTTGCGTTCAGAGCATCTGTTCCAGTGAGGAACCCCTTTCGTTTCACGCGAAAAGGTTTCCGGTAGCCCTAGCTGCGTCACTTTTCAGTTCGGGAGGTATACAGTGTTTTTTGCAGTTTACTGTTATTTTCTCTCTGCTTATTTCGGTTTCGGTTTATTTAGCCTTTTTTTTAACCGGATCTATACCTTTCATTTCTGTGTATGCTCTTTGCCTTGCGACTCTGTGTGATCTGGGCAAATCAGAAACAAAAAGGAAGGATTTTTCTCATGCGTATGCTCTTTTCCCTGCACCTTAGTGTGATCTCGGAAAATCAGAAACATTGAGAAAAATATTTAGTTTTTCGGCTAAAGCTAACTTTGAGATTTTTTTTAAATTTCTAGTTTTTTGGCTAAAGCTAACTTCGAGCCGCAAGGTTCGTTTTTCTTTGCATATTCGTGTTGGGTTTTGTGTTTTGTGTTTTGTAGGGAAAAAGAGCTTTCTCAAGGCAAGCACGCAAACCAAGGCCCCCCCCTCTCTCTCTCTCTCTCTCTCTCCCTCTCTCTCTCTCTCAAATTTTTTGTATAGATCAATTGGTTCAAAGCTATTTTAAGAGAGTAGAGGTCTTGGGTTCAAGTCTCCATTTTGTGGGGGCGGATTTTTTCATTCTCGCACATTCGCGCACTTTGCCGGCAACGTCAACAATTGTTTTCAAAAAGCCATAACTTGTTCATCCGGAAGCCTTTTTCAGAGCCGTTTTTTTTAAAACCGCCTATTTTTTTGAGATCTATCCATTGGAACACTTACTTTCAGCATCTTCAGCTTCAGGTGTTTTAAAAAATGGAAAGTCCATGCCAAGTCATTCTTGACAGCACTAACTACTTCCAATGGGTAGCCTACATGGAAGATTTACTTAGAAGTAAAGGTCTCTTCAGAATAGCCACAGACCAAGAGAAGAAACCAAAAGATGAAGACAAGGCTACAAAATGGGAAAATAGACAAGATCAAGCACGTGGTTTGATAGGGATTTCTATTTCTCGTGATCTTAGATTCCACATTGCAGAACTTGAGAGTCCTCATGAAGCATTAGAAAAACTCGCTAAAGTTTTTGGGATTAAAAATGAAATTAGAGCCCATCAACTTGAAAATGAGTTGCTTACTTTGGATCCTAATAATTTTTCTTGCATTGAAGATTTCTTGTCCAAATTCAAGACCCTTAGATATCTCTTGGAAGGTGTTAAAGTTAAGAAAGAACATGGTAACCTTATTTATTCCATCCTTACTAAGTTGGGACCAGCCTACTCTGTATTTGTTTCCACTTTCCATTCTACAAGGGAAGCTTTCATTTGTCAAGGAAAAGACTACAAGGCCCCTTCCTTTGACTCCTTTTGTGATTCCTTAATAAGAGAACAAGAAAAACTCTTACACCTTGGTCTTCTTAATCTTGGAAACTCTTCCACGAAAGCGTTAGCCGCCCAACAGCAACCAAATTCAAAGAATCCTAAGAAGTCATATCCTCAAAAGAATGGTCCTAAACCAACTCAGCCTCAAAATGAAAGATCATTTCAGCAAAATGATAAGACCAATAAAAACAAATGGAAGAAGACTGATAGACATTGTAACTTTTGTAATCGAGATGGCCACTTAGAATCTAAATGTTTTAAGAAGATGGAAGCCTTGGAAGATGCAATGAAGAAACATAACATCCATGTGGAGCCTACTTCAACTTCAACTTCCAGAATGGCACTTTCTGCATGTCGTTGTCAATCATCTCAGTCTGGTTATGCATTAAATGTATCTTCTTCTTCTTCTCATTCTCATGAGTGGCTCATTGATTCTGGAGCCTCTTATCACATGGCCAAAAACCAAGCCATGTTTTCTTCTTTAAATGATTGTAACACCAAAAATATATATGTTGGTGATGATAGATCTCTTAATGTTGTAGGGACTGGAACTGTTCATCTAGACAATGGTCAGTTTAATGATGTATTATGTGTTCCAACCTTATCCTGCAACCTTCTATCTGTCTATCAGATAACTCATTCAGGTGAAGGTAAACTTGTTGAATTTTCACCTCATGATGTTGTAATCAAGGATCTAAAAGATCCTAAACAGATTCTAGCTACTGGTCTTGCTGATGATTCCACAATGTTGTATAAGTTTCACAACTTTGGGTCATCAAATCTTCCCTCAGTATTTGTTTCTCATAATGATGAAGTGAGCAAACTTTGGCATGAGCGATTTGGTCACTTAAACTATCGCTCCCTTCAGCATCTATGTAAAGAAAATATGGTGACAGGTCTTCCTATGGTATCTTGCAGAGATGGTGTTTGTTCTGGATGTGTACTCGGAAAACATCATCGGGACAGTTTTGACAAACGTGCCTCTTGGCACGCCTCAGCGCCTTTACAGCTTGTGCACAGTGATTTATGTGGTCCTCTTCCTGTTTCTTCATTCTCTGGCTGCAAGTACTTCTTAACTTTCATTGATGATTTCTCCAGACGCACTTGGGTAAACTTCTTAAAACTCAAGAGCGAAGTATTTAACACTTTTTTGGCCTTCAAAGCCTTTGTTGAAAAACAATCTGGACATCAAATTCTTTAGCTAAGAACTGATAATGGTGGAGAAGATGTTAAAAACACATTCATCAAATTTTTCACCGAAAATGGAATTCAAATGCAACATACTGTTCCATACACTCCACAACAAAATGGTGTAGCTGAAAGGAAAAATCGCACCTTAAAGGAAATGGCTAATTGTATGCTGCAATCTAAAGGACTCAGTCTTAGTTTTTGGGCCGAAGCAATTAATTGTGCAAATTATATAATCAATCACACTCCTACTAAGGTTCTAGAGAATATCACTCCAGAAGAAGCATGGAGTTCCATTAAACCAGATGTAAGTCACTTTCGTGTGTTTGGAAGTGAAGCATGGGCCCATATTCCAGATGAAAAGCATAAAGCTTTAGAACCTAAGAGTGAGAAATGTACTTTTTTTGGATATTATGAAGATGTAAAAGTTATAGACTTATTCCATTTAAGTCCAAAAATGTTATCATTAGAAGAGATGTAAAATTTGATGAAAATAAATCGGCCTGCGAGCCTAGTCCGGCGGATGTGCCACCTCTTCCTATCTCTTCTACTTTTGAAACCATTTCTTCTTCAGATGATGAAAGCGAGGATGATAATCCTCCCCCACCTTCTCAGGATCCTTAACTTCCAAGATGGGTCCGTGCTACTCGGGATGCAGCAGGTGATCTTGCCGGTGATCCTACAGATCAACGACGTACACGTTCTCAGTTTGAAAGAGCCTCTTCTTTACTGGCTCAAGCTCCAGTAAATCATGATCCTGAAACTTTTGCAGAAGCTTCAGGCCATCCACATTGGGAAGCAGCTATGAATGAAGAATATCATTCATTGATGACAAATGATACATGGGATCTTGTTCCTCTACCAAAGGGACGCAAACTTGTTAGATGTAAATGGGTTTACAGAACCAAGTATGGACCAGATGGGAAAGTTGATAAACATAAAGCTCGTCTCGTTGCTAAGGGCTTTTCACAGGTTGAAGGCATTGACTACACTGAAACCTTCTTCCCTGTTGCCAAAATGAACTCTATCCGCCTTGTTCTTTCCCTTACTGCCTCTTTAAAATGGGAAGTCCATCAGATGGATGTTAAATATGCCTTCTTGCATGGGGACTTGCAGGAAGAAATCTATATGGAACAACCCATTGGCTTCATACAAACAGACTCCAGCCTTGTTTGTCGACTTAAGAAATCCCTTTATGGCCTCAAGCAAGCTCCTCGGGCTTGGTATGCCGAAATGGATAGCTTTCTTTTAGAATCTGGCTTTTCTAGGTGTCATTCTGACAATACTGTCTACACCAAGAAAGTGGGCAACTCTCTTATCATCCTTGTTCTTTATGTTGATGATCTTATTCTTACTGGTAGTGATCCCAACCTTATAAACCATGTGAAGTCCAGCCTTAAAAAGAAATTTGAAATGACAGACTTAGGACACTTACACTATTTTCTCGGTCTTCAAGTCTTGCAATCCAAGGAGGGTATTTTCCTTTCCCAGTCCAAGTATGCTTGTGATATTCTTCGTCATTTTCACATGGAAGACTGTAAGCCAGCCCCTTCTCCCTTTCAGTCTGGAGTCAAACTTTCAGTCTCTTGTACTTCTCCTGAAGCTGATGCTACCTTATACCGTCAACTTGTAGGAAAACTCTTGTATTTAACCCATACGCGTCCTGATCTTTCCTTTGTTGTTGGCCTTGTTGCTCGTTTTATGCAAAACCCCCGTGAAAGTCATTGGAAAGAAGCTAAAAGAATACTTCGTTATGTTCGAGGTATAGTACAGTTTGGGATTCATTATAGTGCCAAAGCAGCTCCTCTGTTAGTTGGTTTCACTGATTCTGATTGGGCTGGTGACCCTGATGATCGGAAGTCTACTGCCGGTTATGTCTTCACTCTTGGTTCAGGACCTATTACATGGGCTTGTAAGAAACAGGCTGCCATTTCTCTTTCGTCAGCAAAAGCAGAGTATCGTGGTGCCATGGAAGCTAGTAAGGAAGCCTTGTGGCTTCGTCAGATCCTATCAGAGTTTGGCTTTGAGCAGCAGCATCCAACCACACTTTGGTGTGATAATCAAAGTGCCATTCAGCTATGCAAAGATCCAGTCCAGCATCAGCGCAGCAAACACATTGAAATACACATGCACTTCATCAGAAAGCTCATTCATGACCATGTTCTTGAAGTGCAATATTGTTCAACAGATGATCAGGTTGCAGACATCTTCACAAAGGCTCTCACAGAGGCGAAGTTCACTAAACTTCGATATATGCTTGGAGTTCAGGAAGTTGTCACTAAGGGGGGATAGGCTCTAGTGCCTCCTTCCTTCTCCTATTGTGTCATATTTGTAAATCTTTCAATCCTATCCCAAGTTGTTCTTAAGGGGGGATGTTAGGATATTCCGACACATAGGAAATAGTTAAGTTCAACTTGGTCTAGTATAGAGTTAGGTATAGAGTTAGGTAAAGTGTGTTTCTTTACCGTTGTACATTTTGTAACTTACAATCCGACGGTCACGATATGTAGTGATCCGACGGTTAATTATCTCCTCGGTATTACCGACACTTGATCTGTGGCTTGACACCTGATTGGTCCATGAGTTCTATTTAAAGCGAATGGAGGGTCATTGTTCGGGTAATCCGTGCATGAGAGAAGCTTATGTAAATTTTCATTCTTTGATTAATAAATTTCCTGTAGTACCCACGTTGGGACAGGCCGTGGACTGTTTCCCTCTTTGAGGGTTTTAACCACGTCAAAAATACTGGTGTATTGGTCTGTGATCTGGTTGTGAGCGGTGTCCTTTTGGTATTCTTTCTGAGGAACTTACCCTGTAAATTCCTACACGGAATGACACTGCCATTTGGCATTTCCCGCTCAGCACACCCTGGTAGTGCATTTAGGTGCGTTGCAACACACCTAGCTAGTGTACTGGGGTGCTATGCAACGCAGGTAGCTAGTGGAGCCGCTGAAATGATCCAGATTTGACTGGTTCTGAGTAGTTTCTGGTGGAGAACTTATGGGAGAAGCTGTAATCGGTTGACCTTGTTCCTCTAGGTGTAGGAACAACACTTTTAGGGACTTTGGATCCCTTGGATTATGGACATTTCATGCTTAGAGCTATAAGGCACAAAAATGTCTATAACAGTTGCTCCCTAAAGTATGAGACCGTTTATCGGGTGAAATGCTTTATTAGGAGGATCCGAAGTTCTTTCAATGCTGGGAGGAGACCTGTAATAAGATACAATACAATACATTATTTTCATACTGTTTTCATGATCTAGCTGAGGTGGGCATTCCCATGCTCAACTTTATAAATTCATTTTTATGTACATAGGACAGACAATCGTCTGATGGTAGACTGACGATTCTGATGAAGTCATCATCCTTTTGGTAGGATGATTATCTGTGCTACAATGCTCTACATGTCAATGTCTTTATTTTTCCTGAATATATATTGTAGCCCAGATGGATGAAACTAGATCCGGGGTCTTCAATCTCGTCCGATCTTCACTCGAAGTACAAGTCGATCCATGTGAGAAATGTTTTGAAGTCGAACATGGAAAGACATCGCTTGATTACCAGTCAATGATGTAAACTGTTAACAAGCGCGAGAGGAATCACTGATAAGGATGATGACTCTCAAGGTACTGCAGTACAATTCATGTGGGTTGAATAAAGGACTTGGCGTCAAACACCGCGCAAAATCTTTCAGTCGAAGGTCATTGATGTATACCTGTCACCGGAAGTGAGAAACTTGCCATTGAGGCATGCAAGCTTCAAAGTACTGAATGGGGTGTTCCTAGATCAACTTCTTGGATAATGAGCTGATGTCGACAAGAAGCGATCCGTCAAAGGAGGGCCTTGATGAATCCCACATCAATGACACGGAAAGGAGCAAATGATTTTGATGGAGGTGAAAACAATCTGATGATATATGGTTCAGGGTGGCGGTCATGAAAGAATGAAGTATAATGTATGGTAGTGGATGGGACACGGGTGACTTCTCTGGATGACTTCTCTTGAACATGTCGGCGACACTTATGTGATGGATCGGTAGCATTTACCCCAAATGTGGATGGTATGGCGAGACCATGGTGATGTGACCGGTGAATGAAACAACCCAACCCAACTCAGGCATGGAGTGGAAGTGTCATGTTCAAGAGCGACTTGCTACCATTAAAGATTCTTTGAGTTTCTTCCCAATTTTTCCCCAGTCATTTCTGACCGATACCTCTTTATTTTTGTCAAGCTTGAGGAGGATAACATATGCTTGTTCTATAATTTTCCCTTCGGGCAAACCCATCGCTATGTTTTAACGAGCCTAGCGATAGTGAAACTCGTTCTTGTCTAAAGACAAGTTTGTCGCTATTAATGTTTTTAACGAGTTTAACGACAAAGATAACTCGGTCCTTTTCATTTTTAGAGAGTTTGAAAAGGTATGTAAAGGTAACTCTGAAATTCATTTTTCGTCATCTAATCCCTTAAGTCCGAAAAAGTATAAAACAATATAGAAGGGATGAATTTTCGATAGTTTTAACGAGCCGAACAACACAAGCGCTCGATCTTTTTTTGCAATAATCCCGCAGGTCCAAAAAGATTAAAATCTAGAGGAGGGATAGCACTTCCGGTCGCTTTAACGAGCTGGAAGGTCAAAACTCGACAAGCTTTTCATGTTTTACGAGTCATATGAAAAGAGCTTAAAGAAGACTCATCTTTTGAGGAACGAGTGATAAAATGGGTAGCAGCTGATTCCAGGTAAGGGTTGGAATTTTCCAAGCACGATAGTGTCACAAGGATGGCTAGTGAAATCACTCTTCGCAGCTGTTCCTCAAAATGGGTAAACAATCAAATGGAGGTGAATGATCGGCCAATGGAAAAGTGGAGGTGACAGTGAAAACACGACCAAGGCTTTAATGGCTGATAATGTTATATTCACGGTGGTTATTTACCGGAGGATAGTTCATTTTTTAACGAGCTTAAACACGGATTGAAACACTTGCTCGGTCTTATGTTTATTTTTTAACGAGCATGAACTATGTGCTAAAACTGCTCGATAACATGGTCTAGTTTTGATTTTTTACCATAAATAGCTTCGTCCTTTCAAAGATAGTACTGTACTTTCAATTGCTTCATCAAACTAGTTAGAAATGAACAAATTTTTCTTGGATATGAGATTAAAACGCTAATATTTTACTTTGAACTATGTAAAAAGCAATTAAAAAGTTTTTTTACCTCTCATTTTACCATTTCATTTGAACTTGGTTTGTTGGAGCTTTGGAGGTGCCTCTTCCCCCTTGATTTTCGTCAGCTGATTTCGGGAGATTCTGTGGACGATTCTCGGCGCCGCTTGGACCAGGTAGGAGCTAAACCTGAGATCTTTCATTTCATGGTTTCCTTTCTGCATTCTGTGCTTCATTCTATGCTTTTTTGAGCCCCTGGGGTTTGATGGGTTCGTTCTGCCATCAATGCACCCTGGGCATATCGAAACCTGCACTGAATGTTGACCAGTATGAAGGCAGTTTGACATTCAACGCAGGTGGAACACTGCTACAGGTGCGTTGGGCGCAGAAAAGGAATTTGTTGCACAATTTTTTATGAAAATGTTTGCCTGTTTCTCATCGAAATCAGGATCTAACTCCTCTCTTGTTTGTTTTTCAGAGATCTCAGAGCGAAATGACCCTTACATGGCGAGAACGAGAACATGAAGAAGAGGACATGATTGCCCTACATGATCCGGTTACAGTGAACGCGCTGCGGAACTGTGGCTTGTTGAAGTTCTTCCGCATCTCTAGTATGAGACAGCAGATCAACCTACTGCAATATTTTCTCGATGCTTGGGATCCTATCAATCAAGTTTTCCAGATTAGGGGCAAATCTATCCCCTTGACTGCAGTAGACATTTACTTCTTGACTGGCTTGTCGAGGCGGGGTACCCCCATTTCTTTGTCAGGTTTGGCCCGAGGGAGTGACTCTATGAGAGGTTATGTCCGCCAGTATTGCAGGGAAGGATCTCAGCCGAATAAAGACGGCAAGATCATCATCCGTGATGTCACTGATAGGTCCCTTAGGTCTATCCTGTTTACTTTTGGTAGGATGGCCGGTAGTGCGTCTCTTCATGTAGCCAACAGATCCTATATGCAGCATGCCTCCAACCGAAAATATTCAACTGGTCTGATGCAGTACTTCTTGTGATGAAAAATCAGTTGACCAAGATAAAGGATGGGAGGTTGAAGAACTTTGGGTTCGGTTCTATTTTGACCGCCTTTGCCTTGGAGAAGATACCACTGTTGGCATTATGATACAAGTGTTGTCCTTGATGGCAACTCACTCAGAGGCAGGTACAGGTGATGGCAACTTAATCAGAGGACAGATCTTAGTACAGCAAGACAAGAAAGAGATATACGTAGGTTCATTAAGGAAAATCGGCGTATACACGTAGGTTGGCTTCAGTAAAAGCGCGTACATGTGGAAAAATTATCTTTGGTCCATGGCGGTTAGTCCTTGGAAGTTGTGCCTATGGTTTTGGACCATGGTGTCTCGACGGACGTGTTGATCCCTAGTTTTGAAGTTGATGGTATTGTGTTACTATGGTTTTGGACCGTGGTATTGTGAAGGGCCTAAGGAGAAGATCATTAGGCCAGACTGTGTGTAAGAGTGTGTGAGTGATGAAGATCTGAGGAAGTGTGAGATCCAAGTGCTGGTTATGGGTTGGTGATCTGAACCAAGGTTTCACTCATGTGGAGGATGATGAATGATGGAACGAGATCTCAAAGCTTGGAATGATTATCTTCATATGGTATGACTGTGGATAGACCAGATCTATTGACGCATGTTTATTGTTATGATCTGGGTATGTTTTGATGTCTGATATAGCTGCGGAGTTATAAGTTAGAATTTGCAGATCTGTACGCGGGTTGTCTTTGGTAAAAGAGCGTATACACGCAGGTTGGGTTCGTCGAAGTAGCGTATACAATGTGAAGTATGAAGATGGAGTTGGATCTGGTTGTTGTTATGTTGTCTGTGTTCTTGACAGGGTTTCAGTGATTCAGTATTGGGTGATTCAGAGATTGATGATGCAGGTTATACTACAATGGTGATTGTTTCGTGGATCCAGTATGAAAATGT
This sequence comes from Pinus tabuliformis, assembly GCA_031772625.1. Lineage (NCBI taxonomy): Eukaryota > Viridiplantae > Streptophyta > Pinopsida > Pinales > Pinaceae > Pinus > Pinus tabuliformis. Next base: position 2,011,678,328 of record CM062818.1, on the reverse strand, counting down.
ATGAAATGTGGTCCCGGGAAGATCGTAGGCCGGCACCTACGTACTAGTAAACATATCAGCCAGTACAAGAGCCAGGGGGTTGTAGCTCCCTTCCAGTAGCAGCTGGAAAACGAGTAAAGGTTGGAGCATTCTGTAGGTAGGCACCTACGTACTAGTAAATGGATTGGCTAGTACAAGAGCTATGAGGGTTGTAGCCCTCTGCAGATTGTAGCCTGCGTGCTGGTAAAGGACTGCACCAGTACATTGTAAAAGAAGTTTCTTATTAAAGGAAGATAGAAACAAATTGCAGCAGGTGGTTTTCACCCATATTGGGTTTCCACCTTATATCATGGTGTTCATGTGTGTGGCCTTTGTGTGATGATCTGTTCTGTTATACTGCACCTGTTTACTGTTAATATGGTTAATAATGTTCTGATGCATTTACTGAAGATAAGCTAACTGAATCATAAGATTTATGGATATACGCAAGTTTCTTTAGACACAGTAGCGTATACACGCAGGTTCACTTAACTGAAGTAGCATATATGTTTCTGAGTATGAAATTGGAAAAGTTTTATTGATCTGATAATACTGATTCACCCCCTCCCTGAGTATTATTTCCAACAATTGGTATCAGTGCAGGTCCTTCAGAGAAGCTTGATTGCTTGAAGGAGATTCGTAGAACAATGGGGAAGAAAGCACGTCAGAAGAAGAAAACAGCTCAAAGGAACAATGACAACCTACCGTTGAGTGGAAGCAAGAATTCAGATTCTGAATCACCTCAGGTTAAAGATGGACAAGCAAATGAAGCATCAGATCAAATCATAGATTAGCAAGATCTACCTAGCAAAAGGGAGAATGCCCTCAAAGAAGAAATCATCAGATTAAAATATCAAGTGGAATATGCCTCCAGAATTTGACAAATGCTGCTAGCGCTGAATAAAGAGCAAGAAAACGAGATCCTAAAACTAAGGCATTAGTTAGATGAAGGAAGGAAAGCTGAAGAGACCTTGAAGAAGCAATGTCTAGAAAAAGAAGAACGACATCAAGTTGAGGTAAATATCTTGAAAAGTAAATTAGAAGAAAAAGATAAACTATTATTATTTCAAGATAGTACTAAGATCTTGGATGATATTCTTAGTAGTCAAAGATCCCCCACTATCAAAACTGGTCTTGGTTTTCATGAGTCTATTGAAGGTGAATCTGGTTCACAAAGTAAGACAAGAAACTCTAATGCAAAATCTGAAAGGCTCTACAAGGAGATGAAAGGACAACCCCATCAACAATCAAGGAAAGGGACTCCTCAAAGAAAATCTTTTACTCCTCCCATGAATAATGTTGAATGCCCTGTATGTCATAATCTTGGACATGTTGCAGCCATATGTAGAAGAAGAAGGTTTCAAGACCATCATGCAGAAAGATCATCACATTCAAGGTACTTTAACGGATATTGCTTTGCTTGCAATATGTTTGGCCACAAAGCTGCTGATTGCTATAGGAGGAATATGAAACATGTAAGATGCTATGCATGTAATAAGTTTGGACATAGAGAAAAAGATTGCAGGAACAAAGCTCATGATAAAAAGAAATCATCAACATGCTTGAAGATATGGAAGAAGAAGGAAGTTCAGTCAGAAAGATGTGGCACAGCGCAGGGTACTCAGCACAGCACAGACATAACAGACTCAGGGGGAGCTGAAAGTGTAAAACTTCAGTGTTCTAATTCTCATAAGCAAGTTTCATGAGGGAAAGTCGCGTATATATGCGAGTTATGCACTGCAAAGTCGTGTATATGTCAGTTAGTGGAAAAGCAGTGGGGACAGACTCAGAAAAGGGGTCCGATATGATTCAGTCCGGTATCTGCTCTATTGGTCAACAGTTACAATCTGCTGAGGATATGGCACAGGCTCATGGGGAGCATATACTTCAAATAACGCATTGTTGGCATTATGGTTAGAAGTTGCTGATGAAACTAAATGATACATCTTGTTGTTTGATCAAAGGAATGGTATTGCAGGCTTATGCATATGGTACAGATCATATATCATAAATGATAGTTATTGCTGGTCTTAGAACCTGCATCTGCTCAGGGGGAGCATGGATGAATTCATACAACTTGGCATATACAAAAGGGAGCCAAATCAGAAACTTCAGCATGTACTCAGGGGGAGTATGGATAGCAAAAGGTATACCAAAGAAGAGAATATCTTGGTCCGCCCTTTGCCCTTGATGTCAAAGGGGGAGAGTGACTTGGTGTGCTGGTTGCCGTCAAGTCCAAAGGGGGAGATTGTTGGCATTATAATACAAGTGTTGTCCTTGATGGCAACTCACTCAGAGGAAGGTACAGGTTGTTATCACTTAAGAATACTAATGCCAAAATTTCTCAATTTAGTTTGATGCATTACACAGGGATTCATACAATTGCAGATAGCAACACAGTGGCAATGGTTATTATCAATCCAAGCAACCCATGCGGCACTACTTTTACCCATGATCATTTGGCTAAGATTGCAGAGACAGCTAAAAGTAATTACTCTTGGGAGCATATCAAAGAAAATGATGGTTCCTGATTGGCACAACAGATATTCCTCATTGGTGTTTTGTGGAGGCATATGGAAAGTATGGGAAAAATGTTCACACTGAAGCACCTTCAATAGAAAATGTCGCCCTTGACTGCATTCTGCCTTGTGTAGATGTGGCAACAACTGAACAATCTTTAAATCAGAGAAAAATAGTGAACATTTGGTAGACCTTATGAGGAGGATGTTGTCTTCATTGCCAATGATTGGCATACATCTCTTCTTGCTTGTTACTTGAAGATTATTTCACAAATGCCAAGGTTACATATTGCATACATACCTTGAAGAATGGGGTCTATATATATATATATATATATATATATATATATATATATATATATATATATATATATATATATTCAGTTTGAAAAGCTTCAAGGCACATGAAAAGAGACATTTGAAGATAGAAAAAGGCTCAAAATGAAAAATTTTGGTTCAAAGCTGTGTTTTTGTAATTACACAGCAGTTTCGTAGCGTGCTACGAAACTGCTGTAAGTGATGCCTAACGATCAGCAGTTTCGTAGCGCGCGACGAAACTGCTGTAGGAGAATATTATGAATTAGTGGACCAATTTTGAGAGAAAAAGGGAAATATTTTCAAAGGGGAATCTCTGCAAAAGACAAATTACAAAGTGTCAACATTCAGCAAGGGCAAAACAAGTAGAAGGAGGACATTTTTGTTGAATTCTAAGCTACATGTTATAAAAGTGGAAATTGTTTCATAGCTAGATGATGCTTCAGGCAACATTAAAGGAGCTATTTGTCTTAATTCAAGTGTGGGATCAGATTTCATGGTTGATTTAATGCATTTCTTATGATTAAAGAGACAACATGGTCAGCAGAAGGATTCGAAGAGGAGCATAAGATTGAAACTCTAAAAAGGAGAAGTTTTGTTTCCCTGTTTTTACTAGTCAACTTCTAGAAGCGTTTCTGAGCATTTGAAAGCTTATATCTAAAATTTGAAAGAGGTTTTCATTAATAAGATACTGAAATACAAAAACCTCTTCCACTTTTTTCAAATCCATTATGATTTGAGAGAAATGAATGATCAAACTTGCGCTATGAAACTGCTGTAGGTGCAAGTTTTTCACAGGCATATTTCTCTGTTTGACACCTGTTTTTCAAAGAAATATTCTGGACGGTAGGAAAGGTGTTTCAAAAACCCAAGAGAGGTTTTTGTTAAGCATGTATTGGTTCACAAAATAATCCTTCAGTTTTTCCAAATACATTGTTTATGAGAAGTTATGAGCTCTGTCCCAAGACCTATTTTTCAGCGAGAACAGAGCAAGGGACAGTTTCCTAGTTTCTAGGAACAACAAAAGGATGAGTCATCAAGGGCCAACTTGAAGGTTATTGGCTTCATCAAATTCGACTTCATGGAGTTTTATGTGTCAAAAGGAGTGTTTAATGCTTAGATAAGGTTGTTGTAATCATGATAAGGAGTTACACTCCTAGTTGTATTAGGTCTCTATGACTGCTAGTTAGGTGTCATTTGCATTTAATAGTTAGTTTTGAGTGTCATTAGGTGTCAGGTCAGGTAGAATTCGAATTTTCCTCATCCTAGAAGAGGAATCTAAGTTGTGTAAAGAGCTCTATATATAGCAGAAGAGCTGATGTACAAAGGGTTGGAAAATTTTATGGAAAAGCTTGTATTTGGCCTATGTAAGACTCATTTTCAGTAATACATGCTTGACTTTACTTCTCAGGATTCATGAAGGATTTTTTATGTTCAGAATATGTGATGTTGTCCTTTTCTTAATCCTTACAGTGGTATGGATGTATAATCACTCAGAATTCACTGAATGTGCTCTGAATTCCTGTATACATTTATAAACAGTGTGGTCCCATATGAGTTTATGTTCTGAATGTTTAAATGCTGAATGCGCTGACCTCCATGTAGGGTTGAGTTCATTGTTATATTGAGGTGTTGTTGACTCCATAAGCCCAATGGATAGTTTTGTTTAATGTGTTTCCACCATTCATATTTTTCACAGTTGTTCTATAAGAGTTAGCCATCTTATCTTTAATCAAAATCATTAATCCATCAAGAGAGAGCCCTCTCAGGTTGAGGAGGCTAAGCCTCAGCCTAAAGTAGCTTGAAATAGTTACTTAGAGTCAACCTGACCAGCAGCCTATCAGGATCTGATTTTGAGATAACATTTTGGTGCGTCTGCCGGGAGCCTGAAGTCTATTCATTCCCGAAATTAAGAGGTTGAACTTCTGAAGGTAGTAGGAGCTCAGACATCTATTTGAGGCTGCAAAACTACCTTGGCGACTCCACACATCGAATAAGAAATTGGAAGGTGACTCCACTGCTAGAATATCAGTAGCTTGATGAAGTTTCGAGATGAATTCCATTGCAAGAATGAATGCCAGGTATGCTCCTATGAATCGGTCTCATATCCCTGGTTTTCCAAATCCTATGCCAAAGGTTGATTGGTTAGAGGATCTTCCGATATTCAAAGATGAAAAGAAAGACAATGCTGCTCTTCATTTGGTTAGGTTTCATATGCATGTACGCAATCTTAAGGTTCACTTTCCTGAGGATTGTCTCATGAGGATGTTTATGACCACTTTAGAAGGAAAAGCATGGTCTTGGTATAAAAGTTTGGAAAATGGTTCATTATATTCTCTTGCTGATTTCCATGATGTGTTCTATGACATGTATAAAGAGTGCCATCCCTCCTTATTGTTGGTCAAAGATTGTTGTAAACATTCTACGAGTTTTATTCAATATTTGGAGGATTGTTATGATGATGATGAATTTATGGATGAAGAAATATTAGAGGCTCTTCTTAAGAATGCATTTCAACACCAATAAGAAAGTATAACATCTCATGAAACGCAGCATGAAGATCAGTAGGGGTTTACTTGTGAAAACCATGTTTCATCCTTTGATATGAATGAAAAGATGCAGCAGATTTGTCATTCTTTTGATCATAAAGAATATGAAATTGATTGCAAACACCAAGAAGAAATACTGAAAGAAATTTTTTATAATCCTCAGGCAGAAGAAAAGGTTGTTCATTTTTGTGATTCCTTGCAGCAGCTTACATCAAAGAATGATCACAATAGTGAGGAAAATTACATTGTCTATGGGAATCATGCAGAAAGGCAGTTGGATAGCACATCAAAGGAATTTTGTGTGGCTAAGGATCAGTTGTGTAAAGAGATAGAATGTTATGATGATTATCAAAATAACCATGTTTTCTTTGACCCTATAAATGAATACATGGCAAAGTTTTGCACATCAGTATTTCAATTTCATTTGCATTATGAAGATCATATACATTATAGGATGATTTGGTCATCTCACTACCATGGTTATTTTGAGGTTGAATGCAGTCAAGAACCTCCAATATCAGAGAGGACAATTGATTGGATTTATTGGAAATATCATGTTGCTTGAGCTACAAGTGGAGCTTGCAGCTGATAAGGTAGGTAGGTAGGAAAATGCAAATAAGCTCAAGGTTGACTGAGCATTTTTTTCAGTAGTGGTAGATTTCTTTCTCTCACAATGATCATCAAGTTTAAGCCCGTGGTGAAGGCCCAAGAAGTTGGAAAGGAATGCTCGTCAAGCAAATCTATGTTTTTCATAAAATGGACAAAGCACTGGACCTACGAGTTGTTAGTGTACTACAGGAGCACACTATCCCAAGTGGAGCCACTTTTATCACTTAAGAATACTAATGCCAAAATTTCTCAATTTAGTTTGATGCATTACACAGGGATTCATACAATTGCAGACAACAACACAGTGGCAATGGTTATTATCAATCCAAGCAACCCATGCGGCACTACTTTTACCCATGATCATTTGGTTAAGATTGCAGAGACAACTAAAACTAATTACTCTTGGGAGCATATCAAAGAAAAAGATGGTTCCTGATTGGCATAACAGATATTCCTGATTGGTGTTTTGTGGAGGCATATGGAAAGAATGGGAAAAATGTTCACACTGAAGCACCTTCAATAGAAAATATCGCCCTTGACCGCATTCTGCCTTGTGTAGATGTGGCAACAGCTGAACAATCTTTAAATCAGAGAAAAATAGTGAACATTTAGTAGACCTTATGAGGAGGATGTTGTCTTCATTGCCAATGATTGGCATACATCTCTTCTTCCTTGTTACTTGAAGATTCTTTCACAAATGCCAAGGTTACATATTGCATACATACCTTGAAGAATGGGGTCTATATATATATGTATATATTCAGTTTGAAAAGCTTCAAGGCACATGAAAAGAGACATTTGAAGATAGCAAAAGGCTCAAAATGAAAAATTTTGGTTCAAAGCTGTGTTTTTGTAATTACACAGCAGTTTCGTAGCGTGCTACGAAACTGCTGTAAGTGATGCCTAATGATCAGCAGTTTCGTAGCGCGCTACGAAACTGCTGTAGGAGCATATTATGAATTAGTGGACCAATTTTGAGAGACAAAGGGAAATATTTTCAAAGGGGAATCTCTGCAAAAGATCAATTACAAAGTTTCAACATTCAGCAAGGGCAAAACAAGTAGAAGGAGGACATTTTTGTTGAATTCTAAGCTACATGTTATAAAAGTGGAAATTGTTTCATAGCTAGATGAATCTTTCAGGTAGCATTAAAGGAGCTATTTGTCTTAATTCAAGTGTGGGATCAGATTTCATGGTTGTAGCCTGCGTGCTGGTAAAGGACTTCACCAGTACATTGTAAAAGAAGTTTCTTATTAAAGGAAGATAGAAACAAATTGCAGCAGGTGGTTTTCACCCACATTGGGTTTCCACCTTATATCATGGTGTTCATGTGTGTGGCTTTTGTGTGATGATCTGTTCTGTTATACTGCACCTGTTTACTGTTAATATGGTTAATAATGTTCTGATGCATTTACTGAAGATAAGCTAACTGAATCATAAGATTTCTGGATATACGCAAGTTTCTTTAGACACAGTAGCGTATACACGCAGGTTCACTTGACTGAAGTAGCGTATATGTTTTTGAGTATGAAATTGGAAAAGTTTTATTGATCTGATAATACTGATGCACCCCCCCCCCCCCCCCCCATCAGTATTATTTCCAACAACCACTGATGCAGCCGCAGTACATTGCACTCGACTTACCTTTTCCTACTGAACCACGTATGCAGAGATGGGTTGACCATATGTCTAGGCATGCTGGCCAGTCTCAGATTTCGTTTTCTGATACCTTCTTCAGGTGGTTTGATCGTCAGGAGATGACTTATGCCGAGTATCCATATGCTGGCATGGACTTCTGGGGTGACCCGGATTTAGTACTGTCGGATGGCGAGCAGTGGGGCGCTATTGGTAAAATCTTTGACCATATCACTGTTTACTGTTTTTTATTTATAATGTCCTTGTGCTTTATTCTATCAAGACTTTAATCGAACTTATGTGTACATGCAGATGTTGGTCCTGTTCGTCTAGTAGTTCGCCTGAGAGTGCCAGCCATTGCTCCAGCAGGAGAGGCCGCCGGGAGGGTTATCCTTCGTGACCTTGATGTGGCCGAGACTCTCACAGCTGTGCAGGAGCAGGTTGAGAGCCTTACTCTCGGTATTCCAGATGTGAGGATCGACGAGCTACCTTTGCAGTTACAGCAGCATACTACTGGTGTGCCTAGAAGATGGACTCGTCTCTTACGCATGATCGCAGAGGCTGTGACTTGTTATCACGAGCATCATTAGACTAGGGTTCCCCCTAGCATTTTGAGTTTTTGGGTCATGTGACCGATTTTGTCTTGGTTACAGAACATTATATGTAAACCATAAACAGCTATATATATATTTTTATTTTCGGGGTTTTATTCTGGTTGAGCTATATGATCCACACGTAAAACATTGATGATGTGTTTCCTTTTATAAATGTTGCAAATGTCTATCTAACACATAGTTTGCTAATGAGTCGGTTAATGTGTTTAAGTTTCTGGAAATATGCTGGTATTGAATAAAATCAAATTGTCTTTCCAAAACCTTAACCCTTAGGAACATGCAATAAATAGCTGGGTTTCGGACGGAATATATACCATTGAGTTGTAGTATTACGAGTTGTGAGTCTAGGCTGACGATTAGTCGGCATATACCATGGGTGATGGCATCAGAGAGAAGTTCTATCAACGTGCTATATTCAGCGATGTTATTCGTTGATTGACCAATACATACACCTCTAAAACTTACTAACTCGCCGCTTGGATCAAAAATGGCCCAGGCTGCGAAGGACAGGTTCTGCGAACTACGACTCGCTCCGTCGGCATATCCAACACATGTCTCAAAAAGGTTTGACATCTGCAATAAATGTAAAAAAGGTGGATTACTCGACCAAAACGAACACTTTAGCGAAAACAAAATACAACAAAAGCATATTGGTTACTATTTAAGCATAGTAACGCTTGAGGTACAACCCATTACGAGGTTGCGCCAGTGGAATTCCGTCATAATCCATTAACTCGTAGGCTCCTTTTGCTAACACCCATTTAACAATATAGGGGCCCATCCATAAAGACTTAAATTTACCTGCTCCCAATTTATCGGATTCTTGGTGGTAAAGCAAAACCAAGTCACCTTCTGAGAAGACACGAGGTTTGACATTTTTTTCGAACTGCGCCTTGACTCGTTTCTTATGGGCTTCGTTAGCCAAAGTGGCATCACAATGGGTTTCATCCAATTGGATTAATTCCAAGAAACGGGTCTCTTCTTCTAAAGTTCCAGGGAGGAGATCGATTGCGAGTTTAAGAGACGAGATTTCGCACTGGACTGGTAAGACTGCTTCCAAGCCATATACTAGTTGGAAGGGTGTGAACCCGGTTGCATTCCTTACCGATGTTCGGTAAGCCCACAAGGCTGAGTACAGGATTAGGTGCCACCTTCTTTTGTGAACTCCGATCATCCTTTTCAGCATACGCTTCAGGACCTTGTTGATTGCTTCAACTTTCTCGTTGGCTTGCGGATAATACGGAGTAGAGCTGTCGTGAGACAATCCTAGTTTGGCAGCTAATTCGAGCATCAAGTGATTGTGAAAATGCGATCCATGATCCGTGAGTATAGCCCGTGGTACGCCGAATCTGGCACCTACATGATTGAAAAAGAAAAGGGCAGCTATTTCACCAGTGTTATCTAATGTAGGCATTTCCTCGGCCCATTTGGTAAAATAGTCAACTACGACTATGATATACCCATGCCCCCCGGTCGAGGTGGGGTTACATGTCATGAAATCGATGCCCCATTTGGCGAATGGCCCAACAAAAACTATTGGCTGTAGAGGTGCGGGTGGTCTTCTGGTTTTGCTATCAAAAATTTGACAAGCATGGCAACTTCTGACTGCGGTTATGCAATCTTTGAACATTGGTTGCCAGAAGTACCCTACTTGTAAGATTTTTTGTGTTGTAGCATATCCAAATTGATGCCCCCCACAAGCTCCTGAATGACACTCATTCAGGGCTTTCTCGGCCTCCTCATGGGTGAGGCACCTTCTCAGAACTGTATCGATACCACGATGGTATAGTGTATCACCGACGATCATGTAGTCTTTTGCTTGGTATCGAATACGTTTTTGTTCAGAGTGAGAGGTGTTAGGCCTGAACTTTTGGGTTTGGAGATAAATTATTATATCTCCATACCACTCATTGCTTGTAGATATCAGAAACAAATTCTCATCCACGATTGATTCTTCGGATGCTTCATCGTTGGACGACGATGGGAGATCGCATAATAATTCTGCAAAAACTAGGGCTTTCTTTGATTTGGATTTTACGAATTCCAGATCAAACTCTTGAAGGATTGCTATCCATTTTGAATATTTGCCCCCCAGCAACTGTCGTGACAATATATAAGTCATGGGGTTGCAATTTGACAGAATGGTAGTTTTCCGGAAGAGGACATAGTGTCGAAATCATTGTATCACTTGAACAGCTACAAGCGCTAGTTTTTCAACATAAGAATATTTTCTCTCTGTATCATTTAAGTTTTTACTTAAATAATATATAGGGTGTTCAATTCCATCAACTTCTTGAACTAAAACCATTGCGATGGTTGTATCTGCTGCAGCCAGATACAGGTTGAAATCTCTTTGATAATCGGGGGCGTACATTAATGATGCTTTCATTAAGGAATCTTTTAAAGCATCAAAGGAAGCTTGCGCAACCTGATCCCAGACGAAGGGTACCTCCTTTTTCAAAATACGTGTATAACCTTTAGCAAGTTCGGCGTAATTTGGAATGAACCTCCTTAGAAAGTTTGCTTTCCCTTGGAGTTACTGAATCTGAAGCAAATTTGAAGGTGGAGGCAAATTTATGATTGCCTGGACCTTGCACGGGTCGAGACGAATCCCATCTTTGGAGACTACAAAGCCAAGTAAACGACCAGAACTGACGCAAAATACACATTTGTGCGGATTGAGTCGTATCTTGTAGTGTCGGCAACGTAGAAATATCTCTCTTAAATGCTACGGATGATCAGTCCGCTTTCACGAATGAGCCAGAAGGTCGTCAAGGTATGGTTGAACGATGTTTTTGATGTTGTGGAAGGCATAATTCATTGCCCTCTGAAATGTCGCCCCTGCGTTCTTTAAACCAAACGGTAATTTTCGATATGCGAATGTGCCCCATGGACAAATGAATGCAGTCTTTGACTGGTCCTGTGGGTGGATATTTATATGATTATACCCGGAAAATCCATCCATGAATGAAAATATTTCGCATCCGGCGCATTCATCAATTATCTAGTCGATGAAGGGTGTAGGGTAGTTGTCTTTTGGACAAGCTTGATTTACATCCCTATAATCGACACACACTCTAATTGTCCCTTGTTTCTTCATAACAGGGACAATATTCGATACCCAATCGGTTAGAGGAACCGGGTAGATGAAACCAACATGGAGAAGTTTTTCAACTTCTGCCTTAATGGCAGTGGCTTTATTGGGGTGCACCTGCCTGAGCTGTTGTCGTACCGGTTTGACATCTGGATACATCTTAATTTCGTGTTGAACGATACTCTTGTCGATGTGTGGCATTTCACTGTATGACCAAGCAAAGACATCTCTGAATTCGCGAAAAAGAGCGTTGTATATTTCCAGTTCTGAAGGAGAACAACATTTGCCGACATAAATATTCTCTACAACGTCTGTTTTAGTCGAGATATTTATGGCTATGGTCTCTTCAATGTTGGATAAGTTTCGCTCGGAATCCACCGTATTTACAGTATTTGATAGGAATTCAAAAACTGAAGGATGAGAATCATCTTGAGTATCTTCTTCATAATCCGGAAGAAGGGAACGATGGTGGCAGTCATTCCATGGTGTCCCTTTAATCAACATTGATTGTACAATTCCTTCGTCAGTTCCATGCACTCGCGGCCAAGGATCTGAAGGGGTACAATATTCTCTAGACCTATCTATTCAAACGCTTGATGAGCGTTGATTTGGGTTTGCCTCCCATGCTAGAAACATTGATTGCTATAATATTTCTATTGGGCTTGGGGGCAAAACCATTGCATGATCCATGCTGATATCGTTTTCTGAGATCTTTGTGGAAGATATCATATTGCAGGTTCCTATCGACGCTACTTCCGCCAGATTGATTGGAGGTGGAAGAGCGAAAGTTCCCATTAGTATAGGATATTTTAGTAGGCCTACTCCGATATTCTGAAGCGAATGGGGGCTTCCATGGATCATGGGAATGCTTCCTGTAACTTGAGAACCATTGGGGAGGAAGTTTTGTTGATCGACGATTGTAATCCCTCCTTGAAAGTGAAATGCAATCTTTCTAAAATAGGTCGACACAACAGCTGCCATGGCATATATCCATGGTCTTCCTAGTAGGATGTTGTAATCAAGATTCCCATCGATGACTTCAACATCTATTTCTACTGTTTTCCCCCCTAGTTAAACTTTCAAGTTATTTAGGATACCATATGGGGTATATGTCCTTCCGTCGAATGCTTTTAATGTTTTCGAGGACCACGACAAGGTTGGAGATCCTAAAGTTTTCCAGCAACTCATCGACATAATACATGTAGATGCCCCCTCATCAATAATTGTTCGATGAACAGTTTTGTTGAGGGCTTTCACTTGAATAAGGAAAGCTAGTTGGGCTGGTAACTGAGGATCGTATCCTTTGTGGTCGAAGGATACAAGATTGGAATCCTTAGGATCAACCCCACCAATGGCTGATAACAAAGCCTACCTTTGGGATGGGAAATTTTGTAGTACTTCAAGAGTCGACATAGCGGATGGCAATTGGGCCAAATCTTCCACTATGTTATAATGTTGTGCCGCTCTAGCGCGGGGATTAAATGTCGACTTGTCTACTACTCCCTTCGGCGGTTTTATTGTTAATTAAGGAATGATGGGTAGTACAACTTCTGTCGCACTTGTTGTCGAATTACTTGATTGATCTTTATCCTTGTTGTTCGACAGTTGCGGATTCCCGTAACCTTTGTTCCTTGTTGAAATCAAAGCATCATTTTGCTGTTTTGAAACTGACAACATTAGCACTTGAGACGGGGAAGCATTTCCACTATCAACCAGATTTGTTCCTGGATTTGGAAACGGATCAGTCAACACTGCTGAGGTTTTCGAACTCTTAAAGAATTTCTTAAGCTCGGCTTTGTATGGACATTCTTTCGTCCAATGATCCTCATCACATATCTGACACCCTGAAGGGGGTTTCCTATTTCCAGGAGGGTTTGAAGAAGGTTTTTCAGGAGATGACTCATCCTGTTTCTTCTTCTTCCCTTTGCCTTGCTTCTTCTTGCTTCCTAGTTGTTTGGTTTCTTTGCCCTTATCTGTCGATACGACATTTACTTCCGAAGCAAGAAGTTCGTCTTTTGCATTTTGATCTGAAATCTTACGGGCCTTCTTAGGTGTAGCCTTTGTCGATTTCGTGTCTATTTTGCCAATCACATCATCGCCGGCATGAGAGTCATTTTTCGATTTAGGAGGAGGAGGAATTGAGAATTCCGGTCTAGGGGCATCAGGTATTTTGTCGTAGAGCGTGCCAGACTGAGTATAGATCAAGTCTAGATATTGCGCACGAGCTATAACTTGCTCTTCCGTTACGACTCCTCCCTTTGCCACATCTTCCGTGATGGAAGGTAATAACGACTTGATAAACCATTCAGCTAATACCTGGTCGGGAACGTACATTTTTACCATCCTGCGACGATGTCGCCACTCATGTATATGATCAGATATGTGAGTGGCCTTCGTCTGTTTGAAGTTGGTAAGGAGTTTTGTTCTCGTTTCATACCTTATTGGTAATTGAAAATGGGTTAAAAAGGTTTTGGCTAAGGTACTGAAGTTGTCGAACGAAGCTCTAGGCAATTGAATATACCATTTTGCCACTGGACCCGTTAACGCCCTCTGGAAGAGGCGAAGCCTTATCAAATCATCGTTGAGGTTGTTTGATGAACACCGTAGATGAAATGTCATCACGTGATTCGATGGATCTTCACCCGGATTTCCATTAAATTTAGGAATATCTGATGGAAGTTTATGCGGAATCGCTGGCCACTAAGGGGCGTAAGCAATTGGATCGTTTGTTAACTGGTGTAAATTAGGTAACTCTAAGGTTGCCATGAATGGTAACTGTTGATTCAGGTTAGGTGAAGCATACCCAGGATACGAAGGAATCGCCTGAGCAGTTGGCCTTTGCATACCAGCATAATGTAGTTGATGCTGGTATGACTGATACGGTTGGTGGGCATGAACATTGTAAAAAGGTTGATTTTGACCATTTTGAATGTACGGCTATCCACTGTTCGTAAAGATCTGCTGCTCAAAACCTTGGTATACTTGTTGGAATTGTGGTTGTTGGTATTGCACCAGCCACGGTTGTGAAGGCATGTGCTGTTGCACTATACTAACCGTTGGACCAAGGTGTGGGGTAATTGTACCCGTCTGGACCTGTGTCGCCCTACTAGTTGGCGATTGTGGTTGAGTCACAGGGTTAAGGGGCTGTTGCATTACAACTTGAGAAATATGAGGTTGGCATACAACAGGCAGCGTTTGAACTTGTGAAACCGTCACAATAGCTAGTGTAGTTGGGATGTTCAACATAGGTACACATTGTTGCATTGAATACACAACTCTTGGTTGTTGAGGTAGCATAGGTACCCAACCACTTGAGGTGATTCCAGTGTAACCTGAATATTGTTGTGAACTCCCGTATGGATATCCTCCCGGAGGGGGTAATGAAAGGGCATACTGCCCCCCATACGGTGGTAATCCGGAACTCAAGGGGATTGTTTTCCCTTGGGGATTGGATTGCCCAAATTGACCTCCAGATGGATCAATTTGTTGAGACTCAACATAAGAGTTACCAGATATTATTCCGGTTGAACAAACAGGAACGGACCAGACTATCGAAATAGCCCCTGAGTGGGCTCCTTCTAGCGGTTGAGAGCTAGTTGGGACAGATGGTATGCCGGCGAACATTGTCGGAGTGACGGAAGGGAGTTCTATTGTCGCTGTGTCAGTCGACACAGTCCTAGATGTTGATGGTTGTTCAGACATTTGGAGTCTATCCAAAAGATTACCTAGCGATTCTACAGGAACTTCCACTCGTGGTAGACTAACTTCTGATGAAGAAGGATATAGAGTAACCCCGACTCCAAAGTGCGTTGGAGTACTTGTTTGAGGATCTTCTACAATTTCTTCAATTGCAATAAAACTAGGTGGAAGGGGGAGACCGTTAGGTTCGTAAAATATTTCTGGTGCCGAGGAAGGGGTGGAATCGACAACGACAGATTTTTGAAGAGCAAGACTCTCCGAACCAGTTGTAGATGGAACTGGTTCAGTAACACAAGTGTTTACTCTCAGACTTAGATCAGTATTACTGTCCCTCTATGGCTGTTGAACTTCTTCTGTAGAGGCAGGGTTTCCAGAAATGTTTGGAGTAACCAGAATCTCGGATGTTGTTGGAACACTTGTTCTAACTTTAATAGGAGATTTGGAACCAGTTAAACGAGTTCGCTTTGTCCATACTGGTTTCGATTCTGGAGACAAAGACAGTTGACTCGTAAGCCTCCACGAACGACAGGGTTTCAATTGACTTTCTTCCACGATTGCGGATTACTCGATCAACTAAAATACAAAAAGGGGAAGTATTTTTCCGAATTAAATGAATTTTAGACGCTTTAGACACAACTTGTTTTTTCAATTTTAAAGAGTCGAGAAAAAACAAAAGATGACTCTAGTCTCCTTCGACTTTAATGAGCCTGAAGTGACAAGTGCTCAGATGGACCTTTTCCGTTAAGGAGTCTGAAAAGGAACGAAAGGGACTGCTCTGGAGATCTAGGTAGAGGGTGTGCCAAACCAATCACAAAACTGCAGAATACGTTTTACGGTACGACAGTCAATCTTCCCGAATGTTGTGCTCAGTGCATTGCGATCAGTAGGGCGGCCGACATGGCTTCCTATGGATAAAAGGTTTTAAGCCTATAAGGGTCTCCCAATATATACTCGACGGTATGTGGGAGACCAATCCGTACTGGCACTTATCGTCTCACAGTGGAGGAATCACCCAACCATCAGTGAGGACAACAGTTACCAGGCTTTACGACGTCGGAACACGTCTCTAGCCTAGACCTCTATGTTGTGCGTTAAGTTCCAAAGTGTTGTTAGATTCATTTAATTTATTTTAAGTTGATCTTTCTTAGAAGTTTGCCTTTTTGGATCACCACGAGATGTAGATGTAATTCCTAAATGCAATCTAAAGATGATAAGCAAGCATTTATCTCTTTTCAACAATGAATATCCTAGCTACAAGGGGAAAAGAAAGACACAATCTTTTCTCAAAGAGAAAAGATCACACTGTAGAATCACTTTTCCTAAATCAAGCCATACAAACTATCAATATGCAAATGCACATATACATGTATTTGTTTTCACTTTCTTAATATTGATGCCTAAAAAGAAAGTTGATGTACAAATTTGAATTTGCTTTCAAGTGAAAAACACAAACAAGCTTCTTTTTCGAAATCAAAAAGGTAGAGAAGATTACGACACTTTATGATTTTGAAATAAACACTCGTTTCGACACTAGAAAGGGACAAATTCAAACCAAAGGCAAAAGTAAAAAGTATAATCAACTGTCAACAGCAAAGAAACTTTCTCCTAAGATCAAAATCGACACTTACGACAGATCTAAATCTAAGGACGACAGTATGACTATTCTACTTTTCAATGGAAAACTGTAAATGATGTAACAAACACACAAAGAACATCTACAATCTTTTTGTACAAAGGAGGTGGAATTAAGGCAAAGAAAAGGGGTTTCAGACAGGTACACACACTGATAACAGGCTGCAAAAATCAAAGATAAAACTAAACAAAAATGAAGCAAAGAACCTCAGCTGCACAGGGCAAGGGCTGATCAGCGCACCTTTTGCACAGAGATACTGAATTGCAGCGCAGGTAACCCTCTCAGGACCTGCGTTGAAATGCAGAACCTCTTCACAGAGCCTGCGCTGGGGCAGAAACGAGACTTCTATCTGGGTTCTGGGTCATGGTTTGCAGTTTAATCTATGGTTTTTGGCCGAGTAAAAGCAATCAGTAAGGTACAATTAGAGGGATGATTTAAAGGAGGACTAAGAGCTATCACAAAGGGAAATTAGAGCATTTGTGGATCAGCTGTTCAAATCATAAACAAATCCAGTGGGTGGATTGAAGTAGCAGCTACTTTGCATTTGATAATGGCAAATGCAGTTCGATTGCTACTTCTGTGTTTATGAAGCAAACAACAAGAGAAACACAAACAAACTAACTAGACACGATCCCCAACGGAGTCGCCATTTTGTTGTTGAGAAAAGTATCTACTCAGAATGCCCCTATCCCACTCTAAGGTGTGACAGTGCCTTAGCAACAAACAAGGAAAACTACTTTCATATTCTTCTTTATGAAATGTAAATGAAGAGGAAGGATGAACGAACCTGTGTCTTGCGCTAGTTTGTTGATCCAATCGCTCTCCTCTTTGACAGCTTCCAGCTACCTGCTCCCTTACTTGCCCAGCTTCACCAAGTTCCTGCAAGATCACAGAAGAGGAAAACTACACAAAGACATAGATTTACATTCATAAATAGCTCAGGATCAGATTTAAGCTAAACATGAAAATATAACAAAACATCATTGATACACAAGCATGTAGGAGAAACTCAAATAGTTTTATTGATAAAACAAGAAGATTTAGGAGGAGATACAACCAAGTGAGTCCTGATCCAGCATCTACCTCCCAGCAAAGGAATCCCTTCTTCACCTCCAACAAAGCATAAATCACCCAATACACTAATCTCAATCTCAAAACCAACAACAATTCTCTGCAAAGTACAAAATTCCAGCCTCCGGATCTCTGGGATGAGGGATCCATATATAGATGTAAGCAGAGAGGATGAGTCAGCTTATGTTTTGACTTGTGGCTTCTCTCTGTCAGTTCTTGCTTCCACTTGGAGACTAAGAGCCTCTTACTCATCCTTGGTCGAACTTAGTGAGGCAAGTGTCATTGAGGAAGATTTTGGAAGCTTCCATTGTCTGTCCACCTCGTGGAATGACACTGCCATTTGGCATTTCCCGCTCAGCACACCCTGGTAGTGCATTTAGGTGCGTTGCAACGCACCTAGCTAGTGTACTGGGGTGCTATGCAACGCAGGTAGCTAGTGGAGCAGCTGAAATGATCCTGATTTGACTGGTTATGAGTAGTTTCTGGTGGATAACTTATGGGAGAAGCTGTAATCGGTTGACCTTGTTCCTCTAGGGGTAGGAACAACACTTTTAGGGACTTCAGATCCCTTGGATTATGGACATTTCAGGCTTAGAACTGTAAGGCACAAAAATGTCTATAACATCCAGCCTAAGGCTAAGCTTAATGGTTACCCTCTCATCCTTGGGAGGCCATGGTTGGCCATAGTTGATGCTTACATTAGCTGCAGAGCTAGGAATATGACCATCAAGAATGGGCATATCTCCAAATAGTTAGTCCTTTACTCTCCTTCTCAACCTACCCTAGAGCATGATTTACCTTTATGGTTAGAGGAGGAGGAAGAGGATGAGGTTTAATCTGCCCAACTTTATACTTTTGAAACAACCATAGGAGGAGGACTACAAGGTGAGGATGATTTAAATGAACACCTGCTCCAAAGTCCAACTCCTAGTTCATTGCCATTAGAAGAAGAAGTAAGGGAAACCTAGAAAAATCATACAATTGACTTATCCTTGGCCAATTTCAACCCACCACGTTTCAAAACCATAGAATTTGGCCCAGAGAAAGCTCTGAACATCGATTTGTCTCTTTCTGCTTAGAAGAGGAAAAGATATGCAACATGTTGAGAGAGAACTTAGAAGCCTTCGCTTGGAGTTATAAGGAAATGAAGGGAGTACACCCCTCAGTGTGTACTCACCACATATACATCAAAAAAGGTTGCAAGCTAGTCAGGAAACCATAAAGGAGGATGAATCCAGCTCTTAAAGATAGTCAAAGAAGAACTGCAAAAACTGCTAGATGTCGGATTCATTTACCCTATCTGAGATAGTGAGTGGATCTCTCCTTTAGTGTTAGTTCCCAAGAAAAATGGTAAGTGGAGGATTTGTGTTGATTATAGGGAGTTGAACAAAGCCACAAAGAAGGATCATTTTCCCCTACCCTTCATTGACCATGTGCTAGATGGCCTCGCAAGGAAGAAGTTTTTTTCCATCCTAGATGGATTCAATGGGTACAACCAAATCCAAATCTACCCAAAAGACTAGGATAAGACCACATTCACCTATACTTGGGGTAATTTTGCCTATAGGGTCCTTCCTTTTGGCCTATGCAATGCTCCTGCGACTTTCTAGAGAGCAATCTTTAGTATTTTTGTTGAATTAGTACATGATGCTGTGGAAATCTATATGTATAACTTTACAACATATGGCTGTGATTTTCAAGAAGCCATGACTAAGCTAGGCAAAGTACTGCACAAATGCATTGAAATGAACCTATCTCTCAGTCCATAAAAATGTGAATTTTTAATGACTAAATGGACCATGCTAGGTCATTCAATATCTCAGTAAGGAATGTAGGTGGACCCAAACAAAATAGAAATCATCTAAAGGATCCTAGCTCCACAAAAGCAGAGATACATTAGGAGTTTCTTAGGGTTAGTTGGATACTACCGAAGGTTCATAAAGGACTTCAGCAAGTTGGCCTCTCCTTTGTTTGGGTTGTTGGCCAAAGATTCTGAGTTTATATGGTCAAATAGATGTCATGAGGCCTTAGACATTCTAAAGGGTAAGTTAACCACTCCATCAATCCTTAGAGGCCCAAACTGGGCCCTCCCTTTTCATATTCATGTTGATGCCTCACATAGAGCCATAGGAGCAATCATAGGTCAGGAAGAGGGGAAATTTCCCTATGCCATCTATTTTATCAGTAAGAGCCTGTCAAAGGCTGAGCTAAATTATTCTATGACCGAAAAGGAACTCCTCGCTATTGTGCATGCATTAAAAAAAAATTGGCATTACATTATAGGCTATCAAGAATTTGTTCATATTGATCATGTTGCAATGAAATATTTAATGAACAAAATAGATGTGAATGCTAGAATTATAGGATGGTTTCCTTTATTACATCACTTTGATCTAACTATTGTTGATAAACCTGGTAAGGAAAATGTTGTTGCTGACTTTCTATCTAGGATGAATTTGCTTGCATGTGAAGCAGGAACGTGGATGACCAGTTACCAGATGAGCATTTGTTTGCTATTTCAATTCTCTCCCCATGGTTTGCTGATATAGCAAACTATTTGGTATCAGCACAGTTTCCACCAAAATTGCCCTCCAAAGAAAAGAGAAAGATAGTCAGAAAGAGCATCCCCTTCACTTGGATTGGGAGAAATCTGTTCAAACTTGGCCCAGATCAAAAATTAAGAATGTGTCTAAGGGAAGAGGAAGTCTTTGACATCATTTTGACTTGTCATGATGGGCCTTCCGAGGGTCACTTTGCAGCAAAGAGGACAACATTCAAATTGTTTCAAGCAAGCTATTATTGGCCTACTCTTCATTAGGATGTGAAAAAGTATATTAGTCAGTGTGATCGGTGCTAGAGGTTGGGAAAGCCTACTCCAAGCGATGAAATCCCCCTACAACCTCAAGTGACTTTCTAGCCATTTGACAAGTTGGGCATGGACTTCATTGGGTCTATCAACCCTCCTTCAAAGAAAAAATAGAAAATCATTGTGTGCGGTGATTATTTGACTAAGTGGGCTGAAACCAAGGCAATTAAGGGAGCAACAGAAGAGAAGGTGGCTGAGTTCCTAAGGGAGAATATATTCTACAAATTTGGGTACCCTAGAGAGCTAGTCATAGACCAAGGCAGTCAATTTACCTCCAACATGATCGAAGAACTGCTCAGCCATTAGAAAATGAAGCATAAGACCTCCACTCCTTATCATGAAGAAGCTAATGGGAAACTGGAGGTGACCAACAGAGCACTGGAGAACATCTCAACCAGGGTAGTGAGCAGCAACAGGAAGGATTGGGCAGAGAGACTAGTTGAGGCCACCTAGGCCTATAATACAACATGGAAGATCACCACTGGATATACACCCTATGAGTTGATCTATGGGAAAAAGGCTTTTCTCTCCATTCAGTTTGAATATAACAGATTGAGGATGGCAGCCCAACTAGATTTGGATCTCAGTCAGCATAGAAAGAAAGGTTGTTACATTTGAATGGCTTGGATGAATTCAGAATTCAGACCCTCCTACATAAGAGATAGTTCAACTTCAGAGGAAGATCTAGCATGAAAAACACATTAAGGAGAAGCAATTTCAAGAGGGAGACTGGGCATTGTTATATGATTCAAGGTATAAAGACTTCAAGGGAAAGCTAAGGACAAAATGGCTCGGACCTTATGTGGTGGAAAGATGCCATGACAATGGTTCAATGCAAATCAAAACTATTCATGAAGAATCCATTCCATTGCTACTTAATGGACACCGATTGAAAATGTACAAGAGGCCTTTATCAAAGCAAGAGTTCATAGAAAATATCAATGAGACAATTATGATGGTGGAGCAAGTTCCAGTTCCTCCCTCATTAGGACACTGAAAAACAAAAAAGAATAAGGATTCAGGTGAAAACCTCCATGAGGCGCCTGAGTCTGGTCTTCGGGTTGAAAACCTTGTGAGGTGGCCCAGGGATGAAAAAAATGACAAAGTGTAAGAACATCCCTGGATGAAAACCTTCCTTGAGGCGCCCAGGGCAGATATCTAGGGTGAAAACTTCTCTGAGGAAGCCTAGGTGTTTTTTTGAAAAAAAAAATATAATAATAATAATTAGAAAAAAGCATAATTGTTATTTGCAGGTGGGTGAAAAAGACAAGCAAGGAGCAAAGAGAAGATTCAAAGGTAACCTTGCATCACATATATTCATCTCCTCCACTCCTTACCATGCATACCTCCATCAATTCGGTTGTTTTTCACTTCATTGCTTCAATTTAGGTGAAGATTGTCTTTTCTACAGAATCACCTCAACCATTACCATCATCCCTGCATCCAGATACACTCCTACTCCCTCTGTCCATTCATTATAGCATCCTCATAGCACTAGCCAGCAACATGATCAAGAAATTCTAAAGGAGACACCAAACATTACCAAGTAGAAATCCAAGAGCTCCATAGTAGCAACAACACAAAATCCTCATTCACAAACACCTGCAAAAGCTAATAAACCATTGGCAGATAGCATAGGAGGAAGAAGAATGACCATCAACAACACTTCTGATCTTTAAGAACTGTAGCATGGCATCCAAACCATAGGTAAGTATCCCACTCACTCACCCATACGCATCATTTGATAAAAAGTTGTAAAGGTTAAGAGGTAGGTGGTTTATAAGTCAAAATATGGAAAAAAGGAAATTCTTTAATAAGTGAAAAGAGAATGAAAGAGTCCATAGATACAGTATTGTTATGACAACTATTTGAAAATTCTTGAAGAATGAAGACTTGGGGGTAGAAACACCAGTTCACCAAAGACTCAACATACCCTATTTCTTGATGTAATCACTCATAGAATCCAGCAGCAAAGTAAAGGAAGGGAATTCCCAAAATTTGACTCACCATGGTTTGATCAGAATCCTCATTAAGGATGCCTTGCAAAACCTCAGGATCGCTATAACATTGTCAGTCTTTAGAGACTTACCAGCAGAGGATGACATCAAAACCCTCACCTATGATGTTAGTCCTTCTATTAGTAAGGAGGAGGCTAAACAAGAAGAAGAAGAGACAGAGCTAGATGGGGATGAGATGGATGAAGAAGATAATAATACAAAGGAACATGATGAAGTAGAAGAGAAGGAGGATGATTCCAAAACAACAATCAGAAGAAGGAATTGAAACAAATGATAAACAACAACAAGAGGCCATCCATTGTAGGATGTCAACTAAATCCTATGTTCATTACCTCAAAGAAAAATAGCTGCCATTTCAGATTAAAACACTAGCACAAATGAGCACCATGCCATTTCAGGACTGCAGGTAGTTTATTGACCTTTGTGATCAAAGTGTACTAGAAGATAGGGCCAAAATGGCTAAGTTTTACTTGCAAAACATGGCACTCACATACATGAATATTTGGGATCCTAATATAGAGCTAGGAGATCTACAATTAATGGTTTTGGCATCATGGATTAACCATGAGGATTCAAGGGCTACAGATATGAAAATAATATTGGCCAGAGAGAAAAATGAACCTCTTTTCATCAGAGCTGAACAATCAAATCCCATGGCCCTAATCAACACCCATAATCTAATTTCCAATGATCCTCAGTTGGCACCTAGATATCTTGCTACCCAAGAGCAAGCAATTTCGCACTCTGAGAATATGTTTAGGTTGCTAAGAGATGATAATACACATGCCTACTAAAGGAAATGGAACACACAACCACACAGCTTGAATATCATAGAATATCACTCCTCTCAAAGGTTGAGAGAGGCACTCAACAGGACACCTATGTATAATAAATCAATGCAAAGGTTGAAGATCAATTGGATACGCCTAAAACTCAATCCACCACTACTCCTAGGGATGCTAAAAGGGAGAAAAGAAGAAGAAGAAAAGAGGTAGTGGGAATAAGTAGAAAGGAAAGCAGGCTTCCATAAACAAGAAGAGGAGACCACAACAGAAGCATGGGAGGTTAGAGAGGCTACCAGAGCAATGAATGACATGGAAATTGACTAAGTTCCTCAGAGGATGAGCAACGCTTTCAGTAGGGTGGTGATGATGAGCCTCATCATTGGGTAATTATATGGGCTTTAATTATCCTTAATTCACCTCCTAGCTTAGTCAAACCAACTATTCTCACAACTTATTTCATAATTTTGATTATATTTTGTTTATGAGATGAGTTAGAGTTGGATATTTTGCTTTGTAGTCTAATGTGCATATAATGCAGGAATAAAGGATACAAGTGAGGAAAAATGCAGGCATAAAGGATAAAAGTAAGGAACTATGGCGAAGACCTTGGTAAAAACTTGAATAGGACAAGGGAGAGTAATTATAGGAGGTAAATTCTCCTCATCTACTACCCCTCCATTCGAATATTCCTCCATCAGCTCGGAGTGCAGACAACCATCACTTTGAGGACTAGAAGACAACCAAGCAAGGAAAAGGATAGAAACCAATTTATCAGATGTATACGTAGAGAGGCTTATGACCTCATCACGATTTGAACTTCATTTGTAAAAATATGTTTTATTTCTGAGTTACAAAGACTTGCGATAGTTTTCACTGTAATCCATTGTTTTTATAATAAGAATGAGTTTTGTTTAAGCCAGCTCTAAGATAACTCCAAGGGTTGAAGCTCTTGGGTTAGGGCCCAACCCAAGCAGCCACAAATCCTCTTTGTGTACATGTATGCTAGCATAGAGTTCTGTTATGTTTATTTTCTTAAGTAGTTTTATGGATTTCACTGTTTATTTTCTTAAGTAGTTTCACTTTCATTACAACAATATAGCGTAGATCATGCATGGTTTTCCTATTCTTCTATTTCAGTAGCTGCATTTGTTGTAGTTTACTTTCATTTATGCCTTCTTTCAGTTCACATGTTAGTTAGAGGAAAAATATCACTATCATGTTATGCGTAGGTGTCTCGGCCTGATCTTCTCCCTCTGGGACCATGACTTGAGGAAGGGACCCTTCAACAACCCCAAAAACACAAGTTTCTGGTTCTCGCATGGGCTATGGATTTCGTTGCTTAATGCAGTTATTTTTTCACCCACACTGGTTTTCTCTGTCATTTTCATTTGAAACCACCTCCAGCATTCTCATTGTGCATCACTTCCTCATTGTCTGATCACTAACAAACCTTCACAATCACTGTCTGATTCACTATTTTCTCCAACTGCTGCCTCGTGTTGAGTCTTCCACTCACTTTATGAGCTTTAATATCCAGCGTCAATCTATCCCTTGATTCGATGGCTAGTGCATTACCTGATCACGTTATGCACTTTAAGTCCCCACCGTCGATCTTCCTTGCATGATCCGACGATTGTCACTTCACATGATCTCCAACTAGCTTGGTCGATCTCCACCGTTGATCAGCCCAACCTGATCTAATGGCCATCACACAATCTCGTGAGGATTACTGCATGAACGTTATCCGCCAGAGAGCACGTAAGAAAAGTGGTTTTCTCGTGACACATGTCGCACATTAAGGCTAATCACATGAAATTTCGAAATACTACTTACAGCCTAAAGGGCACACGAGAAACTACTTACTGCCTTAGAAACCTGCTCCCTCATTTCTGAACATTTATTTTCCCTGCGATATGATCTCCGTTGTCCATTGTTGTTGGGAAAAGTATCCAATACGGAATGACCCTATCCCACTCTAAGGGTGATAGTACCTCAGCAACAATCAAAGCAAAGCTATTCGAGATTACTTCTTTATGAGATGTAAGAGAGAGGAGAAAGAGATCCACTAACCATTGTCTTCCGCTAATGGTTGATCCAATCTTCTCTCTTTGCTGCTTGCTCCCAGCTCCTTGCTCTTTCACTGGCCCAGCTACACCAAGATCCTGTAAAATGGCAAGAGAGGGAAACTACAAGAAGCATACATTCATAATTGGTTCAAGGATTAGAATAAATCAAATACACAAGTATAGCAATACACCATTGAGACACATGCATATAGAAGAACCTCAAATGCTTTATTAATGGAAGAAGTAAAGTTCAGGAAGTGATACAACCATAAGAGGCCCAATCCAGCATCACTTCCTAGCAGAAAGAAATCTCCTCTTCACCTCCTTCAAGAAAATCACCCAATAGTTCTATACTCAAACCAACAGCACTTCCTTATATTCATAATATTCCAGCCTCCATAGACCTCATGAGAGAGCTCTATATATAGGAGATTTGGAGAAAGGATGAGTCAGCTTGTAGCTGGCATGAAGCTGACTAGTGTCCTCTGCCACTTCAGTTATTCTTCAGTTCTTGAGTCCACTTGGAGGTTCTTGCTTCCACTTGGAGATCTAGACCCTCTTACTCATCACAAGTCGAATTCCCTGATCCAAGTGTCATTTTGGAAGCTTCCTGGGCATTGACACCTTGAAGAATGACTGTGCCACTTGTCCCAACTCGCCCAGCGCAGGTAGCCTTCCTTGCAGTTGACATTCAGCGCAGGTAGACAGTGGGGCTCTTGACATTCAGCGCAGATGCTCAGTGGAGCAGTTGACATGATCCAGAATTAGCTTGTTTTTTAGTGTTTTCAGGTGGAGAACTGATATTTAGTGCTGTGGTTTGTTGACCTTGTTCCTCTAGGGGCAGGAACAACATGTTTAGGGACTTTGGATCCCTTAGATTATTGACATTTCATGCTTCATGCTGTAAGGCACAAAAATGTCTATAACAGTTGCCCCCTAAAGTATGAGGTCGTTTATCGGGTGAAATGCTTTATCAGGAGGATCCGAAGTTCATTCAATCGCTGAGAGGTGACCTGTAATAAAATACAATACAATACATTATTTTTCATTCTGCTTTCATGATCTAGCTGAGGCGGGCATTCCCATGCTCAGCTTTATAAATTCATTTTGGTACATATAACAGACGATCGTCTGATGATAGACTGATAATTCTCTGCTGAAATTATCATCCTTTGAGTAGGATGATCATCTGCTGCAATGATGTACATATCAAATGTCTTTATTTTTCCTGAATATATATCACAGCCCGGATGGATGAAACTAGATCCAGGGTCTTCAAACTCGTTCGATCTTCACTCTAAGTACAAGTCGATCCATGTGAGAAATGCGCTGAAGTCGAACATGGAAAGGCATTGCTTGATTACCGGTCAATGATGTAAACCGTTAACAAGCGCGAGAGGAATCAGCGATAATGATAATGACCCTCAAGGTACGACAGTACAATCCACGTGGTGTGAATAAAGGACTTGGCGTCGAACACCACGCAGAATCTTTCGGTCGAAGGTCATTGATGTATACCTGTCGCCGGAAGTGAGAAACTTGCCATTGAGGCATGCAAGCTTCAAAGTACTGGGGGGGTGTTCCTAGATCAACTTCTTGGATAATGAGCTGAAGTCGACAAGAAGCGATCCGTCAAAGGAGGGCCTTAATGAATCCCACATCAGTGACACGGAACAGAGCTAATGATTTTAGTGGAGGTGAAAACAATCTGTGACATATGATTCAGGGTGGCGGTCATGGATGGATGAAGGATAATGTATGGCAGTGGATGGGACACGGTTGACTCTTTCTGAACGACATCTCTTGAACATATAACGACACTGATGTGATGGATCGGTAGCATTAGCCCAAATGCGAATGGTTTGGCGAGACCATGGTGATGAGGCCGGTGAATGAAACAACCCAACCCGATGTGATACGGAGGAAAAGTGTCATGTTCAAGAGCGACTTGCTACCATTAAAGCTTTGAGGTTCTCCCAATTTTTCCCCAGTCATTTCTGACCAGTACCTCTTTATTTTTGTCAAGCTTGAGGAGGATAACATATGCTTGTCCTATAAACTGCCCTTCGGGCAAGCCCATCGCTATGTTTTAACGAGCCTAGCGATAGGGAAACTCGTTCTCGTCTAAAGACAAGTTTGTCGCTATTTAATGATTTTAACGAGTCTAACGACAAGGAAAACTCAGTCCTTTTCATTTTTAGAGAGTCTGAAAAGGTACAGAAAGTTAACTCCAAAATTCCTTTTTCGTCATCTAATCCCTTAAGTCCGAAAAAGTATAAAACAATACAGAAGGGATGAGTTTTCGATAACTTTAACGAGCCGAATAAAACAAGCGCTCGACCTTTTTGTGCAATAATCCCTCAGGTCCAAAAAGATTAAAATCTAGAGGAGGGATAGCTCTTCCGGTCACTTTAACGAGCTGGAAGGCCAAAACTCGGCAAACTTTTCATATTTTACGAGTCAGATGAAAAGAGCTCAAAGAAGACTCGTCTTTTGAGGAACGAGTGATAAACAGGGATAGCAGCAGATTCCAGGTACAGGTTGGAATTTTCCAATCATGGCAGTGTCACAAGGATGGCTAGGTGAAATCACTCTTCGCAGCTGTTCCTCAAAATGGGTAAACAATCATATGGAAGTGAACGATCGGCCGAATGATAGTGGAGGTGGCGGGTGAAAACACGACCGAGGCTTTTTATGGCTAATAAATTTACGATCACAGTGGTTATTTACCGGGGTATGTTCATTTTTTAATGAGCTTGAATGCTCAATCTTATGTTTATTTTTTAACGAGCATGAACTATGTGCTAAAACTGCTCAGAGATATGTTTGCATGCCCCCAGCATAATAATGCAAATCGAAGTGCACGCCCCCCAAGCTTCATTGCATTCAACTCGGTGGTTGGAATGAAGGTTTTCCTCGGGGATTTGTTTCATTTTTTAATGAGGTTGACACAAGATTAGAACCGTCTTCAGAGTCCAAATCCATCAGACATAGAAGGTTTCATATTCCACTGTGGCCACTTCCGCCAGATTACTTGGGGGCGGTAGGGCAAAAGTACCCATTAAGGCAGGGTCTTTTAGGAGACCTACTCCGATATTTTGGAGCGAATGATTCCTTCCATGGATCATTGGAATGCTTCCCGTAACTTGTGAACTGTTGTGGAGAAAAGTTTGTTGGTCGACGATTGTAATTCCTCCTTGGAAGGGAAATGCAATCTCCCTGAAGTAGGTCGACACAACTGCGGCCATGGCATAGATCCATGGTCTTCCGAGTAGGATGTTTTAATCGAGGTTTCCATCAATTACTTCAACATCAATTACTACTGTTTTGCCCCCCAGTTCAACTTGCAAGTTACTTAAAATCCCGTATGGAGTGTATGATCGTCCATCAAATGCTTTTAACGTCGTTGACGATTTCGACAGGGGTGGTGAGCCTAAATCTTTCCAGCAACTCATCGACATAAGACATGTAGATGCCCCCTCATCAATAATTGTTCGATGAACAGTTTTGTTGAGGGCTTTCACTTGAATAAGGAAAGCTAGTTGAGCTGGTAACTGAGGGTCATATCCTTTATGATCAAAGGTGACAAGATTGGAATCCATTGGGTCAATTCCACCTATTGCTGATAATAAAGCTTGTTCTTGGGAGAAGCAATTTTGCGGTACCTCAAGTGTCGACATAACGGACGGCGATTGGGCCAGGTCCTCTATCTGTGCTATTTTCGCACAAGGATTAAATGTCGATTTGTGTACTGCTCCCTTTTGCGACTTTATTATTGGCTCAGGGACGATGGGTGGCACAACTTCGGTCAAAGTTGTTGTCGAACTACTAGGTTGTTCGTTAGCCTTGTTTTTCGACAGCTTTGGATTCCTGTAATCCTTATTCCTCGTTAAAGCATTATTTTGCTGCTTTGAGGTAGACAACATAAGCACTTGGGATCGGGAAGCATTTTGATTAGCAACCAGATTTTGACCTGGATTAGGAAACGGATCTGTCAATACTGCTGGGGTTTTTGAACTCTTAAACAGTTTCTTAACTTCAGCTATATGTGGACAATCTTTCATCCAATGATCCTCATCGCATATATGACACCCTGCTGGGGGTTTCCTTTTTCTCCCTTTCTTTTTCTTCTTGCCCCCTAGTTGCTTCAGTTGTTTGCCCTTGTCGGTCGACATGGCATTTGCTTCTGAGGCAAGAAGTTCTTCATTTGCATTTTGACTATAAATTTTGTGCTTGCCAATCACGCCATCGCTGGCGTGAGAGTCATTGTTTGATTTAGGAGGAGGAGGAATTGAAAATTCCGGTCTAGGAGCGTCGGGTATTTTGTCATAGAGCGTGTCGGACTGAGTATAAACTAAGTCCAAATATTGTGAACGAGCGATAACTTGCTCCTCTGTTACGACTCCCCCCTTGGCCACATCTTCCGTTATAGCAGGAAGTAACGACTTTATAAACCATTCAGCTAACAGTTGATCGGGAACATATGTTTTCACCATCCTACGACGACGACACCACTCATGTATATGATCAGATATGTGGGTGGTAGTCGTCTGTTTGAAGTTGGTAAGGAGTTCTGTTCCCGTTTCATACCTTATCGGTAATTGAAAATGGGTTAAAAAGGTTGTGGCTAAGGTACTGAAGTTGTCGAACGAAGCTCTAGGCAATTCAATGTACCATTTTGCCGCTGGACACGTTAACGTCCTCTGAAAGAGGCGAAGTCTTATCGAATCATCATTCAGGGTGTTCGATGAACACCATAGATGGAATGTCATCACATGATTCGACGGATCTTCACCCGGATTTCCATTAAATTTAGGAATATCTAACGGAAGTTTATGCGGAATCGCTGGCCACCAAGGGGCATAAGCAATTGGATCATTCGTCAGCCAGTTTAGATCTGGTAATTCTAGAGTTGCTACAAAGGGCAACTGTTGGTTCAGGTTAGGCGAAGCATATCCAGGATAAGATGGTATCGCCTGAGCAATGGGTCTTTGCAGACCAGCATAATGCTGGCAACTTTGACAAGGTTGATGGGCATAACCATTATAGCATGGTTTCCCATTACTTACAAAGACTTGTTGCTCAGGTCCATGATTTGATTGTTGGAATGGCAGTTGTTGAGATTGAACCAGCTCTGGTTGTTGGACCATTTGTTGTTGTCCAATATTGGATGATTGACCAAGATGAGGAGTCATAGTACTTGTTTGAGCCTGAGTCGCTCCAGATAAGGAGGCACTAACCGGAGGTTTTGATTGATTTGTCGAGACAAGAGGTTGTTGTATGGCAACCTGAGAAACTTGGGGTTGACATACAACAGGTAGCGCTTGTACTTGCGACGCAATCAGCATACCAGGTATAGTGGCAACATTCGACACAGGGTGGACTGGTTGCATTGAATATGCAACCCTTGGTTGCTGAGGCAGTATTGGTACCCATCCGATGGATGTAATTCCAGTTTGACCTGAACTTTGTTGTAAATTCCCATATGGTTGTTCTCCGGGGGGGAACAACGAAAAGGCATACTGCCCTCCATATGGTGGCAATCCAGTGCTTAAAGGGTAGATTGGCCTTTGAAGACACATTGGATTAAGTTTTTGAGTTTCAACATAAGAAATACCAGATGATAATCCGGATGAAGAAATAGGAACTAACCATGTCGTCGAAACAGTCTCCGATTGGACTCCAGCTTGTTGTTGACAATTTGCCGGGATAGATGGTATACCAGCGAACATCGTTGGAGTAGCAGCAGGAGGCTCTGCCGCTGCTGTGTCGGATGACACAGTCCTGGATGTTGACGGTTGTTCAGACATATTTAGTCTATCCAAAAGATTTCCTAGCGATTCTACAAGAACTTTGTGATGAAGGTAGACTAACTTCGAAGATCAACGCAGGAATAAAGGGTGATTGTTCCGTTTAAAATAAATTGTTAACGACGCTTTAGACACAACTTGCTTTTTCACTTTTTAAGAGTCGAGAAAAAGCTAAAGATGACTCTAGTCTCCTTCAATGTTTTAACGAGCCCGAAGTGACAAATTCTCGGATGGACTTTTTCAGTTATAGAGTTTGAAAAAAGGCCAAAAGAAACTACTCTAGAGTTCTAGGCAGAGGGTGTGCCAAACTTTTCGCAAAACCACAGAATACGTTTTACGGTACGGGTGGTCGATCTTTGTGAATGCTGTGTTCACTGCATTGCGATTAGTAGGGCGGCCGACACGGCTTCCTAAGGATAAAATATATATGCCTATAGGGGTCTCCCAATATATACGCGACGGTACGTGGGAGCACAAGTCCATATTAGTGCCGCCGACTCTCAGGAGGAATCACCCACCTTCTTCGAGATCGATAGTCGCTACGTTTAACGACGCCGGAACACGTCTCTAGCTTAGACCTCTATGTGTTTGCGTTATGTTTCAAAGCGTTGTTAGGTTCATTCAATATATTTTAAGTTGATCTTTTTAAAGTTTGCCTTTCAAGGTTCACCACGAGATGTTTGATATAAATTCCTAAATGCAGTCTAAGATGATAAGCAAGCTTTTTCAATCTTTTCGACTTATGAAAATCTTAACTACTGAGGGAAAAGAAAGACATCATCTTTTCACACAGATCATAGAGAATACATTAATGCACTTTTTCCCTAAATCAACATGCAAACTTATCAAATGCAAAATGCACAATGCAGGTATTTCTTTTCTCTTTCTTAATGTTGATGCAATACAAAAAGAAAGTTGTTGTATAACTTTGAATTCAATTTCAAGTGAAAGCAAACAAGCTTGTCCAAAATCAAAAGACACCTTAAGATTTACTTGTTTCGACACTAGAAATATATAAATTCAAATCAAATGATGAAAGCAAAAGCTCAATCAGATATGAACAACAAACAAACTAACTCTTAAGATCAAAGCGACACTTATCACATGTCTAGATCTAAGAGGCCACAGCAAGACTAGTTCACTTTCGTTATGGGAAACTGCAAATGATATAAGAAATACACAAAGAAAAAATACAGTTTATTTATACAACCGAGCCGGAATAGTGGCAAGGAAAGTTGGTTTCAGATAGGTACATTGACTGATAACAGGCTGCAAAAACAAGGATGAAAACAAGGCAATAAACAGGAGGGAACCCTAGTAGCACTAAGCAAAATTGGTTCAGCGCAGGTAGTACACTGGCAGTTTGACCTTCAGCGCAGGTAGCCCCTTCGGGAACTGCGCTGAAATGCAGACTGCCTTCACAGTGCCTGCACTGAAGAGATAAACTTTCGTTTTTCTCAGTTTCTGGGTCACAGATTGCTCAACAATTCACAGTTTTTGGCCAAATCAGAAGCTATCAGTCAAGTACACACTAAGGGATGAAAAGGAGGATGAAAAGCTATCACTAAGAGCTATTTAGAGTCCTTGTGGATCAGCTCTTCAAATCATAAACTTGCCCAGAAACTGAGCTAGAGTAGCTGCCCTCTACTTTGCATTTGAAAGATCCAAATGCAGTTCGATTCGGTACTCCCTGTGTTTATGAAATGAATAGCAAAAACACAAACAACCAACAAGATACGATCCCCAGCGGAGTTGCCAATTTGTTGTTGGGAAAAGTATCCAATACGGAATGACCCTATCCCACTCTAAGGGTGATAGTACCTCAGCAACAATCAAAGCAAAGCTATTCGAGATTACTTCTTTATGAGATGTAAGAGAGAGGAGAAAGAGATCCACTAACCGTTGTCTTCCGCTAATGGTTGATCCAATCTTCTCTCTTTGCTGCTTGCTCCCAGCTCCTTGCTCTTTCACTGGCCCAACTACACCAAGATCCTGTAAAATGGCAAGAGAGGGAAACTACAAGAAGCATACATTCATAATTGATTCAAGGATTAGAATAAATCAAATACACAAGTATAGCAATACACCATTGAGACACATGCATATAGAAGAACCTCAAATGCTTTATTAATGGAAGAAGTAAAGTTCAGGAAGTGATACAACCATAAGAGGCCCAATCCAGCATCACTTCCCAGCAGAAAGAAATCTCCTCTTCACCTCCTTCAAGCAAATCACCCAATAGTTCTATACTCAAACCAACATCACTTCCTTACATTCATAATATTCCAGCCTCCATAGACCTCATGAGAGAGCTCTATATATAGGAGATTTGGAGAAAGGATGAGACAGCTTGTAGCTGGCATGAAGCTGACTAGTGTCCTCTCCCACTTCAGTTATTCTTCAGTTCTTGAGTCCACTTGGAGGTTCTTGCTTCCACTTGGAGATCTAGACCCTCTTACTCATCACAAGTCGAATTCCCTGATCCAAGTGTCATTTTGGAAGCTTCCTGGGCATTGACACCTTGAAGAATGACTGTGCCACTTGTCCCAACTCGCCCAGCACAGGTAGCCTTCCTTGCAGTTGACATTCAGCGCAGGTAGACAGTGGGGCTCTTGACATTCAGCGCAGATGCTCAGTGGAGCAGTTGACATGATCCAGAATTAGCTTGTTTTTGAGTGTTTTCAGGTGGAGAACTGATATTTAGTGCTGTGGTTTGCTGACCTTGTTCCTCTAGGGGCAGGAACAACATGTTTAGGGACTTTGGATCCCTTAGATTATTGACATTTCATGCTTCATGCTGTAAGGCACAAAAATTTCTATAACATCCATCTCTTGAATTCACCTGCGCGATAAGATCTCATCCATTCATCACTCCTGTTAGCTTCATTTGTCCATCTCTTGACTTCACCCGGGTGATTAGATCTCGACCATTCATCTCCTGTTAACCTTGTTCATTAATCCCTCGTGAC
This sequence comes from Pinus tabuliformis, assembly GCA_031772625.1. Lineage (NCBI taxonomy): Eukaryota > Viridiplantae > Streptophyta > Pinopsida > Pinales > Pinaceae > Pinus > Pinus tabuliformis. Next base: position 2,011,644,058 of record CM062818.1, on the reverse strand, counting down.
ACGATCTCCATCATTCATCTACTTTGTTACCTTGTTCGTCCATCCATTCACTTAATCCTTGGCGATAAGATCTCCACCGTTCATTCTGTTAGTTAACCCTATTCGCCCATATATCTACGCAACCTCCTACAATCCAATCTCTGTCGTTCATTTTACTTTCACCCAACTGATCCATCGATTCTTATGCACTGTTACTCCATCACATCCTCCTTTCACTAATTTCACCCTTCGACTGCTCTTTCGCTTGAAATCTGAGTTAGTTTAGTTCTTTGTTTACACCTTATTGTAGTTTTTATCCTCTTTACTTCTTCAACTTAGATAATTAGCATTAGATTAGTGTTAATTTAGCAATTCTTCTTAACATAGCTATTTGGATGGTTAGTTATGTTATGGTATGGTTTAGCATTTCATGTTGTTTTCTTCAATACTCCAGTAGAAGTAGCTCTCCCATAGGATAGATTTGCTCTTCTTCCATCAAAGAGTTAAACTTCTTCTAACCCTATATAAGTCTAACTTGGAACCCCTAGGGTCTCTTTCCAGATGAGCAGTGACAACAGGCAATACCTTCACTTTTACTTCTATGTATAGCTTAATCACCTCCAAGTTTGTACGAACCCTGAGTTGGTAAGTAAAGCTGGTAGCCCTGGGAGTTGCAGCATTCTTGTTACAATACCTAGGCTCATCAACAATCTCATCAATTTTGAACTCATTGATAAGTGCTCTCAAAATCCTATTGAACCAAAAATCAACAACCCTTGATATAGTATTAATGATTCTCTTGAGCCGTTGTATCAAATTAAGTTTCCACTCTTTAGGTTCGTCACCTTTGAAAAATGTCTTATGCTCAACTAACTTACAAAATCCTATCGATCCAAAAATCAATAGCCCTTCAGATAATATTATCGATTCTCGTGAGCCATTGTATCAAATTGAGTTTTGAGTCCTTGGGTTCATCACCTTTGAAAAAGGTCTTATGCTCAGCTAACTTAGATATCCACTCAAGCAATTCAGTGTGGAATGAACCAAAGAAAATCTTGTATTGATCTTCGAAGATATGTCTCTACAACCAAGCTTTAGTTGATAAATGTGGGTTTCTATTCTCTTTTTCTGTAAATTCTCTTTCTTTATGTTCGACCCACTCTTGGAGTTCTTTCTTTCATGGACGCCAAATCATATCCCTTTAAGGAGATCCCAGTTCCGATAATGGAACAATTTGCTTGCGGGAGGGGGATTGACCTAGGTTCAGAGTGTGATGCATACCAACAAAACCCTCAACTACTGGCCCTTTTGGAAACGACCTACAAGAAAATCGCAGTCTCACCCAAAGCAGTTATGGGAGGCTGCCAAACTAGGCTTCTACAACCGAAGGGATATCTGAACAATGGCGTCATGTATTTACTTCTAGTCTATACAGATTGTATAGCTTCAAATGCATAATAACTTCACACATACCATTAATTTAAAAAAATCTCATTAAACACAAATTCTAACCACTAACTGTATATCTTACAGTTCCTCACATAATTAAGTGAAAATCATACATAATGATACTAACAACAACAAATATTGAACATAGAATGATATAACATTATTCACAACAACTTCTTCTTTATTAATATAAGTCTTCAATACATATACGTCTTCGACCTGTGCACCCAGTTGTAGGTGGTGTGTGCACTCAGCTGCAAACTCTTTTAGGCCTCTACGGATTCAGATGTAGAGCCTTCCCCAAAACTATATACTACTGACACGAATAGAGAGATTCAATTCACTTATAATATTACATAACATTACATTACATTACATGATTACAAAGTATTACATCTCCTTAAATACATTTCATCTTTATAAAAACCATGTCCCACATACCATGGATCCACAAAACAAGGACTAATACCCGATACCCATTACTAAGTAGGGGCTTTATCCCATCCCCGAAGCCCTAAAAGTCTGTGCGATGATTATATCTTTGCCATCTCTGCATGGTCTGCTCCTTATTTTGCAGGGTATTTTACCCAAAACTGGGACCAAGATGGGCCATGCCCAACACTCAATAAAGAATTTCAAATTTTTTTCAAAGCACATGGCATTCTTCATCAATATTATGTTCCCTACACCACTATGAAAAATGGTGTAGCCGAATAAAAGAATAGAACACTTATGTAGATGGGTAATTCCATGATTCATTCCAAGCACCTTGGTTGATGTTCGATTCTCCGATTTTTGTTTGAGGGAGGGTGTTGGACTTTCACACTTACCTCATTGGGAATCGATCACATGGACTAATTGAAACTCTGGTATCCACCTCGGGACCACTAAGAAGGTAATGGTAATGATTTGGAAGGTACAAAACCCGTAGGAATTAGTGGTTGTAGGGTCGATCCCATAGTGGCAGTAGTCCACATGATTAATTACCAATGAGGTGAGTGTGAAAATGAAACACCCTCCCTCAAATGAAAATCAGAGAACTCAACCTGGGCCAAGGCTCTAATACCATGTAAGGGCATTAAAATACCCAAGGATCAAACTACAAATATAAACAATCCTTCTACCAAGAGGTCAGTAGATGAAGAACAAAGAGAAACACACTTCATTACTTTAGAAAATGAGCTTTACATGAGCCTAATTTATAGGAACAATATAAGCTTCTAGCAATACGTAGAAGATAAGACTGATGACTCAATAGATAAGGATAACACTGACAACATAGCTGATAAGATCGCTACATAATCTTACAAGTTTCAATATTTATTGGAACTCGAACAGGTTTTTAATATATCTATAGCATATGATTTTTCCTTTCAATGATTCATTTTACAAATATTTAATTAAATGAAATATTAAAAAAGGTTGGAGTAGGATTCTCGCTTCTTTGTGTTGAATTGCATTGTAGTTTATTTTTAACTATATGGTTATTTTCATATTTGTTTTGGATTCACATTATTTTATTATTATTATTATTATTATTATTATTTTATTAGAGACTTGGCATACTTACACATCCCCCTCATACTAGGTTGTAGAAAGTGCCTCTTAGCGCAATTGGTATTATTTTTTTTGTGACCATGGGAATCGACAACTAGGTTGGTTTCATAGTCATGTAACATAAGGGCGATGCCAACTGCTACCATTATAACCCATAGGTTTGTACATATTCCGCTTCCAGGTTAGTTGGGGGGATTTGTAATCTAATTAATTTGATCATAACACTTCAAATTACATAAGCTTGCGAGTCGAGCTTAGAGGTTTCATTCTTGTTATGTTAAATTTTAATGGTATTTTAAAATAATTTTGGTTTATTTAAATTACTTTAGTCTAGTTTAATTTTATTTTTAATTAAAATTTACTTTAGCTCAATTATAGTTTTTTAATGAAAGACAACAAAAAAATTAAACTGAAAAAATAAAATTTAAGTTAATGACATATGATTTAACTAACAATTTTAACTTATACTATGTGGAAAACCTCATATTGGAAAAAACAATAGGAAAAGGGATTAGTAGATTTTTCATTGCAATAACATTGAAAACATATTACATTTCCCTATCTTCTTATTTCCTTTTGACACACTTATTTTTTACTAACACAACTGTAAGAAATTGACTTTATTACAATACCACAGGACAATACCATGGGTTATGTATACCATTAGTGTGGACAACTTTGACTTTGATTTCATCTCATACCTAACAATCTACCACTTGACAATAAATAGAATAGTGAACCTTTTTGGCATTATTTCTCTCTCATTGTTACTAATTCTTTCCCAAGATTTATTTCATCATGTTTGCATTACTCCAACAAAGATTCTATAAAGCTCCTATTTATCCCTTTGCAAGATATGTGTTAACATATCAGCCAAATTTTTTCAGTGTGTGTAATAGCCATGGGTTAAAAGTTCATGTAATAAAGTTAATAAAGAGAAAAGAATAAGACAAAGGTCATGGGACACATATTCTAAGTTGAATGTTGAGAAAACACATCCTAGTGGGTGTCACTTTACGTTTATTATGGGTAAGGAAATTGGCAAAGGAATTGACATAGGAAAAGAGGCATTAATTGGAATTTTATTTATGAAAATAAAGGAAAATACGAGAAAAGGGAAATGAAAGGTTAAAAGTTTACATGAGAGGAAAATTCAAGGAAAAATAGAGGAAAATGAAGAAAATAGAGGCCTCAATGATAAAAAAGGCTTCTGAGGATCAGTTCACTAGTTTTGTTAGTTGAGTTTTTGTCAGTTTGGCTTTGGAATTAGTTTTAGAGAGAGAATAGCACCAAGAGGAGAAAGAAAGCAAGTAGGCAAGAAACGAAAGGCAAAGGAATGAAAAGGAAAGAAAAGGACAAGCAAGGAAGGTTAGATCAAGCAAGTTTAGTAGGAGGACTCCCTAGGTAACAAGTTGCATGTTTGATTCCTAGTTGATGTGTGAATGCATGGTACATGCATTGGTTTATTTGGTTCATTTTTGTCATTAGAATTGGGTTCTCCTGGTTTGAAAGTGGTTTTAGTTTTTCATTTCCATTTCTTGGATAGCCATGGTGTGATGTGATTATTTTCTTGGTTGAGCTTTAGATTTCCATAAGGATTGTGAAATGGATGAGGCGGTCTCAGGAAAAATCCCAAGGTTTGCGGGTAAAGTTTGTTTAATCCATGGGAAGCCCTCGACAGGTGGGTGGAGACAGGAAAATTCCTCAAGGTAATGGTGAAGAAAATATGAGGCATCCAAGCTTGTTTTGGGCTTTGTGATATCTTGACCAATTTTTGTGAGATCATGGCAACTTGAGGGTAAAATTTGTTTAATCTCTTGGAAACCTTGGTTGTTTATGCGTTAAGATCCCACATTAATGCTTAATTAATGGCACAGAGGTGATTCACTGAAAGAAAGGTTTGGTTGAGCCCAATCTATGGATGGGTTGTACATGGAAGTCCTTGTCTTGATTGGAATTTCCAGAAGTTAATAAGAGTTGTTTTCCTATTGTAATCTATGGGCACTTGTACTTGATATTATGATGATTTGACGATTGTTATGCCATGGCTAATAATTTGATTATATGTTGGTTATAAATTTTTGTGGTGAAATCACAACACCCCCATTTTTAACATATTATTTCATAAGAATAACGGGACCCTTTTCATAAATTTTGGTTGAATCACCTTTTAATATTCTCTTTTGGTTAACTATCTCACAATTTGGCAAGTTTTTTTATTTCTTTGGATTTTTCTTTTGATTGCTTCTTTACATTCGATTTTTTGTTAGCTTTCCATTGGTTCTCATTTCATCTCATTTGGATACACAATTTTCAAATAGGGCTCATTCGAAGTTCGATAATTTTAATCGTCTCGGCTAGAAAATGTACAAAATTTATATTATTTTAATATTTATAAATTAATTAGTTATTAATTATAAATATTAATTTTTAATTAATTTTTATTAATTCATTTTTTTTTATTGAGAATCCTACAAAACCACCGCAGTGGAGATTGTAGAACAATTAAAATAATATTTTATTAAATTTCAAAAGCGAATTAAAATTCCAAATTATTCGCACTTTCGAAATCCGAAAATCCAAAAATTAAAAATAATTATCATTTTTATGTAAGCGAGACTTTGTATTACAAAGTCATTGTATTTTATAGAAAAAAAACTCGCTCCACGCAGCTCTCCTCTCCTCCATCTTTCCTTTCCTCATCTAACCACACTTTGGCCGCTTCCCATTTTATGACTTCAACACATGGTAACTCTTATCTTTAAATCCTCGTGAAATCTTATGACTCTTGAAAACCTTATCTCTTGTCCCATATCAAGCCCTTTCCATTTACCCATTTTTAAGAATACCTCACTCCTCACACTTGAGGATCTCGGACTCTAAATACTTCCTTCAAAACTTTCTCGAAATCCATATATCTCCCTTACTCCACCTTATGACTGCCCTCTCGACTCCATACTTTATTACCTCCCCTCAACACCTTTTCTCATTTCGGAACTTCGTTTCTAATTAACTCTGAAATCCTTTTCTTCCGAAATCCCTTCACTGTAGAACGTACAACTCCCACTAAACCACTTCACACTTAGCGATTTTTTAACATATTTTAATGATGTTTTAATAAATTTTATTTAATATTTTTTAAAATGATTTTTTAATTTAATAAATATACAATTACGTTAAATAATTAATATTTATTGTCTGGTAAATAATTAAAATTTAATTTTAGCATTGGTATATTATTAATTAATCTAATAATTGAAATTAATTAATTGTAAATATATGTTTAATTAAGAATTTATTAATTTAATTTAAAATCAGAATTTTAATTACAATTTCTTAATTTTGGTTAAAATATGTATTTTTTTTTTTTGAGAATTGTGATAATTTTAACATTTTATTTTTGGAAAGGCATATATCAATATTTACTTGACCAAATGAAGCTCATAATATCTGGCTGAAAAGCGAGACTGAGGAGAATAATGTGGTAATGATAAATTTAACAGATTCAATTATTTATTAACCTAGAAATTCAGCAAAACACAAAGCGAAAAATTTGCAACAATAATTGGTTTTCCAAATTTGATTTGGGAAAATTTCATTGGATTGGGAAAATTGTTGTCATTAATCATTCTCTAGTATTGATTCAAAGGATAATCAAATCCGTTGGAAGCAATCACATCCTAGATTTATTTGGATTTTATTGGTTTTAATTTAGCAAGTTCATGAGAGTTGGTTTTTCCATATTTTTTATTTTCATTTTAGTGTGCAATTTAATTTAATTTATTTACTTTTTGATTGTTTTGTGATAGGAAATCAGTTGGAGAAGTTCAGATCTGAGACATTTTGGAGCAATAGAAAGAGACGAGTAAAGGAGGAAAATGTGGAATTTGCAGCTCTAATTCACGATCTAGAAAACTACTCTCAACATTTCTCTATTTTGGAGATTTCTTGTAATTAATAAATAACAACTTTGAGAATGAGGAATGGATTCCTCTTCTCTACAACTAGAGGCTCTAAAAGCACTATTGTATTAGGGTCACAGGGGCTTCACTCAATGAACCTCTCACATAGCGCATGCGTTCATGACATACTAAAAAATACCCTTAATTTGACTACATAGTGGAAAATACCTCTAAAAATCACATTAATTAACCCCCTACCAATACAAACCCAATACACCTTCCCAATTTAAGAAACCCCTACTTCACTACATATTGTAGGTATCCATTTTTTCGTTAACATTTTTTATACCCCTTTATATTTTTTCATTAACTTTGAGCTCCATTTTTTTATACCTGCCAATATAAAAAACCTTTACCCCCTATTATATGCTCAATATATTATGTCAGCTTTTCCTCAATATAAATCCCCCAATATGAATGCACGTGGTATGGTATTTCTCCCCCACTAAAGCTCCCATGATTAGGGTATCATAGTTGTAGGTGAAGGGAATAATTATAGACATATTTGGGCATTTCAACCCCAATCACATATGTCCATAAACCAAGGGCTTCTAAGCCCCTAAAAGTGTTGTTTCATATCCTAAAGGAACAAGGTCAGCTGATTACATCATCTCCCAAAAGTAATCCATGAAAGACTACTCAGAACTGGTCAAAACTGGGCCATACAGACTGCTCAGTGCTAAGGGTGCGATGCATCTCATCTTCCTCATGCAAAAAGTGCTATGCATACTGAAATGCCCTTCGATAGGGTGCGATGAGCGAGAGCAGACAAATGGCAGAGGCAGTTGGCTAGATGGAAACCCAGAGAATCTTCTAGAAACTGCCCATTTGACACTTTCCTCTCTGAATTCGGCCAGTGATGAGTAAGAGATCATGAAATATACAAGTGGAACCAAGAACTATCAGAGAGAGGACACTAATCAAAATCCCAGATGCTGACTCACCCACCTGGAAATATCTATATATGGATCCCTCATCCTAGAGATCCAGAGGCTGGAATTTGTATTTTGTAAGGAAGTGTTGTTGGTTTCTCTGTGCAACATTGTATTGTTGGGTGATCTAAGCTTTTCATGAGGTGAAGAGGGCTTTCATGCTGGGAGGATGGCGCTGGTTCAGACCAATGGGTTGTAATCCTCTCTTCTACTGCTTCTATCAATAAATCTATTTGAGTTTTATTCCATATTCCTATATATCTCTGAATCTCGTATTGATATATGCATTTGTATGGTTAATATACATCTGATCCTATTTTTTTTATGGTTATAGATCTCTATGCTTTGATGGTATTATGCCGCTTTTTCTCTACAGGTGTTCTTTGAAACGGGACAAGTAAGGAAGGAGTGGTGAAGCTCTGTCAAAGGAGGGAGGAAACAAGCGAGGAGCCAAGCAAAAGACTGAGGTTGGTACTCTGTGCTTCTATCTAATCTATCTCTCATAAAGGAAAACATAAGTAACTTTAGTTTGTTTGTTTCTAAGATAGCTACTCATCTTAGTGGGACTAGCAACTCTGAATGGACACTAGTTTTCCCAATAACAAAATGGCGACTCCATTGGGGAGTGAATAGCTTGTTTGCTTGTTTCTATTTGTTTGTTTTATAAACTATAGACGGAGCATGAAGTTAAGCCAGCTAGCCTTCAAGCTGCTTTTGCTATGCAACTGCAAAGTAGATCAACGCTACTTCAGTCAATCTTCGGGTTAGTTTATGAAGTGAACATCTAACTTGTGAACAGCCTAAGTGCCCTAGTGGTAGCTCACGTAACCTTATTAGATTAGCTCCTATGCTTTGTGTTTACAGCCTATCATTACCTTAGCTTAAATCCCTGAACTAAGTTGCAAAATGTGAGAAAACACCAAGCTCAGTTTCTTCCCTGGACCATCGCAATATCTCTCATTGGCGGTCTAGATGCATCACACCTTCCCTATGCTGCAGGTGAGATACATCCCTGTTTCCCTGTGTTACAGGTGCGATGATTAGGTAAGATTGTTTCTGCCTCCAGATTTTGATTTTCTCTTCATTATCTTCAGCTTTATTCAGTAATTTTGCTGTCTATTATCAATGTATCATTGTTGAAACTCCCTTCCTTTGCGTTATTCAGCCTCCATTATTCAAAGAATTGTCAATGTTTTTTATGTATTTTTCGTCATTTACAGTTATCCTTTGTAAACAGTAGCTTAATCGAACTGCCGTCTTTTGATTTGAAAGTGTCGCAAGTGTCATTTTCAGTCAAAGAAAAGAATCTCCTTCTTTTTGATAGTAGATTAAACTTTTTCAATTGTATTTGATTTGAATTAATAGTATTTCAAGTGTGAAAAGTAGTTTTCAATTCGAAATCACAAAGTTTCGTCTTAGTCTTCCTTTCGTTTTTTGAAAAGAAAATTTTTAGTACTGTCGCTTTGAAAGAAAATAGTTCAGATCTGTACTTAGCATTCTTTTTGTCATTCACACGTCAAGAAAGTGAAGAACAAATACATGCATATGCATTTGCATTTAGACTACATGCAAAAATTGATTTAGGAAAGTGCATCTTAGTGTGTGCTCTCTGCTCTATGTTGAAATAATTTTACTTCTCTTTCCTTAGTAGCTAGGATTTTGATTGTAAAAAGAAAATAAATGGCTGTTTATCATCTTAGATTGTATATTTGGGAATTGTATATCTACATCACGTGGTGAACCTCAAAGGAAAAAATCTTAAGAAAGATCAACTGTAAAACAAATTTCAATGAACATAAAAACACTTTGGAACCTAACGCACAACATCTAGAAGTCTAGGCTAGAGATGTATTTCGACATCGTAAAGCCTGGTAAATATCGTTTTCATCGTAGGTTGGGTGATTAGTCCTCTTTAATACGACAAGTGCCAGTATGGACTTGTGCTCCCACATACCATTGAGTATATATTGGGAGATCACAATAGGTTATATCCTTTATCTTTAGAAAGCCATGTTTGCCACCCTATCGATCAAAATGCACTGAACATAGCATTCAGGAAAATTGACTGCCATACCTTAAAACGTATTCTGTAGTTTTACGATTGGTTTGCTAATCCCTCTATCTAGATTTCCACAGTAGTCATTTTTGTTCCTTTTCAGACTCCTTAAAAGAAAAGGTCCATCTGAGTGCTTGTCACTTCAGGCTCATTAAAAATCGCAGGCGACTAGAGTCAACTTTAGCTTTTTCTCGACTCTTAAAAATTGAAAAAGCAAGTTGTGTCAAATCATCATAAAATTCATTTAATTCGGAATCACATTTTCCCCTTTTTATTTTACGTCGATCAAGTAATCCGCAATCGTGGAAGAAAGTCAATCAAAACCCCGTCGTTCATGGAGACTGATGAGTCAACCATCTTTGACTCCGGAAACAAAACCATTTCGGGCAAAGCCAACTCATTTAACTGGGTCAAAGTCTCCTGGTTTGTTTGAAACTTGTGTTTCAACATCCTCAGAGACTTCAGTTACTCCAAATATTTCTGGTATCCCTACCTCTACAGAAGAAGTTCCGTAGTTACAAGAGGACATTAGAACCGATCCTAGTGTAACAGTAAACACTTCTATTCCTGAACCAGCTCCATCTAGGACTGATTCAGAAGGTGTCACCCCTGCAACATCTTTCACTACAGAGTCTATACCTTCTTCGGCACCATAAATATTTTACGGACCTGACGGTCTACCTCTTCCACCTGGGTTGATTTCTATAGAAGAAATTGTGGAGGATCTTCCATCCAATACTCCATTGCATTTTGGAACTAGGATCCACCTATATCCTTCTACAACAGAATTTAGTCATCCTTCATCGCAAGTTCCTGTAGAATTGCTAGGAAATATTTTAGATAGACTTGATATGTCTAAAAAACCATCGATGTCTAGGACTATGTCATCTGACACAGTAGAAACAGAACATCATGTTGCTACTCCGACAATGTTCACTGGTATACCATCTGTCCCAACTGGTTCTCAACCGCTAGATGAAGTCCACCCAGGGACTGTTTCGACAGTATGGTCTGTTCCTGTTTTTTCGTCTAGAATAATATCTTGAATTTCTTATATTGAGTCTCAGCAAATTTATCCTTCACAATAGTATTGATTTGGGTAGTCCAGTCTACAAAGGCCAATTTTCCCTTTAAACATTGGGTTGCTTCCATATGGGGGGCATTGTGCCTTTTCATTGTTCCCTCCAAGAGAACAACCATATCAGAGTTCGCAACAGAATTCGGGTCAAGCTAGAATTGCATCCAGTGGTTGGGTACCAACACTGCCTCAATAAGTAGGAGTTGTATATTCTATACAACCAAATCAACCTGTGTAGAATGTTCCCACTACACCGGCTATTGTGACGGTGTCGCAAGTACAAGTGCTGCCTATTGTATGTCAACCTCCAGTCTCTCAAGTCATAATACAACAACCTCTTATCTCTGTGACTCAATCACAACCGCTGATTAGCGGATCCTTAACTAAAGAAAATCAGGCTCAAATGGGTACTATAACCCCTCACCTTGGTCAAACATCTAGTATTGGACGAAAAAAAATGGCTTCACAACCATGGATGTGCAATATCAACAACCGCAATTCCAAAAAGCTTACTGCGGACATGAGCAACAAATCTTTGTAGGTAACGGGCAGCCATATATTCAAAATGGTCACCATCAATCATATCATAATGGTTATGCCCATCAATCTTATCAAAGTTATCAGCATCAAATATACTATGCTATTATGCAAAGACCCACTACTCAAGCGATCCCATCTTATCCTGGGTATGCTTTGCCAAACCTAAATCAACAGTTGCCTTTAGTTGCAACTTTAGAATTACTAGATTGAGTCGGCGAGCAAATGATCTAATTTCTTATGCCCCTTGGTGGTCGACAATTCCTCATAAAATTCCGTCAGATATTCCTAAATTCAATGGAAATCCGGGTGAAGATCCATCGAATCATGTGACGACCTTTCATCTGTGTTGTTCGTCCAACACTCTTAATGATCATTCGATTAGGCTTCGCCTTTCTTAGCGAATATTAACTGCTCTGGTAGCAAAATGGTACATCGAATTTCCTAGAGCTTCATTCAATAACTTCAGTGCCCTTTCCACCACCTTTTTAACCCATTTTCAGCTACCCATAAGGTACAAAACAGGAACGGAGATTCTTACCAATTTTAAGCAGATGATAGCCACTCACATATTTGATCATATTCATGAGTGGCAGTGTCATCGTAGAATGATAAAGACATATTTTCCTGATCATTTGTTAGCTGAATGGTTTATTAAGTCACTGTTGCCCTCTATTACAAAAGATGTGGCCAAGGGAGGAGTTGTCACTGAAGAGCAAGTCATTTCTTGTGCACAATATCTAGACTTGATCTATACTCAGTCTAGCACGCTCTATGGAAAAATCTCGAATGCTCCTAGATCAGAGTTTTCCATTCCTACTCCTCCTAAATCAAATAAAAACTCTCATGTCGATGATGGCATGATAGGTACGACCAGCACGAAAACCGAAAAGGCTACATCTAAGAAATCCCATATGGTTTGTGGTCAAAATGCAAATGAAGAACTTCTTGCCTTAGAGGTTAATGCTGTGTCGACCGACGAAGGAAAAGAACCAAAGCAACCAGGGGGCAAGAAGAAAGGGAAAAGCAAAAAGAAGAAACAGGATGATTCGTCTCCTAAAAAATATTCTTCAAACCCTTCTGGGCAAAAGAAACCCGATCATCCATGCTTTATATGCGATGAGGATAATTGGACGAAAGATTGTCCGCATAAAGCTGAGATTAAGAAATTCTTCAAGAACTCAAAAACCTTAGTGGTATTGACTGATCTATTTCCAAACCTAGAAACCAATCTGGTTGCTAGCAACAATGCTTCCTCATCCCAAGTGCTTATGTTTTCCATTTCGAAACAACAAAATGATGCTTTGATATCAATAAGGAATAAAGATTACGGGAACCCACAGTTGTTAAGTAACAAGGCTGCAGACCAACTTAGTTGTTCGAAAACAACTTCAACCGAAGTTGTGCCACCCATCATTACTGAACTAACGATAAAGCCGCCGAAGGGAGCAGTACACAAATAAACATTTAATCCTCATGCTCGAGCAGCATAGAATTATAATATAGTAGAGGATCTGGCCCAATTGCCATCCGCTATGTTGATGCTTGAAGTACTGCAAAATTGCCCCTCCGAAAAGCAGGCTCTATTATCAGCTATAGGTGGGATTGACCCAACGGATTCCAATCTTGTGGCCTTTAATCATAAAGGATACGAACCTCAGTTACCAGCTCAACTCGCTTTCCTCATACAAGTGAAAGCCCTCAACAAAACTGTTCATCGAACAATTATTGATGAGGGGGCATCTACATGCATTATGTCAATAAGTTACTGGAAAAATTTAGGCTCACCACCCTTGTCAAGATCATCAACAACATTAAAAGCATTCGATGGACAAACATACATCCCATACAGGATTTTAAGTAACTTGCAAGTTGAACTGGGGGCAAGACAATAGAAATTGATGTCAAAGTTATCAATGGAAACCTCGATTACAACATCCTACTGGGAAGGACTTGGATTTATGCTATGGCTACTGTTGTGTCAACTTACTCTAGAAAGAGTGCATTTCCTTTTCAAGGAGGAATTACAATCGATGATCAACAAACCTTCCTCCCCAACAGTTCACAAGTTACGGGAAGCATTCCAATGATCCATGGAAGCTCTCATTCGCTTCAAAATATTGGAGTAGGCCTCCTAAAAGACCCTACTTTAATGGGTACTTTTGCCCTACTGCCTCCGAGTAATCTAGTGGAAGTGGCCACGATGGAAACCTGCAATATGATATCTTATATACATAAAAGATTCAGAAGATTCCCGAACATTTTGTCAGCATGGATCACTACTAGGTATTGCCCCCAAGCCCAACAGAAATATTGTAGCAATCAATTTTGTTGGCCTGGGGGGCAAACCCAAATCAACGCTCATCGAGTGTTTGGATAGATAGGTCTAAGGAATATGGTACCTCTTCAGATCCTTGGTCGCATGTACATTCTACAGATTAAGGAATTATTCAGTGAATGATGATAGGAGAGGCACCATGGGAAGATCACCACCATTGTTCCCATCTTCTGGATTACCACGAATATTATTGTAGCGACCTTAATCATACTTCAGTTTTTTATTTTGTATCAAATACTGTAAATACAGTGGATTCCGATAATGGTTCCTATCCTGTGTCAACCTCATTAAAAAATGAAACAAATCCCTTTCCAAATCGAGTCTTTGATTACAATCTCGTGAAATCCAAGTCGAGTCTTTCAAAGATCTCGAAGGTAAACCTTCATTCCAACCACCGCATTGAATGCAATGAAGCTTGGGGGGCATGCACCTCAATTTGCGTCATTATGTTGGGGGCATGCGAACTTATAAAAAGCATAGTTTTTCGTTTTAAGCTTGTGTAAGCATGAAACTGAACACAAGCATGTTTACGTGAAGTTCAAGCTCGTCAAAAAATAAACCTAGAAATGCGCATATGTTCCACTAGAGTTCAAGCTCATTAAAAAATGAACCCACCTTTGATAAAGAACCATTGCGATCGCATAATTATCAACTTTTGAAACTTGGTCGTGTTCTTACCATCACCTCCACTCTTTTTTAGGAGATCATACGCCTCCATTTGATTTTTTACCCCTTTTGAGGAACAGCTGCAATGAGTGATTCTATTAGCCACCTTCTTTACACTTTCGTGATTGAAAAGTTCCGAACTTTACCTGGAACCAACTGCTATCCGAAAACATCACTCGTTCCTCATAAAATGAGTCTCCTTTAAGCTCTTTTCATCTGACTCATAAAATATGAAAATATTGCCGAGCAATTGGCCTCTCCAGCTCATTAAAGTCATTGGAAGTGCCATCCCTCCTCTATATTTTAATCTTTTTGGACCTAATGGATCATTGCACAAAACGATTGAGTGCTTGTCTTCTTCAGCTCGTTAAAACTATCGAAAAGTCATCCCTTTCGTATTATTTTATACTTTTTCAGACATAAGGGATTATATTACGAAAAATGAATACTAGAGTTTCCTTTCTGTCTCTTTTCAAACTCTCTAAAATTGAAAAGGAACGAGTTATCTCTGTCGTTAAACTTGTTAAAAAAATAGCGACAAACTTGTCCATGCACACAAGAGTGAGTTTCACTGTCGCTAGACTCATTAAAACATAGCGATGTTTTCCCGAAGGGAAAATTATAGAACAAGCATACGTTATCCCCCTCAGGCTTGACAAAAATAAAGAGGTAATAGTCAGCAATGACTGGGAAAGAATTGGAAGAAAACTTAAAGAAACTTTATTGGTAGCAGGTCACTCTTGAACATGACACTTTCACTCCATCACCATGATTGAGTTGGGTTGGGTTATTTCATTCACCGATCATATCACCATTGGTCCTCCGTACCATCCATTTTGGGGTTAATGCTACCAATCCATTTCAGTGTCGCTGATATGTTCAAGAGAAGTTTCTCAGATAATTCACCAACCCAACTTATGTCTCATCCACTGTAATACCTTCATGCTTCATTCTTTCATGACTGTCACCCTAAGCCTTGTATCATTAAATCGTTTTCACCTCTGCAAAATCATTTGCTCCATTTCATGTCATAGATGTGGGATTCATTAAGGCCCTCCTACGACGGGTCACTTCTTGTCGACATCAGCTCATTATCCAAGATGTCGACTTAGGAACAACCCTTTCAGTACTTTTAAGCTTGCATGCCTCGCTGGAAAGTTTCTCACTTCCGACGACAGGTTTACATCAATGGCCTTCGACCGAAAGATTTTGCGTGGTGTTCAACATTGACTCATGTATTCGAACCACATGAATTATACTGCAATACCTTGAGGGTCATTATCATTATCGGTGATTCCTCTCGCACCTATTAATAGCGTACATCATTGGTTGGTAATCAGGCGATGTCTTTCCATGTTCAACTTCAGGACATATTTTCACATGGATCAACTTGTACTTCGGGAAAAGATTGAACGAGTTTGAAGACCCTAGATCTAGTTTCATCCTTCCGGGCTGTGATATATTCAGGAAAATAAAGACATTAAATGTACATCATAGCTGCACAGATAATCATCCAAGCTAAGGGATGATGGCTCTACCAGAATCATCAGTCTACCACACAAACGATTGTCTGTCCTATGTACATGAAAATGAATTTATAAAGCTGAGCATGGGCATGACTTCCTCAGCTAGATCATGAAGATATTCTGAAGATAATGTATTATATTGTATCTTATTATAGGTCACCTTCCAGTTTGAAAAACCTCAGATCCTCATGATAAAGCATTTCACCCGACATCAAAAGATTTACGACCTCATGCTTTAGGGGGCAATTGTTATATACATATTTGGGCACTGCAACCCCAATCACATATGTCCATAAACCAAGGGATTCTAAGCCCCTAAAAGTGTTGTTTCATACCCTAAAGGGACAAGGTCAGTTGATTACATCATCTCCCAGAAGTTCTCTATGAAAAACTACTCAGAATTGGTCAAAACTAGACCATACAAACTGCTCAGTGCTAAGGGTGTGATGCATCTCACCTGCCTCATGCAAAAAGTGCGATGCATACTGAAAAGCCCTTCTATAGGGTGTGATGAGCGAGAGCGGACAAATGGCAGAGGAAGTTGGCTAGGTGGAAACCGAGTGAATCTTCTAGAAACTTCCCATTTGACACTTGCCTCTCTGAATTCGCCATGGGATGAGTAAGAGATCATGAAATATCCAAGTGGAACCAAGAACTATCAGAGAGAGGACAATAATCAAAATCCCAGAAGCTGACTCACCCACTTGCAAATATCTATATATGGATCCCTCATCCTAGAGATCCAGAGGCTGGAATTTTTTATTTTGTAAGGAAGTGTTGTTGGCTTCTCTGTGCAACATTGCATTTTTTGGTGATCTAAGCTTTTCATGAGGTGAATAGGGCTTTCATGCTGGGAGGATGGAACTGGGTCAAACCAATGGGTTGTAATCCTCTCTTCTACTACTTCTATTAATAAAGCTATTTGAGTTTTCCTCCAGATTCCTGTATATCTTTGAACCTTGTATTGATATATGGATTTGTATGGTTAATATACATCTGATCCTATATTGTTTATGGTTATAGATCTCTATCCTTTGATGGTATTATGTTGCTTCGACTCTATAGGTGTTCTTTGAAGCGGGAAAAGTAAGGAAGGAGTGGCGAAGCTCTGTCAAAGGAGGGAGGAAACAAGCAAGGAGCCAAGTGAAAGACTGAGGTTGGTGCTCTCTGCTTCTCTCTCATCTATCTCTCATAACGGAAAACAAAAGTAACTTTAGTTTTTTGGTTTCTAAGATAGCTACCCGTCTTAGTGGGACTAGCAGTTCTCAATGGACACTAGTTTTCCCGATAACAATGAGGTTAGGGGAAAACTCTATGATTTTTTCTTGTTGCGCATTTGCACTATTGTAATGTACTGTGAGTTGAATTATGGAGAGGCAAAGAATTTTTAGTTCTGAAAGAGAAGCTTCTTTAGCACTACTATTGGAAATTTCATAAGGATCTAAAGCTACTCAAGGAATGAAAATTCTTGTAATGATATTTTGGGATGACTTTAATTAATCTCTGGTTCATGTCCACTTTTGTGTGGGATATCAATTAATCATTTTGTTATCAAAATTTCTGGAATGATTTTAATTATTGTTCTAAATAGTGTATGGAATTCTGATATTGAACATTATTTTCATATTGATTGTTTTATGCTATTGAAGTTCTGTAAGAGCTATCTCTCGAGGGAGAAAACAAAATTATAATTATTACGAATTCATTGAAATAAGAATGTGTTAAGAAATAACTATTTATTTGTTTAAATAGATAGCCATTTTGTTTTATTTATCATTGATTGAATGAACTACTTATTTAACTAATGAAAATTATATGATGAATTCGATCATATAAATAATCATCTTATCCAATTTAGTGAGTGTATCTACTCCTGTATTGAGAGAGGGCCATCATTTTCCCAGTTCAAGATAGGATTAGTTTTACTTGCATCTTTAGAGTAAGATTTTCATTTAAATGTAATTCTGCATTTTTAGATGTCCCCTCATACAGGGGTAGAACTTAGTTGTCACTTGGTTGAGCTATAGAGTTACCTTAAGGATCATTTTCTTGCAAGAGAGTTAGAAGAGGGAGAATCTTATTTCTCTCTTTCTATCGAAAAGTAATATACATAGTATAAATTAGTAGATATAAAGAGAGACCCAATTGAACTAGTTGGAACCACTACACCAAACAGCTAAGAGTTTACTTGGGGCTCTCACCGGGTAGTCTACCTTACATGTTGATAAGGTCATTTTTGACCATCAACATTTTCCTCACTAGGAATAGGGCATGATGACTTGTTATATTTTGGATTTTTTTTATTTTAAAGTTTTTATTTAATCACAATGGATCCTCTCAAACTTCAAATTTGGAGTTGTATCTCTGGATGTGCATTTGTCAATACTGCATCGAAAACAGTAAGACACTTGTAAAACATAAAATTAAATGGTAAGAGTAATGATTCTACATTTGACCATGCCTTACAATTTGTTCAAAATTTTGTAAATTCTACTTTTGATGATATTGATGAAGGTATTTTATGTGGGATTTTTATTGTTACATTCTCGGCAAAAGCCAAAAGATGGTGTTGATCTCATCTAGTTTCCTCTATTCATAGTTTGGATCAATTTATCAAAACAAATCCCTTATGAATTTGATAGTTATGATTATGAATAGGTATGTGATGAACTTTAAGGTTTATGAAATTTTGAAATTTATTATTTCATATATTTTACTATTAGATTTCAATTAAATTGCTTAAGATTCAAAGTTCAGGATAAACCTTCAGATATTGAACTGATGGAATGTTTGCAATATGTTTGTTCTCTTCATTGCATTCCTAATCCACATGAGACAATTCCAAAATTTGATGGATCTTCTTCAGCTTCTATTAACATGATTGAAAATTCTGATTAGGAGGTGCATACTAATTATGATCAAGTTTCCTCTATCATGTATGATAAATTTCTTCATTTGGCGCACACTTCTTATAGCGTTAACAATGATCATGATACTCTACTACACATTAGTGAATCTCAATCGCAAATCTCACAAAATTTTGGTAATCAACTACAAGAAGATATCAGTAACAAACTTGAAGAACCAACTGCCTCAAAATATGAAAATTAACTTGAAATTAAAAAAAAAAAAAAAAAAAAAAAAAAAAAAAAAAAACGTAAGTTAATAAATCAATAAGTACAAGAAGAAAATAGAGATTACAACAATATGTAATTTGCTACAAGAAGTTTTTAATATGATTATGTTGATGAAATAAAAAATTCAAGGCCTCCAAGCAACAATCTTCAAGAAAGAATAAGTAGCCAAATGAGGGATCAAGAATACGAAATTTGTAATGGAGAAAACATACAAGATTTTGAAAATTGACATGTTTTCATGTTTATTATCTCTAACTCTCATTTCACCCTTTATTCTGATATTTTTTCTGATAGTAATTCATCTCCTCTCTGCATTAATGTTGTTCCATGAAACATAAAGACTGATATAAATGAATTTCCTATTGGTTTTTATCAAGACAGAGAGAATATTTGATCATTATTTTGACATTAATGAACATGTGCTCAATACTTCTTATTTTGATTCATTGTATCGGAATGAAGAAAATTTTAGTGAATATCGTGAAGTCATTTATAATGATTACTTTGAAATTAAGGATGTTGATTTATCTTACTCACCAAAAAATCCTCATGATCAAAGTCAAATCATATTTGAGAATGAAGAAAACTCCAATATAGAAATTGTTTCAATAAATTCTCATTTTCAAACATTTAATCATTTTCATGATTTCAATATTCAAGCATCCATCCCAATTTTTTATTCTTACAATGATCAAGTTCTTGCTCCTATTCATAGTCTCGAATATTTCCTTCTTCCACAAGTTGATGCCGATGATCTTCTTAACCGTATTATCTTGGCTAGTTATTGTGCAAAGGAGGTTGTTTCAAATCAGTGCCAATTGTGTTATAACAATAATTGTAACACTAGTGTAAATTATGAGTCAATTTCATTGTTTTTCCTTCATTTATTTTGTTCGACTTCAGATTTGTTTTCTGATTGCATTTTTCAATTTTTAGATGTCATTTGCTGGCATATTGAGAAATTAATGGTTGATAATTTGCAATGTGTCTTACTTTAATGTGAAAAATAATCTTAGGATTTAGATCATGATCCAAGAGCTTTTGATCTGCCAATTCCATTTTATGGTCATATCTTGCCAGCTTACTTTTCCTTCTATTGTACATCTTCAACATGAATCAACACTTGTGAGTGAATTCATCCAATATGAACAATTGTCTAACCCAATTGGATATCCTCTAACATATGCACTAAACCTCCATCCACACTTCAATGATCCATTTCAAAGTTGTTTGGAAGCTTCATTTTTGTAGAAGATTGTTAATAGTATGTCTTATGTACATAACAGTAATGGTTGTTCAATCTCTCTTTCATTTAACGTCTTCCATTCGCTATCAAATATTCATCCTTATTTTTATGATCACATGAATATTTGGTTGGAGGAAACTTTTCAAGAGAAGGTGATTTTAAATAAACTACTTTTATAAATATGTTAGTAATAAGTGTACATACTATATTCATATTTATTTCTACTGGTTTAATGATAATTTTATTTTTGTTACTGTTGTTTGACTTGTACATACATGCAAGAAATAAAATGCTTGAATGGTTACATTTGAAGTATGATTATAATTATTCATGTTTCCTTCCATTCAGTAGGGGCAGTATTAGTTAAGTTAGAAGAATAAAGTGAACAACTTTTTTTTCTAAATCCGCAACTTGTTCAAGGAAGTATCTTCTTTCTCATGAGAATTTTTGCACTTTGTATTAATGCTTCTCTACATATTTTCTTTCTTTGCAAAATTTTGCAAGATGAGCCAATAATCATTTTGGTTTCTCCTTTATGCAACTCAAATGGAATATTGGACTCTTTCATGTCCATATATTCCACGGGTCTTCAACATCTCGCATTTTAAACATTAAAAGAAAGAAGGCCAAGAAGCAAAAGAAAATTACAAATTAATATTTAAGCAATTTGTAAAATTTGTTATATCCACCTTTGCCCATTTTGAATTTTACATTGGCTGAAGTTGATTTGGGCCTCTGCACTACACCCATTTATCTGATGCTTTGGTCTGTATTATATCAGAAGCATTTTAAAACACATCCAAAAATTTGCCTCCTGAGATCCTTGTGGCCTATTTTATTTCTCCTCACAAATTTCTCAGTCTCAGATTCTCGTAAAAGTTATATTAGGTTACTGATTTATCTAATTTTTGGTACTATGTTTTTATCTTATAATAATCGCAGGTTTCATTTTTCTCATTTCAAGACTTTATGAGAATTTTGGGATATCAAACCATTATCATAAATCAATTTAATTTTCTTCCCGAAATTTCCTTTTCACATCTTTCCATCTCAGACTCCTTTTCCCAGAATCTTATTATATAGACAAATGTAAGTGCTCTTGAATTCAATTCATAAAACATTAAGTTATTTTATTATCAGAATGAAAGTTATCAGAGCTATTTTATAGAACTCTTGTGAAATTATTTACCTCTGATATGTGAATGCCCAATGTACCTAAAATGAAATGTTCCTACGTCATACATTAAAACAGAATTCATTATCGGGTATGTTTAATATCATAAGTGAAATTCAATTAAGCCTGCAAAAAGGAATTCCGCAAAATTCTTGTATGAAGAAAAATATTTTTTTATTGGAGTTTTGTCCATCTGGGAATTTTTATTTCGAAAACCTTGTTTAATGGAGCTCTTACATTTAACATATCACTTTTCAAATCTTTCCATACTGAATAATTGCAATATCATATATTCAAGTCCTCGACATATCAAGGAAACGAATAAACGTGACAAGGAAAAGAAAAAGGCACTCTTGAGCAACCACTAGGGTAATGCAACTAGCTCGTAACAAAATTTAGAACACATAAAGGAAATGGATATGGTAAAATTATGTTTGAATTATTTTATATTTTTCTTATTTTTGATATATCACTCCATTCTTATCATGAAAAGATTCAAGTATTCTCAATATATACATAAGTGTTACATTTTTTGGGACTCAGTCTTGATTCTTGGCATTTTATGAAAACCTTGGAGTTGATATGAAATCTAAAAAATAAAGAGAACAATTGTTGTTGCAATTCAGAGAGAGAAAATATTCGTTCTCAAGTCTTATGGATTTGGTTTATTTACGATTACTTGAACATGAGACTTTTTTCCTAGTTTTAGTACTCGCTTTAGTTTAGATTGTATAAGTTATGATTTTGGGTCGATGAAAACTTCATTGAAAGAAACTTCTTCATGCTTTTAATTCTAACCAAAAGAATAGGCTATATTTTGTTGGAGAAAATTGATATCTTTCAAGTAAAATTTTAATGAGATTCTCTAATGATAAGTTTCATATGCACATTTTTATCCTTTTATATTTCTTTGCATTTTGTTTCAATTTTTTTTTTATAGTTTTGTTGATATTAAATTATGTTTTGCAGGACTTCACAAAATTTTTCACACTTCTGCCAGCTCATATTTGGCACTCATTCTCCTTGTTGTGTGATTTTGAGTTTTAGAAGAGAATTCACGATGTTTATCAAATCAACTAAATTGGGGAGTCCCTGAATTTTCAATCTATTGTTGGACACACACTACCATTGATTTCAATATGGCAATATTCGAGGAGCAGACAGCGCCAAGAGGAGAAGACAAAGAAACCAAAGGAACTAACAGCAAACAGAACCATCAGACCCACAGAGGAAGTAGACAGAGCTATTGGGAGTCATCAAGAGCCATCGATGGGCATCTATGGCACATTACACTATCGAGAGCAGTGATATGCCTCAAACTCACGTATTTATCGGTCGGTAGAAAAAACCATATATACATGCACTTAACACTATCAGAGGCACAAACAGATGCCAAACGTACATATTACAAATACACTATCGGAGGCAGAGAAGTATATTATATCGGCGGATTCTATTAAGTGTCACACCCGAAACCTCCATTTGTGATTGTAAGAGTAGACCCAAAACTGCGACTGTCGATATGCTGCGACTGCGATTTCCGATATGTTGCAATTGTCGATAGAGATTATCATATCGGGAATTCAGAGCAAATTCATACAGTGGTAAGTGGCCCCTTTGCGATCACCGATAGCGATGAATGTTGCGGACCCGATGCGACATCACAACTTGGCTTAACATAACATCACGTCCAATGGTGAATCGCCCATTGGCCATCAGTGATATCATGAGGTTGATGTATAAAGGACCCCTGGAAGACGATCGTAGGCTGTTAGATCTCAGACGGGCAGATCCAATGGTCACGAGGCATAGAAGATGCATAAGGTTTATCCGGTGGGGAGAGCAGGTTTAAGCGATAAGCGGTAATGCTCGCACCTCCCTTGGGAGTCAAGTGGTATTCGTACATGGGCTCGCGATTCCATTAGAACTATGATGCGTGGCGGCATGGAACAGTTGAAAACCGCTTTATCGAGAGTTAATGTGTGGGCGGTTTGTGGGATCAAGAGGAGCGAACGTCGTCGGATCACCTGATGAATGATCGGACGACAGGTTTAACTTCACCTGTTATTTTTTTTTACTGATGTGACAGGAGAATGGTGGATTAAGGATTATGCAAAGACATGTCGTTATATGGTTTTAATAATTAGTGCTTAGGGGCTTGACGGAATAGAGGTCTATGCTGAGGTATGGATGAAAAACTAGAGAAGGCCAGGGTTAAGAGAGTATAAGAACAATAAAGGAGAAAGAACAAACATACTGCTACGGGCTGCCTCAGCGCCTATCACACGACCAAGCTTGTGTCTGGTCCTCCAAATGTCAAGACATGTAGCAGAGCTAACAGGGACCTCTTTGATATTTTTTAATAAGCATCATTTCTATTGTAATTCGGTCCCTCTTCCTCTTGAACATGTCCCGTGAAGAATTGGTTAATTCGAGCGCAGAGGAAGCTAAAGCGAATGGAGGAGGGAAGCTAGAAGGTCGAGTGAGTTTTGAGGAAGCCAAAGCTCAAGTGAGCGAGAAGGAAGCCAAAGAGCTAGTGAGTAAGTGGAAACGAATGGACAAAGGCATGAGAATTTATAAAATAGTAAAAAAAGAGAATTGTTGGTGTTGTTGTGGTGATGAAGACCCAGAGTGTGAGGTAGCAGAAGTGGCAGAGGCAGAAGAGGTAGCAGAAGTAGCGAAGGTTGTAGAAGCAACAGAGGCAGGAGAGTAGGAGTGAGGGAACCTCATTTGAATAGAGTGTAGCAGCATACCATTTTATACCAAGGTTGGATTGGAGCCCAAGAGGTTGGAGCGTCAGAACTGAAAAAGACTAAAGTCATTAGGGGTAGGTGCTCCTAAGTGTAGAACCACTGCAAAACCGAGTTGGTGCTTTGGAGGTTGGAGCCTCACTAAAGTCCAAGTTGGAGCTTGGCAACTATTCACAGTCAGATTTATACTTATATTGTATTTATTTCATTGCACTATCTTGATTTTTAATAAAAGCATTTATTCCAGCTGTTGATTTTTGTATTCTGTGTATACATATACATATCTATATATGCTTTTGGCAATCACTATAACAATTAAAAAATAATAAGAAATATTGATTCACCCCCCTCTTAGTATTTCTAACAATTGGTATCAGAGAAGGCTTTTTCATACTAGCCTAACAACTTGAATAAGGATCCGCAACCATGATGAGAAATCACGAAGCATCAAGAAGACCTCCTTTGTTCGATGGCACTAACTTTGGTTTCTGGAAGAAAATAATGACCTACTACTTAATGTCCCTTGGACTTGAAGTCTGGCATTTTGTCCAAAATGAATACCGAATGACTTCCACTCTTCCAAGAGACCCAGATGAGAGGAAAGCCTACATCGCAAATTCAAAGGCCATGAGCACCATCACTAGTGGAATCATTGATTCTGATTTTACAAAAATCATGCACTGTACCTCTGCCAAAGAAATGTGGGAGAAGCTAATTGGCTTGTACGATGGAGACTCAAAAGTAAAAAAGGCAAAGCTTCAAACTCACAGAAGACAATTTGAAAGTTTGAGGATGGAAGATGAAGAAGATACTACAGCATACCTCCTCCGAGTAGCTAAAGTGGTAAATTCCCTGAAAGGATTGGACGAAAAAGTTGAAGAAAGTACCATTGTTCAAAAGGTATTAAGGTCTCTTCCAGACAGATTTGACTCCAAAATAAGCGCTATAGAAGAGGCAAAGGATCTAGATACGCTCAAAATGGATGAAATCCATGGAATTCTCAATGCTTATGAAATGAGGAAAGGTGGCCCAAGCTCCAAAGATGCATCATTCAAGGGCTCAAAGTCAAAGAAGGGGAAAGAAAGGAATGACTATAGTGATGAGTCAGATGTGAAATTTGAATTGACTCAATTTGTACGAAAGTTGAATAGGGGATCTAAGCATAAAGGCAAGTATCCTCTTATTTGTTTTAAATGTGGTAAAATAGGTCATTATGCAGCAAAATGTCCTCATAAACATGACAATTATGATGAAGGAAATTCTAAAATATTGGCACACAAAAGAAAGGGTTCAATAAGAAAAACCTCTTCTCCAAACAAGATGAGTCTGATGAGGATGAGTTTATGGTCATCAAAAAGAAATTATATGAGGAAAGTGATCATGATGAAAGCGAAGAAAAATTATTCATGGCACTTGCAGATGATGATGACTCAGGGCTGGAAGGAAATATAGATGAACTGTTAATAAGCACCATTGAAGAAAATGAGAAACTACGGAACATAATCATTTCTCTCAAAGTGGAAAATGAGGAAATAAGAAGGAGAGAAGATCTCTTGGAAGCAAAGCTTAAAGAAAAAGAAGAGACTTGTGAAGAACGTGAGGCCGAAATAGTGTCTCTAAGAAAGGAGTTGGGGCAAATTAAAAAGGGCTGTAAAAGTTCTCAAATACTTGAGACTATTCTGAAAAATCAAAAACCTCAACATGACAAGTCTGGAATAGGTTTCAAAGGAGAATCCTCAAGCACTAAGAATAGTGCAAAAATCTATGCCGATGCACTTTCCTACAATCCAAAAGATGAAAATGTATGTTATGAAAAGTGCATCCCAGATCCCAAGAATGAAGAGAGAATTACTCCAAAGAAGAATGTGGAATCCAATCATGGACACCACAGCATATACAAACCTGTACTCCACCATGGGCCCATCACAAATCCAAAGAATGAGGGAGGAATAATTCCCAGGAAGGAAATCGAGTTAAACTGTGGTTGCTTCAACAAGTACAAAACCATCTTTCTTGGACACTACTTTCATTGTAAAAACTTTGATCATAAAGCTAGACATTGTATGGTTTGCAGAAGTGAAAAGACAAAGGTAAAGGACCGAATAATCAACTCATATGCCCCCAAAAGGCAGGGACAAATCAAAACCTTCAATTCATTTGATCCCTTGACCAAATTTGATCTGATTTGCTCTTTCTGCTACAATAATGAACACTATGTACAAGACTGCCAACTCAAAGGAAGAAAGGCAAGTAGCAAGAACTCCAGCATGGAAAAATGTAGCCTAGCTCTATATGCTCAAAATACTGGAAACCAGTGGTTTGTAGATAGTGGGTGCTCCACACAGATGATAGGAGACAGAAGGAAGTTTGTCTCACTAAGCAAAAAGGAAGGGAATGTGTCCTTTGGAAGCAGATCTGGCAGAATTGTAGGAAAAGGAACAGTTACTCTAATCAATGGAAAAGGAAAAGCTTAAGATGCTCTGCTGGTTGACAAACTCAAACACAATATTTTGAGTGTCATCCAAATCTATGATCAAGGACATAAGGTTGTTTTCAGCACCAAATACTGTGAAATAAGGAACTCTGCCTCAGGGAAACTTGTGGCAAAAGGGGTGAGAACACCAGACAACATTTACATTCTAAACAAGATTCAAGAAAATAAATACTACTTGAGTCAGACAGATGAGAGTTGATTGTGGCACAGGTGACTTGGACATACAAGCTTCGAAAATCTGATCAATATCAGCAAGATCAAAGCTGTATGAGACATCCCAAGGCTGTTCAAACCAAATCAAGTAGTATGTGGTCCATGTCAACATGGAAAGAAGACCAGAATCAGCCACAAGACAAAGGAGCTCTCTACATCGAAGCCCTTAGAGATCATCCACGCTGATGTGTGTGGGCCAACTAGAAATCAAGCACTCCAAGGAGAAAGGTACTTTGTGTTATTTGTTGATGATTATACCAGAATGATGTGGATATATTTCATAAATTATAAATCTGAAACTATTGAGTGTTTTAAGAATCTAAAAGCCCTTGTAGAAAATGAAAATATTCAAAAATCAAGTGCCTCAGAATAGAGAGAGGAGGAGAATTCACATCAAATGAGTTTAGTGAGTTCTGTAATATACATGGAATTAAAAGGGAATTCTTGGCTGCTAGAACACCTAAAAAAAATGGGGTAGTTGAAAGAAGAAATTGAACAGTCCAAGAAATGGCAAGAACAATGTTATTAGCAGCAAACTTACAACTTAGATTCTGGAGAGCAGCAGTAGGGACAACTGTCTATACATTAAATCGAACTCAATTAAGACCAAATTGTGGAAAAACTCCTTATGAGCTATGGAAAGGAAGACCTGGTTTGGTGAAGTACTTCAAGATCTTTGGAAGCAAGTTCCTCATAAAAATAAATGATGGCTCACCCAGAAAGTTTGATTCTTGGGTTGATGAAGGGATAATTCTTGGGTACTCTACACGGAGCAAGGATAACAAGTGTTGCGATTATCGACTGAAGAAAATAGTGGAAAGAATTGATGTAAAGGTTGATGAAGATCTTCCAGAAAAGGAAATTGAAGAACATGAAGATGACTCTCTCATTGAAGAAGAAGAACCTAAAGAAGAGGAAATAGAATAGGAAGAAGAAGAATAAGAAGAGGAAAAAAACCACCTAATACCCCTTCAAAGATGAAGTATGTCCAAAGACATCATCCAGAACAGTAGATCATTGGCGATAGAGATTAAGGTGTGCAGACCCGAAGAAGGATAATAATCACACCCAAGAGAAAAGTTATTGACATTTGCAAAAGCAAGTAAGGATCCTCATTGGGTAAAAGCCATGGAAGAATAAATGTCCCAAATTGAGAAGAACAAGACATGGGAATTGGTACCTCGTCCAAAGGACAAAAACATAATAGGAACCAAATGGATGTTCAAAAATAAAATGAATGAGGAAGGACAGGTTATCAAAAACAAGGCAAGACTTGTCTGCAAAGGCTATTCACAAATTGAAGGAGTTGACTTTCAAGAGACATTTGCACCAGTGGACCGTATGGAACCTATTAGGATGTTCTTGGCATTTTCTTTCTCAAGAGGATTCAAAATCTATAAAATGGATATGAAATCAGCATTTCTAAATGGGGGACTCAAGGAGGAAGTCTACATGGAGCAACGAGAAGTTTTTGATCTAACAGCAGGAAAGGACTTGGTTTGTAAGTTGAAAAAGGCTTTATATGGGTTGAAACAAGATCCTATAGCTTGGTATGCAAGACTGGATCACTATTGACAACAACAAGGCTTCAAAAAGGGGGTGGCTGGAAGTAATCTATACATAAAGACAGATGAAGGTAAGTTACTAGTTTCTCTTGTTTATGTCGATGATCTAATTTTTGCTAGTAATAATGATGAAATGAGCCATGAATTTTCTCAAAGCATGTCAAAATAGTTTGTGATGTCAATAATAGGAGAGCTGTCCCACTTCCTTGTACTTCAAGTATCCCAAACCAGAGTAGTATTGTGTATATCTCAAACCAAATATCTAAAAGACATGCTCAAAAAATATGGAATGGAGGACTGTGCACCCATGAGCACACCTATGACCATAAACTACAAATTGAACAAAGATTATGACTCCCCTCTAGTGGATGCAACTCCTTAAAGGTCAATGAGCGGAGCCCTTCTATACTTAACAGCTACACGACCAGACATAATGCAAGCAGTAGGAATGGTGGGAAGATTTCAATCTTCTCCCAAAAAATCCCATTTATTAGCCGTAAAAAGAATTCTCAGATATCTAAAGGGAACTTCTGATTTCAGTCTTTGGTACCCAAAGAACTCAACACTGACTGTAACTGCATACACCGATGTTGATTGGGCTGGAAGTATAGATGATCGGAGAAGTACTAGTGGAAATGCATTCTTCCTAGGAGATTGTTTGGTATCCTAGCTCAGCAAAAAACAGTCATCCATATCATTATCCACAGCCGAAGCAGAGTATATTGCTGCAGCATACTGTTGTACTCAGATATTATGGATGAAGGAAGCTCTAAAAGATGTTGACATATGTACAGATCAACCGATTACCGTCTATTGTGACAACAAAAGTGCTATCAGTCTCAACAAAAATCCAGTGATGCACTCAAGAACCAAACACATACCAATCAAGTATCATTTCCTTCGCGAAGAAGTAGCTGAACAAAACATCGTCCTAGAATATATCAGTACTAAGGAGTAGATAGTTGATATTTTAATGAAACCTCTTCCTTGAGAAGCATTTGAACATCCGCATCAAAAGATGGGGGTTATTTCTTTATCATCACTGAAGTTCATTCATAAAGATGTAGCAGGACAGGGGGAGAAGTTTGACAGGGGGAGTCCGTATGCATTCCTTTGCCATTGATGTCAAAGGGGGAGAGAGCAGAAGAATATTGCCATCAATAAGAAAGGGGGAGACTATTGGACACAGATTTTCATTGATGTCAATATGGCAATATTCGAGGAGCAGATGGCGCCAAGAGGAGCAGATAAAGAAACCAAAGGAACTAACAGCAAACAGAGCCATCAGAGCCACAGAGGAAGCAGATAGATTTATTGGGAGTCATCGAGAGCTATCGGTGGGCATCTATGGCACATTACACTATCGGGAGCGACGATATGCCTAAAACTCATGTATTTACCCATGGGTGGAAAAAACCATATATACATGCACTTAACACTATCAGAGGTTAAAATGAAGGCCAAAGCATACATATTACAAATACACTATCGGAGGCAGAGCAATATATTATATCAGTGGATTATATTAAGTGTCACACCCGAAACCTCCGATTGCGATTGCAAGAGTGGACCTGAAACTACGATAGCCGATATGCTGCGACTGCGACTGCCGATATGTTACGATTGCCGATAGTGATTATTACATCGGGAATTCGAAGCAAAATCATACAGTGGTAAGCGGCCCCTTTGTGATCACTGATAGCGATGAACATTGTGGACCCAATGCGACATCACAACTTAGCTTAACATAACATCACGTCCAGTGGTGAATCGCCCATCGGCCATCGACGATATCATGAGGCTAATGTATAAAGGACCCCTGGAATATGATCACAGGTTGTTAGATCTCGGATGGCCAGATCCAACAGTCACGGGGCGCAGAAGATGCATAAGGTTTATCTGGTGGGGAGAGCAGGCTTAAGCGATAAGCGGTAATGCTCGCACCGCCCTTGGGAGTCAAGTGGTATTCGTACACAGGCTCACGATTCCATTAGAATTATGACGCGTGGTGGCAGGGAATAGTTGAAAACTGCTTTATCGTGAGTTAACGCGCGGGCGGTTCGCGGGATCAGGAGGAGCGAACATCGTCGGATCGCCTGATGAATGATCGGACAGTAGGTTTAACTTCACGTGTTTTTTTTTTTTACTGATGTGATAAGAGAATGACAGATTAAGGATTTTGTGAAGGTGCACAGTTATATGGGTTTAATACTTAGCGCCTAGGGCCTTGACGGAATAGAGATCTATGCTGAGTTATGGAGGAAAAACTAGAGAAGGCGAGGGTTAAGAGAGTATAAGAAAAATAAAGGAGAAAGAACAAATAGATTGCTACGGGTTGCCTCGGTGCCTATCACATGGCTAATCTTGCTTCTGGTCCTCCAAATTTCAAGACATGTAGCAGAGCTAACAGGGACCTCTTTGATATTTTTTAATCAGCATCATTTCTATTGTAATTCAGTCCCTCTTCCTCTTGAACGTGTCCCGTGAACCATTAGTTAATTCGAGCGCAGAGGAAGCTAAAGCGAATGGAGGAGGGAAGCTACAAGGTCGAGCAAGTGTGTAGGAAGCCAAAGCTCAAGTGAGCAAGAAGGAAGCCAAAGAGCTAGTGAGTAAGTGGAAACAAATGGACAGAGGCATGAGAATGTATAAATAGTAAAAACAGAGAATTGTTGGTGTTGTTGTGGTGATGAAGAACTAGAGTGTGCGGTAGCAGAAGCAACAGAGGCAGAAGAGGTAGTAGAAGTAGCGAAGGCTATAGAAGCAACAGAGGTAGGAGAGTAGGAGTGAGAGAACCTCAGTGGAATAGAGTGTAGCAACATACCAGTTTATACCAAGGTTGGGTTGGATCCCAAGAGGTTGGAGCCTCAGAATTGAACAAGAATAAAGTCATTAGGGGTAGGTGCTTCTAAGTGCAGAACCACTGAAAAACAGAGTTGGTGCTCTGGAGGTTGGAGCCTCACTGAAGTCCAAGTTGGAGCTTGGAGACTATTCACAGTCAGATATATACTTATATTGTATTTATTTCATTGCATTGTCTTTAATTTTAATAAAAGAATTTATTCCAACTGTTGATTTTTGTGTTCTTTGTATACATATACATATCTATATATGTTTTTGGCAATCACTAGAACAATTAATAAATAATAAGAAATATTCATTCACCCCCCTCTTAGTATTTCCAACATCTACTTCACAAGCCTTGTTTTTTTTGTCTAAAAATATTTAGCTATTGTCATGCAGGTTTTGTTTTGAAACCAAAATATTTGCAGCAGGAAGAGACTTCTCATTTGGCTTAATTTCACCTCATTATTGTTATTCCCCTTATGGTTTGAGAGCCTCATTTCTTATAACTTCGCAAGATAAAATTTATTAAAATCTTAACATGAGACGAACACAGACATGGTTGTCTTATTTTACTCTCTTGTTGAGATATTTTATAGTTACTCTTGTTAGAGTTGTCATTTTACTTTGAGATTTTTTTTCATTTTTCCTTTCTTATTTGACGTTTTTGGATTTTTTTTATTTCTTTCACTTCAGTTTTCATTTATTTTTCCTGTTGGTTTTGGATTGATGTTTCTGATATTACCAAGATTTTTTTGGAAGGATTTTTTCTCAGTCAACATTGATTGGAAAACATGTGAAATTCTTACTCTGACTACTTCAATGAGTTTCATTTACATTAAAGAATAATTTTATGGAATACTAAATCCCTCTTGCCTAAAACATTTTCCATGGAGGAACACACATTCTTTCTTAGTAATATAGTTCATCTTTTCAAGGAAATAACTGAGTTGAATTTATCTCAAGGGATCCTTCCCATCCCTCGACTTTATAAAATCCTCTGATTTAATAGTCACAACAAAAGAATATGGACTTAACATTATAGATGTATTGTATTCATTTGCTTAAGTATCTCTTACCATACCACCTATTTCACTCAATTACATCATAAACTTAGCTCACAAATATGTTTATCGAATGGGTGATCAAAATGGGAAGCATGGGAAATACAAGTAAACCAATCAAGGCTATGGACGCTCGCTAGGAACAGGGCCATGCTTGTATGGAATTAAGGACAACTTTGCCAAGGTACTGGCCAAATTTAATGGTAGTGAAGCAATGTTAGAGACCATTCATATCAATGGATATATGCTTTATCAAAAAAATCCTATCCATACCTTCTTCTATTTCTCATACGAAGTAATTTTTAATGTTAAAGACTTTCGAAAATTCATATTCATGACTTTAAACTCAGTTTTCTTTGACTACTTATCCTTTTTGGACTTATATTGCTTGATTCACTAATATGCAACCCACGTGAAATGTTTTATTGTATGATGGCTTAATAGAATTCCTCTCTTTTAACCTTTGAGTAAAGTGAAGTTCATTATCTTTTCAACCATAGATAATTGGTTCTTCCTCATGTGTTGTCATTGTTTTGTTGAAATCACAACACCCTCATTTTTAATTATTATTGCATAATAATCATGGAGACCCTTTTCAAAAATTTTGTCTAAATCACCTTTGAATATTTTCTTTTGGGTAAGTGTCCAACAATTTGGAGAGATTTTTTATTTATTCAGATTTTTCCTTTTATTACCTCATTGCATTTTATTTTTTGTTAGCTTTCCATCGGTTCTAGTTTCATCTCATTTGGATACATGGGTTGTAAATATCGCTCATCTAAAGTTCAACGATTTTTACCGCCTCGGCTAAA
This sequence comes from Pinus tabuliformis, assembly GCA_031772625.1. Lineage (NCBI taxonomy): Eukaryota > Viridiplantae > Streptophyta > Pinopsida > Pinales > Pinaceae > Pinus > Pinus tabuliformis. The sequence goes on along the minus strand of CM062818.1, from coordinate 2,011,610,682 downwards.
AAATGCACAAATGTATATTATTTTAATGTTTTTAAATTAATTAGTTATTAATTGAAATATTATTTTTATTAATTTTCAATTAGTTTTTATTAATTAATCTTTTTTTACTAGCAATCCTACAAAACAACTACAACTGAGATCGTAGAAAAATTAAAATTATATTTTATCAAATTTTGGAAGCAAATTAAAATTCCAAATTATTCAAGCTTCTAAAATCTTAAAATTACAAGTGATTATAGTTTTTATGTGATCAAAACTTTAATTACTAAGTGATTGTAGTTTATGGAAAAAAAACCCACTCCACATAACCCTCCTCTCCTCCACCCTTCTTTTCCTCATAGTTCATTCCCTTCCCATTTCAAGACTTCACCACATCATAACTCTTATTTTTAAATCCTCCCAAAATCTTATCACTTCCAAAAAATACCTTATCTTTCCTCCCCATATCAGGTCCTTTCCATTTCGTAACACCCATTTTTAAGAACTCCTGGAATATTATTTATTTGAAACCATTATATTTCTAAGACCGCAATCCGCACATTTTGTGATTTTTGGCTCTTTAAATTTCATATCTTCATTTTAAAACTTTCTTGAAATCCACCTTCCAAAATCCTTCTATCTCACTTACACCACCTTATGACTCCCCTCTCCAGTCCATATTTTCTTACCTCACCTCAACACCTCTTCTCATTTCGAAACTAGTGAATATTGTAACCTCATTTCGAATTAAATATGAAATTCTTTTCTTCCAAAATACCATATCACGCTAGCCTACTCTATACCTTATGACTCCTACTAAATAATTAATCAAATGTCCTTCCATCCTCGTTATTCATTTTGGGACTCTTCAAGAGTTTCCAAAATGTTGGCCTTATGGCACAGGTTTGGAGCTATGGCACAACTGTTGTCCTTGATGTCAACTTTATTTGGTGACATATCTCAGTACAGTCTTTCAGAATGAAGGAAAAGACATATACGCAGGTTCATCTAGACGAAGCCGCGTATACACGCAGGTTAGACATTACCAAGGCGCGTATGTGTATACACGCACTTTCACGCAAGGAAAAGCGTGTATATGTTGGAGAAATTACTTTTGGTCTGTGGTAGTTAGTCCTTGGTATTTGAACCTATGGTTTTGGACCATGGTATCTCGTCAAAAGTGTTGATCCCAAGTATTGGGTCCATGGTATTATTTTATTATGGTTTTGGACTGTAGTATTGTGAAAGGCCTAATATTATAAAAGAGGAAGGAGATCATTTGGAAAAGGATTATCTGAATTAATTGAATATCTAATAAGTGCTAGATCTGAAATATTGGTGATTCAGGTTATGGTGCAGATCTGGATCTGAATGAAGGAGGAACCTTAGCGCAAAGAGAAGGATAAGTTCTATTGATGGGTCATAATATTTAGGCTTGAATTATAGTATCTTTGTATGATTTTTATATGTTATATGTGGCACATGTTTGATCTATAAATCTGATAATCTGGGTTAATTAGTATCTGAATATTTGAAAGAGTGAATTACCCTTTATAGATTTGTACGCAGGTTTAGTGAAGCGAAGGCACGTATACACGCTGGTTCAGTGAATAAAAACAACGTATACGCAGGTTGATCCAGAAACAAAAGCGTATGAACGCAAGTTTCAGGTTATTGAAGTACCGTATATATTTTGAGTTGTGATCTAGCTGCTTCTGTTTATTGTTGCAGTGGTCTGGGTTTAGAATTTGGTGTGTGGTTACTGTTACTATGTTTTGGGTACAGATGTCAGAGAAGTATGTACTTGATTCAGTTCTAATTGGTGAAAACGAGATTGGTTTTTGTAGAAATTCTTGATGATTGATTGATGTTCATGGATCCTGTCTGAAAATTTATGAAACGTGGTCGCTGGAAGAAAGAGAAGGTTGTAGCCTTCTGTAGGCCAGCACCTACGTACTAGTATCTTGGATAGTGCAAGAGCTAAGGGGGTTGTATCTCCCTCCCAGGAGAAGCTGGAGAATGAGAGAGGGTTGTAGCTCTCTGTAGGTTGCAGCCTCCATACTGGTAAAGGACTGCACGAGTACATTGTAAAAGGAAGTTTCTAATTAAAATAAGATAGAGACGAATTGCAGCAGGTGGTTTTCACCCACATTGGGTTTCCAGCTTATATCTTGTGTTCTTGTGTGTGATTGTCTTCTGCTCTGTTTTACTGTTTCTAGTTACTGGTTATTTGATTCTGATACATAGATTAACAATCAACATCTGAAAGATAAAGTAAATTATAAGTTTGCATTGGATACGTGGGTTTCCTTCTACATAGTTGCGTATATACGCGGGTTTAATTAACTGAAGTAGAATGTATTATCTGGATTTGAAAAAGGGAACATTTGACTTGATAATACTTATTCAACCCCCCCCCCTCAGTATTATTGCCAACAATTGGTATCACAGCAGGTCCTTCTGAAGAAGCTTGATCGCTTGAAGGAAGATCCATCATCATGAGCAACTACGAGAGAGAAGCATCAATCAGGCCACCAATTTTTGATGGGACCAACTTCGTCTATTGGAAGGTAAGAGTTACAGGCTATCTTCAATCTCTTGATACAGAATTCTGGGATATCATAGATACAGGGTACACTTTTCCTTCAGCAACTCCTACAGATCTAGTTGGTAAGAAGCAATATGAAACAAATGCAAAAGCGGTCAATACTCTATTAGGATGTCTATCTCAATCAAAATTCGTCAAGGTTATGCAGTATAAATCTGCAAAAGAAATATGGGACAAGATTGTTCTGAGCTATGAAGGAGATGAACAGGTAAAACGAGAAAAAATTCAAACCCTCAGAATTCTGTATGAAAATCTCAGAATGCACAATGATGAAAGTGTGGCTGACTATTTCCTTCATGTAGATGAGATTGTTAATTGTATGAAAAACTTGGGTGAAGAAATAAAAGAGGCTGTTGTGGTTGAAAAGGTTCTAAGATCTTTGTCCCCTAGGTTTGAATCCAAAGTTTTTGCAATAGAAGAAAAAGAGAATCTACGAAACCTTACCATGTCACAGCTGCACAGAATTCTGACTTCTTATGAAATGAGGAGAGGAGGACCATCAGACAGGAGAGAAGCTGCCTTCAAGGCTTCATGAAAAGGAGACTACTATGAGTAAGGACACATGTCATAAGAAGAAGAAGAATCAAATTTTGTTAAGAACCTTCAATGGGGTGCTGGAAGATTCTAAGGTAAGTTACCTTTCAAATTCTTTGCTTGTGCAAGAGTCGGTCACTATGCTGCCAAAATTCCTCATAAGGATAAGGTTGACAAGGGGAAGGAACCTGTTAGATGGAACAAGAAACAGAATGCAAATAAGTAAAGCTATTACACTCATGAAGATAGTGATGGACTTTCAAATAGTGACGAAGATGAACAAGGAAATAAATATAAACTCTTAATGGCTTTTGAAGATGATGATTTTGTGGATGCTATAGATGAAGAAAGTATTTATGAAGAGATTTCTAGACTCAAAATTTGTTTAGAAGAGAGGAATGTGATCATAGATACTCTACAATTCCAACTTGTTGAAAAGGAAAAACATCATGAAAAGTTAGAATGTGAAATTGTGGGACTAAGAAAAGACATTGAGAAAACAAAAGCTCTTAATCTTAGATTTGTTAAATCATCTGACCCATTAGATGAGATTATCAAAGTGCAACGCTCTCCACTAATCAAGACTGGTCTAAGATATAATGAAGAAACAACTCAAGCTCAGAAACCATCTACCTCCAAGAGTTATCTTGATGCTGTAAGGAGAAGTGAACAAAGACCCAATGGAAATCACCAGGTAAGTCAGGGACAATTTACCTCAAGAATGAACAAAGACTACCAGGTAAATTGAGGGCAATCTACTTTAAGGACAAACAAAAACTACAACCAGCCATAGGTAAAACCCTCTCCATTTGCCTCAAGAATGGATGTCAATAGGAACTACAATAATTTGGCTGATAGATTTGATAATCACAGGAGTTTCTTCAATGTCCAATTTTTTTCTTGTCATAACTTTGGTCAAAAAACAGCTCAATGTGTTGCCTATAAGACAATCATGACTAGAGAAGCTCATAAATAGAGGAGTATGACTGGGATCATGAAAAGGACATACAACAACTTCTCTACTCTTGAAAATGAAATAGAATGTTCTATTTGTAACAATTTCGGTCATGAAGATTTTGAATGTAGGAGCAAGTTTCGACAGACAACTCAGAAGGAGCAAGCCTCAAGTGCCAAATCATGGAGAATAAAAGAACCCCAACCAAAAAGATGTGGTATAGCCTTATATGCGGAAGGGCAGGAAAATCAATGGTAGATCGACAGTGGATGTTCAAAACATATGAAAGGTGATAAAGAAAAACTTCAGTCATATAGTGCCTTATAGAAGGAGAAGAAGGTTCCTTTTGGAAATGACACCCCTGCTCTCATAAAAGGTAAAGGTTATGTTCAGTTGAAAGAAAGAGTCAAAGCTGGAAATGTAATGTATGTTTATGGCTTAAAGCATAATCTATTAAGTGTCAGCCAGATGTGTGATCAAGGAACTGAGGTAATATTTCGATCAAATGGATGTAGTGTTCGTGATCTTGATACAGGAAAAACAATGATCAAAGGCGTAAGGACTCCAAATAATTTATGCATATTCAAAGAAGGAAAACATCAATGCTATATGGGCAAGAATGATGAACACTGGATATGGCACAGAATATTAGGGCATCTTAGTTTCTCACAGATAAGGAAAGCATGCAAATACTAGGCAGTTCGTGGTCTTCCAAACATCAGAATCCCAAATAATACAATATGCAAATCATGTAATTTTGGTAAGCAAACCAGAACTAACTTCCCTAAGAAGGAAAGATCAACCAGCAGGCTGCTTGAACTTTTCCATACTGATGTATGTGGACCAACTAGGAAAAGGTCACCTCGAGGAGAAGACTACTTTATATTATTGATTGATTACTATTCCAGGATGTGTTGGATAGGACTTATGAAGCACAAAGACAAAGCCTTTGAAAAATTCAAATCATTCAAAGCCTTGGTGGAGAAAGAATCAGATCTCAGAATCAATTGCCTCAGGTCTGATCGAGGAGGAGAATTTACCTCAAATGAATTTTTCATTTTTTGTGAAGAACATGGAATAAGAAGAGAATTCTTTATAGCTAGGACTCCTCAAAAAAATGGAGTAGTGGAAAGGATGAACAGAATGGTTCAACAAATGGCTTGTGCAATGCTTGATGAATCTGGAACTCTCGCAACTTTCTTGGGTGAAGCCGCGTTTGCTGCAGTTGTTATTATCAACAAGACAAATGTCCGGATGAACAGCACTCAAACTCCTCATGAGCTCTGGTACGGTGAGACTCCTTCGATAAAACATTTCAAAATTTTTGGAAGCAAATGCTATATTAAAAATAATGATGAAAATCTTGGCAAGTTTGAACCTAGAGTAGATGAAGGAATTCTCCTTGGTTATTCTCCCCATAGAAAAGCATATAAGTGCTACAACAAAATACTTGGAAGAATTGTTGATAGCATTGATGTAGTGGTTGATGAAGAAGGAAACATTCCTAGGCAAGTGAATTACGAAGATCTCGAAGATGATGAGGACTATCCTTCAACATCAAATCAGAACTATGATGAATAAGAAGCTCAAGAGGCACCAGAAGAACAGATAAGGATACAAGATAAGACTCCATCCAGGTATGTTCAGAAGAATCATCCAGAATCTCAAATTTTGTGGTAGAAAGAGGCAGGTATACAAACAAGAAGAACAATTGCAGAAGCCTCAAGCTACTTGGCTTTGCTCTCCTCCACTGAACCACAAAATGTAAAAGAGGCATGCAAAGATGAATGTTGGGTCAAGGCAACGGATGAAGAACTTGAGCGGATCAAAAAGAATAACACTTGGGAGTTGGTTCCTAGACCAAACGATAAGAATGTTATAGGGACAAAATGGATCTTCAAAAACAAGTTGAATGAAAATGGGGAAGTGATTAGAAGCAAGGCCAGACTTGTCTGTAAAGGGTATGCTCAACAAGAAGGAATAGACTTTGAAGAAACTTTTGCTCCCATTGCTAGACTTGAGGCCATCAGAATGTTCCTTGCTATCTCTAGCTTTCAGAAGTTCAAAGTATTTCAAATGGACGTGAAATCAGCCTTTCTGAATGGAGACTTAGAAGAAGAAGTGTACATTGAGCAACCAGATGGTTTCATTCTTGGGAATGATCCAAATCTTGTATGTAGACTAAACAATTCTCTCTGTGGTCTTAAACATGCTCCAAGGGCTTGGTACTACCATTTGGACAAATATCTTCATCAACAAGGTTTTTCAAAAGGATCAGCAAATAGCAACCTTTATATAAACATTGAAAATGACAAACTGCTAATACTTGTTGTGTATGTAGATGATATTATCTTTGGCAGCAATGAAGAAGCTATGGATCAAAGCTTTGCCTTGGTGATGCAGAAAGAATTCAAAATGTCTTTCTTGGAGAACTGACATATTTTCTTGGATTGCAAATTCAAGAAAATGAAGGCAGTATCTTTTTTTCTCAAACCAAGTATCTCAAGCAGATCTTGAAGAAATATGGCATGGAAGATGCAAAACCAGTATGTACCCCTATGGTTACAGGATGCAGCCTCAGTACGAATGATGAATCATCAGTAGTGCATGAACCAACCTATAGATCTATGATTGGAAGTCTACTTTATTTGACAGGTACCCGACCAGACATCATGCATGCAGTGGGAATAGTTGGAAGATTTCAGGCAAATCCAAAGGAAACTCATCTTCAGGCAGTGAAGAGAATTTTCAAGTATCTTCAAGGAACTCAAAACTATGGCTTATGGTATCCTAGAGATACAGATCTCACTCTTCATGCTTATAGAAATGCAGATTGGGCTGGAAGCGTGGATGACAGAAATAGCACAAGTGGTGGTGCATTCTTTATGGGTTCGAGATTAGTATCTTGGTTCAGCAAGAAAGAGAGTTTGATTGCTCTATCTACAGCTGAAGCAGAATATGTGGCTGTCACATCTTGTTGCACACAACTCCTTTGGATGATGCAAAGTTTGCAGGATTTTCAAATCACTTGTACTCCACCTATCTCCATCTTATGTGATAATACATGTGCTATTAGTATCTCAAAGAATCCTGTCATGCATTTAGAGACTAGGCACATATCGATCAAGTATCATTTTCTCCGGGAACAAGTGTTGGAACAAAAGGTCAAATTGGAGTATGTTCCCTCTAACGAACAAGTTGCTAATATACTCACCAAACCACTACCCACAGAAACTTTTGAATACCTCAGACAAAAGCTGGGAGTAGTTGATGCATCATCTTGCTATTAAAACATGTATGTTTCAGAGAAAAATGGGTGTACGCGAGTTTCCTGAGGAGGATCCGCATACATACGTCGGTTTGTGCAGAGACAGTCGCGTATATGGAGGCTTGATGGATATTAGTAGGGATAGGCTCTTATTGAAGATAGTCTGATATGGGTTTGATAGAGACCATCTGGCACAGGTTCAGGGAGAGCAGATAAACTTCTAATGATGCATTGTTGCCATTATCTTAGAAGCTTTTGGTTCTAGTTCACAACTATTGTTGGTTTCAGGTGGAACAAATGCAGAGGGAGAACATAAGGAAATCATGGTTGTTGATCTGAATGGTGATTGAAAGATGTTGTTGATATCAGTTATTGGTGACTTTCATAAGTCTTTCTCTAGATATTTTGTCTCTATGTCATGTATCTCTTTTATGGTGTCAAGGTCATGTAACAACCTATTTTGGTTTCCCCACTATGCCTGGGATGAAGATATAATGTACTTGGTTGTCATATGTAAATTTCTGATGTATCCCCACTTGGTTGGGTGGATGATCCCCACTTGGTTGGATGAAGGATGTATGTATTGAGTCTTTTGGTAATAGGAAGGTCCTTTATGATGTATAAGTCATGATTCTTCTTGGAGTACATCTTTTTGCAGATCTTGCCTACAGTTAGGGGGAGCATGGTCAGCACATCAGGGTAGAGATTTCAGCATGTACTCAGGGGGAGCACAACCCTTTGCCCTTGATGACAAAGGGGGAGAATGAATTTGGGGATCTTGAGGTTGCCATCAAGTTCAAAGTGGGAGATTGTTGGTGTTATGGCATAGGTTTGGAGCTATGGCACAGGTGTTGTCCTTGATGGCAACTCTCTTTAGTGACAGATCTTAGTACAAGCTTTCTGAATGAAGGAAAAGACATATACGCAGGTTCATCTAGACAAAGCCGCGTATACACGTGGGTTAGACGTTACAAAGGTGTGTATGCGTATACACGCACTTCCATGCAAGGAAAAGTGCGTATAGGTTGGAGAACTTACTTTTGGTCCATGGTAGTTAGTCCTTGGTATTTGATCCTATGGTTTTGGACCATGGTATCTCGTCAGAAGTGTTGATCCCAAGTATTGGGCCCATGGTATTATTTTATTATGGTTTTGGACCGTGGTATTGTAAAAGGCCTAAGACTATAAAAGAGGAAGGAGATCATTTGGAAAAGGATTATCTGAATTAATTGAGTATCTAACAAGTGCTAGATCTGAAATATTGGTGATTGGGGTTATGGTGCAGATCTAGATCTGAATGAAGGAGGAACCTTAGCGCAAAGAGAAGGATAATTTCTATTGATGGGTCATAATCTTTAGGCTTGAATGATAGTATCTTTGTACGATTTTGATCTGTTATATGTGGCACATGATTGATCTATAAATCTGATAATCTAGGTTAATTAGTATCTGAATATTTGAAAGAGTGAATTATCCTTTATAGATCTGTATGTAGGTTCAATGAAGCGAAGGCGAGTATACATGCTGGTTCAGTGAATAAAAATAGCGTATGCATAGGTTGATCCAGAAACAGAAGCGTATGCACGCAGGTTTCAGGTTATTGAAGTAGCATATATCTTTGAGTTGTGATCTAGCTTCTTCTGTTTATTGCTGCAGTGCTCTGGGTTCAGCATTTGGTGTGTGGTTATTGTTACTGTGTTTTGGGTACAGCTGTCAGAGAAGTATCTACTTGATTCAGTTCTAATTGGTGAAAAGGAGATTGGTTGATGTAGAAATTCTTGATGATTGATTGATGTTCATGGATCCAGTCTGAAAATTTATGAAACGTGGTCCCTGGAAGAAAGAGAAGCTTGTAGCCTTCTGTAGGCCAGCACCTACGTACTAGTATCTTGGCTAGTGCAAGAGCTAAGGGGGTTGTAGCTCCCTTCCAGGAGAAGCTAGAGAACGAGAGAGGGTTTTAGCTCTCTGCAGGTTGCAGCCTACGTACTAGTAAAGGACTGCACCGCTACATTGTAAAAGGAAGTTTCTAATTAAAAGAAGATAGAGACGAATTGTAGCAGGTGGTTTTCACCCACATTGGGTTTCCACCTTATATCTTGTGTTCTTGTGTGTGATTGTCTTCTGCTCTGTTTTACTGTTTCTGGTTACTGGTTATTTGATTTTGATACACAGATTAACAATCAACATCTAAAAGATAAAGTAAATTATAAGTTTGCATTGTATACGCGGGTTCCCTTCTACATAGTTGCGTATATACGCGGGTTTAATTAACTGAAGTAGTGTATATTAACTGGATTTGAAAAAGAGAACATTTGACTTGATAATACTGATTCACCCCCCCTCTCAGTATTATTTCCAACACAAAAGCCACTTCATCCTTAGTTATCTTTTAGTATATTTTAATAATGTTTTAATAAATTTTAATAATATTTTATTTAATATGGTTTCAATTAATTTTTTTTATTTAATAAATATATAACTACGTTAAATAATTAATATATACTTTGTCATTAATAATTATAATTTTATTTTATTGTATATGATTAATTAATCTAATAATGGAAATTAATTAATTGTAAATATATATAAATAATCAAGAATTTATTAATTTAATTTAAAATTAAAATTTCCTAATTTTCGATGAGGCATGCATTTTTCAAGAATTATGATAATTTTAACATTTCATCTTTGGAGAGGAATATCTCAAGATTTACCTGACCAAATGAACCTCATACTAGCTTGTGGGAAATGATTGAAGAGAATAATCTGGGAAGATAAATATAGAAGATTCAATCATTTAATGACCCATAAATTCAGCAAAAGAGAGAGTGATGAAATTGCAACAATAATTGATTTTCCAAATCTGATTTTGGTTAATTTCATTTTCTTGGAAAAACTATTGTCACTAATTCATTCTCTAGTATTGATTCAAAGGCTAATAAAATCCATTAGAAGCAATCGCATCTTTGATTTATTTTGATTTTATTTGTTTTAATTCATCAAGTTTATGGGAGTTGTTTTTTCCATATTTTCTAATTCTGATTTTAGTGTGTAATCTAATATAATTTATTTTGGTTTTGATTGGTTTGTGATAGGATATCAATTGGAGAATTTTAGATCTGAGACATTTGGAGAAATGGAAGGAGACGAGCAAAGAGGAAAATGAGGAATTTGCAACTCTAATTCAAGATCTTGAAGACTACTCTCAATAGTTCTCTATTTTGGATATTTCTTGTAATTAATAAATAAAGACTTTGAGAATGAGGAATGGGTTCCTCTTCTCTGCAACTAGAGTATCTAAAAGCACTCTTATATTAGTGGATTATAGTATAGGTCAGGGGAATACTTAAGATCCGAGATTAGGGGAAAACTCTATGATTTTTTGTTGTTGTGTATTTGTGCTATTGTGTTGTATTGTGAGTTTAATTATGGAGAAACATAGTATTTTTTGTTCTAAAAGAGAAGCTTGTTTGGCACTACTGCTCGAAATTTCACCAAGGCCCTGAAGTTTCTCCAGGACTCAAAATTATTGTAATGTGATTTTGGTATGCTTTTAAGTAATTTCCATTTCCTGTGCACTATTGTCTAGGATGTAAATTAATCATTTTGTAATTAGAATTTATGCAATTGATTTTAATTATTATTTTAAATAGTGTATGGCATTATAATATTGAGCACTATTGTCGTATTGAGTTTTTTATGCTATTGAATTTTTGTAAGAGCTATCTTTGAGGGATGAACAAAAATAGAATTATTATAAATTCATTGAAATAGGAATGTGTTTAGAAGTAACTATTTATTGTTTAAATACATTTCCATTTTGTTTTCTCCTTCATTGATTCAGTGAACTACTTCTTTAATTAATGAAAATAATATAACGAACTCAATCATATAAATAGTTATCTTTGCCAATTCAGTTAGTGTATCTACTCTTGAATTGAGAGAGGGATATAATTTTCCCAATTCGAGATAGGATTAGTTTTAATTGCATCTTAAGAGTAAGATTTACATTTAAATTCAATTCAACATTTCTAGAAGTCGCTGCATATAGGTGAAGAACTTAGTTGTATCTTAGATGAGCCATAGAGTAAACTTAAGGATCACTTTCTTGAAAGAGCTCTGCAAGAGGGAAGATCTACTTTCTCTCTTTCTATTGGCAAGCATTAGAGATACTATATGATAGCATAGAGAGAGAGAGGGTAACTGGACCAAATTGAACCAATCAGAACCACTACACCAAATGTATAAGAGCTTAGTTGGGGCTCTAACTGGGTGGTCTCCCTTACATGTTGATAAGGTCATTTTTTACCATCAACATAAGCATGGATCTGTAATGTTATCTAACTATGACTTGTTCACCATTTGACAAGTATTTTATGATTAATGAATGGAAGGGATAACAATTTTTATTGTAGCTATTATGAGATGGAATTGGACCTTTTCTTTGATTCTCAAATAAGTTTCAGACTCCTATGATCTGATATGCATTCATGATTTGTAGTTTACACGTTCACCATATGTTTGAGAATATGATTTTCATGGTTAGGCCTGGTTAGGTTAAGTTCTTATTCAAGTTTTGTATGAATAGAATTTTCATTATGTCTTTTATCATTTTAAAAAGTTATAGGAAGTTATGGAGATTGGTCTAGGGGTTTTCATATAATTATGGCTTAGTTCTTCAGACCACACCCTCTAAACTAGAAATTTTGGGCTATAACCGCATGGAATCAATGCCATGCATGCCATTGGAGCCCTATAACGACACCCTTGTAGTCTTGTGTGTGAAGATGGGGGTCTATGTCAATGAACGAGAAATCCAACTCATTGTTTGGTCACTTGGGGTAGTTTGTTTGGCCCTTGAGTATCTTGTAAGCCCTATAGGATGTTAATTTGTGATGACTAAGTCTTAGTTGTAGAACCTACTTCCTAAAATGGAGATAGGAATTCGAGTCATTTTATACTGGCACTTCGCTTCACAATTACCCATAGGGCTTCGAAAAGCGAGTAAATCTGGGGTGGGGCGTTACAAGGTGGTATTAGAATATGGTTCAAATAGTTGGACTCGATGGGATAGATCCATGTTAGTATGCATGAATTGTCATGGTTATGGTTGTCATGCATGAGGTCATTGTATGCACATAGCGTTATCATGCATGATGTCAAAATGTTTATATGAGTATGTATATATATGTATTGTGTGAATCTGCACTAATTATGTAGACAAGATAGCATCCCTTGAACTTCACTTAGGTATGTTGATAATGTTTATATTTGGTTATCGGGCATGGCACATTTGTAGGAAGAAGAAGAGAATCAAAGATGAGTAACAGGATGGTGGATTATAGTTCATGAGACTCTCCTTATAGAACATATGAGCCAAACCAAGATGAGTATTCTCCTGACATAATAGATACCTTGAAACGTCTAAAGGTAAAAATCAGAAGTTGTAAGGAAAATAATGTCAGGATCATTCAATCACGAGAGATACTTTCAGGGCACAGGAAAAGAAAGTAGAAGTCATTATAGTGATCCTTCAAAGTTTATCATATTTGCAAATACACGGATAACCAGGGATTAGCTATGGATGACAGGACAATACTACTTGGGGATATGGTAGCGGGTCTCATGGAGGTTACAGGTCAAATGGGGTTGACACAGTCAGAGATGGTAGTTTCTTGGATACATCTAACATAAGAGGCAGTGATCATAGGTTCTACTCTAGTTCTAGTTTAGACAAGTATCATGGGTATCATTGTTATCATCCTTACAAGAGGAGTGAAAGGGGATATTTGTGAGATGAGTTCAAGAAATAAAAGCCTCCTACATGCATTGGAGATTTAAGTAAACTGGAATTTGCAGAGGCATGACTTCTTGGGATGAAGAAATTGTTTGAGATGCATGATTATTCAAACAACATAAAAGTCGGGATAGTTTTTTTCAGTCTCAAAGGGAAATAAAACTTTTGGTGGGAAGACATAAAGCATGTCAGAGGTATTAGGACTGAGGATTTGAGCTGGTATGAGTTTAAAAGACTCTTCAAGAATAAGTACTTGTCAGGGAGGTAGTATGAATGAAAGTCCAAGGAGTTCTATGAGCTAAAGATGGGATCTATAATAAACGAGGAGTACATGACTAAGTTTTTGGAATTGTTGAGCTATGTGCCATATCTCAATGATGAGAAGACTAAATTTCATAGATTTATCAATGCGATGCCATTATCATTCAAGTATTGGATTGAGTAGAATGATCCTTAATCACTGGAGGAATTCATTGGAAAGTTGAAGCACTAGTATGAGAAATAAAAACATAAGTCTGAGCCTAAGAGAGATTGGAAAGTGAATAACAAGACTAAAGGAAAGTGGCCACCAAAGAGAGCAAGACCTGGGGATGTAGGTGAGAAGGAAAATGTTTCTCCTGACGAGAAGTTTAATGCCGTAGAGAAGGGACATGGAACTCATCCTAGAGAGCAGCAGAATAATGGTAGTGGCAACGAATATTTGTAGTGTTAGATATTTGACAAATATCATTGCAAGAAGGATTGTTTGTTGTGTCAGGGTTGGAGACCTCAAATCTACAATTCTTAGGAGGTGCAGGTAGTTGGAGATGTTGTACAAAAAATTACTTTTATTTATGAAGCATTGGATAATGGGCAGGTTGATCATCAGGAATCCATTATTGATATTGAAGGTAAGATCTATGATTGAGTTGTTTCCATTTTGATTTACCTCAGATTTAATTATAGTTATGTTAATCCTGTCCTAGTGGATAAATGTGGTTTGAGTAAAGAAGTGCATGCAATGTATTAGTTGGTGTAGATAGCTATAGGTATTAAGAAAATAGTTCATCTTTGGGTAAGGGAACATGCGTTTGAGATGAATGGTACACCTACGTCACAACATCTAAATGTTCTTTCATTGGGATCCTACAATATGCTTTTAGGTACATATTAGTTGTACCTTCACAAGAATAAGATAGATTGTTACAAGAAGGATATTGAGTTCTTGGATGATGGTGGAGAAAAGAGAATCTTGCAGGGAAGAATAATCCTACATCAGTTAGAATGGTTACAACTATGCAGGCAAAGGACAATTGCATGAAAGGGTGTGTGTTGTTTACAGTGGATATTTCTAGTGACAAAGTTCAGGATGTTGAGTATGTGGAAGTTTTGAATAGGTATTCAATTTTGGAGTAGTTTTAGGATGTATATCCAACATATATTTAAGATTTTCCTCCTCATGGATAAGAGGATTTCCCTATTGAGTTGGTACCAGATGAAACACCGACATCAAAGGAAACTTATAGGATGAACACTCTTGGGTGGGTGGAATTGAGGTTGCTACTAAAGGAAATGTTTGACAAGGGATACATTATTCCAAGTGTATCACCTTAGGGTGCACCAATGTTGTTTGTGAAGAGGAAGGATGGCACTCTTAGGTTGTGCATTGATTACATGCAGCTGAACAAGGTGGCGATCAAGAACAAGTACCATTGCCTTTGATTGATGACGTATTTGAACTATTAAAAGGAGAAGTAGTGTTCTTGAAGATTGATTTGAGACCAGGATATCATCAAGTATACATCAAAGAAGAGCGCATTTATAAGACTACATTTTGGATGAGGTATGGGCATTATGAGTTTGTTTTGTTTCCTTTGGTTTGACTAATGCTATAGCTACTTTCATGTGTTTGATGAATAATGTGTTGCACCCTTATCTAGATAAGTTTGTGATAGTATTAATTAATGAAATATGGATATATTCTAAGAATGACGAAGAGCATGAAGGGAACCTAGCAGTAGTGTTAAGACAATTGAGAAAGAATCAATTGTATGCCAAGTTTATTAAGTATCATTTCATTTATACAAAAGTTCATTACTTCAGGCATGTTGTTTCCAAGGAAGCCATAGCAAAGGTCTGAGAAACAATCAGAGCTATCATGGAGTGGGAAGCAACTAGGAATGTGATGTAGGAGCATGATACTTGGATGGAAAAGACTTCAAACTTATTCCAAAAATTAAAAAAAAAATCTACAAGAAAAGGAGTGGGATCCTTTAGCCATCAATTTCCGTGTTTGTCTAGTTTAACATAGAGATAGAATCTAGGAATAAATCGTGATGTAATAAGTGTTGATTAGTTAAACCATAGTGGAGGTTCTCGAGGAAAATAACTCACTGAACAGATAGGATTAGTTAGCATAGTGGAGGTTCTCGAGGAGGATGTCTCGCAGAACTAATAGTTATAATAAATTTAAGCCTCTATTTTAGGATTTGGTTGTTAATACGAACTAGTATATATGTAATTTGGATGCTAATGTAAAGGGATTTTGACCGAATATGTTTATGCCATATTGTTGAAGAAAGGAGCATACATCTCTGTGTATTTGTCGATCCCAGAGACATTGTGATCTCTGAAACCCTTCTTATACATCTGAATGCCTATTTTCTTATTTAAATCTAGTATTTATGTGCATATTCAGTTTCACACAACATTTTTATTTTAAGTCTTTATAATAGTGGTTCGGTCTTTCTTTCCAACTAATAATTTGATTTAAGCTTGTTGGTGTGTGTTTCCTTTATATTGGCGTTCCCTATTTCCTTTATATGCATTCTTGAGTTCCATAGGTGAAACCCTGGTTTACATTGGAAACCCGTGAAAAACTTAGTCAAAATGGAGTTCCAGACTTGAAATCCTATTAAATATGGTGGATACCCTTATTAGGTCGGCAACCAATATCGCATCGCAGTGTTTGATTGGGGAGGGACTAGTCCTTTGAAGTGCCGAAGTCCAAAGTGCGACATTCGGATCCAAAATATTATAAGGAAGGTTTTATCGCCTATCAGGTCTGTGGGTTTATCACATCGCAAGTCTTCAACAAAAAGAGCTTAGTGAGAGGATATTGGAATTTCTGATTGCGATTTCCGATAACTCCATGTGTTATTGCATCGGAAAGGGTTGTTATTTTATGTTCTGTTCCATAGAAACTACCGATAACAATTGCGATAGTGTTATTCCATTTTATGGAGTAAAAATCACGTCGATAGTGTATTTTCATATGAAATAGCACTACGGCAATTAAACCCTACCAATAGTGTATTTCCATGAATAATTGAATTACGACCATTTGAAGCCACTGATAATGTATTTCAAGCACAGTTGCGTTAATTCAATTCAAAATCCCTGATGATAGTGTAATTCGTCATTCCTATGGAATTACAGTTCCGATAGTGGGAAAGAGGCTCTATTGTGTAAATTGTTCCCAATAGCAAGGGTTGGGACGATTAAGGAGAAAAGAGTGGTGATAGTCGCCAAAAAGGGAAATTTATGAACAACCTATCTAGAAATAAATGACTAATAATCGAGTGGAGCAAGAAGAAGGAATTCCATCAGATTTAGAAGAAATTGTAACAGGATTTGCATGATTGTATATATCGCCTGCACCCAGGCCACCATTAATGGTATCAGAGTAGCCTTTTGGCACCGAATTGAATCTTAGAAGCAAAATAAGGAAAGTTAATATGGCTTTCAGAGTTGGAAGAGGACGTGGTAGAAGAGGACGACCAGTTGCAAATGTTGAAGTGATTGAAGCTCTGCAACAGATGCAGGCTAGAGTGGAAACATTAACAGTGGGGAGAAAGATAGATGATGGGGATGTTAGTGAGCCTCAGGTTGTAGCTAAAGGAGAGGAGGAAGCTGTAGCAATTACTCCTGAGATGAGGTTCTTCCTATCAGTGTTGAGATCCATAGCTAGGCCGAAGACTGAGGTTTCAATATATGAAGGAGGATTGAATCCAGAAGAATTGATAGACTGGATTAATTGCATGGAGAAATTCTTTGACTATGAAGAAACAAAAGATGAGAAGAAAGTAAAGTTTTATGTCACCAAGCTAAAATGACATGCAGTGCTTTGGTGGGATGGAGTGCAGGCAGAAAGAAAGGGACTTGGCAAGAAACCTATCAAAATTTGGAGTAGGATGGTAGCAAAGCTAAGAGATAAGTTTCTACCAAGTAATTATTAGCAAACCTTGTTCAGACATATGCATAATCTTAGACAAGGTCTATGATAGTGAAAGAATACACAAAGGAATTTTATAAGGTAAGCATAAGAGCTGGACAAACTCAAGATAGAGCTGAGAAGGTGGCTAGATATGTGAATGGTATTAGGATGGACATTCAAGATGAGATAAGTATACTATCTCCTAAAACAGTAGAGGAAGCTTATCAGGTGGTACTGAAAGCTAAAGAAAAACTCATAAGGAAGTAGTCTTCCAGAGGGAGAGGTACTTTCCGAGGAAAGGGAAGTCAAGGTGGTAGAGGAAGATCTACAGCACCTAAAGATGGAGCTAGCAGTAGCTCAAACCCACATACAGCCATAGGAGGTGATGCAAGTGGCAGAGGGATTTTTTCTAGAGGAAGAGGAAGAGAAGTAAGATGTTACAGATGTAACAAAGTGGGACACAGAGCTTTTGATTGCCTAGAGAATGCAGGAAAAAGTTAGAGGAATGCAATTGTTGCTCAAGTTGAGGCAGAAGCAATAGCAACAACAGTGAATAAATAAGAAAATATACTAGAGAGAGGAGAATCTTTGGTAATTAAAAAGGTTTTTCTCAAGCCAGCAAAAGAGATAGTTGAACCATCACAAAGAAAGACTTCGTTCAAAACAGTGTGTAAGGTTCAAGGAAAATGATGTGAGATGATAATTGATAGTCGTAGCACCGATAATTTTGTCTCTACATAAGTGATGGAGAAGTTTAAGCTGAAGACAATGGAACATCCAACACCTTACAAGGTGTCATGGTTACAAAAGGGACATCAGCTGTTAGTGAATGAACAGTGTGAAGTGGAGTTGCAATTGGGAAAATATAAGGACAAAATTGTATGTGATGTGATGCCTATGGATGTGTGTCACATATTTCTTGTAAGACCTTGGCAATATGATAGAGGAGCTATGCATGATGGTAAAAGAAACACCTATAAGTTTGGTAAAGATAGTATCAATCATACGTTGCTGCCTATGAAACAAGAAGATAAATGAAGAAAGAAGACTGATCCAAAAACTATGTTACTGGGAGGAAAAGATTACTTGTAGCAGATTGAAGAGAATGAGGTAAACTTTGCTGTAATTTTCAAGCCCAAGATAATAATGACTTCCACTAAATTTCCTGATTTACACATTGAAATTCAAGCAATGTTGGACAACTATTGTGATATCATTGTTGATGATTTTCCTAATGAGTTGCCACCAATTAGAAGAATCAGCCATCATATAGATTTGATTCCTGGAGAAAATCTACCTAACAAAGCATCTTACAGTATGACTCTACAGAAAATGAAGAGGTTAGGAATCAGGTTCAGGAACTCCTTGACAAAGGACTGATCAGAGAAAGCTTGAGTCCTTGTGTAGTACCAACAGTGTTGAGTCCAAAGAAAGATGGAGGCTGGAGAATGTGTATTGATTCAAGAGCCATCAATAATTTCACATTCAGGTACATATTTCCTTTACCTAGAATTGAAAATTTAATGGATTGCTTGTGTGGAGCAAAGTATTTTACAAAATTGGATCTTAAAAGTGGGTATCATCAGATAAGGATAAGAAAAGGGGATGAGTGGAAAATTTCCTTTAAGACAAATGAGGGATTGTATGAGTGGAGAGTAATGCATTTTGGGTTGTCAAATGCACCAATTACGTTTATGAGACTCATGAATGAAATTCTTAAAGAGTTTATTGGTAAATTTGCGATAGTATATCTAGATGATATATTAGTTTACAACAGGTCTAAGGAGGAGCACATGAGACATATGAATTATGTTTTACAAAGACTACAACAAGAGAAGTTATTTCTGAATTTGAAGAAGTGTTCATTCATGAAAGAAGAGTTAGTGTATTTGGGTTTTGTTATTTCTGCTGAAGGCCTGCAGATGGATCCAGAGAATATCAAGGCAATCTTGGAGTTCCCTTCACCTAAAAGTGTTTTTGAGGTAAGAAGTTTCCATGGTCTTGCTAGTATAGGAAATTCATAAAGAATTTTAGTAAGATCAATGCTCTGTAACGAATAAAATATATATAAATAATGTAAACAATAATAATCATAAATAATGATTATTTAAACTAGTAATTAGGCTGAAGAGGCATGTCTAAATGAGACATGACTCTTCATGAAGAAACACTTGCCTGATATATAAGCAAGCCTCTCATCATCATTCATTATCATTATTATCCATTTTTAATATATAATATTTGTATCCTCATGGACATCTTTATATTCCAAGTGTTTTGGAGTAATTAATCTACAAAAGGAACTTTGTTCGGTTCATTTAGTATAAAAGTAGTTTGATCCTCTAGGTTGTTTAACAAGTGCACAAAGCTCTTTCTTCGATCCAAGTCTTTGGCTATCGACTCTTCATCAAATTTATTGTTGTTGCAGTTCAAGCGTTTCGCTAAATGTTTAGGGATTCTTCATCTGGCTAGTTGGCCTTTTATATATATATATATATATAACAAAAAATAATAATAAAGATTATTAATTAAAAAAGAAGTCATATAAAAAAAAAGAGATTAAAAAAATATAGCAAAAAAATCAAATTCTAAAAAAGAAAAAATAAAATAAGTGCATAATAAAGATAAGAGGGAATCTTTCCAAGTATATTTAAAACTTTTTACGTGGAGAAGCCTGTGGTTTTAAAAACAACCCATGATAATTGTCCATGGTATTTTAAAAAGTTAAAAATAAAAGAAACAAAAAACAAAGGGAATATGTTTTACTTTTTACATGGAGAACATTTTAACGGAGGTTTTAAAAACAACCCATGGTAATATCCCATGGTATTTTAACATCGTGACCATGTCATATGAAAAGACGTGACCTTCATATTTATTAAGTGGGGTGACATTAAAAATTTATCAAGGGAGTAATTAAGTATATAAAAAAGGGAACAATTTATTATTAAAAAAGAAGAAGTGAAACTATTATTATTATAAGATAACAAAGTTATTTTGAAAAGGGGTCTTAATATAAATAAATACATACATATATAGAGGGCAACAATATAAAGGATTATTTTTTTAATAAAAGGGTATTCAAGTTTTCAACAATCCACATTAAAGGAGAATATTTGAAAAATATATATAAAAAAATAAAGGAATTACATAAAAAAGAAATAAAAATTCCCAAGTTCATCTTAACAAAGTAAAAATGGAGTCAACCGTTGATGATAAAGAAATTGAGTGTAGTCCAAAAATGAGAGATGAAAGGTTTCCTGAAACCTTTGGTAAATATGGTGATACATTATTTAAAATCAAAGGATCACTAGAAGGAAGATATATCATAATCACTATCAATCCTGCTGAAAAAAAAGTAATTATGTTAGTCCTAAATGTGCAAACCAATTGGTGATTCCTGAATCAAATATAGTTGAAAAGAATTTTTTTGGCACATATGACAAACAATAGGACATAAGAAATCTACACCTAAGTATTGGAGATTACACTTTTACTTCGCAATTCACCGTGAAAACCTAATTTCTTGACGATAGAGACATTGTTTTGGGATCACGCTCGATGAAAACTCTAGGATCTATCATCTTAAATAAGAAGAAAAAGGTTTTAACATTTTCTTACAAGAAGAAGAAAATAATGCTCCAATATTTTACACTAAAACCAAATTCAGTAACATCAGAAGATATCTTATAAATTTCAAAAGTAATTTATCAAGAAGGTAAAATAGTATTACAAAATATGTAAAAAGAAATTGACAAAATCACTGTTGACAAAATGAAGAAGTTTCTCGACTTAAAAACCATAGTGAAAAATTGCTGACACAAATTAAGAAACTTAAGAAGGATACAAAGTAATTAGAAAACCAAGTACAACAACTTATCAAGAAGGAAGCATGAAATGTAGGAATTCAAGTTGATGACAAAATAAAAAATACAGATCCAATAAATGTCACAACTTAGGAAGAAGACAAGAAAGTTGAAGGAAACATGTGTTTGGATGTTGCAGTTTAGATGATAAACACCCCATGTGAAGGTTTGGTAATGAACTCAACAACATCATCCACTAAAGTAAATCAAAAAATTTCCAGACACCTAATATGGGAAAGTAAAGTCGCATATCGGCATCTGAATCATGAGAATAAATGAATCAACCATGCTACATATCTGAACCATTCAGAACAAAAACAACAAACTGAGGTTCGAAAGAAGAGTAATGTAACATCAATCCATTTCTACGATGCCAAGTCATTACAAAATTCCAGTGATCAGAATATTATACAGAAGATTAATCTCGGATGATCTGATCCCTTCTCAGTGCAACAATTTTGTTTGTCACTTAGATCATATCAGCTTGTATCAACGAAGATGATTTTTCCAAGAAAGGAAGTCATTCGAAGACGAAAAAAGAGATCAAGCCTTTTCATCGATAATCTTTGAGGACAAAGATTGTTTAGGAAGAAGGCAATGTAACGAATAAAATATATATAAATAATGTAAAATGATGTAAACAATAATAGTCATAAATAACGATTAGTTAAACTACTAATTAGGTTGAAGAGGCATGGCTAAATGAGACATGACTCTTCATGAAGAGACACTTGCCTGATATATAAGCAAGCCTCTCATCATCATTCATTATCATTCTTATTCATTTTTAATATATAATATTTTTATCCTCATGGATATATTTATATTCCAAGTCTTTTGGAGTAATTAATCTACAGAAGGAGCTTTGTTCGCTTCATGCTCCTATTATTGAGACCATAAAGAATGATAAACAACCATTTAGATGGATTGCTGAAGCAAAAAATAATTTTCAGTTGTTGAAGAAGAAAATCACTGAAAAACCTATTTTGGTTCTACTTGATTTTAGTAAACCTTTTCAAGTGAAGTGTGATGCCAGTGGAGAAGTTATTGGAGGTGTTTTAAGTCAAGAAGACATACCTATAGCTTATTTTAGTGAAAAGCTGAATGATTCAAAGAAGAATTATTCTTCTTATGATAAAGAGTTCTATGCATTTGTGTAGTCATTGAAGAAGTGGAGATGTTATCTAATGTCAAAGGAGTTCATACTTTATTCAGATAACCATGCACTACAGTTTATTATGCAGGAGTTTATCCAGAAACATGCTAAATGGGTAGAGTATCTTCAAGGTTTCCATTTTGTCTTGAAATATATAAATGGCCAATCAAACAAAGTTGCAGATGTCTTAATTAGGAGAAATATTTTACTTCAAGAGAGTTAAATTCAAGTGTTGGGTTTTGATTTTCTTAAAGAATTGTATGAGACAAATTCAGATTTTAAAGAGGCATTTGAAGCTTGTAAGAATCCTGTTTTGATGGATAGGAGTTAATGGTTGGATTATTTCTTACAAGATGGATTGTTGTTTAAAATGAATCAGTTGTGCATACCAAACTATTCTATGAGGGAGAATTTAATCAAAGAGAAACATAGTGGTGGACTTGCATGACATTTTGGTATAGAGAAGACTTATGAACAATTGAACATATTTTATTTCTGGCCGACAATGAGATCTGAAGTGGAAAAGTATATGAAATCTTGTAAAATCTGTCAATATGCAAAGGGAAGAAGCCAAAACACAGGTTTGTATGTTCCATTACCAATTCTAGATAGGCCTTGGGATATGGTAAGTATGGATTTTTTTTTGGTCTTACCAAAGACTCAAAGAGGAAATGATTCAATTTTTGTTGTAGTGGATAGATTTTCAAAAATGGCACATTTTATTCCATGTTATAAAACTAGTGATGCTACTCACATTGCTAATTTGTTTTTCAAGGAGATTGTAAGATTGCATGGGTTGCCTAAGAGTATTGTCTCAGACAGGGATTCCAAATTTGTTGGACATTTTTGGAGGACACTATGGAAGAAGTTGGGAACTAAACTGAGTTTCAGTTCTGCCTATCATCCATAGACTGATCGATAGACTAAAGTAGTGAACAGGAGTTTGGGAAATCTTTTAAGGAGTCTTACTACAAAAAAACCAAAACAATGGGATCAAGTGTTGGCACAAGCTTAATATGCATATAATGACTCACCTAACAGGAGTACAGGACAAAGTCCATTCCATATTGTTTATGGAATGCATCCAAGAGGAGTATCTCAGTTAAGAAACTTGGGAAAATATGAGATGAGAAGTGCAGAGGGAGACGATTTTATTTCAGAAATGCAAGCAACACATGAACAATTTAAACAACAACTATAGGAAAGAAACATCAAGTACAAAACCAAAGTAGACATGAGAAGGAAAGAGGTGAACTTTGAAGTTGGAGATTCAGTTTTAGCACACCTTAGAAAGGAAAGATTTCCAAAGAGGGAGTATAACAAATTAAAGTTCAAGAAAATTGGATGATGCAGAGTATTAAGGATGTTTTCTGCAAATGCATATGAAATTGAATTACCCATGATGTTGGAATATCTTGAATTCTCAATGTTGTTGATCTATACAAGTATGAAGGTGAAACTATAGATGATACAGAAAAGGATCAGGAGACGCAGGAAATTGACTGAGTAAAACAGTTACCTACAACAAAAGAGTTGCAGCGAGATAGGATTTTGGACAAGAAAGTTTTCAAGAAAACTAGAGGATAGGAGTACTTTCAGTATTTGGTGAAATGGAAGGATCAACCAACTATTGAAGCTACTTGGGTAACAGAAATCATGTTATAGAAGCTGGGAAATTCTATAGAAAAGCTCACGGAGAGGAGCCCATGAAGAATTTTTTCCTCGGGAGTCTCATGCAGGAGCATGAGACTTGGAGGGAAAAGACTTCAAACTTATTCCAAAAATACAAAAAAATATACAAGCAAAGGAGTGGGATCCTTTAGCCAACAATTTCCATGTTTTTCAAGTTTAGCATAGAGATCGAATCTAGGAATAAATCATGATGTAATAAGTGTTGATTAGTTAAACCATAGTGGAGGTTCTCGAGGAGAATACCTCACTGAACTGATAGGATTAGTAAGCATAGTGGAGGTTCTTAAGGATGATGTCTAACAGAACTGATAGTTATAATAAATTTAAGCCTCTATTTTAGGATTTGGTTGTTAATATGAGCCAATATATTTCTAATTTGGATGCTATTGTAAAGGGATTTTGACCGAATATGTTTATGTCATATTGTTGAAGGAAGGAGCAAACATCTCTGTGTATTGGTCAATCCTGGAGACATTGTGATCTCTGAAACCCTTCTTATGCATCTGAATGTCTGTTTGCCTATTTAAATCTAGTATTTATGCATATATTTGGCTTCACACAACATTTTTCTTTTAAGTCTTTATAACAGTGGTTCGGTCTTGTTTTCCAACTAATACATTGCTTTAAGCCTATTGGTGTGTGCTTCCTTTATATCATCATGCCTTGTTTCCTTTATATGCATTGTTGAGTTCTGCAAGCAAAACCCCGGTTTATAGTGGAAAACTGTGAAAAACTTAGTTGGAATGGAGTTTCAGATTTGTAAGCCTATTAAATATGGTGGACACCCTTATCGGGTCCGCAACAAATATCGCATCGCAGTGTTTGAGCAGAGAGGGACTAGCCCTTTGAAGTGCCGAAGTTCAAAGTGCAACATTCAGATCCGAAATATTATAAGGAAGGTTTTATCACCTATCAGGTCTGCAGGCTTATCACATCGCAAGTCTTCAACAGGAAGAGCATAGCGAGGGAATATTGGAATCGCCGATTGTGATTGCCGATAACTCCATGTGTTATTACATTAGAAAGGGTTGTTATGTTATGTTCCGTTCCATAGGAACTGCCGATAGCGATTGCGATAGTGTTATTCCATTTTATGGAGTAAGAATCCCGCCGATAGCGAATTTTCATATGAAATAGCACTATGACAATTAAACACTCCCAATAGTGTATTTCCATGAATAATCGCATTACATCCATTTGAAGTCACTGATAGTTTATTTCGAGCACAATTGCGTTAGTTCCGTTCAAAAGTCTCGCAGAAAGTGTAATTCGTAATTCCTATGGAGTTATAGTTCTTATAGTGGAGAAGAGGCTTTATTGTGTAAATTGTTCCCGATAACAACGGTTGGGGCGATTAAGAAGAAAAGAGTGGTGATAGTGGCCAAAAAGGGAAATTTATGAACAACCAGTCTAGAAATAGATGACTGATACTCCAGTGGAGCAAGAAGAAGGAATTCCATCAAATTTAGAAGAAATTGTAACAAGATTTGCACAATTGTCTATATCGCCTACACCTAGGCCACTAGAATGTAGATGATGTCAGCTCATTCATTAGGTTAGCAAGTTATTACGGGAGGTTCATTAGGAACTTATCATTGACTGGTTATCACATTACATCATTGCAAAGAAAAGAAAGTAAGTTTGAATGGAAAGAGCAATGTGCAGCTAGTTTTGAGTAGTTGAAGCAGTTACTTACAAATCCTCTAGTTCTAAAGATTGAAGGTCTAGGTAAAGAGTTCATGGTGTGTACATATGCTTACAAGAGAGGTCTTGGTGGAGTCCTACTGCAAGTGGAACATGTAGTATGTGATGCTTCAAGGGAACTAAATGAGTATGAGCAGAATTATGTGACTCATGACCTTGAGTTGGCAGCAATCATTCATGAATTGAAGATGTGGAGACACTTTCTTCTTGGTAGGGTTTTTTTTACGAGTGATCATAATGGGATGAGATACTTGTTTGACCGATGTGATTTGAATGTCAAGAAATCTAGATGATTGACCATGCTTAGTGGGTTTGACTTTGAGATCGGGCACATCAAGGGTGAGGAGACCAGGGTTATAGATGACCTTAGTATAAGAGTGTAGGTAAATCATAGTGGAACTATAATTTCATATGGGAAATACTTGCATGAGTGGATCTTACGCATAGGGTAGAATGATGATCGATACTAACATCTTGAGCATAGGTCACAATAGTAGAGTGCAGGTGATCAAGATGTGGATTATCATCTTATGAAAAATGGTTTGGTGAGATTTAGGGATAACATCTATGTGTTGGATAACAATGAGATCAAAGTCGTATTAAGGTCACCTGGCATATCAAAATACTTTGATAGTTGTGAAGAGTTTTTACTATTGATTGAATCTGAAGAAAGAGGTAGTTTATTTTATGGATAGATGTTTGGATTCTCAATAGGTAAAAGTAGAGTATAAGAATCCAGGTGGTTTATTACAACCAATTTTGATTCTTGAATGGAAATGTTAGGTTCCTATAATAAAAGTGTAATCCCCCATTGTTATTATTAGTGTAGTCCCTTTGTTTTTATTTTTGTGCTCATGTAGTCCCCATATTGTTATTATTGTGCCCCATAGAAGCCCAATATTGTTATTGTTATGCCCTTACATTATGTCAACTCTGATTATATTTTGACCCCTGAAGACTCCTATATATACAAAGTAGGTTTTTTCATTTGAATCATCCAATAATTGTTCATTTGTGTAATGTAATGGAGGTTTCCCCCTCGAAGAGGCTAATTTTGAAGTCGTTTATCTATCTCTTCTTCTATTTTGTGAGATGGTTGCATAACATTTGGTATCAGAGCTTTGGATTCTAGGGTTTCGTTGCTTCAAATTGGTCATTATATAATTTCACTATAATGATATTTCTACAAAGCTTCAAAAGCTAAAATTAAACCCAAATGGATCTGAAATCTTTGTGCACATTTGTTACGAATTTAACCACACTAGTTGGTTCGAAACACGTCGATAGATGTTTGTCTACATGTGATTTACGCTGAAGTTATTCTTTGAACTATTATGGATCACAGAAGCCTCAATTCAACAATTTAAGATCTTGTCTCACTATATTTTTGGATATATGATTCGAGGAAGTTAGGGTTTATGCAGGCTCCATAATCGTGTCTCAAACAGGAGATCTAAGGAAAACCAGATTAAATTTTTATCTACAAGGATTTAGAAATTGAAATTTTTACCATATGGAGGCAATAACATAAAGAACATCATGTAAAAATTTCATATCTTGGTTCTTTATAGTTTCAGAGATATGCTTTAAGAAATTTAGGGTTGTTTCACCCTCCGGAATTTTGTCTCCAACATGTGACGTAGGGAAAATTGTCATAACTTTCATTTCAGTAATTATATTTGAATTCTATAAAAAGTTTCTAAAATAACATGGATTCTAGTGTTTCATGTAGTAATTTCAATGCTGATGGTTGAAACAGTGACACACGACATCCCTTACAACGTTGCTCTGTTGAACTCATCCATAATTAGGTTATCATGGGAGATTTAGCATAACTCTTCCTTGAAGAATCCAATATTGATTAGACTTGTGGGGTCGAAAAGAGGGGTCAATGAGATACCACAATAAGAAATTTCAGATCTTGGAGATTCACAATTAAAGATATACAAAAGAGGAAATAGCGAGCTCCTAAAACACAAGAAAAAGGTGTGTATTTTTTGCATAACTTTTGTTTGAAAAAACAATTTGAAGTGATTCGAGTGGCATATTGAAGCATAGATATCATTGTTTGATTCCAAAATTCCTCGAAAAAAAAATGCACACACCTAGTAAGAAACCATAAAGCTCTCAAATGATGCATAAAAAAGAGGAAGAAATGCAGCATGATATAGCAAATTTACGAGACCAAGTGCAACAAATTTCACTCTCACAAAAAGTAACAAAAAATGAATTGGAAGCCATGATAAATGTTAAGAGAGATGGTATAAAAAGAGGCATGGAAGCTAATTTCAATGGTATAGAAGTAAAAAAGGAAGGAAACATGGAATATTTGAAGAAATATTTGACAAATTTGGTACAATAAATGCTTCCTAATGGTGCAAAGGTAGTAGAGGAACTCATGGCTAGAACAAAAGAAATGTTAATAATCATTTCATAGAGTCTAATGTTGGATTGAAGACCCAACACATTCCGAAGATCAATATGAGGAAGTTTGATGGCAAGGATCCAATAACATGGATACTACAAATGGAGAATATTATGATCTCCACAATGTGAAAAACAAACAAAAACAATGTAAAACTTGAAACGGGAACTGATACTATTACCTGTTTCGTAGAGATAGCAAAAAAGTGACCTGATTTTGAAAAGGGGTGATGCAGAACGAACATGATTTTTTTAGAGCATAGTTTTTGGCACCTTAATTTTTTTATGTACAT
The DNA here is from genome assembly GCA_031772625.1 of Pinus tabuliformis. NCBI lineage: Eukaryota > Viridiplantae > Streptophyta > Pinopsida > Pinales > Pinaceae > Pinus > Pinus tabuliformis. Next base: position 2,011,582,211 of record CM062818.1, on the reverse strand, counting down.
TACGTTTTAGAATCGTTTTAAAATGGTAGTGATTTTCATGCTAATTTAAAAAAGTGAGTATTTTGCATCACCCCCTTCTTTTAAAGCCCTGTTTTTTGGCTTTAAATTTTCTAATGTATAAAATGTAAATAATTATTTTGTAAATTTGATCATTTTTGAAGTGGTCGTTTTCTTCACATTTTCTTGTTTTTTATTTTAATTTTAACTTTTTTTTTAGTGAGGTTTTTATTGTTTTGCATTTTTAAATTAGGAGGTCGATATTTAGAATTTTCGATATTCTACATATTTATACATCCTTAATTAATTTTTCAATCCGCATGAAATAATTGTTTCTAAAAAAATTTTTTTAACAATGGACATAAAAATAACCATTTTTAACATAAATATAACTAAAAAACTACACGTTTCGATAACGTTTTGCTAGAATTGACATGTCAAAATCACAATTTTTATATGATAATTTTAACTAAAAATGGTTAAATAATAGCTTTTTTTATGAATTTCATGTCAAAAAAATAATAATAATCACTTTTTTTTTTCAAAAAGTAATGATTAACTTAAAAATCAATGCGAAAATCACATATTACAGATATTGAATGTATAAAAACCCTAATTGAGTGTTTATTCTTCTCATAAAATGTTAAAGTCAAAACATTGCAAAGCTTGATTTACAAGCATAACTTAAATTTAATCAACAATGTCACGTAATCCAAACTCTTCGTCCTCTAGAGTTTCATCATTGTCTTCTTCCACAATATTTTTTGTTTCCTTTTGCTCATTTTCCTCTTCTAATGGGTCTTTGATGTCTCTGAATCTCACACACAACCCCTCGCGCCCCAACCCTCACAACCCCCCCCCCAGCCCGACCGCCCTCGCCTGCGCCCCTAACCAACCGGCTACCCGGCCCCGGTGCCCTCACCCGCCCCCCGGCCCGGGCGCCCTCACCAACCCTCACCCCCCCCCCACCTCGGCTTGGGCGCCCTCACCCGCCACCCTGCACGGGTGCCCTCACCCACCCCCCCACCTGGCCCGGGTGCCCTGCCAACCCCCTCTCGCCCAGAAGCCCCCACAACCCCCCGTGCCCCAACCCTCTGAAACCGCCCCGACTCGGGCACCCTCACCCGCCGCCCAAACTGCCACCCCACACGGCCCCGACGCCCTCACCCGACCCTGACCCAGGCGCCATCACGCACTTTCGCTCGCCTCCCACCTCGGCACGGGCGCCCTCACCGACCCTCACCCGCTCCCCCACCTGGCCTAACCGCCCTCACCCACCCCCCCGCCCAGTGCCCTCACCCACCCGGCCGCTCGGCCCGGGTGCCCTCACCCGCCCCCCACGCCTGGGTGCCCTCACCCGCCCGTCCTCCCCCGTCCCCTTGTCGGGCGCCCTCACCCGCGCCCCCGCCCGGTGCCCTCATTTGCCCGCCCGCCCAGCGCCCTCACCCGCCCCCACCACTGGCCCACTAAGCCCGGGCACCCTCACCCACCTGGCGCCCTCACCCTCCGCCCGCTCGGTGCCCTCACTCGCCCGGCGCCCTCACCTGCCCGCCCACCCGGCGCCCTCGCCCGCCTGCCACCCTCACCAGCCTCACCCACCGGGGCGCCCTCGCACGCCCGCCCGCCCGACGCCCTCGCCCGCCGAACACCCTCACCCGCCTCACCTGCCCGGGTGCCCTCGCCAGACGCCCTCACCCGTCTGCCAGACCGGTGCCCTCGCCTGCTTGGGGCCCTCACCCACCTCACCTGCCCGGGTGCCCTCGCCCGCTCACTCGCCCAGTGCCCTTGCCCGCCTACTCGGCGCCCTCACCCGGCTCACCCGCCTAGGTGTCCTCCCCCGTCCGCCGACGCCCTCACCCGTCCGCCCACCCGCGCCCTCTATTGCCCGCCCGCCCGGCGCCCTCACCCGTCTCACCCACCCGGGTGCCCTCGCCCGCCCGCCCACCCCAACGCCCTCACCTGACCGCCCGACTCCCTCACCCGCCTCACCCGCCCGGCGCCCTCACCTGCGCGCCGGCCCGTCGCCCTCTCCCACTCGCCCCCCCGCCCGGGCGCCCTCACCCGCCCGCCCCCCCGGGCGCCCTCACCCACCCTGCCTCAGCCGCGCCACCCGGGTGGCCCGCCTGGATGATGCCTGCCTCGGCCGCGCAGTGACGCCACCCGGGAGGCCCGCGCCCCTACCCGGTAAGTGGCAAGGTGATTCCCGGAATCTCCCTGCTGCCTGCCGGGCGGGGGCGCGGGCCGCCTGGGTGGCGCCTGCCCCAGTCTCACCACCCGTGTGGCCCACGACCCCGCCCGTTAGGCGGTAGGTCCATTCTGGGAATTGCCTTGTCGCCTGCCAGGCGGGGGCGCAGGCTGCCCGAGTGGCGCCTGCCTTGGCCGCGCCTGTAAGGCCTCCAGGCGATTGTGCGACGGGCGCCGAGCAAAGTCTTCGTGCACGAGGGTGCGGGCGATTGAGCGGCGCACGACGATCGTGCGACAAACGCATGTGCGACGGTGCTGCGGAAGAAATGCGACGATACCATGAACAACAATGCGACGAAACCATGGAGCAGATTATGACACTTGGAAAAGTGCGTGGAGCAATGGACCTTTATACGCCAAGTTGAAGGAGGCTTGCACTAAGGCATGGCTGACGGTAGAAGGAGCGTTTTAAGGGGCGCATTGTGTATGGTTTGGGAGTCGGCCAACGGGTTGCACACCCCATGTAAACCCATAAGGAAGCATGTATATGAGTGGAGCATGAGAGCTCATAACTCATCATCTCATTCACTCTTTACATCTTCGCAAGGAGCAAGAAGGAAGTGCGCAATTAAGAGGGAGCTGCACACATCTCATGCGCATTGCGCCAAGAAGCTTGTACACTTGGTTGAAGTCTTGTGATCAGGTCGAAGGTTGGGCAAGTTTGCCTGGGGTGGATTCTAAGGTGCGGTTTTGGTGTAAGACTCGGCTAAGGATTCTAGGTGGCTCGGGTGAGCACCATCCTTTGTGCAAGAGGTGCACAAGACTTTTGTAAAAGGCAAGGTTGCCTCTCTTTGTAAATTCGGTTAAGTGTGAGACTTGGTTCGACCAAGACACACTTGTTTATTGTAAAGTGATATTCTTAATAAATTGTCGGGCAGACTCACATTACGGGGAGTTGCCCCTCCCCTTTATACTTGTTGCAATTGTCAATGTTCTTGTTATAATTGCATGATGATAATGAATGAGTATGGGCTTCATTAAGTATAAAGGATAATTACATGTTTACTTGGTTGCGACACACAAGCTAAGTAATGTTAATGTGAAAGTAGGCGTAGTCCACGAATGTTAGTATAGGTGAAAAGAAAGAATTCAGTGGTGTCGCAACTTGCTACAAGCGGTTGGAAGACTACTGCAGGTGTAGGGGCGTGACAGGTGGTATCAGAGCTCGGTCTAGAGCCGGTGAGTAGGGTTGCTCGTGAAAGTGGAAGTAGGTTTAGCAGAGGTGAAGCTTAGTGCTTGGACCAAGCTGACTCAAAAGGCATGGCAAGTTTTGGAGAAGGTGGAGGGAAGCTCTTGCTGACCTTATACAAGTTGAAGCGGTTGAAAGAAGAGAATCCTCAAATTCGAGAGAAGCTTGCAGTCTTGGAAAAAAATATTGAAGAAGAGCTTCTTCAACTTGGTTGGACAATGGAGCAAGGTGAAGTTGCAGATTGTGCTATCAAGGAAGAGGAAGCCGTGATGATTGAAAATGTTGCAGATGTGACCATGATGGAGGATGAACTTGAGGATGATCAAGTTGGACCAGGATCGTGCGGTTTGCAGACATGGATAAATGAGGAGGCGCCTCATGATGATGATGAAGTAAGTATTGATACATGTGTTTCATTTGAGCATTTGGTGGATGGACCATATGCAGGGAGAGGCAAAGCTAGTTTGCCTATGCTATGGAGGATCTTGCCATGGATGTCTATGATGAGACCTTGTATGGAGGAACAAGGATTGTCGATTGTTGCAGGACTTGTTCGGGTTGTTTGTGACCTTATGGTAGAAGGTACAAAGGCCCTTGACAAGGGTGGAACTTGATGATCATTGTGGAGGAATGGGTCATGCTTTAGCCATATGGAAGGTTGGCTAAGTGCCCGACATGACTTATGGACAGTTGAGGAGGGCACACACTTGTGATGCTTGGGTGGACTTCTCATGGCCAAGACCAAGAGTTAGTCTTGGTGGACACTTTGGTGGAGGAGCTATGATGGAGAGACTCGTGACATGATGATATGGTTGGGTGACAGAGTTCACTAAACCGAAGATTGTATACTTGGATGAGGATGACCGATGGTTGTGATGAGTCTACTTGGTTGGACTACATGGACAACTTAGTCATGGACATCACGTTGGAGGCATGGAGCATGGCAGTCTTATGCAGGGACATTGTGTGGGAGCACTCGTAGAGGTTTCATGGACATCCAAGGAAGAGTGCCAAGGCAGAGATGTTTTGCGGATGGATTTGCTAGTGTGACATGGAGACTTATTACTTATGAGTTGATGGAGAGGTTGTGCACTCTTGTACAACAAGGCCATGGACTTGGATGGATTTGTGAGCAGATTATGGAGCTCATGATGACATGAGATTGTTGTGACTTTTAGGGACTTCATATATGGTGGACTTAGAGGATTTGATGCATTGAGGAGCTGAGGTCAAGGGACTTTGATGTAGTATGGGATGCATACTTTCAAAGTACATGTATGGGCATGGCTTGGAAGAGTGACTTGATGTGGAGGATCGATATGAGACACTTTGGAGTGATGGAGTTACGATGATGATGATGCCTTGACTTGGGCATGGGTTGAGCCGAGACTCAACTACTTTTGGCACATGGATAGATGAGACAAGTGCATACTTGTTTCTATGGTAGACTTGAGGGATGGCACATTGTAGATATGATGAAGGGATGCTTCATGGACCTAGATGTGGCACATTGAGAGTCGGTTTGAGGAGATGATCTCTTCATATGAAGGAGACACACAGATGATGATGTTGGGATAGATGTGGCTGATTTCATGTAGCACATTGACACCAAACATCATGGGCAACATGTTGCAGATGAGATGGATGGAGTTCCATGGACCTAAGCATGGATTATGGAGACAGATTCTTGATGAGTCGAGGATGTGGCAGATGTTTGAGGAACATCTGATGATGGCATGAGGATGTTCACTCTCATGGTTTGAGCGTGATAGTTGGACTGATCACCCGACTAGTTCGAGACATGAGGGCATGCACTGGGCAGAGATGTGTTAGAATTATGTTGGAGTATCATGGCAGCAGTGCACATGGGGACAGATGATGAAGACAACATGAGATGTTGCAATGGAGGTTGCAACGAAGAGGTCGGTAATCATGGATCGAGATGACATCTGATGGAGAGCATACCATTGAGGTGCATACCTTGGTATGGTGAGCATGGTGGAAGTTGGTCACTAAGTCGAGGCATGATGGAGATGAGGGTCTACATATGTTGCAGGAATGTTTGCTTTGTGTGGAGGAGTCAACATCATGGATGATGATGATCTTGGTGGATGGCTACCAGGATGGTATGTTGTCGAGGATGACAATGATTTTAGGTGGAGGAGGATGTAAGGCCGCCGGGCGATTATGCGACAGGCGCCGGGCGATTGTGCGACGGGCACCGGGCGATTGTGCAATGGGCGCCGGGTGATTGTGCGATGGGCGCCAGGCGCGTGACAAACGCAAGTGCGATGGTGCTGCGGAAGAAATGCGATGATACCGTGAATGACAATGCAATGAAACCATGCAGCAGATTACGACACTTGGAAAAGTGCGTGGAGCAATGGACCTTTATATGCCAAGTTGAAGGAGGCTTGCACTAAGGCATGGCCGATAGTAGAAGGAGCGTTTTAAGGGGCGCATTGTGTATGGTTTGGGGGTCGGAAAAGGGGCTGCAAACCCCATGTAAACCCACAAGGAAGCATATATATGAGTGGAGAATGAGAGCTCATAACTCATCATCTCATTCACTCTTTACATCTTCACAAGGAGCAAGAAGGAAGTGTGCAATTAAGAGGGAGCTGCGCATATCTCGTGGGCATTGCTCCAAGAGGATTGTAAACTTGGTTGAAGTCTTGTGATCAGGTTGAAGGTTGGGCAGGTGTGACCGACGTGAATTCTAAGGTGCGGTTATGGTGTAAGACTTGGCTAAGGATTCTAGGTGGCTCAGGTGAGCACCATCCTTTGTGCAAGAGGTGCACAAGACTGTTGTAGAAGGTAAGGTTGCCTCTCTTTGTAAATTCGGTTAAGTGTGAGACTTGGTTCGGCCAAGATACATTTTCTTATTGTAAAGTGATATTCTTAATAAATTGTCAGGCAGACTCACATTACGGGTAGTTACCCCTCCCCTTTATACTTGTTGCAATTGTTGATGTTCTTGTTATAATTGCATGATGATAATGAATGAGTATGGGCGTCATTAAGTATAAACGATAATTACATGTTTACTTGGTTGCGAAACACATGCTAAGTAATGTTAATGTGAAAGTAGGCATAGTACACGAATTTTAGTATCAGTGAAAAGAAAGCGTTCGGTGCTGCCGCACCTTGCTACAAGCGGTTGGAAGACTACCGCAGGTGTAGGGGCGTGCCTGCGCAACCCGGGCGGCCCGCACCCCCTCCTGGCAGGCGGAATTTCCCTATCACCTGCCGGGTGGGGCGCGGGCCACCCGGTGGCGCCGCTGCACGGCCGAGGCAGGAATCACCCGGGCGGCCCATGCCCCCACCCGGCAGGAGGCAGGTCGATTCTCAGAATTGCCCTGCCGCCTACCGGTCACCCCGTGCCCCTGCCCGGCAGGCGGTAGGACGATTCCTAGAATCGCTCTGCCGCTTGCCAGGCGGGGGCGCGAGTTGCCTGGGTGTTGCGACCCAGGCAGGGTGGGTGATGGCGCCGGGCAGGTGAGGGTGCGCGGGCGGGCAGGTGAGGCGGGTAAGGGTGTCGGGCGGGCGCGCGGGTGACGGCGCTGGGTGGGCGAGAAGGTGAGGCGGGTGACAGCGCCGGGCGGGTAGGCAGGTGAGGCCGGTGAGGGCGCTGGGTAGGTGAGGGTGGCGGGTGGGCGAGGGCGTCAGGCCGGCAGGCGGGTGAGGGCGCTTGGGCCGGGCGTGCAGGCAGGCGGGTGAGAGCGCCTCGGTGGTGGAGGTGGGTGTCGGTGTCAGGCAGGTGGGCGGGTGAGGGCGCCCAGGCGAGTGAGGTGGGTGAGGGTGCTGGACGAGTGAGGGCGGTGGGCGGGCGGGCAGGCGGGTGAGGGCACCCGGGCCGGGCGGGAGGGTGGGCGGGTGAGGGCGCTTGGGCCTAGCAGGTTGGCATGCAGGTGAGGGCGCCAGGGTGGGCGGGCGAGTGAGGGTGCCAGGCGGGGGGGCGGGTGAGGGCGTCTTGCGGGGAGGCGGGTGAGGGCGCCCGGGCGGGGGCGGGGGGCGGGGGGGGGGAGGGCGCCAGGCGGGCAGGTGGGTGAGGGTGCCCGGGGGGGGGGGGGGGGGGCGGGTGAGGGGGCCGGGTGGGCAGGCGGGTGAGGGGTCCCGGTAGGGGGGGCGGTTAAGGGCACCCAGGCTGGGCAGGCAGGCGAGTGAGGGCGTCGGGCGGGGGGCGGGTGAGGGCGCCTAGGCCGAGGGGCGGGTGAGGGCACCAGTGTAAGGTCCTCAGGCACAACTGCACAAAGAAGCGATGAACAGGCGAGTTACATGCGACGAAACCTTGTGACAGTTTGCGACAGTGTAACTTGCGATGGGAGCTTATAACCTTTTGAGAGTGGAACGATGGAGCTAAGGGCCGACTCATACAGAGGGCAGGCCGAATCTTACTTTGGGCGTTTAGGGGGTGCGTACTTGAAGATTTGGTGGTTGGCTAGATGAGCCACCACCACACTTGCGATGTGTATATATATGATGTGCATTGGAGCTCATTTCAACCAACAAGCTTCACACTTCTTCTTTGCTCTTGGAAGAGAGTCTCTTGTGCGCAATTTAAAGGGGAGATGAGTACACAGCTCATGCGCTTCCCTTTGGTAGTTCGCACTTGGTGAAAGGCGCCCTTGGTGACAGGCGGATACGTTGGGCAAGATGTGCCCGGGTGTATTGTGCGGAGATGTTTGTGCGACGACTTGGCGTGGGTGTCTTGGCGACTCGGGTGAGCACCCACCCACAGTGCAAGTGTGCACGAAGGTGAGACAAAGGTTGGAACCGGAGGTCGTACAGTTGGGCAGGTGGAACTACATGCTGTGCAAACAATTTGGGCATTTGTCAACAATTGGAAAGCGGGACTGCGTGTGGGCATGTATACACGGTTTGGGCGTTTGCGACCAAACAAAGAGCGAACTAGTGAAGACGTGCGACGAGGTGAATGACAGGTTGGAGTGTCATGCGGCGACTGTGCGGAGGTGTCGACGAGCTGGCCAACTGAGTTTGCCGAAGTTGTGAAAATTTGGCTATGTTTAAATTTGGGGTTTCACAAGGACTTAGTCTGCACATTGTAAAAGTAAAGATTTTTTAATATATTGATTCGGACAGACTCATATTGCAGGGAGTTTCGCCTCCCTTTATACTGTTGTGCATTTCTCTTAGTTAATGTTGTTGATAATGAATGTGTATGGGTGTTCATTGGTATAAAGGCACATTAGTAATACTTGGTAACGAAAATAAACTAAGTATGAAAGTGGTTAGGCATAGTCCACGAACATGAGTATTGGTGAAAAGAAAGTGTTCGGTGGTGGTGCGCCTTGCTATAAGTCGTTGAAAGACTACCGCAGGTGTAGGGGCATGATAGGTGATATCAGAGCACGCTGATTTAGGGTTGAAGAAGCTTGACAGTCGATGACAATGGAAGTAGGTACTTGTAGGTGAAGGAAGCTAGTTTCACATACAAGTGGAACAAGGGTCGGTTCATGGTTGCAGGGAACTTGGTGAAGCTGGTGAACGGTGAAACAGGTTTAGCGAGGGTGAAGCTTAGTTCTTGGGCCAAGCTGAAGGAAAAGGCATGGCAGGTTTGGAAGAATGCAAAGGGGAGCTCTTGCTTACCTTATACAGGTTGAAGAGGTTGAAGGAAGAGAATCCCCGGATTCGAGATAAGTTTGAAGTCTTGGAAAAGAATGTTGAAGACGAGCTTCTTCAACTTGGATGGACAATGGAGCAAGGTGAAGTTGCAGATTGTGCAAACAAGGAAGAGGAAGCCGTGATAGTTGAAGATGTTGCAGACATGATCATGATGGAGGACAAGCTGGAGATTGATCAAGTTGGACTAGGATCGTGCAGTTTGCAGACATGTATGGATGAGAATACTCTCATGGAGGAACCTCATGATGATGAAGTAAGCATTGATACTTGTGTTTCATTTGGGCATTTTGTGGATGGATCGTATGCAGGGAAGGGCAAAGCCAGTTTGCCGGTGCTAGGGAGCATCTTACCATGGATGTTTATGATGAGGCCTTGTATGGAGAAGCAAGGATTGTTGATTGTTGTAGAACTTTTTAGGGTTGTTTGTGGCCTTAGGGTAGAAGGTGAAAAGGCCGTGACAAGGGAGGAACATGACGATCATTGTGGAGGATTGGGTCATGCTTTAGCCACATGGCTAAGTTCCTGGCATGACTCATTGACAGATTAAAGGGCACACACTTGAGATGCTTGGGTGGACATCTCATGGCCGAGACCAAGAGATAGTCTTGGTGGACACTTTGGTGGAGGAGCTATGATGGAGAGACTCATGACATGATGATATGGTTGGGTGACCGAGTTCACTAGACTGAAGATCGCAGACTAGGATGAGGATGACCGATTGTTGTGATGAGTCTACTTGGTTGGACTACATGGACAACTTAGTCATGGACATCAGGTTGGAGGCATGGAGCATGGCATTCCTATGCAGGGACATTGTGCAGGAGAACTTATAGAGGTGTCACTTATGAGCATCCAATGAAGAGTGCCAAGGCAGGGATGTTGTGCAGATGGATTTTCTGATGTGACATGGAGACTTATTATGAGCCAATGGAGAGGTTGTGTACTTATGTACAACAAGGCCATGGACTTGGATGGAGTTGTGAGCAGACTATGGAGCATTCCTACTACATGGAGAGCTGAGGCATCTTGCAGAGACCTTTGGGGCGAGAATTGTATGCTTGCTAGGATGTTGGTTGGGGACGACTTATGTAGCTCATGATGACATGAGATTATTGTGACTTTTGGGGACTTCATATACGGTGGACTTAGAGGATTTGATGCATTGAGGAGCTGAGGTCAGAGACTTTGATGTAGGATGGGGTGCATACTTTCAAGTACATGTATGGGAATGGCTTGGAAGAGTGACTTGATGTAGAGGATCGATATGAGACACTTTGGAGTGATGGAGTTACGACGATGATGATGCCTTGGTGACTACACTTGGGGATGGGTTGAGCCAAGACTCAACTACCTTTTGACATGAGAGTTGATTGATCTATGATCACGGGCAGCACATGGATAGATGAGGTATGTGTATACTTGTTTATACGGAGACTTGAAGGTTGACACATTGCAGATGTGATGGAGGTAGCTTCATGGACTTGGATGTGGCATACCGAGAGTTGGAGTTTGATGAGATGATCTCTTCATATGGAGGAGATACACACATGGATGATGATGTTGGGATAGATGTGGTTGATTTCATGTAGCACATTGACACCAAACATCATGGGCAACATGTTGCAGATGAGATGAGGACTACTTCATGGACCTGAGCATGGCTTACACTTATATGGAGATGGATTCTTGATCGAGTTGAGGATGTGGCAGGATGTTTTGAGAAACAGCTGATGGTGGCATGAGGATGTGCATTCTCATGGTTTGGACGTGACGGTTGGATTAGCTACCCAACTAGTTCAGACATGGGGGCTATAGCATGTACAGAGATGTTTTAGCATTGTGTTGGAGTATCATGGCAGTAGTTCACATGATGACACATGAGGAGGTCGACACGAGATGTTGCAGTAGGCATGTGGCTTCGATGGAGGGGCCAGCCTTCAACGATGGGGAGCAGCATGTGGAGATTGTGACAGGGTGATCGATGATCATGGATTGATATGATCTCTGATGGATGACATATCGATGAGGTGTATACCTTGGTATGTTGATCTTGGTGACAGATGGTTGCCAAGGTGATATATGGTGGAGATGGTAGTTCTACATGTGTTGCAGTGATGGTTGCAGTATGTGGAGGAGTTGACATGATGGATGATCATGGTGGATAGTTACCAGGATGGTATGTTGTCAAGGACGACAACGATTTCAGGTGGAGGAGGATGTAAGGATCATATTCAAAATCCAAAAAAATCAAATGACATAAAAATCTAAAAATTTTCTTACCCATCTCACACCATGCAACACCCTCAGGAAGGGCCATATCTGGGTCTACTTGGTAGTGTATGCTTGCATAGGGTTAGTCATCTATATATATGACTTGCTCCTCCCACCAAAGGAAGAACACATCATCAAATTCTCCTCAGGTGAATTCACCCCCGCCTAGTTACCTTATCAGATATGCCCATCTAGCCATCCTTAGATCCCTGGGACTGGTGATAGTAGTAGACACTATTGGTTGGAGTGCTAGTACTCTCTCAAAGAAAAGGATCAATATATTCTACCATAGCCGAAATGATTCATTTTCCCTTGTCTCACTGAAGACAATTGCTTCTTCATACAAGTCAAGAGCCTTATACACCAATCGAAGACTTTTGAACGAAGGCACTCTGCCACCAAGAACATGGAAGCTTGAGAGGTATGATGTACAACTATCGAGCTTGACACTCTAACAATGGTAAAGAGGATAATTGTTATAGGTAGGATTCTCACATTCTTGATCAAAATTTGGATCCCACCTTGTCTGTACCTGGTGTGTAGTAGATAACTATATAATCAAAGACATTTAGGCCCCCTCGGACCCTCTCTTTCACATTAAATGCATCCATTTTTGAGAAATTCCGATAATGAAGTGAATATCTTCTACATCAGTTTTTAAGGGCATTTGGTCTATCATGAAAACCTCCTGCTCTGGATCCAAGTGATGATTAAGCATATCTAGCAACCGAGTTTAGGTTGTCATATTTGACATCATGAAAAATTTGAGTAATCCACATCTTCTTAATGCATCCAATACCATTGGACCCTCTAAAAACTCACTTTCAACTTCACTATGCTCCCTCTCCTTCCAAACAATTTCCATCCTACAAATTTAAGAAGATTCATCCATTAAAAATTGGAATTTTTAAATTTGTCTGCGTGTACGTGACTTCTTCTACTAACTTTTTGCAGTAGTTTGTGGAGTTGCATTTTCTTTTTTGGAGTCTTCTTTACGAGAATGGCCATAAGGTATGTTTCCTTCACTGGGATATAGGGGTAGGTCATTTTCACCATTGTTAATGAATTTTAACCATTAGTACTATATTTATGCCTTAGGTCCAAACCCATCAAGTTGTAACTTTAGCCACTTTCCTCTATGCATGTTGTGTAACTGGATTTAGATCTTACGTGATGATGGATACCATAGTATAACACCTCTTTTCCATTTTGGTGTCCATGTAGTCATTTTATTTTCATTTTGGAATCCCTCATTTTGATTCACAGTGACCTAGAATCTAAGCCTCATGTCCTCTTATTTGTTATATATAGCTATATCCTAGGAGGATTCTATCACACTTTATCCCTCGTTATTGCTACTTTTTATCAGCGTATTTCTACACTGAGCCTTGGTTTCTCTATTCCATTTTCATCATCTTCCTGGCCTACCATTCACTTTCACTTGGTGTTTTTCCCTTTCTTGGAGGAACTATTGCAATGAGTGGTCCTATTAACTAGCTTCTTTTCCTATAATCTCTTTATGACATGAATAGTTCCATCATAAGTAGAACCAATTTCTACCTCTTATACCACTCATTCCTCTAGGAGGAGTTTTCTTTAATATCTTCTCAAACTCCTTAATTTAGAAAAGATTGTTGATTGAAATTGTCTCCTCCATGCTTGTTAAGGAACTTGAAGGGTCATGTATTCGCTATAAGTTTAACCCTTTTGCAGACTAGGTATACTAGTTATGAAAAATGAATACCCTAGTATACTATATCTAAAAGGTTCTCCCTTGTATACTTTTATCTCTTTATCAGTCTTGGGGGACTAAAATTACGAAAAAGGAAATTTTTAAAATAGAAAGGGAAGGGACAATTCATATCCATTAGTCATAAAAATTGTAGTGTCAGACATTTCACCCTTGAACTTGGCATATCTATACTTTACTATATCACGATAGGGTTTTAGCTTTCTTAGGAGTCGTACTACCCATATGAGTCAATTTACTCCTTCAACTCATTACTCTTCCAGTCATATGGAATGTTAATTGGTGCCTCATGCATTGTTGCATCATAGCACATGGTGCTAATTAGTCATGTTGCCCAATCACTCTTATGTCATATTGCTATGTGTTGAAGGGAAGTCTCAGCCTATGTCGGCCATCGGTAGGAACCTGTTGACCTTTTTGAGTCAGCCATCCTTGTGTCAATTGTACTTCATCATCTTGTGGTTTCATCTATCCATCACATCATCCTGATCCATTCTGTGTCGATTGATAGTGGATACATCAAGGCCCTCCAACGAATATTCTCTTTTGGACTTAAATTCATTATGTAGGATTTTGTTCTAGGAACTAGTAGTACCTTGGAGCTTGAAGACCTTAGTGGCAGGATTCCTTGTGATTGAAAGTTGGTTTACATCATTGACTCTTGATCAGTGAAGTTCATCGGTGTGAACATCACCTCATATATTCACACTTACTAGAGTATATTAGGTACCTTGGTGTCTATTTTCCTCATTGGTGGATTCATCATGTCTATTACTAGTTTACCTCATTGGTTGGTAACTAGGTAGTTTCTAACATCGTCTACATCAACACATATATTCGCATGTCGTATATTTGTACCATCAGGGTTATGTCAAAGGCCCTAGGTTAGGGAAATCTCACTCTTTTATGGCACCCTTCCGAAGATGTTTTGGAGTTATGGATCATTCATGTATTTTGAGGACTATTCTAGGGAACCTCTTGTCTATTATGTGTCCATAGTTCTACTGATGTATACTGTGACATAGATCCACATTGTTTTGCTGATGGATATGCTCAATATTATGAATCACATGGATGCACTGTGTATTCCTTCCTGTCAATATTCTATCATTCCATGTCATGGATCTACAGTGTATGTTTTGGTCACCATGTTTAGTATCTATTTATGATCGAGCATGGTTATGCCCACCTCAGGGATGTTATCATCACAGATGATACCTTATCATTTGGTACCATCCGCTCCAAGTTCTTTTCTTTCTCTCCACACTCACATTTTAACCTCTGAGTTTTATTATAATGCCTTTTGGCAATCACTTACTCTTTCGACCTCATGCATTAGGGGGCATTTGTTATCAACCTATTTTTCTCCCTAGGATTATTCCTATTGAGCCATTATGTTGTCAATGTTTTTGATTTTGTCTTGAGCACTCTTTTTCCCATATTTTATCTTCAACCACACACAACCCCTCTTGTGAGTGAGGCTAGAACCTTCCAAATGTGCATAGGACACTTGATCTGTGTGGTTATGACTAAGATTTCAGATTTTTTTTTTTATGCGGTTCGGGGACCTGTTGTAGATACTTATGGATCCTAGGAGATCAATTTTTCTCATTTTCTTATTTCATGTATTCAATATATCTAGGAAAAATTATTGAGAAGATTCTCTACCTTCTCTTCGACTTAGGTGTCTACATTTTTCCTCCTGGGAGTCTGCCTCTTCCTATTTATACTAGGTCATTCAAGAGGGTGAGGCTAGTTAGAATTGATGAGCTAGAATCATAGAGTCATATGCTACTATTGTGTTTCAGTTTTGAGATCTCCATGTTGTTTTGAATTCGATTTCATTATAGTGGGGAGACTCTGCTGTAATGAGGAGAGGGGTGCTTAAGTTGAAGGTATATTGTTGTATTCTTTCTTATATGGTTAACGAAAATTCATGTTCCCTTCTATTATATCAATATTTTTCTGATTTACGTTCATGTATTTCTGATGTTTTGAGATGACGGTCTTTTGAGGAATTCGATTTGTCATTATTGTTTTTTTATTTTTATGTGTAGGCTTGGGATCAGAATTGGAAAGAAGAGTTATCTAAATTGGAGAAAGAGCATTCTGTATCAGGCCAAAAATTGTTCATCGAACTGTAATTATTTCAACCCTTATAGCATTAAGGATTGCATGGAGACTACTTGCATGATCATTTGACCTAGGTATTTCTCTTTTATCTTGGGTTATCCATAATATTTTTCTCTTTGGTGATCATAATCAGGCTAAGGATTATGGAGCAATGGCTTCTTGCATGTACAATTTTACTACAACAACTTAAGCCTAATCCCAATAACCAAAAATATAATGCTTCATGATGAAAGGATATTTTGGGGTAAACCAATTTCCCCTTTCTTTATAATTTTTGATCTTGAGGCCTATGGGTTATGGCCCGCAAATCTATCGGAAGCTCTTCATTTTGATGCTTTAAGCCTTTAAACTGGGACCCCACCACAGGAATTACACGGAAAACCTGACCCGAATACTTAAGGCTAGACCTCAAATTATTTGATCCGCATCTATAACTCTATCGGGTCCATCTTGTGGCTTCAATCCTTTCCAATGCATTCTCCATTATTTGATCTCTGATTGACCGATCTCTGCCGTCCATTACATCCTCTAATCCAACTGTCGATGTATTTCTCGCTAGATCAAACTTTCATGTCACTCCTCCCTCGTTGATCTGCGCTTAGTGGATCCGACGGTTGACAATAATTTTAGGTGGACAACAAGCACGAAGATTAATCACCCAATAAAGTCGTTTCCTCTCTCCTCCTCGTTGCTAAGTTTCCTCTGCTAAGTGGAATCGGGTGCTCACCCTTCAATACCACTTACCATTAAGATCTCACCTCAAATACAACTTTGTCTCGAGAAACCACCTATTCACTGTGTTATCTTCTATGCTCCTTTACCGTGCGATGACCATCAATTTATAAGATCCAACGGATCTCATGCACTCTCCATTTGTTTCCTCTATTGACTTTTTTTCAATTGGACTTAGTGCTTTAACACAGTTTCTCTGCCATTTCTCTGTTACACATGACATCACTCCATACAACAGTTAACTCAATATCTTTGGATCGCCATCGATCCTACAGTGATCGATGGTCAATCAACACGCTTACCACATGGGACTTCAAGCCATTAAAGCATATATACACAAATAACTCAAAAGGCATTATTACGTAAACACACACAAAATCCACACAACACGCATGTATTCACTATACAATGTTGAATACAGACTAAGGAATTTCAATCTTAGAAACAAGTTCCCTCTCAACTACATTTTGATTACTCTCGGCTTACACAAATTCTATTTGTTACTCAGTCTGTCCTATTGAACATGCAAGTTCACCATTTATAAAGCACATTGAATTGGATCATTGAAAGGATTCGATCAAATCCTCTCCATGAATCACACAATTGTCCCTAATTCTCTCTACATGCATACATATGGCTGATTATGTTTAATTAAGTATTCTAGAGACTTTATCCATTCCATCAAACTAGCTCTATTTTAATAGAAATGTCCCCTGTTTAGCTCCCATGGTCCACGTCATCCTCCTTGCTCCACTTTGGATTCCTCATTTAATTAAGAGTGCCGGATGTTCCTGCATTAGACTCCCGAGGCACAAAAATTTATGACCTCTTGGTGATATGCTTCTCCTTATCCTTAGCAATTCTACCCACTTCTCACTAGAACTACCGTCATGGTCCTCTATGAGCTACAACCAACCTCTGTAGTAACAGTCTTCCTCTGCTACATGATACCTCACCAAACTTTCTCCTCTAAGCTTAGCCTTTTGTTATCCTTCTGGTTCTCTCTTCTTTGGAACCACTTGAGCACTCCATGCTCTAGGCTGCTGCAAGTCTTCTCACCTTCCATTGCTGCTATCTTTACGATAGTAAGACCATAAACACTCTAGCTTTAAACAATTGTACCTCCTTCTCGCAGGAAATCCTTTCCCTGCTCTGATGCCACTTGATGAAAGAAGATTTCAGGGTAAACCACTTTCCCCTTTCTTTATAATTTTCGATCCTAAGGCCTATGGGTTATCGCCCAAAAACCTATTAGAAGCACCTCAGTTTGAGGCTTTAAGCCTTTAAACTAGGACCACACAACTTTAACGCAATACACAAGAACTACAAGAAAAACCCACCAAAATGCTTAAGGTCGGACTTCAAATTCTTAGATCCGTACCTATAACTCTATCAGGTTCGTCTCCTGGGTTAAATCCTTTCTGTTGCATTCTCCATTCTCTAATCTCTGATTGGTTGATCTTCGATTGGCTGATATTCACCATCCATTACATCCTCTGATTCAACGGCCGATGTCCTTTCCCACTCGATCAAACTTGCATGACACTCCTCTGTCATTGATCTGCGCTTAGTAGATCCGACCATCCATAGTGATTTCGGGTGGACAATAAGCACAAGGATTAACCACCTGATAAAGCAGTTTCCTCTCTCCTCCTGTGTCCTCTGCTAAGTGGAATCAGGTGCTCACCGTTCAATACCAATTACCACTCAGAGCTTGCTGGAAATACCACTTTGTCTCGAGAAACCACTTATTCGTTGCACTACCTTATGCACCCTTTTACTGTTTGAGGACTGTTGATTTATAAGATCTAATGGATCTCATGCACTCTCCATCTGTTTCCTCTATTGACTTGTTTTGGCTTGGACTTAGTGCTTTAACAAAGTTTCTCCATCATTTCTCTATTACACATGACATCACTCCATACAATTGTTAACTCAATATCTTTGGATCGCCATCGATCCTATAGTGATTGATGGTCGATCAACATGCTTACCACATAGGACTTCAAGCCATTAACACATATATACATAGATAGCTCAAAAAGAATTATTACTTGAACACACATGGAACCCACACAACATGTATCTATTCATTATACAATATTGAATACAGACTAAGAAATTTCAGCCTTACAAACAAGTTTCCTCTCGACTACATTTCGATTACTCTCGGCTTACACAAATTACATTTGTTACTCAGTTTGTCCCTATTGAACACACAGGTTCATCATTTATAAAACACATTGGATCGAATCACTGAAAGGATCTGATCAACTCCTCTCCATGAATCACTCAACTACCCCTCATTCTCTCTACATGCATACATATGGCAGATTAAATTTAATTAAGTCTTCTAGATATTTTATCCATTCCATCAAACTAGCTCTATTTTAATAGAAATGTCCCTTGTTTAGCTCTGATGGTCCACGTCATCCTCCTTGCTCCACTTTGGATTCCTCATTTAATTAAGAGTGTCGAATGCTGCTGCATCAGACTCCCTAGGCACAAAAATTTATAACCTCTTGATCATATGATTCTCCTTATCCTTAGCAATTCTACCCACCTCTTAGTGGAACTACCTTCATGATCTTCTATGAGCTGCAACCAACCTCTGCAATAACAGTCTTCCTCTGCTACACGATACCTCACTAAGATTTCTACTATGAGCTTATTCTTTTGGTATCCTTCTGGTTCTCTCTTCTTTGGAACCACTTGAGCACTTGATGATCTAGGCTGCTGCAAGTCTTATCACCTTCCGTTGCTGCTATCTGTACGACAGTAAGACCACAAACTCTATAGCTTTAAACAACTGTACCTCCTTCTACTTTTGCTTGCACTCTTTCTTCCTTCTCGCAGGAAATCCTTTTCTTGTTGTGATACCACTTGATCAAAGGAGTTTTTTGGGTAAACCAATTTCCCCTTTCTTTATAATTTTTGATCCTGAGGCCTGTAGGTTATGACCCACAAACCTATTAGAAGTGCTTCGTTTTGAGGCTTTAATCCTTTAAACCGAGACCACACCACTTTAACGCAATACACAGGAAATACATAAAAAACCTGTCCCAAACGCTTAAGACTGGATCTCAAATTATTATATTCGCACCTATAACTTTGTCGGGTCCATCTCGTGGCTTCAATCCTTTCTGCTCCATTCTCCATTCTGTGGCCTTCGATTGGCCGATCTTTGTCGTCCATAACATCCTCTGATCCAATGGCCGATGTCTTTTCCCACTCAATCAAACTTGCATGATACAACGTCATTGATCTACAAACAATGGATCCAATGGTCCACAATGATTTTGGGTGGAGAACAAGCATGAGGATTAACTGGCCGATAAAGTGGTTTCCTCTCTCCTCGTTGCTATGTGTCCTTCACTAAGTGGAATCAGGTGCTCACACTTCAATACCACTTAGAACTCAGAGCTCGCCCTAAATACCACTTTTTCTCGAGAAGCCACCTATTCATTGTGTTATCTTATGTGCTTCTTTACCATGTGATGATTGTCAATTTATAAGATCCAACGGATCTCATCCACTCTCCATCTGTTTCCTCTATTGACTTGTTTTCGCTTGGACTTAGCACTTTAACATAGTTTCTCTGCCCTTTCTCTATTACACACAAAATCACTCCATACAACAGTTAACTCAATATCTTTGGATTGCCATTTATCCTACAGTGATCGATGGTCGATCAACATACTTAGCACACAGGACTTCAAACCATTAATGCATATATACAAAGATAACTAAAAAGGGATTATTACCTAAACACACATGAAATCCACACAACACGCATCTATTCATTATACAATATTTAATACAGACTAAGGAATTTCAGCCTTAGAAACAGGTTCCCTCTTGACTACATTTTGATTACTCTCAGTTTACACAAATTCTATTTGTTACTCAGTCTATCCCTATTGAACACGCAGGTTCATCATTCATAAAACACATTGGATCGGATCACTGAAAGGATCCGATCAAATCCTCTCCATGAATCACTCAATTGTCCCTAATTCTCCCTATATGAATACATATGGTAGATTACATTTAACTAAGTCTTCTAGATACTTTATCCATTCCATCAAAATAGCTCTATTTTAACAGAAATATCCCCTATTTAGCTCCGATGGTCCACCTCATCCTCCTTGCTCAGCTTTGGATTCCTCGTTTAATTAATAGTGCCAGATGCTCCTGCATCAAACTCCCTAGGCACAAAAACTTATGACCTCTTGGTCATATGCTTCTCCTTATCCTTAGCAATTCTACACACATTTTAGTGGAACTTCCTTCATGATGTTCTGTGAGTTGCAACCAACTTCTGCAGTAACAGTCTTCCTCTGCTACATGATACCTCACCAATTTTTCTCCTCTGAACTTACTATTTTGGTATCCTTCTGGTTCTTTCTTCTTTGGAACCACTTGAGCACTTAATGCTCTAGGTTGCTGCAAGTCTTCTCACCTTCTACTGCCGGTATCTTTACGAAAGTAAGACAACAAACACTCCAGCTTTGAACAACTATGCCTCCTTCTCCTTCTGCTTGCACTCTTTCTTCCTTCGTGCAAGAAATTTTAGTATGCCTAAGGGGGATAATATGGGGTACAAAGGGAGGTACCCAAGGGAATAATGTAATAATGGGATGGGCCATAGTAATAAATAAGGTGGTTAACCCGTATCATGTAAGGGACCACAAGTAGTTAGTAATAATGTAATGGACCCATCGTATTAGATAGATAGTATTGAGGGAACCATGGTATTTACCCATGGTATTGTATATATGAGGCCTATATAGAGGCTAGAGACTCCCCATTGAGAGATGTCATGGATTATTGTATGAACAGGCATATGGGTTGTGAAGTGTTCTCCTTCCTTAAGGAGTGAATAGATGGTGTTGCCCTACGTTAAGGGTTTGATCATAAAAGAGAATCATTTCTGTATTCAGATATTGTTATTTATTGGGTTATTTCTATTATCACATACCTTTGGGTTAGATCTATAACAAGTGGTATCAGAGCACTTTCTTGGGCAAAAGTGGATAATTTTTTTTTTTGCAGGAGCTTTCTGAGGCAGTGAGTTTGCAGATTAGATCTATATGTTTCGGGGAAAAATCTACAAAACATAACTGCATATCTAGATTCTTTGTGAAAAAATACCAAAGTTCAAAAAAAAAAATCGGCCAAATCGGAGTCCAGATGAAGGAGATATCACTAATCTAAAAATCAGTGGTGTTGTAGACATTTTTTCGGGGCACTGAGTTTGCAGCGTAGGTCTATACGTCCTGGTGAAAAAATTGCACAATCTAATTGTAGATCTAGATTTTTTTTTTAAAAATAGCCAATTTCAAAAAAAAAAATAATCGGCCGAATCGGAGTCCGGATGAAGGAGATCTCGCTGATTTAAAAATCAGTGCTATTGTAGACATTTTTTGGGGGTAGCAAGTTGGCGGCACGGATTTGTATGTTCTCATGAAAAATATATAGAATCTAATAGAAGATCTGGATTACTTGTGAAAAAATACCCAATTTCAAAAAAAAATTGAGTCGAATCAGAGTTCGAATGAGGGAGATATCGATGATCTAAGATCAACTATTTTTTCAGCAATTTTTTGTGACAGCGGGACAATTGCAGCGCGAATAGGAAATTCCAGTGCCTAGATCAAGATTTCTACCACATGAGAAGATGTAGAATGGTTGTTCCATTTCTGAAAATAGGTCATAATATCTATTCTGAGCAATATTGACGGAATTGTGGCCATTTCAATTTTTCGCCAAGTGAATTTTTTTCAAAACCCTCTTCATGGCGGTTCTATGTTTTATAGGAAAAGATAATGGTCCTCTTATTAAAGAATACATAAAACAAAAAAATTCAGTATGGGAAAAAGATTGTAAGGATTCAGTGTGGCTTGGTTTCAAAGATGAGGCTGCCAAATGGTGGTTCTCACTTGACAACAAACAATTGACCAAACTTTCAGATGCAGACTTTGAAAGAGTCCTTTTAGACAAAGGGTCTCTTGCTAGAAAAATGGAGAATGAGATGCGTAAGGGGTTATTTTCTACTGGTGTCTCCTTATTGCAGGTTCATGGATTGATTCAGAAAGAGAATATCTTTGTGTCTATAAGTCCTAGTTGTAAGCATAATTTTATACCTAGGGGGGATAATATGGGGTACAAAGGGAGGCACCCAAGGGAACAATGTAATAATGGAATGGGCCATAGTAATAAATAAGGTGGTTAACCCATATCATGTAAGGGACCACAAGTAGTTAGTAATAATGTAATTGGCCCATGGTATTAGATAGATGGTATTGAGGGAACCATGGTAATGACCCATGGTATTGTATGTATGAGGCCTATATAGAGGCTAGAGACTCCACATTGAGAGATGTCAAGGATTATTGTATGAACAAACATATGGCTTGTGGAGTGTTCTCCTTCTTAAGGAGTGAATGTATGGTGTTGTCCTACCTTAAGGGTTTGATCAATAAAGAAGTATTTCTATCTATTTCTATCTTATTATTTCTGGGTATATTTGCATTATCTTATATTTCTGGATTATCTTACATTTGGTAGATTACATTTAATTAAGTCTTCTAGAGACTTTATCCATTCCATCAAACTAGCTCTAGTTTAACAGAAATTTCCCCTATTAGCTCTGATGGTCCACGTCATCCTCCTTGCTCCGCTTTGGATTCCTCATTATTAAGAGTGCCCGATTCTCCTGCATCACTTCATACTCTCATAAGAAACTTGCAAAAATGTCTAAGCCCTTTTCCAAGAATAAATATCAATCATGCCTTGATCTTGAAAGAATTCGAATGGTCGTTAATGAGATATCTAATGAAATCATTAGGCTCAAAAAGGATGCAACAGAAGGACCATCCAATAGGGAAAATTTTAGACAATATTTTAGGAAGAAATTTAAAAACAAGCTTGCTCCCCTAATGAAGGTCTTAGTGTTTAAGGGTAAGGAAAAATTTTACAAGCATTAATTTCAGGACATAATCAACTTCTGAGGAAAATGAGTTAGAGGAGGTTGAAGATAACAATGGGACAACTGATGGAAATAAACCACCTCCTACTATTGGTCATTCTTCAAACTTAACACATATTATTGTTGAAGATGATTCTAAATTTATTTTTCAAATCAAGACCCATATAATACATGTATCAAAACCCAAGATGATAGCCAAGATCCCTCTTCTTCATATAAGGGTAAAAATTATAAAAAATAACTAGGAAATGTATACAAAAATTGTCGCAGATATAGAATATGATCTGATTGAATACCTTAAGAAATTAGAGTCCAACATTTCCCTTTTTGAGTTAATTAAAATTCCAATAATACAACAGAAAATTTAGCAACATATTGCTGAAGATTCTAATAAAATTAAGTTTTCTCCTAGTCAAAATATGGCTAGTTTTGATAAAGCATCATTTGATCATGTTCAAATCATGAACCACCCTTCAAATACTTCTCCTCCACAAAATAAGGAACCACCTCCTATGTTGCTCACTTTTGAAAAATTTAATGGGAATGCCCATAATTGCATGATTACCGCTGCAACTTCCTCCAATGTCATGCCTCTTTGAGTGTGCATGAAAATTAATGCTCATATGAAACCATCTAAAGGAAATATTGTGCAAATTGAAAAAACTAATGTCAAGGTGGTAGGAGAATTAACTGACATTTTGATTAGAATATTTTCTAATCAGGTAGTTCATCAAATAGTTGATATAGTGATTGCATACATACTAGAGGCTCATGGCTTGTTCTGGAGCCAAAATTGGATGCAACAGATATTTGGATTATGAATACCTTGGAAAGGTGAACCTCATAATATCCAAGTTAATAGAGAAAAATTCATGTAAGATGTTGTTACTTTTATTCATGATCCAAATGGACCAACCATGTTTAATGATTCCTTAGCTATTGATTCATTTTTAAGAAATTTCACTACTAAATTTTCCTCTTTCACAATTTTATAGTAGAAATCCGAACTTATGAGAGTCAATAAATTAGTAACAACTGATAATAATTTACTTGATTCCAATACTATTAAAATTAGTTCAAAAGATGAAGATTGGTCTGGAAAGTTTATGGATCTAAGTCAAAAGAGGGTGCTAGTGCTAGTTTTTTTCTTGTTGACCCAGAAGGTAATAAAAATCGTAACACTTGTAGATTGGAATTTTAATGAACTAATAACATTCTAGAATATTATGCTCTCATCTACAGACATAAAAAGGCTAATGACCTTATAATTCAATGTTTGTGGGTATATGGAAACACATAAGTTATTGTTAAGAAAGAACGTAATGGCATACATTTTGTTTTATCTTACTTGAGGAGTTATCAAGCCTAGGTAATGGGATTTAATTTCAAAATTTCCAGCTTTTAATATTACTTCTATTTCTAGAAGTAATATTACTTCTATAAATTACTAAGAAATAGAAGTACTATTAAAAGCTGGAAATTTCCTTCACTCATAAGGTAGCTTCCGGGATGTTGTGATCGATGAAATTATCCATGAGGAGAATCTTCACAATTTCTCACAAGATCATAAGGAAAAATCAATGGATAAAATATTCACTCTAGTAAATTCTACCATGTTGATGGCCAAAAAGGTCTACATCAACATTTGGTGATCCACCCAGTTAGAGTCACAAATCAAACTCTTTTCCATTAAAACTAGTGGTTCCGACTAGTACACTGGGTCCAATTACCCATTTCAACTACTTGTGTCTGGGAATGAAATGGATGGTGATGATAACTAATAAACTAATGGAATTATTGATTATAAAATAAAACTAATATAATATAATTGTTTTTACCTGGTTATATCAAGCTATATGTTCTAGAAAAGTAACATTGTTTCATTACAATGAAGATTCCCACGAACAAACGTTGTTAAAATCAATAAAAGAATTTATTTGATTAAATAGTTAATCAAATCAATTATAAACACATCACATATAAATAAATAGAACCAATGAAAGCACATACATGAACAAGATATAAACACTTAAAATAATTCCTTTAAAAATAAAGTGCATGCAGAGCAGATAAAATTACCCATACCATTGGAAATTTGTGCATACTTGGAATTGATATTTGATTCAAATTATTTGAAAGAAAAGCTCAAGTACAAAAGTGCAACAAAAGCCTTTATTTTTCAAAAATTAGGAACCTCTTGCAATGAGTTTGAGGAGTAATTTTTAAGATTTTTACAATAAATAGCGGAACTGCTCTCCCTAAAAATGCTAAACTAAAGTATAACAAAATTAGTGTAAAAATAAAATGGTTGTAACAAATCTCAGCTGGTTGAATGGTGAAGATAATCCAATCATTCTTTTCCATAACCTTTGAACATCTAGGAGTGTTGTTATCTCTAGTGGGGAACAAGGCTTGATTTGTACCTAGCATACAAAGATACACTCTTTGAATGGTGGCAACATTTGGATGGATGTATTAGTGAGTGCCTTTAAAACTAGCGAGTGTCTCTAAGGTTTGACCAAAAATTTCTAATTGAGTTTAAGATTAACTTTAGTCAAGTGGTCAATTATTTTAGTGAATTCTAACCTTTCCTCAAGCCAATTCGTGAGCAACGTTTCTGCATCTCTAAGCAATCTTTTGGAAAACAAGAAACATGATTTGGTTCAAGTAAATAATAATTAATCGATTCAACTGGGGAATTTGATAATTCACAAGCATCATTGATAAATTGTTTAACCAAAAAAATTCTAGAATTCCATCCTTTAAAAATGGTTGACCTTTACATTTAATCTATTTTAGGAAATTCATATTTCCTCCCTTCAACATTGTTCTTCCATTTTATCATCTCCTTGCGATTCTTTTTGGATTCATCACAACATGTTAGAATATCCACTAGCTCATTAGTCAAGGTATTTTCAAATCTACACTGCACCTGAATCAATCCTACTTTTTCACAAAATAATTGTTCCTTCTTTTGAAGTACAGAATTAAGATCATGGACCTCTTGTTTTAATTTCACAAGATAGGAAGTTCCAGCCTGCAATTGTTCCACTTTTTGCAATGATTCCCTAAGTTATAGATATTTTTTGATAATTTCCTCTATGTGTTTAATCTGATGTGTATTGAACCTCTCTTGCAATTATTCCAAGGCAATATCATTTTTATTTAAATGAGATAACCATTAAGGCTCACATTCCTCCTTTTCTTTTGTAAACTTTTGCTCCATGATGGCAATATTATCATCTTTCTCTCTAAAAGAATATTTCACTTCTATTTCTTTATCCATGGTTGGTAAAGAATAAGTACCTGTATATTCTGTCAACTTTCCAAGCTCATCAGCAGGAGAAACAAAAGACCCTTTCTAGAGAACTTCAAGAGAATTGGCTTATGAGGTTTTCCCTGGGACTAGAGTCTGGGCTTTATCGATCTTCCTCTTCATTCTACCTCTTTTGACTACAACTTTATGCATATGGATATAGGAGATATACATGGGGGGAATTTCCTCGATATTGAGGAAGATCTCAAAATTAGGATTAATACGAATAATTTCTACCTCAGTCTAGGTAACTAATTGTGTCTTCTCATATTCTAAATGCTCTAGCATGATATTTTTCCAAGAAGAAGGATTACTCTATGGAGGTTCTTTACATGTTCTCCTTGCTTGGACTATTTCAGGGCCTAATCAAACTAGTCCCAAACCTGTTCCATCCTCAGGTCTATGGTATGAATTTCTCCTCCAGGGTTTGAATAACTAGTTGCTACAATTTTCTATTAGTGAGGATGAATAAATGGTTGAGTAGAAGTCTCATGTTGTGAATAAACTATAGTTATTTTTAGAGATATTTTTTTTTAAGGGAAGTTGCAACAAATCCATAAGAGCGAAGCCAATCTTGAATTTATGAAAGCGAGAAATTGTTTTCGTTCCTTGACTGACGAATTCTCATCCACATTTATCGAAACTGAACTATAAGAGGAGGATTCATTGAATAAGTCATCACACTTATTTTCTTGATATAAATATTTTCTAATGCGAGATGTTATGGCCGTCTAGTTTTCTACTCCATTTGGTTCATAAGCGCTAGCCAATATTGTGGCGAGCTTTAATACCTCAATAAGTTGTAGCTCTTTCTCGGCATGCCCATAATTGGATAGAGAGAAAATAGAAAAATAAAGAGGAAAGTGAGGCCAAACCTTTTGGTTTGAATCTTTCAAGGTCATGGTAATTCCATGACCAACTATCTGACATGTTACTTTCTTGCATAATAACCTGTTTGGAATATAAAGGGGTAGTGCATGGGGTGGTACATATCTACCCAAGACTCTAATCTATGTAAATGAATCTTGTGCAAACCAATTCTCAATTTTTCTTATGGTTTTCCATAGCTTCAGGGGACATTCTGGGAGGTTTGGTTTCAAATATGATTTCATAAACCAGGCTAATGACTCTGTGACAAATCTGATAAAAATGGCCGAAATAATTTGACTCCCAAAGTAAGCTATGATAAATTTGAATTGGCGAGGGGTCAAAAAGAGTCCACTTCCATCCCATGGCCGAGAAATCAAGATAATAACAAAGATCACCCACGGTATAGGCTGACATATAAAATGGAGGGATTTTATTCTAAGACACACTACACTGGAATTGAAAGAAAAAATATGTTTTTCTAGGTTGTTAAATAATATAGCGGCCCAATAACAAATGTAAACCTCATAGGCCCCATCAATTAATGCAACCCAACTATAAGGAAATTTATCCACATTTTGTTAGGCATAGAATCTACAACGTATTGTAGCAAATTGACTAAAAGGTGAGGTTAGTGAGTCTATTAAGTAATTACCATACTCCACATATTTATGTTTATTTGAGTCCTTCCTCTATTCTTTTATAGAATCAGTTGGGTCAATATGCTTCTTTATGAAGTCCTCCACATAGTTTTTGTTGTAAATGGATTGTGGGTCTGGTAAATGGTATATGGATGAAAGGATTTTGTTGTGACCAAGAAAATTGTGATGCCCTTTCTTGTGTGAAATTTCCATTCAGTAATATCCAAACTTTCAGTGACCCATCTGACCATATTTGTATGTGGCCAAAGCCAAGGCCTCAAGGAAAATTTTAAGGATGGAAAATTTTCTTGAAGTTTAAAACATTGGCGAATCTCACTAATCCCTAATATGAAAATTATAAATGTTTATTGATATATTTGTAAAATTAATCAAATTTATAATTATTTTATATATAGTCTCTCTATAATGTTGGCGATTTTTAAGGTAAAATAATTATATATTCTAAAATTTGGGCGAATCATCTTTTATAAAATTGGAAATTGGCGAATCTTTTTTGTGGAAAAATCATGGAAAATTAGCCCACTGGGCGAACATTAGCCCCTAAAATTTTCCATGCAAGGCCTTGTCGTGGCGGAAAAAGTCATTTGTGTGGACACAACTGACCTCCCTAGGAGTCTAAACTCTCTAGCGACAAACAAGACAAAATGGAGCGATCTTTCTCTAAATACACCTTTTAAAACATGAAAACTACAAATGTTTAGGCTTACCTTATTCCAAAATGCTGTTGTTGTAGTCCGTCCTTGCCGATCCGGATGAGCTCCTCCTTCACATCAATTCCTGCAACCACAAACAATCAAACAATTACCAAGCACTTGCATCTCATATAATAAAACATATATTCAACATGCAGACCAAGGAACACATGAAATAACTCATTAACACAAGCTATTGAGAAAAATAAACCAGTTTGTATTAATAACGAAACAAAGAAACTCTTACAACCTGGCCTTGGTGTTGTGCAAGTTCCTCCCAGGGTCCATCAAGGGTTTTCCTCTACTTTGACAAAGCTCACCCACTTCCAAGTAGAATCAAGCAAGGACAATCTCTCCTCACAAGGTCCTAAATGGGAGTCCTAATTCCTGCAGCATTTACCCAAAGAAAATGTATAGCTTCAACCTCCCCTCCTTCTGGCCCAATGCTTGTATTTATAGTGCTCAAGAGGAGGTTAATCAGGTCCACCATCAATGGGATAATCCCCTCTTTGGGTGGGATAGCTCCCTTATTGATGGGATAAGTTCCTCTTTGATAGGAGTGCATGAACCATCTGGAGGCGCCCAATACACGTCGAACAACCTTCTAGAATGCTCTAGAAATGACCACAAGTAACTTTTTAAAGATGAAACTTGCGCATTCTAACCTTTACAGGGGGACGCACCTGTCCCTTTACATACAGAGCGTCTTTGGACGCAGCTTTTGTGAACATTGGGAGCGTCCCCGCAGGTAAGGTTGAGAGAACCTGCGTCCCCAGAGATAAATACATTTATACAAGACTTTCTCTCTTTTTTGGAGTTTGACATGGAGAGCAGAGGCATAAGACTTGCCTAAGAGGGTAGCATGACTGTTGATTGAGCCATACTAACTGTAAATAGTCATGGTGACATTTTTTAGTGTAACAGATTGCCCCCTAAAGTGCGAAGCCTGGAGTAGATTAGGGTTTGTAATATCTAGGAAGGGTGAAGCGCTTTATCATTTCAAGGATTATCCCGTGGAGAGCCTGGTCAGAACCTACAATTTTCAACACAAAATACATGTATAAGATTATATCATCACTGAGGTAGGCATTCCCATACTCAGATCAAAACTTTAACTAACAGACTAACTACTCTGATACAGGAATGATCTTGCAGTACATCACAATCATAGACTTTTGTAGACACAGTATGGACGCAACCATCTGTTTATGATTAGTCTACTTAGACAATGAATACAAAACTCCTCGCAGCCTGGATGGTGGAAACTAGATCCAGGGTCTTCATTTCTACTTCCCGAATTGGTACGATTCTAGCCATGCGAATAAATGAGTTGATGTCGAACATGGTAGAAACCACTTGATTACCAGTCGATGATGTAAACTGTTAACAAGCGTGAGAGAGACCACCAGTAATGTCAATGGTTCTCAAAGTACCCAGTACAATCCATGAGATGTGAATGAATGAGTTGATGTCGAACATTTCACGGAATCCTTCGATCGAAAGTCAATGATGTAAACTGACGTCAAAGGCGAGAAACCTGCCATTGATGCATGCAGACTTCAAGGTACTGACGATTTCTAAGTCATCTCTCTAGATAATGTGCTGATGTCGATAGAAAGCGACCCGTTGCAGGCAAGCCCGCAACACGAAATCATTGTTCAAGTTGAAGAAATGTTGCTGTAAGGACTGACTCAGGGATGGTCAAATGGATGACAAGTATTTTGCAGATGAAAGTTTTGCTTGCAGACCTCTTGAACACATAACGACACGACAGATGGCTTGGTGACGAATAACTCAAAGTTAATCCCCGGAACCCGGTTAAAGACCTTCAAAGTGGTTCGATCAACTGTGAGGTAAAAGATTTCCCAACCCAGGTGAATGAAAAGTGTCGTGTTCAAGAGTGGTAATAAAGTTTCTTCTGAGACAAAAGATAACAAACAGGTTCATTCTTCTCTCTTTTCCCCCAACATTTCTGGCAAGTACCTCTTTATTTTTAACAAGCTTGAGGAGGATAACATATGCTTGATTATAAGCTCATCCTTCGGATGAGTCCAACCTAGTTTTGATTTGAACCCTAGGAAGGAGTGGTTCGTTCCTGTTTGTAATTGAACAGGTCCTTTACTGTAAAATGTTTTAACGAGCCCAGTATAGGAGAAACTCGGCGTTTTTCAATTTTAGAGAGTCTGAAAAACTTAAGAAGACTCCAAGTTGAACTTTTTCGTAGATTTGTGTCCCTCAAGCGCGAAAAAGTATAAAATAATACCTGGGGGAACCGCTTGATCTTGCGACCAAGGAGTACTTTCATAATTAGTGCCACTGACCTGAAAAGTAAAAAGCGATCAAGGACACGTCGTTTTATTTCCGTATCGAGTTTGAAACGACAAAAACCCGGCAATCTTTTCCTGATTTTACGGTCAGAAAAGAGCTATAAGGGGACCGTCTTTTAATTCCGTTTTAACGAGTGTAAAAGAAACGCTCGGCAATCTTTTCATTTTTTAGGAGTCAGAAAAGGGCTTAAAAGATGACTCTGAGGTTTCACTTTTTCGTAAGTTTTAACGAGTTCGAAAAAGGGATAAAAATGTACTCATGGTTTGCACTTTTTCGTAAGTTTTAACGAGTTCGAAAAAAATGATAAAAATGTACTCATATGGCCGACTTTCAATTTAATTTACGAGTAGGAAAAGACGGAAAGAACTCGGCATTTTCATTTGTTTTACGAGAATGAAAGATAGCAAAATAATCTCGGTATTTTCATGAGTTTAACGAGTCTTGAAAATAACTAAAATTGACTCAAGATAGGTTTCATTTTTACAAAAGCTTGAAACAGAGAAAAACTATGCTTCAGAGTAGTTTCATTTTTACACAAGCTTGAAACAGAGATAAAACTGTGCTTGATGCCCCCTAAGCATAACTGCTAGAGTGCATGCCCCCCTAGCTTCATTTCATTCAACCATTTGGATGAAATGAAGGTTTAGTGACGAGATCATTTAAAAGACTTTGACCTAAAACTGTAAGAAAATTATGCAAAACACCGAAACAACTAACCTAAATATACAACTTAACATTTACGAGATCTAGTCAATCTCTCGACTCAAGTAGAGGAGGATTTGTTTCATTTTTTAAACGAGCTTGACACAGGAAAAGAACTATGCTCAGATTCGGTTTCATGTTTACGCAAGCTTGAAACGAAAAACTATGCTTGTTATAAGTTCACATGCCCCCAGCATAAAGATGCAAACCAAGGTACATGCCCCCCAAGCTTCATTGCATTCAATGAGGTGGATGGAATGAAGCTTTACTTTCAAGATCTTGGAAAGACTCGTGGGAGTTGTTTCATTTTTTAGTGAGCTTGACACAAGACAAGGAACTATGCTCATAACTACTTTCTACAATCTACCTAACAAAAAACTATACTCTAAAAAACCTTGATTCATTTTTTAACGAGCTTGACACAAGACAAGGAACTGTGCTCTAAAAACCTTGATTCATTTTTTAATGAGCTTGACACAAGACAAGGAACTATGCTCTAAAAAACCTTGATTCATTTTTTAACGAGCTTGACACAAGACAAGGAACTGTGCTCTAAAAACCTTGATTCATTTTTTAATGAGCTTGACACAAGACAAGGAACTATGCTCTAAAATCCTTGTTTCATTTTTTAACGAGCTTGACACAAGACAAAGAACTATGCTCATGACTACTCTCTACAATCTACCTACTTAACCTACCCTTGTTTCATTTTTTAACGAGCTTGACACAAGACAAGGAAC
Source organism: Pinus tabuliformis (assembly GCA_031772625.1). Lineage (NCBI taxonomy): Eukaryota > Viridiplantae > Streptophyta > Pinopsida > Pinales > Pinaceae > Pinus > Pinus tabuliformis. The sequence goes on along the minus strand of CM062818.1, from coordinate 2,011,549,951 downwards.
TATGCTCAAAAATTTTGCATGCCCCCAGAATAATGATGCGAAATGAGGTACATGCCCCCCAGGCTTCATTGCATTCAACCGGCTGGATGAAATGAAGGTTTACTTTCAATATTTAACTTGAAAAGGGAGTTGTTTCATTTTTAAAGAGGTTGACACAAGAAAAGAACTATCCTCATACCTGATTCATTTTTTAACGAGGTTGACTCAGTAACAGGAACTATCCTCACACCTGATTCATTTTTTAATGAGGTTGAATCAGTAACAGGAACTGTCCTCAAACCCTACTTTCTACAATCTACCTACATATCCTAAAATCTAGCTGATTCATTTTTTAATGAGGTTGACTCAGTAAAAGAACTGTCCTCATGCTAGCCTATTTCATTTTTGAACGAGGTTGATACAGGAAAAAACTATCCTCGTAACATTGATCATGGCTTCCAACTGGAGGAAAGACATGTCAATGGACACACCTTGATCATGGCTTCCAAGAGGTCTTCATCCGAAGGAAGAATACTTCTTGGGAAGGAACACATGTCAAGGGACTCAAAAGGGATAAGAACATCATGTTCAAGTAATCCCATAGAGTTTTCCATGTCAATTACCGGAGCTAAATCAAAGGAAGATGAGCAAACAGTGAGAGGCTCACTTACATCGGTAACTGAAATCATGGGACCGGTTGCCACATAATTAACCCGTGGCAGGGTAGATACCACTTTAGAATCAGGAACATTTAGGGGTGTCATATTATTGGTAGTTGAAAAAAGACTAGGGAACGAAAGCTGGTCTACAGTCACAATACTGCCATTGTGAGGGAAAGACATCACGCGAAAGAGTGTCGATACGACAGCTTTCATTGCATAAACATAGTCTCGCCCAAGGAGTAAATTGAAATCCAAGGGACCTCGAACTACCATAAGATCAACACAAACAGTTTTACCTTCCAAGGTAATAGAAAACTTAGGAAGGATCCCTAAAGGTTCACTAATTGTTCTGTTAAAAGCTTTCAGATTCTGCGTAATAGGCGCAAGCTGAGGGGAACCCAAAGCTTTCCAAACAGCTGAGGATAAAATACTAACAGAAGCACCTTCATCTACCTGAGTACGATGTATGTCCCTACCACCAGCCTTGACAATGATTTGGAAAGGGATGGAGGAAGGAAGACGAGGTTCTGTCAGTCTATTCCAATCAAAGGAAAAGACCTCAGTACTTGGAGGGGGTTCTGTAGAAACAGGTGAAATGCCCCCCGGCATAGAAGAATCCGATGTAACAAGAAGAACCTGAGCGGTATGAAGTTCACTCTCTAAATGGAAAGTGGGATCGACCGAATGTGAAATTGAATCGACCACGTGATCAACTAATGGATCATCAACCTGAGTGACATGAGTTTCACTCTCCAATGGGAGAGTGTGACCGACTGTATTTGAATTTGAATCAATCACTCCGTCAGTTGACGGTAGGTTGGGAGAAAGTTTACGGTAACCAGTTGGAAATTCTTGCTGTGGAACAGTAAGGTTTTCCAATAATGTTGAGGCTTCATCCATGTGAGGGCAAATGTGAGTTTGATGACTCCCTTTGCATAACTTACAAGGAAACCTAACTTTACCTTTTTTCCCAGGAACCTGACTATCACTGGTTGATGGATCAACGGAAAGTTGATGGGATTTTTCTGACCATACTTCCAAGACCTTTGGAATGCCAGGACAATTGACAAGGAAGTGGTCACCCTTACAAAGCCTGCAAGGGTATTTGGGTTTACGATGCATGTCGGAATTTTCCTCAACACAACTAACACTTACAGCCATGGTTGGTTGGTTGACTTCTTTCTTATCTTGCTTCTTCTTCTTCTTCTTCTTCTTCCCTTTCTTCTTCTTCTTAGCCTCCTGGTTACTAGCATCAAGGCTTTTACCAGGCGAAGAGGAAGAAATGGAGGAAGAAAAATTAGGCGAAGAAGGTAAAGGGTCAACAGAAGGTTGGTGATGTTGAGATGGTGAACTCTGTTGAGGTGAAGCATCCGGTTGAGATGGAACAATTGGAGTATTTTGGGCCAACGAAGTTGAAAATAACCATATCGGTAAACCTATTGTAAATCCAGGTAATGACAAAGTAGCCATATAGGGAGGACCAACATTTCCAAAGTAAGGAAAAGTACTAGGATTCTCATTAGGAGGGGTTCCTAGGTTGATAAATTCCGGAACATTTGCCATTATATTCAACTTTAGTGAATTTTATTAACAATTTATAACTAAAACTAAAATTAACAATTCACAATTCACACTTAACAATTAAAATTCACAATTCACACCTATGGTCTCTAAAAGTAAAAACAAACAAATTAACACGCGCTATCAAATCTAGGAGTCAAACCACACACAAACAGTAGCCTTCCGGACCGAAAACACTAGTTGGTGATGAAATCCAACATCGCCGAATTCAGTACAGAAGTGGGGTGGAACAGTTACCCCGACAACCTGCTTAATGAATAGACCGGCACAAGTTCCTCCACTTTAACCGTCTCGAAGTGAAGTGAACCCCCCGGAAAATCCAAGTGAGTATAACCGACGTCTGCTCCAGGTACAGTGGGACCTTCCCTCCACCGTCACCTCGGTAGAACCCTAAAGATTATGGTCACTAAGGTCACCAACAGTAACAAATACACCTGGGGGAACAGTCTGAACTCCGACAGCACGCAAGGGCAGAGTAGCAAGCTCAATCCCCTTACCGGCTCCTTGACAACAATCCAAGGTTTACCGATAAGTGACCCCTGGCTCCTCGACAATGGTTAATCCGAGGTTTACCGTTTGTAATACGTACTGTCTGGCGTCGTTCCCAACGAGGGGGGAATGATCCCCTCACTGGTTCGGACACGAGCTCGTGCTTCTCCTTTAAGAGGAGCTTTCCCAGAGTGCAATTGAAACAATTGGATTTATTCTACTCAAGATAAACTATCTGTTTGGTTTTGTAGTCTTGGAGAGTTAAGTACTCACCTACTCCAAGACCCTAGCCTAAGCTATGTTGGTGTTTCAGAGCCCTAGAAATGTAAAAATTACTAGATGAATTTTAATTAAGCGCTGTGTTATTAAGGCTGTTATTACTCAAATGGGTAAATGGAGATGAAACCAATGGTGTTATGACCCGACTCAACTGAATGCAATCGAATATGATAATGCAATCCTTTCAATTCGATGAATCCTAACTAGAGTAAGGAGAGAGTTTCCATTCACTTCCAACAATGCAAAAAATTGATCATTAAGAGAAAATTTAACAAATTCTCTAATGCACTAATTTCATCAAGAAAAACTAATGCAAATCAATTCCAAACCAATTTTTATTTTTATTTTTGTGTAAATTCAAATCAAAGAAAGCTGATCTAAATCTACGATTGATTTTTCAGAATGTAAACTATGCAATTGTAATCTAAGCACAATTCACTCGAAAAGTATGCAAATGTAATCTATGCACATTTTTCAATAATATTCTGAAAATGAGAATTCTAATTGTGCAAATGTGATCTATGCAAAAGAATTCTCAAACACAAGACGATTCTAATGTGATCTAAGAACCAATCAAGTGCAAATTGAGAAAATTGGGTGAGAGTTCCAAAGATCAAAACATAAAAACACTCAAAGGCGATTAACACTCATACACAATTTAGCCCCCCCCGGCGAATGAGGGGGAAATTTTTTTGCAAAAACAAAAGCAAAAAGATGCAAAATTGTGAAAAGACTGAGACAAACCTCCAAGTAATGATCAAAGGAAATCAAATCAAGAATTTCTCAAGAAAGAGACTCAAAACACCCAATTGATGAAAGCTAAGAGCAGGAACAAGCTTAGGTGAAGATTCTGGACAAGGGACTAATGGATCTGGGCAGAAAAAAACTAAGAAAAAACAAAATCTAAGAGCAAAAAAGGAAAAAAATGGAATTTTCTCAAATTTTGGCAGGGGACGCAGGCAACCCGTTAGCACAGGTGCGGGCCCGCTCTGTGCACACAGCAAAAGTGCGTCCAGGGACGCACTGTGCAGCACTCAGAGGGTGCGTCCGTCTGAAAAACTCAAGAAAAACCAAAATAAAACTAATCCTAAGCTAACCCACCCAGAGACAGAATCACAGAGCCAAAACCAGAAAAATAAACCAATTTTCTCAAAGCAAAGTTCACATAAAGGAAAAGACTTTTCTCATCAATGGAATCTATCCCCAGCGGAGTCGCCAATTTGTCGTGGCGGAAAAAGTCGTTTGTGCGGACACAACTGACCTCCCTAGGAGTCTAAACTCTCTAGCGACAAACAAGACAAAATGGAGCGATCTTTCTCTAAATACACCTTTTAAAACATGAAAACTACAAATGTTTAGGCTTACCTTATTCCAAAACGCTGTTGTTGTAGTCCGTCCTTGCCGATCCGGATGAGCTCCTCCTTCACATCAATTCCTGCAACCACAAACAATCAAACAATTACCAAGCACTTGCATCTCATATAATAAAACATATATTCAACATGCAGACCAAGGAACACATGAAATAACTCATTAACACAAGCTATTGAGAAAAATAAACCAGTTTGTATTAATAACGAAACAAAGAAACTCTTACAACCTGGCCTTGGTGTTGTGCAAGTTCCTCCCAGGGTCCATCAAGGGTTTTCCTCTACTTTGACAAAGCTCACCCACTTCCAAGTAGAATCAAGCAAAGACAATCTCTCCTCACAAGGTTCTAAATGGGAGTCCTAATTCCTGCAGCATTTACCCAAAGAAAATGTATAGCTTCAACCTCCCCTCCTTCTGGCCCAATGCCTGTATTTATAGTGCTCAAGAGGAGGTTAATCAGGTCCACCATCAATGGGATAATCCCCTCTTTGGGTGGGATAGCTCCCTTATTGATGGGATAAGTTCCTCTTTGATAGGAGTGCATGAACCATCTGGAGGCGCCCAATACACGTCGAACAACCTTCTAGAATGCTCTAGAAATGACCACAAGTAACTTTTTAAAGATGAAACTTGCGCATTCTAACCTTTACAGGGGGACGCACCTGTCCCTTTACATATAGAGCGTCTTTGGACGCAGCTTTTGTGAACATTGGGAGCGTCCCCGCAGGTAAGGTTGAGAGAACCTGCGTCCCCAGAGATAAATACATTTATACAAGACTTTCTCTCTTTTTTGGAGTTTGACATGGAGAGCAGAGGCATAAGACTTGCCTAAGAGGGTAGCATGACTGTTGATTGAGCCATACTAACTGTAAATAGTCATGGTGACATTTTTTAGTGTAACAGGCCTTGCTCCAATTTTACGTAGGAAAGAATTTTCCGTGTCTTGAGGGGTCATTTATGATTTTGGGGATACATCATCAATCACAATTGTTCTAATTGTCACCTTAGGGCCTTCTTCTTCAAAATATTTATAAATGGCTTGCCATTAGGAGTGCGTTGAATCCCTAGTATAGACTGTATTTGTAAACAACCCTACGCTTTGTAGTTTTTCATATACTATTTCCTTGAATGGGCCAATAGATTATTGTACATGTGTCTTCTTCTTTGGCTTAAATTTCTTAATTTATTCTTGGTGAGAAGAGTCAAATATTGCTTATCAAATGTAGAGAGATTAACGAAACAAAGCTATTATGGAGAAATAATAAAACAAAATGGTAAATCAACATTTTAAACTTTGTTAAATGAACGAACTCCTAACCATAAATACACCACTATAGATAATGAATGAAGGAATTTCGTTGATTTGGCAAGAAGGAGGTCAAATGACACACGATAGGTGCCACATCATACCCCGAGAGTGGAAATCTTGTAATGAACTGTGATTACAATTTTCTAATGTTTATGGGGATCTAGGGTTCAAGACTATTAAAGAAGTATATGTAGAGTGAAAACCCAAAGGGGAAAACCCCTTAAAGAAATACAATAAGGATATGGGGAATTTGATAAAGGATGGATTAAATAGGAGAAGGAGATACCTGGACTCCTAAATCCCTGTAATTATTAATTTGAATTTCAAAAATGCTAGGAGCTTATGGGTAGGTGGGACTTAAAGAGGAAAGATACTACCTATTACAAAAAAAGGTGCAAACATGAAATAACTAGAAATATGGGCCAACGTTATTATGGTGACATGGAACTTGGATTGTGGGAAGCCTAGATGGTTTTAGAAATGCTAAGTTTTAAAACCAAATGTGGTTTTTGGGAATGAGGCTTAATAAAGTAAAGCAGCAAAAAGTATGGCATTTTCCTTATAAAGGGATTTCAATGCGAAAATGAAAGTGTGGGTATGCTTTTCAAAAGTGGTGACATAGAGCCCGATAAATTGCTTTCCCGTATGATTTTATAATTCAATTAGATATGAGTTACGCGGTTTGGGAAATCTAGGATTTTGGGTTCTGTGGTACCCCAATTAACTTTGTGAAATAGTGTTTTTTTCTGTTGTTTTTTTTTATGATTTAAGTCAAGGATGCAATGGTTCTCTATAGGTGAATTTTAGAATGAAAATGAAATAATAAGTTCCTAATGTTTTCTAAAGGTGAAATTATGTACTTAACTGAAAGTAAAGGGTCCCCAAAATTATTATGAATAAAAAATAATGTGGGGGGGGTGTTACTACAACATACCTCTAAACCTATTGTAAGGTTAGAAAAGTTTTATGACTTACATGATAAATTTAGAAGAGTTGTTAACTACAAACTAAGAACTCTTCTATGCAATATGAAGTCATTAATTTGGGGGCTGAAACTAATTTGTAGAACATAACCTTGCAAACAAACTCTACTCCCAAAATAAAAGGTCGTTTTGTTTGTTTGTTCAAGGAATACAAGGGCGTATTCACATGGAAAAATGATGACCTTAAGACCTTTGACCCAAATATTATTCAACATGTGATCCCCATAAAACCACAAAGTAAATCCTTTCAACATAAGTTAAGGAAGATGCATCATAGTTTTGAACTTGCTACCAAAAGTGAACTTAATAAGATTTTAGCAGCCAAAATTGTTTTTCCTATCTACCACACACAATGGGTTGAAAACCTGGTACCAATTAGGAAAAATAAATGAGATATTTGTCTTCGTATTGACTTCATAAATCTAAACAATTCTTCGAATAAGGAAAATTTCCCATCTCCTCCCACAGAGCATATCCTACAATGGGTTTCTCACTCTAAAATATTGTTTCTTTTTTATGGTTTTTTAGGCTACAACCAAGTTGTGGTAGCTCTTGTTGATTAATTAAGAACTACCTTTAGACCTCCTTGAGGAACCTTGGCCTATTAAGAATATCACTTTTGGTTTGATCAATGGTAGGGAAACCCTCTAATGGGAAATGGACATTGCCTTCTGTGGTTTAATAAATTAGATTTTCATCATTTACTTGGATGATGTAACTATTTATTTTAAAGGGATATCTAATAACATATCACATCTTAGAAATGTATTTGAAAGGTGCATAAAATTTGGTATCTCCTTGAACCCGAAAAAACTATTTTTGTTGTTACTGAGGGAAAACTAGTTGTTTCCAAAAATGGGATTATGATTGATCCTAAACTAAGTCAGGCCATCGCTAGTCTATCACCCCCACATCTAAAAATGATATGGAGTCCTTTCTAGGAAATATCAATTTTGTGAGATGGTTTATCCCTAGTTTCTCTGAAATTGTTAGATCACTCCAAGACTTCGTGAAGAATAATTCTATCTTTAAATGGGGAGAACAAGAAAAGAAAGTTTTCTGCACAATCAAGCCAGCTATATTTGAAGCTCCAACTTCAGTGAGCCTTGATTTATCTAAATATTTTACACTTTACAATTTTCCTTATGATATTTCATATGTTGTTGTACTTAGAAAAACGAGATTGATCATGAAATTCCTATTGGTTTCATGGCATCTTCCTTTAAGGAAGAAGAGCTTAATTACTCGACAATGGAAAAATAATCATTCCTTATCTTTAAGGTAGTAAAATTCTTTCGGTCCTATCTACTCAAATCCAGAATTAAAGTAATCTTTCCCTACCCAACAGTCATGAATACACTGGTACATAAGGACTTAGGAGAGAAAAGGGCACATTGGATGACAACACTTAAAGAGTATGATCTTGAGATATAACTTGTGCATATTATCCAAGGTCAAGGTATCTGCAAACTCATTGTTTAATTTGTTAAATTACCTGATCAAGATCCTTGTTATAATGACAAAGTGTCTTCATTGCAAAATGAGGTTTTACGTTCACCTAATAAACCCAATTCATGGTATGCTGAAATTGTTAAATGGAACAACTCCTCCTGATCTCGAGGAAAAAAAATCCATTAAGGCTTGAATATACTCCTTTCCAGTTGACAAATAACATTATTTTCCATAAACTCTATGATGGGGTACCACTTCATTGCTTAGAATAGGAGGATTCTAAAAAAAATCCTACAAGAACTCCATTCCATTTCAACTGGTGGTCATTTTGGTGGGGATACCACCATTCATGAGGCACTAAGATTTGGGTATTATCGGCCCACATTATTTGAGTATGACCATACTTTGGTCTAAAAGTGTGAAACCTGTCAAAAGGTTATTGGTAGGGTCAAAAATATTTCTTTTCCTATTCAACACATAATTGTTGAATCTCCCTTTTAACATTGGGACTACATGGGATTGACTAGGGGAGAAATACCATACCACGTGGGTTCATATTGGGGGATATATATTGAGGAAGAAATTACATATTATATTGTGGGATATATGGGGGTAAAGGGTTTTTATATTGACATGCATAAAAAATGGAGCTCAAAGTTAATGAAAAAATATAAAGGATCATAAAAAATGTTAATGTAAAAATGGATACCTACAATATATAGTGAAAGTGGGGGCCTTTAATTTGGGAAGGTGTATTAGGTTCATATTTGTTATAGACATTTTTGGGCCCTACAATCCCAAGCATGAAATGTCCATAAACCAAGGGCTCCTAAGTCCCTAAAAGTGTTGTTCTAACCCTTAAAGGAACAAGGTCAACAGATTACAGCTTCTCCGAGAAGTTCTCCATGAAAAACTGCTCAGAATTGGTCAAAACAGGATCATTGCAACTACTCCACTGGCTAAGTGCGTTGCATCTCACCCAAAAACACTATGAGGGTGCGTTGCATTTCAAAAGTCCCTTCTGTGGGGTGCGATGGGCGAGAAATGACAAATGGCAGTGTCATTCCGCGAGGTGGAGAGGAAATGGAAGCTTCCAGAATCATCTCCTGTGACACTTGCCTCACTGAATTCGACCAAGGATGAGTAAGGGGTCCTCAGTCTCCAAGTGGAAGCAAGAACTATCAGAGAGAAGACACTAATCAAATCACAAGCTGAATCATCCCCCTTACAGATATCTATATATGGATCCCTCATCCCAGAGATCCAGAGGCTCGAATTTTACATATTGTAAGGAATTGTTGTTCGTTTCCTGAGACAAACATCAGATTGTTGGGTGATCTAAGCTTTGTTTGAGGTGAAGAGGGGCTTCTTTGCTGGGAGGTTGATGCTGGGTCAGAACAACCGGTTGTAACTCCTCTTGGCTCTTTTCTTGTTTATCAATAAAAGCTATTTGAGTTTTCCTCCATGATTTTGTGTCATTGATGCTTGTTACATTTGTATGGTCAATTTACATCTGACCCTAGATTATTTATGATTATAGATCCATGTCTTTGTATAGTGCTATGCTTCTGTGATCTTACAGGTACTTTGTGAAGCTGGGCATGCAAGGGAGCAGGTAGCTGAGGACTATGAAAGAAGAGAGGGATCAAATCAGGAGATTGGCGCAAGACAGAGGTTGGTCTTTCTGTTCCTCTCTATCTATAATTCATAAAGGAAAAATAGAAGTACCTTTTCTCTGTTTGTTTCTAAGGAAACTGTCACACCTTAGTGGGATAGAGAAGTTCTAAATAGACACTTTTCCCTATAACAATATTGGTAGGGGATTAAATTATGTTACTTTTAGAGGTATTTTCTAATATGTAGTCAAATGAAGGGTATTTTTTAATATGCCACGAACACATGCAATATGTCAGAGGTTCCTTGAGTTAAGCCCCTGTGATTGGAACTTAGACATTGTTGGTCCTATAAACCCTAACTCATATCAACAACATAAATACGTAATAAAAACAAATTATTTTCTTACAATATGGATAGAGGCAACCCCTTTATGAGTGGTAAATGGCAATAAGGTAATATATTTCTTAGATACACATATTAGCACTCATTTTGGTGTTTTAGAGTCACTAGTTTTTGACAATGTATATTATTTCTCTTCTCGTGATTTAGGTGTTTATGTTTTAGAAAAAGGGTTAAAATAAAATATTCAGCAAACTATTAACCTCAAGTTAATGATTTTGCTAAATCTTCAAATAAGAATCTATTGAAAGTCCTAAAAAGAATTATGTCTGGTCATTAGAAGAATTGACACATTTCCTCGTTTAATGCACTGTGGGATGATAAGGTAACTCCAAAATATGCCATTGGAAACTCTTCATTTTTCCTTGTATGTGGTATAGAAGCAATGTTTCCTCCAAAAGACTTTTTTTCCTTTTTTAAAACAATCTCGATGGTACAAGAAGTTGAATGTTCATCCATGTAGAATAGATTTAACACCCTACTTAACTTAGAAGAAGAAAGAGAAAAATCTAAGAATAAGTTTCATCAACATCAACAAATATTTAAAGTTTGTTTGATTACAAATCATCCTCTATCTAAAACATGGAAGTAGGTGATATAGTACTCAATTGGGACAAAGCACATGAGGAGAATGGAGAGCATACAAAGGTTCAAAAATTATGGCTTGGGCCTTTCCTTGTTCCAAAAAAGATTGGCCCTAGCACATTTTGATTGAAAACTCTAAAGTGATTGTTAGAATCTCTTGTAGTTAATGACTATCTCCTTAAAAAATATTTTTCCTAGATCACTTTGAGGAAGATCAATTTTGTAAATATTTCTTGTTTTTTTATGCAATTTTATTTTGAGTAGTTTTTTTTATTTCCAATTTTATTGGTTTGTTTTGATAGGTCCACACTCAAAAGGTAAACATTTTTTACTAAAACCTTACTAGCATGAAAAATTTAAGCATATTTTTTCTCCTTTTGCTCATAATTCAACTTAGTGAATTGTTCGCCACTTATTTTTGTAGAATAGAAAAATGATTTCTTGTTCAAACTATCCCAATTTTTTTTATCATCGCTATAGAATTGATTTTAAATCAGTCCTTATTTTGTTAATGGAATATATTATTCAACCAACATAATCTAATAAATAGTCTATTTGACACAATGTTAGTGATGGCTAACTTCTTACATCATCCACCACTCTTAAGAATTTTTTGTTCCCATCTACTTCCCCACTTATTATTGGACCCGTTTTAGGGTTACAAATTAATTAAGTCAAATAATTGTTAATATATTTGGTTATGGGATAAGAGGTATCATCATGAGTTGGCCTACCATGGTCATGGATGATTGGGAAATGACATCACCATATCTGGTACCAAGCGAGGGAAATAACACCACCATATCTAGTCACCAAGGCATGAGGTCTCATAAGGAGCTCGCTTGATAATTTCTCAATATTCTATGAATGGAAATCTCATTATCTCGCCAACAAACCAGGATTTTGGCCTTCAACGAAAAAAATTGTACAAGAATTACAAAAAACTGAAAAATTATCATCCTAACAGTGTGATAAAAGCATCTAAATTCAAGTTAAAAGATATCCCTGTTGAGGCTTTAAATGCATGGTTAGTAGGAGAGGCAATACCTCTGGTATTTAATTCATATTTAAACTACTTTCTAGGTTATCTATTTCTCTCTTTCTTAATTTGTTGCTTATAAATTCGCGAAATATCTATAAATGATAATGGATTTTATATAAGTTTCTATATACCTATGAATGTTGTGCACAAATTTGTGAAAAACATATTTTAATCACTTTCAAGTCGAATCAAAGAAATCATATTAGCTCATTGGCATGAGGTCTTACTTAACATCTTTTTTATCTTTCCTTGTCATTATACAAGTTTTCAGTGAAAGACAACTGGTTCAACTAGGTGTTACCAATTGTTAGCCACCCAACAGATTCCCCTTACATTCTATGAATGAAAATGGATCCTTCTTTTATTTTCTTGTTATTTAATATTTATTACTTGTCTTAGTGACCTAAAATGATAACTCACTTCTTGTGCAAGAAGATGTTTTATTCTTGTGTGATGAATCTACTAGTTTTATTTTAAACTTTGATATAATTTCTTTCCATTGGATTTAAGTTTTTGTTTGTTTATACATTCATTTTTCTTCTTGGAAAATTCAACATAATTTTCATGTAGTTATAGACATCACATTCTTTTTACTTTTATGAGAAAACTTGATAACATTATAGTCAAGTCCACATATAAACCTTGTTTTTTTATTTTTTCTTTCACATAGTTCCTTTGCACTAGTTCTGGATTAAAATTGTATCTATGACATGGTGTTTTTATATGCTATATGGTTTCCGAATATGATTTTGAAATGTATTACAATATGCAACTATGCTTTTCATATTCCACCCTATATTAAGAGTTTTAGCATTAAAACAATTTAAAACTACCCAGCACTAATAATTCTCATTACGTATGTCATAGGTGTTTGTTATTATTTTTTTAGGTGATGTAAACTAACACTATGTACATTGGTTCTTTTCGTAATTAAATTATGATCAACGGAATCCAAATACACTTGTGCTATTGATAGGTTATGATTCACATAGATAATTCTTGATAGCTATAGGTTACGTATGGACATGCGACATGGTATGGTGTTGAAATAATCATATGTTTATAGGATGATATAGCTATATTCGTTCGAGTTAGCAGGCACAAGTTTTTAACACCTGGGAATTGGTCATGTGATTAAAAGGTTCCAATCTTCTTCTCTTATTATTATTATGAATTGATATTATTTCAGTCCAGTATTGTTAGTATTTTCTTCCAGTGCGTTATCTTGAGGCTTATAGCCTCCTTCCCATATACCCTGTATTCCAGTTTTGAGATCCCCATGCATTCCATTGTTTGAGATTAGGGTTTATTCTTCCAAATCCTACCTGGTATGTATGACCATCCTTGTGCACGAAAATATTGTTTTTTTCTCTCAAGTATGCTATAATGGCCCTTATGGTCCAAACTAAGCTTCTAAGAACCGCAATTATTAAGCCGTATGAAGATTACCTCTCTCTATTCCAGGAATCAGATGGTGAGATTTTATTTTGATTTTTTAATCAAAACAATGATGTTATAATCGATAACTTTACATCCACTTATAATGCACGTAAAGCCAAAGTTGTTGTTATCAAAATTTTGGTCAATGAAAGCTTCATTGTTGAAGACACTCATATTTTTGTTGAAGGAAAAAAATGGTCCAAAAAATTGTCTTTTGCATGACATTCCCTGGTGATAATTTCCAACCTCAAAGGATTGCGCTTACAATTTGAAAGGTATGCTTGATCACTTTCTCTGGGAATATTTTCTTTACTTCTTAGTTATTTAATTACCTACGAGGGTAGATATGGTCTCATATTTTTGCATCATATTCGTCTTTTGATGGATATGGTCTCATATTTTTGCATCATATTCATCTTTTGATGGATATGGTCTCATATTTTTGCATCATATTCATCTTTTGATGGTGTTCCGAGGCCTTAAGTTAAAACTTATGTTTTTTTTTTTTTTAAATCCTTTCTAAAATGCCTAATTTTTACAAGGAGGAAAAAAAGAAAAAAGACCCTAAACGCTCCTTGTTTCATCATGGTTTAATAAGTATTTTTGGTTAAACACCATTTGGCTAAGTGAATATACACTGATGGGATTCATTCCTTCTCCAAAAAGGGTTTTAAAATCCGTAAGGCCAATGGAAAAGAGGAAATTCCTCCTAGGGCTTCACCTAACCATCAAGAATGTATTGACAAACCTATTTATCTCTCTACCATGACAATATGGGCTCTAATAACCTCTTTCATTCTAATGAATTAGATTTATGTGAAGAATTGATGAATAAAACCTTCAATTTTTCTCTCACTCGCATAACTCATAACGTGGCAAAGAATGTAGGGTTTTAACATGTTTAGTTGAAACCTAAGTTCAACGATGGCTTTAAGCTTGTTATGTCGGATCACACTAGTCATTATCGACCTACAAATAACAATGAAAACGGTAAGTCCAGTTAGGGTTTGCAATATCTAATTAAAATCTAATAGTTGGCTAGTCAAATATCTAGGGCTCAATGAAATAGAGGTAAAAAGACCCATTTTGTTGCTTGTGTGTTATATTCTTTCTACGACTAGTCGCACGCGTGGGGGGTGGAGTGGTGGGGAGTGGGGGGCACAAGTGGGCGTAAGTGCCCCCTATTTGTTGCGTTGGGCAGAGCAGGGGGATTCAAAAGGGAATCACAACCCCCCTTGTTGAGGGGTGTGTGGGGGCGGTAGCCCCTTGTATGGGGTTTGGTGTAGTGTCTCGAGAAAAATAATTTGGACCCTATATTAGGTGGTCAGGCATACCTATGGTTTTGTGCATGGGCTTTGCGCATGGTTTCAGAAATGATGGTTTTCTGCCCATGGTATTTTGTAGATCCGGTCAATGCAACTATAGTTATGTTCTAATTGAGGGTTATCAAATTAGGGTTTATGAATGCTTCTGAATGTATATATATGTATTGTAAAATTGAAAGGAACATATTGAAAAATCAATCTAGTAGTCCTATTTTTGGGATCCAATGGAAACACTTTCTGTATCTCTATTTTATGTTTTATGTTCTCACTATTGTTTATTTTCTATTTTTTAGAATTTGTATGCAAGTAATTGTTGTACAAGTTTGAAAACTACATTTGGTTTTAGAGTTGTTTCAGCTTCAAGGGGACTCCTTTGCTGCTGAGGGGTTTTTCTTAGGCTTGTGGTAAACCCTATTCAGTGGGAGATTTGTGGGATCGATTCTTGCGGTGAAAGAAAATGGCGAGCACTTGAAAGATAGAGATCAAAAAAATTAATGGTGAGAGATTTGAGTTGTGGAAACTCAAGATGGAGGATATGCTGGTGGATAAAGATTAGTGGATCACGGTAGATCCAAGTACTAAACCAACAACAATGTCAATAGAAGACTAGGCGAAGTGGGATTGGAAGCAAAAGAGAACAATACAGTTGTGTATCTTAGATTCACCGTTATTGAATGTATAAAGGGAAGGAACAATGAATGATTTGTAGGTCAAGTTATGGAATTTGTACCAATCTAAGTCTCTGGTGAACAAATTGTTCCTATGGAAAAAGTTGTATAACCTGAGGATGAAATATGGAGACTCGATGACAGATCATCTTAATGCCTTTAATATTGTGGTAACTCAATTGTTATCTGTTGATACAAAAATTTCATATGAAGATAAGTGCATTGGTTTATTTTGTTCTCTATCAGCTTCATCATATATTCTGGTTGTTTCTATAGGTAGCAATATGACTACTTTGAAGTTTGAAAAAATAGTCTCATCCTTGTTGTCGAAGGAGATGAGACGTAAAAATATGGAGAGCCAAAATGGAGATTCCTTGTTTGTACGAGTACAATCCCAGAATAGAAATAAAAATAATTCCTTGAGTGGGAGATATAAGTCCCCAGGAAAACTTGTAAAGGTATGTTGGAAATGGGGAAAGGAAGGGCACTACAAAAAGGATTGTAGATCTAAAGCTCCTAAGAATGGAAAGGGATTTTATGATTCCCCCTCTTACAGAGGTGAAAACCACCTTAGATGAAGGTGGGGATGTGTACTTGGCTTCTTCTTCAAATACACATGTAGATCATGAGGCATGGTTGATTGACTCAAGTGCATGCTTTCACTTCACTCCCCATATGGATTGGTTTTGTGAGTATGAGAAATACGATGGCGGTGATGTCTTCTTAGGGGATGAAATGAAGGCTAGAATCACCAAGTGTGTAAAAGTCAAGCTAAATTTGCAAGGTGGAAGGCTTAGAACATTTCTGGGTGTTTTGTATATTCCTACATTGACCTGAAATCTGATTTCTATAAGCAAGATGGATGTTGTAGGTGTAAAAACAATGTTCGAGAAAGGTTCCTACAAGATGGTTTGAGGAGAACAGGTATTAATGTAGGGAGTTTGGGTTCGAACTTTGTACAAGATTTTGGGTATTATTTTTATTCATGGGTGCAACAGTTTTGTGGTTCCTAATAGTGGAGCAGAAAATCTAGTTATCTCTAAAGAGAAGACCGTGTTATGGAATCAAAGGCTTGGACATATTTGAGAGAAAGGAATTTTCATAGTTCATGGTAATGGTATAGTAGAAGGTATGTCTAATTTCTCTGTAGATTTCGATTTCTATGAGCATTGTGTATATGGGAAGTAGAATTGGGTGAGTTTCCCCTTTGGTGCTAAGAAGGCGAAAGGGATATTAACGCTTGTGCACAGTGATGTGTTTTGACCTGTGTCAGTTCCATCACTGGGTAAGTTTGTGTACTATGTATCATTTATAGATTAATTCTCAAGGAATACATGGATATATTTCCTCAGGAATAAATCTAAATTCTTTGACAAGTTTAAAGAATTTAAGGCTCTTGTGGAAAGCCATATAGAGAAGAAGATAAAGATGCTAAGGACAAATAATGGTGGATAGTTCTTCAAGAAGGAATATGAAGGCTTCTGTAAGAAGTTTTGTATAGCATGGAAAAATACTACTCTATACACACCTCAGCAAAACAAAGTTGCATAAAGAATGAAAATGACGTTGATGGAAAAGGAAATAAGAATGCTCATTGTTGTCGGGTTAGGACAAGAATTCTGGGTACAGGTGGTTGAGACTACATGTTACCTGGTTAATAGGTCAACTTCATCAAAGTTGGAGGATAAGTCTTCACATGAGGTATGGACTGGTAAGAAACCCTCTCTTTAACATATGATGCTATGTGGCTATGATGGATATGTACATGTTCCAAAGGAGAAAAGAAAAAATTTGGACACTAAATCTGAAAGGTTCGTATCTATTGGGTATAGGGATGGTTTAAAAGGTTATAAGCCTTGGAACCCAAAAATAAGGAAGGTTGAGTACGGGAGAGATGTGTTGTTGGGAGAGGTGAAATATGTTAGTAAACATGAATTCCTACCAAAGGAACCTGAGAAGATAGAGTTTGATCTACATGAGGAAGAATTAGACTCTACAACACAACAAAGAGCCACAAACTCCATCTGTGAGAACATAAATTTGAGAAATAAGGCAGCCAGAAAGGTATAGTCCATATTCTTTATATTCAATTTTTTCTTTACCTATTGCTGATGATGATCCAAAATTGTCAGGGAGGCAATATATTTAGATGATGGAAAAATCTGGAAAGAGGCCTTGGTTGATGAAATGGCATCTTTCGACAAAAATGATGATTGGGATCTGGTGGAGTTGCCGGTTGGAAGGAAATCCATTGGAAGATAATGAGTGTTTAAGAAGAATATGAATGAAGAAGAAAAGGTCGAGAAATACATAGCTCGGTTGGTAGAAAAAAGGTATTCCCAAGTGCTAGGAATTGATTTTGGTGATATTTTTCTCCTGTTGCGAAGGTAACTTCTATTAGATTACTTTTATCTGTTGTTGTTGCTTTTTATTTTGAGGTAGAACAAAAGGATTTGAAGGCAACATTTCTTTATGGGGATCTGGAATAAGAGATCTATCTGAAGAAACCTAAAGGCTTTGTGGTGAAGGGAAAGAAAGAATTGGTATGCAAGTTAAAAAAGTATTTGTATGGGTTAAAATTGTCACCAAGGATGTGGTATCATAAATTTGATACATTTATACAGGGACTTTGCTTCACCCAAAGTAGAGAAAATCACTATGTGTATTTTAAATTAATTCGTGACCATGTTATTTATCTTGTCTTGTATGTGGATGATATGTTGCTAATTGGAAATGACAAAAAATTATCCAGGATTTGAAGACCTAATTGTCCTCCAAATTCGACATGAAGGATCTTGGTGCTGCAAACTTTATTTTTGGCATGGAAATTAAATGAGATTGGGAAAAGAGGAAGCTTTGGTTAGACCAAAGGACGTATGTTGGAACAATACTGCAGATGTTTAATATGAAAGACAGTAAACCAATGAAGGTTCCTATTGATGTGGGTGTAAATTATCAGATGAAAAGTGTCCCAAGACACAAGAAGAGGAAGAGGACATATCCTGTGTTCCATACACACGTGAATTCAATAGCCTAATGTATGCAATGGCTTGTACTAGACCACACATTGCACATGCAATGGGAGTATTGAGCAAGTTTATGTAAAAACTAGCGAAGGAACATTGAACAACTATGAAGTGGGTTTTCAAGTATTTGCGTGAGACTAGCGATTATGGTTTGTGCTACCAAGGAAGACCAATATTGGATAGAGTATTGGACATGCATGAATTTGTTGATGCAAAGTATGATAGAGATCTAGATCAGAGAATATCTACAAGTGGGTATGTGTTTAACCTATATTGAGGTGCAATCAATTGGATGAGCAAGATACAGTCTGTAGTGGCACATTCAACTACAGATGCCGAACACATGGCATCCACTCATGCAAAAAAGGAAACAGTTTGGTTGTAGAGATTGTGTGGGGTTAGTAGAACAAGCTATAAGAGTAGACTGTGACAGGCAAGGTGTAATTTTCTTGGCAAATAACCCTTCTTGTTATTAAAAGACAAAGCACATTGATGTTAAATATAAGTTTCTGAGGGATATGGTTGAGGAAAAAATGGTGTTGCAGGTAAAGGTGGACACTTTGAAGAATGTTGCAGATGCATTGATGAATTCTGTGAGCATTGAGAAGTTTTCTTGGTGTAGAGAAACAATGGTGCTGTAAGGCTACATCAATGACTAAGCTCTCTCATAACCTCCCGTGTGGAAAAGAAAACACCAAGTGGGAGAATGTTGGGTGTGTGTTATATTCTTTCCATGAGTAGTCTCATGCAGATCAGAAAAAAAAATTATACCTTATATTAGTTAGGCGGACCTACCTATGGATTTGTGCATGGGTTTTGTACATGGTTTTGGGCATGATGGTTTTCTTCCCATGGTATTTTTTAGATCTGGTTAAGGGAACTACAATTATGTCCTAGTCCAGGGTTAATGTTATGAATGTTGCTGCATGTATATATATGTATTGTAACATTGAAAGAAGCATAATGAATAATCAATCTGGTAGTCTTGATTTTGGGATCTAGGGGAAAATCTCTCTTTATACCTTTTTTATGTTTTATGTTCTCGCCATTGTTTATTTTATGTTTTTTTTTAGAACTTGTATGCAGGTAATTGTTGCATAGTGTTGAAACCTACACATTTCAAGGATATTTATATCAATGTTGATTCTCCCAAGGAACTTGTATCAAAAATGAAAAAACCCTATTCTAATCACGACTTCGAATTTGTGGATGGAAATTCTCATACTCGGGATGATGATAAGAATTGTGATGAACGTTGCCAATATAATGCCAATACTAATAGATTTAAAAAGATCATGTATTGGTAGTTAACATATTTGTTTATGGTTCCTTTCCTTAAGAAAATAATTCACCTCCTCCTTGAGGAAAACAATCAACTCAAATTATTGAGCCAACTTAAGGATAATCAAAATGATAAGAAAACTTTTGGATCAAAGAAGAAACTACAATCATGAGACACATAGATAATTATTAAGTCTTCCAATGTTAAAGTTGTCATTACATCATATTCTCAAGGTCAAGATTATGCTAAATAAATATATTGTTAATTGTTTATTATTAGGTCAGATGATTTCAAGGTATGTTTAGATATTTTATTTTATTTAGTAGTTTTAAAATCATCTACATAATATTAGATTCTAGAGCTACCTTATTTTAATAAAACTTTCAATTATTAATACCCATTCCTTGATTTGTAACAAGTATGCCTCTCCTTTTGGATGTTAGCTTTCGCACAGTCTCTTGTGGATATGTCTCAACTGTTTTGAATCGCATATGGATATCATGTTAGTTAATTATGTCAATTTCTTTTGAAACTGTTAACACCCAGGTTGTTCCCTATGACTCCCAAGGGAATACGGCCGGGGTAACCACTAACCAATCTTTGGATCACAGTTCCTAGCCAAACTGTAATCAGAGAGGGCTCTCTCTTTATGATTTGTCTCTTTTTTGATGGTGTTTTTAGGCTAGCTATTATGATCAGGTTTTGTTTTTGTTTTGGTTGAAGGACTTCTTTCAGGGCTTAAGATGTAGAGTTCAGAGAATAGTATATCATTGGGCAATGGAGTCTAGGGCTGTGAAATGCTTTGAAATGCAGGAGTGATGATGTTCAAACTGCAGGGCCTATTGTGTATCTCAAACAAACAAATTTAAACTTAAGTGGTGATGCATGGTCAGTCAACAGAAAGAAATTAAGAATTCTCTATTGATCTGGTGATGTGAAAGTGAAACATGTTGCACAGGAGAAAACTTGAATTCCTGAAACAAAGGTCACTGTGAAAGATATATTCTGAAAGTGCAGCAATTAAGAATTACACTTATCAAGATTATAGCTGAAGAAAAACATTCATTAACAACACAGATTGAACTCAGGGTATTGCATGAATAAGTCCTGAAGGTTATTCTTTTTCTTTGTTGTCAAACATTTAGAAAGTAGAAACATATATGGATTTTAATAGATCGAAAATACATAACAAAGAGAGTTACAGAAACTTATTGTATTGTGAAATACACAGGAATCCAACAGTTTTCAACAGACACCAGAACGCATTCAACACTTCAGAAATCCGAGGAATTCCATCACTTTCTTTATTAAACTCTGAAAGGATTACAGCATAAGAACTTCTTCAAGAGAAATCAACAACAACCCCTCAACCTCATGCGAGGGGCAAATATATACAAAACGTATTACAAAATATCTCAGGCGTTGAGTCATCTGAGAAATGAAATATATTCACCCACTTTTCAAGATATTTAGATCAGAAAGTTATTACATCATTGAATACAAAGTAAATGCATATTTATGCTTGTCAGAAGATATTTTGGCCTTTGGAGGCCACTGAGTCGGTTGGAGTGATCTGCATAAATGCTGAGAAATGCGCTTTTGGAGCTGCTCTGTTGTAGCTTCTCGGCCTGGACACCTGTAGCTTCCTACTTTGCCTCGTTGGCCGAAATTTCTGCTGAGTTGGCTCAGCTTTAATCTTTAATGCATGCTGATTCTCTTTAAACTGTCCTGTGTATGACAATTTGCATTTTTGATGATCAAAATTTGTTGAATGGCACCCTGTTTATAAAAAAGTCTGTATGGCCTTAGTCCACCACCCTAGTGTAGGTAGTTGATGCCTGAGAATGGCATCCATAGTCTCCTCTGCCTCTGTATACTTATAAAAATTGGGAGGGGCCTCAAACAGGTGTTTGATTTCATTCATTATAAAAAATAAATTTTCTACTCTGTTGTAGAGAGTCTGTCCTGTGGCTGGGCCTGTTTCCTCTAAGGTGTTGGGCTTCTCATTGATCTAACTTGTGGCAAATGTGTTAACCCTTTTGGCATACTGGTCATGTGTGAACAATCTCCCTGCGCTGTTCAGTAAGCTAGGGAGCCCTCTGTTTTCTAACACCTGAAACTTCTCCAAAAACCTGTTCACCTCAGTCTGCATGTCCTGGGTTCTTCTCTCTAATGTCTGTAGTAAGTTTCTCAGTGTGAGAACCCTTTTGATTAACTGAATGTGCTCAGTTCTATTTGAGATCCCCATGGCAGCCAACTGAGTGCTTGTCCTATTGTTAAGCACATTGATCATCCTGGTGGCTATTTCAGGCATGTTGCTTAGAGCAGCTCTTGATATTTGAATCTCAGTCTGTGCTTTTGGAATGAGCTCTAACTGCTCATGGATTGTTTCAATATATTGTCATTGCTAATTAATAGATTGGCCAATGTTGGCCCACAACACTATTTTAAGCTCAGCCACTAGCTTATCTAATTTGAGCTCATTCTCTAGCTCTTTGATTCTATCTTTAAGGGCTTTTATTTCTCTGCCCTTTTCTACCACAGACTGCTTGGATTTGTCATATCTATCATTCAATTTGGCCAATTTATCCCTGGCCTCATTCAGCTCTGTCATTTGAGCTTCTAGGGCCTGGATCTCATTCCTCAGCTTTTGCATGTCCAGGCTTGGGGCCTGCTCTGTTGCTGGTGGTGCTGCTGAAGTGGATGTTGCTGCCTATTCTTCTTGTTGAGGAGGAGGAACAGTGATTGGAGTAGTTTCCTCAAGGTTTATTACTTCAGGAGGAGGCTGGGAGGTCTGACCTTCTTCTCTTTGCTTCAAAGCTGCCTGTAGTGTTGCCTGTGCAGCCTCTGATTCTCCGAGCTTTTCTTGTGTCTGGATAAGCTGCTTGTAGAGAGACACCAGCAAATCTGTGGATTCTTTATCATGCCTCTGCTGGGCAACCTCATCTGTTTGAGGGTGGATTGTGGCTGGCATTTTTATCTTTTTCTTCAAAGCAGCCATGTCTGCATCCCTTAACTTCAATATCTCCTGGATGCCCTTGATATCTTTGGGATCATGCCCAATCTCAATAATTATATCTTCTAAGGACCTAATTCTGTTGTCCTTAGCCTGTGATGATGCCCTTTCCAACTCAAGTTGGGCAGCTGTATTATTAAGGCTATTTTCCAGCCTATAATTGTCCAAGGTTTTGTTTGCCAAGGAGGCATAGACCATCTCACCTGTTTGTTTGTGCAACTCAATTTTATCCATTGGGTGGATGTCTTTGGCAAGGACCTCAAGATTGGTCCTTATATAATCTGCATGAGACTGGGGCTGTGCTACAGCTGGTAAGAAATGGCTCATGATCATCTTGCCTTCACTGACATCAAAAGCAGACATCAGTCTTTGCTGGTTGGTGGGAGCCATCTTCAGCAAATGATTATACAGCTGTATTTTTATGGGCTCACTCCTTTTCTTTATGTCTATGAACTACTGTTAGATGCTCAATTCACCCTCCCTCTGCTGGCTAGAGGAGCTAACTTCTCCTCCCACAGTTCTGTTATGTTCCTCTTGGAAGGAACTTGCAGATGCTTCCCTGATGGGTGGGCCCATGCCCAGAGACTGCCCTGTTGGCATTTCCTCATCAAAGAAAGGGTTCGATCTCTGTCTTTTCTCACCATGACTTTCTGATGTGGTCAAGGGAGTCTCTCTGTCCCTTTTTCTGCTAGTATCCTCCTTTTGTGGAGTTTGGAGGATAGATGCATCAACTGATGTTTCTTGCCTAGGAGGCACCGTATTTTGTGCCTGCTGTTCTGTGGAAATTGGGGCCTCAACTGCCCCTTCTTGCTGTGGGGGCTGCTCTTTATTATGCTGCCCTTCCTCTTGCTGCAATTGTTGTTGTTGTTGTTGTTGTTGTTGTACCTGTTGCTGCTGTTGCTGCACCTTCTCATGCTGTGGCTGTTCAGTATCCATCTCTTTTTCCTTGCCCTTGCTAGATATATCTTCAATGGCTTTGGGTGCTTGCTGATTTACAGTCGAGGAGGATGCAACTGCTCCCACTTGTGTGCTTGGCAGTGAAAACACCTGTGAACAAAGTTCAAGGTCAGCCATCTTTTTAAGATTCCTCACCGCTCTTTGATTCAGCTCTTCTTGTGTAACCAGCTCTTCTAGGGTTCCTCTCCTCCATTTTGCTTGGTTTGCATGTTTTTCAATGTGAGGGATCTTTACATGATCATAGCCAGAGAGCCTATATCTGAGCCTTCTCAAAGTGATGAAGTGGTTGGGGTCATAAGGTTTCCAGAGGAAACTGGTTTGAAGGCCAAGGGACTCAAGCATCCTGTCTGCTTCTCTCCAACCTTCCTCCCTTTGGTTATAGACAAAGTGGCCCATTTGGTTCCTGACTTTCAACTGTGCTTTCTTGCCTTTGCCTGAAAAGTGAAGCACATCAACATTGCCAAACTGCCTGAAGTATTCTAGGGCAAATAGCCTCATAGGCACATATCTGGGTAGTCTGTAGGGAGGCAATTCACACCCATACATCCTGAAGACGGTGTGGTGCTGGTAAAAGTACCAGTCCCCAATGCTGTATGATTCAGATAACTGCAGGATCCTTTGCATTTCATCTGTGAGCCTTGGAGGAGGTGAGCCCATCATCATTGACATAGCTGGGTGGATGAACTGATCTATGAACTCACAATAAGTATAAGGAGTTTCACCTCTACAGTGAAAAACAGATTACCAATAGACCACTGATCTTGGATTGCCTTGGGCATCCTCTCTTTTGATTGGAAAAGAGAATTTCTGATGTTGATGATATAAGATCGGGTAGAAAATGTAGGAGGTATAGCTGAACACTCTTTCTCTTGCCATGTTCATTAGTTTCTCATGTATTTTGTCTGCTATATAGGTGGCATAGTCATAGCAGATAGGAGACTTGCCAGGAGCAAACATGAGCATGATTACCAACACAGTTTGATCAACAAACTCAATGGAGTTGTAGCCCAAAATGGGACTAATCATGTCTGCCAGATCTCTGCCCAGTTGGTTGAGGTATACCTGATTGATAGGAGGATACTTCACAGAGTCAGAGCCAATGTATAGTTGGTTTAGTTTGGTGTCCTGAGCATCTGTCATTCTGGCTCCTCGATTTATTAGGTCTACAAGTGATAGAGGGACCAGTTTCTTCTCAGTCCTGAAGCAGAGCATATCCTTGATAGCTTCTGGGGTGACATAGAACACAGCTGATCCTGAAGGGTCAAGAACTGCCCTCTGAGTGGGGTCATAATTTTCAGCACACAGATGGATCAAATCAGGGAATTGGTTAACTTGAGGGAGCTTGAAAATAGGGAGGAATGAGTCCCATATGCCCAGCACATCTGTTCCAGCCTCATGCTTGGCCTTCAGTTCATTGAGCAGGTGGATGTGGAACTTAGTACCCATCAGCATTTCCTCTGAAATCTGATAGTCCATGTCTGCCAAAGACTACCATTCCAATTGTCTCTGAGGGGCATTTAATGGAGCAACGTTTAATGCTATTGGAGCTACTGGTGGATCCATGACTTCTCCTAGAATTATGGATAGAGTTGCTATGCAGAGCAACACCAAGAGTTTTCTTTGAGGGAGAAATGTGAATTGGATAGAACAGAGGGTGAGTGAAACAGCTGCAGCAATTGAAATACTGTTTAAAGTGAAAATAAGACCAATGTGTGGTCTCAATCTGTCTTTTTAACAGGTAGGTGCAATTTGAGTAAGTTGTTTCGCGATTGCGCGAACAAAGTGCAGTTTTTTGTGAAAGTATGGGCAAACAAGGCTCAGCTGGTGTTTTTCGAGCTCACAGTTGTAAATGGGGGCAAGGCACCAAGATTTCGCCGGTGAATTTTGAGAGTTTTTTGTCGTTTAAGCTCTTTTGAGGAAATTCACAGACAAAGTAGGCATATGAAGAATTTATAATGGAGAATACCTGGTAAAGAGCGAGCAATGGTCACGGATGACTATGGAAATAGCGCGCTGGATGTCTCCGAGTCGATTTCAGCAAAGGTGGTATAATTTGGACGTAAAATCATGCAGAGAAAGCAACAGCTCTTGCGGCAAAAAGTGTGAAAAAACGCGAAAATTGGCCTAAATATGGATTTTTGGCATATTGGCGCGTTTTTTGGATGACGTCAGCATGACGTCATCAGGTGGGGTCAAGGTCGGATGACGTCAGCATGACGTCATCGGGTGAGGTGGCAGGCTCTGATTGGTCCACGGGGATGATGAAGTGGCAAGACAGATCAGCATGGGGGCGGACGCAGGGGCTGACGCGACGGCGGGGTGGCACTGACGTGGGTATGACGTGGTGGTGACGTTGGCTGGCGGATCGATCAAAAACCGGGAGTGGTTAGCGGTTTCTCATCGCACCGCTTATGATACGGAAGAGGGATTTGTCAGGCGTACCTCCGATGAGCTGTGGGGATGACGGGTGGCGGAGGCCTGATGTCACCTTCTGAGAGATATCGGAAGGTATCTGTCGGACGTCGGGGCTGGTCCGATATGGATTACGGCCGTCCGATCAAAAGCGCTCGATCGGACGGTTGACGAGTCACTGAGATGATCGGTGGATAAGACAAGGGGCGGGATTATTTTAATATTTATTTTCGGGATCAGCGCTTGGCGGAGACCTCTTTGGTATAGGCAGATTTACAAAGGTTTTTTAATGTCCATTCAATATAAAAATATAAAAATAACCCGGCGCCCATACTTTGGATAAACGAAAATAGTGGGTTTTTGTTCATTTTTTGCAAATTAAAGCGGGTATAGGTAGAACAAGGTCTTCTATAAGGTTTTCTTTGACAAATGAGGGTTTTAAGGGGCCAAATGGATTCAGAAGAGGGGAGGGGGTTAGACTTAGGTTCAACAAAGTGACCAGATGCCAATTTGATCCCTAACAGAGGATTTATTGGCTATAATGCCAAGGGGAGGCATATTTATACAATGTTTGGGGTTTATACACCATGGTGTTATAATACTAGGGAAAGGGTAATATAGGGGAGTTATATAATAGAGTTAGGGTTAATATGGATGAAAGGAGTGGATGAGGGGAGATAACACTAAGCTTTTTTGAAAATAACTTAGCTTAAGGAGTAGATCAAAATGAAAAGAGTTTTAGACAAGAAATGTGGCTTCCAATAGGACCAAGAACCCCTAAGAACCACCAATTCTTTCATGAATATCCACTGATGAGGGGATGTTAGTAATGAATGGAGAGGGGAAAATTGGGAAGTTAGACATGCTTCTCTGCTTGCTGCAACCTGATGGAGAAGAAGGACCTCTCAATTTCACTGATTTTGCTTTGTGAACAAGGCTAGCATACCTTCAATTTGTGGGAGTGATATTTCTGCAGCCCCAAGTGCCTACCCATCTACTTGCCTAGCATTTTTTGTTTCTTCTTGGAGGGTGCACTTGGACTTGCAGACCCTTATCTGCCTTTTCTTTTCTTTGGCTTTTTCCTTTTGTTTTTCTATCTACTTCTACCCTTATTTCTTCCAAGGTCCCAGATTAAGCTGTTGGGAGCCTTTCTTCTCTACCTAAACTGCTTTGTCTGCCAAGATTAAACAGTTTGGACAGACTTCTTTCTCTATTCTACAACTGAAAATTTAAAACATGGCATGATCCAGATTAGGCTGTTGGACCATCCATCAAAATTTGAGTCTACATCAAGCTATAAGCACAGATTGTATTCTCTTGGAAATATGTGATCTTTGCATTATCAAAGCAGAGCATATTTGGACCTTTTCATTGCCAATCATGAAATATGAAACCTATTGGTATAGGTAGCTAACAGAAACAATTATGATTTAACCTTAGTGGCCGTAATAGTTAGACTATGGTCCTTATTTTTTGGGAGACTATTTTTATTTCCGGAATTTAGGTTTTTTGTATGAAGAACTCATGAACATATATATAGATCCTCAAAGAGAAAGCTGGTGATGATAAAAATTTTAGTGAGTGTGGAACCTTTTATAAACTTTGGTTATTGTAAGTGTTGGTTTTTTTGAATGATTTCAACTTATCAAAACTTAATCATATATGATATTTAAAATTCATAGTTGTTGTTAGTTTTTTCTGAGATTTTCAATTGTGTTTTGAGGAATTTTGAAAGATATATACTATGATTTGGAAATCAACAATATTATATTTACATCTTTCCTTATAGTATTAATTATGTTTCTTTTAAATTTATTTGATCATATTAATCTTTTAACACTAATGTTTGAAATTTTATTTTCGATATGTGCATTACTCATATATGAATGCTTAGAATGAGGTTCGGGAATTTAGGTCAATTGAGTATGTGTTTTTCATATAAATAGGATGAATACTCTGACTATAATAATTTCTATGTTCTATTTACCCCTTTATTGCTTATTGGCTGAACGATTTCAAGCTTTTTATCGTGGATGGATTTATTTTTAAAATGAAATTGTTATAGTCATTACATTTTCCTCTACCGGGATAGTGTTAGATATTTGCATTTACATTTATTATTGATCTTAAATATGAAAGCAAGATCAAACTTTTCTACATGTGTTTAAGAAACAAGAGCATTACATAATTTGTAGTTTTCTAATATTTATGAACTGTGACATTAAGCGTTATCAATATTTAAATTATAATTGCATTTATAATTTATATTAGTTGTTCAAGTGTTTAAGAGACGAGAGCATTACATATTTGTAGTTTTCTAATATTTATGAACTGTGACATTAAGCGTTATCAATATTTAAATTATAATTGCATTTATAATTTAAATTAGTTGTTCAAATTGCATATACATAATAAAGAGCATTCATTCATATTTTTTTCCAGGTATATAAGTTTATACGTATTCCTTTTGTGTATGTGTAAATCATTTCTTATATTAATTGGATATGATATCACTCATTGTACTTTATTAATTGTAAGGACAATTCTATTATTTCGTCTTATTATATTAATTAGTTTAACCTACAGTTTTAAATACATTTAACAAAAAGCATTGACTATTATTTATGTGTATATAACTATAAGATAATATTAGAATTTCTCCACTTTCTCTTCCCAAGAAGAAGAGATTTGTAGGTTAACGAAGCCTCTAAACTTGTAAGGAGTGGCTATTTAAATGACTTCTTGGGAAGAGATTTGTAGGTTAACGAAGCCTCTAAACTTGTAAGGAGTGGCTATTTAAATGACTTAGGTTGTGTGAAGAACTTCAATTCAATCCACATCCCCTTGTTGACATCTTGTCCAATTTAGACTCGTTAGCAATCTCTAGGCTTAGTTGGATCAAAATCAAAACCAAAATAATCCAAACTAATTTTGTTTGTTACTACAATATGCTAGAATTTAAGGAAAAAAGGGAGCAATCATAAATTTGCACCTATGACCACAATTAAAATTCCACTTGAGAAACAGCAAAAAAAAATCAAGTTTCAAAAAAAAATGAAATAAAAACCAAAAAATGACCAAATAAAACCAAAAGAATATTCATTTATTACGAATTATACGGCACAAAGGCATTTCTAAAACTGGAGAAGAAGTCGCCAATGGTGACCTCGTTCTCTACCTCCTTAGAGGTTCCTTGTACTTCCTTTTTGAGCTCTCTCTTCCTATTAAATAGGTGTAAAAAAACCGTTAAAATGGTGGCTTTGAAGATTAAAATTTCTATCAAAACTATGCTTGTGAATTATGTTTAAATAATTTTCAATGCAAACCCAAACCCAAAATCTATAGAGATTTTGTAACAAGAATCGTGCATGCTAAACCTTAAGAGAAGCCACTCTTTATCATGATTTTTTATTCCAAAAGTCCAACAAATTGCAGATTTTTCGAATTCCCATCCTAATTGCCACCAATGGATTTTCTAAAACTAAAATAAGTCACTTTTATGAACCTTTTTATGATTTGCATAACTATCTAGAGGTAGTTGTTTTGAGGTTATGAACCTTTTTATGATTTGCATAACTATCTAGAGGTAGTTGTTTTGAGGTTTTCGCGTTGTACTGTGTGTCGAATCTTCTTTCGGAATTATCGTATACATTAGTTTTAGAATCAATGTTTCGAGCCATCTACAATGGTTCATTATCAGGAGAGATCTATAAATGTGATGGACAGATTTCACGGGAGATGGATAAATAGAGGAGTGACTTATGTGGAGAGTGAAATTTTGTGAGCCAACTATGCTATTATTTATAATGATAATTTTAATTAATTTAAATTTTTATTAATTATTAATTTTTTTTATAGTTTTAATAATTATAATTAATTTTTGTTTTTTAATTAATTCTAATTATTTTTATTTTTATTTTAGAATTCTAATAAAGATGTTTAATTTTCTTTTTAAGATTTTAAATTTATTAATAATCTTAATTTTGAAAAATTTCTCAACGATTAATGGTAAAGTTGATATTGATTTTAATATGATTTTGATTGAAATTATTTTAACTAATTTTAATTTAATTAAATTAATTAATCTTAATTTTTGTTTTAGAATAAATCCTCAAGTTTTTAGAATAAATTTGTCTTTCTCATTGATTTTGATTTTGCTTGATTAAGAGGTATATTGCACAATTTTGTTTGGGTTCTTTTGAATGAAACCAGCCCAAGTTTGCAAAGGCATTGGTTACATGGGTTTTGTCAATTCCTTTTTATGATATAGTAAAGTCAAGGTTCATTTCCGGTGATGATACCTTTATTAACCATTTTTATGATTCTGAACCAATTGTAAATAATAAAAACCTTATTCACTTTTAAATATGCATTCTCTTTACTCGTATATCTAACCTTAATTTCACCGACATGCGTTGAGTCTTACGACTATTTAGTTACTAACATTAATTTCGAATCAATTCCAGATTCACAGGTAGAAAATTAATATATGTAACCTTATACAAGGTGGACACATAATCTTACGATTACTGACTTATCAAATTCATTGCAAATCATTTTCACACTAAAACGCTCACCTTATGTGTAACCCTCTACAAGCAACAAACTCCACCATAATAAATATCCAACTATTTCATATAATGTTATTAAATTTATGTTTCTATATGCTTGGTTCTTTCAGTCGTTGTTTTTATACGAAAACAAGAGATTTCATATAAAGTAGGAATTTTAAATTCTTAGAGCACTAAATCAAACCACATCTCATTCATTAATCAAATCACTTCTCACTGAGAATTATATGTTTGTATGCATCTTAGGAAGTGAATAAATTCAAATTATTGATTTGATTGATGAATCAAATCATGCTGGATTGCGCATTATGTGTTGTATGCATGTTAAAAGTCGAATAAATGCAAATTATTTTGGGGGTTTTTATTTTGTTGTTGGAAATAAACATTTATTTCGTTCACTAACTAATTTTTTTTTTTTTAATTGCTGAAATTTTTTTAAGTAATATTTTATGCTTAAATTTTGTGTAGCTTTTATAAATTATGGCTTTAAATTAAATTTTTAAATTTCAACCCAAAAAAATTTAATGTTGAGTTAGTTTATTTATTTTGGTTTGGCTCATACTCAAATTCCCATTCAAAATTTTATTAACAATTTTTTCAGTGAGATGTATCTTAAGATTTTATTTACATCATTTTAAGATTTTATTTATACTTTAGTATTTTATTTATATTTTTTTGAATATAACAATAGTTAATGATAGATTTTTCGGCGAAAATCACATGAGAAACCATTTGTGGACGCCTTTCGAACCAACCAGTGTGGTTCATCGTCAAGACAAGTTGAAAAACAGATCCAGCTTAGCCTGTTTAAATAGCTAGAGCAGAGACACCAACGGTTTCCTGGGCAAAAAGTTGACTTAAGGAGCAAGGTCAAATTCAGTTATATTAGGTAAAAAACAAATAAATAAATATATAAATATATAAATGAAAAATAAAATAAAAAATGTAACAATAGTATTAGATATTAGTGTTACTCAATTCTTATCTTGTAAATTTTGAATTTTTTATTAGGGTAGATGTTTATATGGTATTAGGGAATTTAGAGTATATTCTCATTGAATTCTACTTAAAGATTTGATGAATTCCATTTTAAAATGTTTTAAAGGATATATTCTTTAGCTAACTTGTCCATATTAGTCAAAGTAAATGAAAATATACTTTCAAAGTTGACTTCCCTTTAGTAGAAATCTCTAGTGCATTTTGCGATCTCTGATATTATTTTTTTCAATATGGAATTACATTTGGTATCAAATAATGGTGAATCTAGACTTTTGAGTGACAATGGTTTAATGATGTGAGTCACAAAGAGTGTAGATGATATGTGGGTAATGAAGCAAGCAGATTCTTTGAGCATCTCATGTTCAACAATGCAATTGTAAACATTCAAATTCGAGTTGTAAGTTAATCATAGATAAATGGACATATGGTTGCAGGACCTACTTTTTGACAATTGTAGCCATGATTTGATGAATCACTAACTTAAAGTCTATATGTAGACTTAGGTAAGAGAAAGCAAGTTGTATTCCTAAATCACTTGTTAATAAACTATTAGGTAGTTAACAAACTATTAGGTAGTGGCTAATTATCGCAAATAAAATTCAGTTGAAGGCATTGAATTAATATTCACATGAATATTTTTCCATAATATTAATATATGAAGAAGTTTATTTAAAGACTCAACAAACTCAATTATAAAATGAGTTGAATAACCAATTCTTTAAGAGGGTTGATTGGATTAACCAAGTTAAATGAAAATATATGAGTAAAAATTATCTTTCTCAATAAAATATTTCAAATTAAAATTTTCTACCTACTTTATAATTATTAACGTAATTGTTTTGTATTAAAAATTTTAAGAGCATTCATTTTACTTATCTAATTAAATATTTTAAATACCTAACATGTGTTAAGTATGAAATGTAAAAAGGGGGTCCTTGTTAGACTCCGTCTTGCTAGTCTGTTGTCTTGGAAAAGAGGAGTGCAACAAAATGTGCTTTAGAAGCTGTCTTGAAGATGATACAGAAAAAGACTCTGGTCAGGTAGGGAAGGTTAGAAAATATTTGAATAGTGAATTCAAGTTAAAGAATACTATCACTGCTGCCGTGCATGACCCAACTATACCTCAATGGGTACACATGGTTTGTGGGTTGTGGATGCCTGGAACGAGGTGCTTAAAGGTTAGTACCATGGGTATATTTGATGTTTCTGGAGCTGTTCTTCCAAGAAGGAAACTACCGCAAAAAATCAGCGAACAAAACTCATCCAATTTACCTCCAAGAGAAGATAATTTGAACAATCTACCAATACAGGGGAGTGACAGGAAAATAAGTGGTAATGCCTCCAGTGCAAATTTTTCTCCTAATGATAAAAATACATTATCATGTGATGGGAAAAATTTGGAGGAAGAAGAGCTTACTATGGATATTTCCACTAGCTATTTAGATCATGTTATGGAATCGGTAACTCAAATGATGAAGTCAGCGATCAAATTTGATGTTTCGAAAGAGGAGCTCTTGCAAACAAGAAAAGGAGTGCTTCCCAAGGTATTAATGGTTGAAGAATCTAAGCATGACATTAAGTTGGGTAATCACGTTCTACAATCAGAAAAGGGTGATAGCAGACAACCAACTTCTGATGTTATGCCTTCAGATGTTTCACATAGTCTTCAACTCGAACATGCTGAAACACATATGGTAATATATGATGATCATCCCTCTACAAATGCAATTAAGGGAAAAGGTTGTGCAGGTGCCAATATAAAACCAGATCAATTTCAACAGAAGGCAACACAATCTCAATTTCCTTTATTATCTGTGTATCTGCCATCCAATATTTCAGGAGCAGTTACGTTATTGAGAAAGCGTAAAAGAAATATCATTCCACTCCATTTGATAGTTATGATCCATGTAATGCGTCCATTCAACAAGAAGCACCAGAGACTTGCAGCCCTTCAATATCCCTTTCTCAAGAAGCATCTAGGACATCACAAAACTTCAAACAAGTAGAATATGCTGGCCAAATATCATTGAGCATCAGTAGTTCTTCTAAGTCACCTATGCATGAAGAGATAAACGAAAAAGAAGACACCATTAATAGTCCGGCAGTGCATTTCAATAACTCACTGTCTCATATCAAACAACATGCTATAGATAATGATCCCCAGTTGCAGCCTGAATCAACAAGTCAAAACATAGAGAACTTAAGTACATATGGGTCTCAGTGCTTCACATTTAGCTCAGTGAAACATCATCTATGGCTCTCACATTTTACTATATCATGGCATCTATGGTACTCTCATGGCTCTCGCTTTCCATTGTCTCTTGGCATCTCAGTGGTATCACAGTTATGATCACAGCCACAGTATATTGGCTCAGACTCTCAACTCTAGTATTCATATGGTCTTGATGGGCAGTCTCTCGATTGGGCGTATACTCTCTGCAATTTGATACACAATATGTTGTATCTGCATTATGGTCACAATGATATGTATGGAGGTCTCAACGCTGTTCTGCGATGGGTGTATTGTTTCTACATATCTATGCTAGCGGCTATATTCATATATACATATAGAATAATTTCTATGGTCAGCGGTACTTATATGGCACTAGATGAGTCTCGGCTCTGTCATATAAACTGTATGTATGGCATGATCAATTCCAGAGCATCACATATGTATGATAGCAGTATTGTATATATGATTCAGTTAGATATGTGTCTCAGTTCAGTTCTATGAATAGCAGCATTGGCATTCTTTTCGTTGACATCACCATTACAATATATGTATGGCGCTATTGGCATCACAGTTCAAGAATATTATTGTGAAAATCAATAATGACCAAATAATTCATGTCAACGTCACTCAGGAGAATCCAAAGCCGCTTATTGTTGGGATTCAGTCCATTGGGTCGAGACCAACATAACCTTTGTCGGGTGTTCCGATATCTACTTAGAATATCCTTTCTTTGAACATCAGATCCATTGTTTCTCCATCTTCAATTCAGTTATGATGGTTATTTTACTCACGGGTTTAGTCTCAATGATCCTGATGCAGACTCTGAGAAATGACTATGCAAAGTATGCTCGTGAAGAAGATGATTTGGGTAGCAACAACTGGCTCATGAATATGGCCCAAGAGCGCTATTCAAACGGAGCCAAAATACTTTAAATTGGAACGAAGATATACATCACAGCATAAGACATAGGATTCGATTCCTATTTCAAGACTTCAGTTAATGATTCAAAGGGATATGTGCTCCAACGTTTATCTCTTAATTGGCCATCAGAGGAAATTAAGGGAAACGATGCTTTGTTTTTAAAAAAAATGGTTTTTCATCGACCTGTAGGGGAAAGGTTCTTGGTCTATTTACTGTATGTAAAAATGGTTTTGTTTCAAATAGTAACGTGACTTGATTTTGCAATGCGCTTGTCAAAAATGCGACCTCCACATTCCACATGCCATTTTGGTCTAACAGCAAAAGGAAATGGAAAGTATAACGTGGCAATCCAGGTCGAAGACAAAATTAGAACGAAGACATCGATCCTGAATAGAAAAATGGGGACAGATTGCCTATCCTGGTCTTCAGTTATGTTTTGGAGGGTTCACACTACAGACTCCGCCTTTGTATTGGTCACAGATATGTATGCGCTGATATTTAGGAACCGATGAGTGGCTTTTTACTATTTTTCATAGTGCCAGTTGAAATAGTTCCATCTTTTCATGGATCGGTTTTCTTCTCAGCTGTTTATGGTATTAAAAAACATTTGTAAAGAGTGAGAGAAGGGGGAGAGAGAGTTCTGAGCGCTGGTGGAGAAAAACAGAGCTTCTATTGTACAGTTTTGACAGAGATTTTAATAAAAAATGCAGCTCTGACCCTTGAGATTCTTGTGGTATGAAATTTAACATTTGTGTCATCCTTTGTTTCACATGTAGCCTGTTATGTGTTCATTTCATTTCATGATCGTTTCCAATTGAACAAATGAAGTGTTAAGGTAGAATTCATAATTTGTATGCTCTGCCTTTAAGTTTGTTCATATTTAAATGTTTTCTTCTGTTTGACAAGGATTCATCTTCTATGCTATTGTCAACTCCTCAGCAGTCTTGCCATTCCATTTAATCTCAATTTGATGTTAAAATTTCTTGCCTACCTTGCCTCAGGAGATAATCTGTGTTTTTGATTATATTTCTCTGTTTCAAGCTGTTTTTGCCCATGCAGCCCAGAAAACCCAAACATTTATTTAAAACCTCCTTTCTATCAATTTACTAGCCTAAAATCAGTTTCCTTTAAAGTCATCTCAGCCCCTTTTAGAAGACTTTTTGCTGAGATAGATTGGAGAGAGTCCTCTCCTGTACTCGTAGGGCTAGCTACGACGCTGAGCGTGGTTTGATGTTGCGTTGAGTTTCGCCTTCCTTAGCCTGAGGAAAATTTGAGCGCTAACAGTCCTAACCCACGTTTAGAGTTAGTGTGCTAACCAACAAAACCCTACACTACTAGCCCTTTTGGCAACAACCCGCATAGCGCAGGTTGTAGTCTCGCCCGAAGCAGTATTGGGGGATGTTGGAACCAATTTTCGGCATCCGGAGATCAATGTGATGTCTTTTAGCACCCTAGATCTTCCTGCGCATATATCTATAATTCCCTAGGGCTCCATACTACAATTCTATTTAAACAGTCTTCAGTATTTCAACGAAGGTCAATGACCGTTCTTTGTGGACCCTTAACATTTTATTCATCCACTTACACACACCAGAAAACAATCCTAGATTAGAGCTCGCGCAGATCTACTTAAGTATTTATTAAACATACCATAAATTATCCAAGTCTTCGTAGAATTACATAAACATTCTTGCGTGCATCTTCTAACAATTATTCAGTAGAATTGCACATCATTAAAACAATATTTCATAAACATATTATTTCATCAACAACATAGATCGCAATTATAAATAAACAGAGGTAAATAGATAAACACAGAAATTCTTCGATAATCTTCTTTATTGATCTTTAGTTTAGGATTTATAGACTCAAACTTTCGTGCGCACTCAGCTGCAGGGGTTTTTGCACTCAGCTATGGACTCTACCTAGGCCTCTACGCACTCAGCTGCAAAGCCTTTATCTACTATATGACCTACTTCTCTGCATTATATTCTATTGACCCAATACATGCCTCTTCTTAGCTATGCCTTATACTCTTAAGAAACACCTATTTATACAATCCCATGGTTCGCGGACCATGGGTGGATCTTAGAGCGACTTATCTTTTACATAAAGAAGGGGCTAAAATCCCTTTTACTCCTAATCATCTACGTGCTCCACATGCACAAATCATGGAGACTTTACATCTTTTAGAAAAATTACATAAAGAATTGAGATTTTAACACCAAAACTGACCTAGGGGACCCCATCCCAACATGCCCCCAATGAAAATATCATCACTCTCCCTCAAGTCACTCGGATGGTGCGATAATATTACTATGAAGATCCCCCATCTCCATCTGAACTAATGCAACATCAACAATGCTCCGAGTGGTTTCGTGTTTGATCTCCTCCACTAGCTTCTCTGTAGATGGTCCTTCTATGGCCAGCTTCACGATCTATTCCATCTGCTGCAAGCCTGTGATATTTTCCTGAATGTTGGTCGTGACCTGGTAAGCTTCATCCAACTAGGGACCCAACCTAGCCTTAAGTAAGGCCTCCTTCTTTTGTGATGATTCAACCTACACGAGGAGATTCTTCCCTTCCTGCAACTTGGTTAGGCGTTGTGCTGGGGCAATGGAGCACAAAGTTGCTTGGACTTCGTCGTATTGTTTATGTAGCTCCCACGCCTCTATGTTCAGTATCTACAAGGCTAGGTCTTCCTGTAGCGTCATCACCAACTCCATTTCCCCCTCAAATAATGCCGAACAATCAACGAATGCAAAATCTAAAGTTGTCATCCGTTTTTTTACGATGGCTCCACACTGCTCTCAGACCTCCGGCGGAGTCGATGGCTGCATCTTCAATTGCAGTTCGGTTATCTTCATGTTGAGTTTAAATTGAACTCGACTAACCTCATCTTTTGCCTCACGCACACCAGCAGCCAATTCTCTAACATGCGCCTCTCGCTGTGCGTCCTCAGGAATATGGAGTTCAAACACAGTTCCGCATGGCTCCGTGACCGCTGACTCCAATTGTGAGCTGTGCACCAGGAGCACCTCATTTTCTTCTAAAATATGCATCTTCTAAGCGAACAGCTTCCAATTATTTAGCTTGATGTCGCCAATAGCACTAAGTGCTCACTGTTCTCGAAGGCGAAGCTCTCTCGCAATTCCATGTAATAATTCATGCAATGTCTCCAGTTGCATCATCGCAAGGTTCAGGCCCATGTTCAGAATGCTATCAATGAGGGCACATTGTTCCTCGATCTCGGCACGTACGGAACCTATAGGAAAGGGGAAGACTCACACATCCATCATCAGTCACAGAACTAGCTTTGTGCCAATACGTTGTTCTTATGCCGAACTGCCCACTGCACCACTCACTTTGTGCAACACCTACTTGGAGCTTAGCTACTTTGAGCTACAACTCTCAAAGATCCTTCTACACTCCTCCCAAGGACTAAATGTACTATTGTTCCAACTGCTGCAGTACTTCTATGGCGACGTCCCTAACTTTATCATGGATCTCATCAAGATCGGTTTCTGTGACCACGAGGGGCTCAACTTGTGTTGGACGGAGCAGGGGGTTTCATAAGGGAATCACAACCCCCCTTGTCGAGGGCTATCTGGGGGCGGTAGCCCCCCTGTATGGGGTCTTGCGCAGCATCTCAAGAAAAACAATTTGGACCCTATATTAGGTGGTCATACCGACCTATGGTTTTGTGCATGGGCTTTGCACATGGTTTTGGGAATGATGATTTTCTGCCCATGGTATTTTATAGATCCGATCAAGGCAACTATGGTTATGTTCTAATCTAAGGTTAATGGATTGGGGTTTATGAATGCTTCTAAATGTATATATATGTATTGTAAAATTGAAAGGAACATAATGAAAAATCAATCTGGTAGTCCTATTTTTTGGATCCAATGGAAAATCTTTGTGTACCTCTATTTTATGTTTTACATTCTCACTATTGTTTATTTTCTGTTTTTTAGAATTCGTATGGAGGTAATTGTTGTACAGGTTACAAACCTACATTTGTTTTTAGAGTTGTTTCGGCTTCAAGGGGACTCCTTTATTGTTGAGGGGTTTTTCTTAGGCCTGTGTTAGACCCTGTTCAGTGGGAGATTTGTGGGATCAATTCTTGCGGTGAAAGAAGATGGCGAGCAGTGAAAAGATAGGGATCGAAAAATTTAATGGTCAGAGTTTTGAGTTGTGGAAACTCAAGATGAAGGATATGCTGGTGGATAAATATTAGCGGATTGCGGTAGATCCAAGTACTAAACCAACAATAATGTCAATAGAAGACTAGGTGAAGTGGGATTGGAAGAAAAAGATAACAATATGGTTGTGTATCTTAGATTTAGTATTATTGAATGTATGAAAGGAAGCAACAATGAAGGATTTCTGGTTCAAGTTATGGAATTTGTAGCAATCTAAGTCTCTAGTGGAAAAGGTTGTATACC
Organism: Pinus tabuliformis; assembly: GCA_031772625.1. Lineage (NCBI taxonomy): Eukaryota > Viridiplantae > Streptophyta > Pinopsida > Pinales > Pinaceae > Pinus > Pinus tabuliformis. Next base: position 2,011,510,904 of record CM062818.1, on the reverse strand, counting down.
TTGAGGATGAAATATGGAGACTCGATGATAGATCATCTGAATGCCTTTAATACTATGGTAACTCAGTTGTTATCTATTGATACAAAAATTTCACACGCAGATAAGTGCATAAATTTATTTTGTTCTCTACCAGCTTCGTTGGATATTCTGATTGTTTCTATAAGTAGCAATATGACTACCTTGAAGTTTGATGGAATAGTCTGATCCTTGTTGTCGAAGGAGATGAGACATAAAAATATGGAGAGCCAAAATGGAGATTCCTTTTCTATACAAGTACAACCCAAAATAGAAATAAAAATAAGTCCTGGAGTGGGAGATCTAAATCCCCAGGAAAGCTTGTAAAGGTATGTTGGAAATGCAGAGAGGAAGGGCACTACAAAATGGACTATAGATCTAAAGCTCCTGAGAAAGGAAAGGGATTTTATGGTTCCACCTCTTGTAGAGGTTAAAACCACTGCAGATGAAGTTGGGGATGTGTACTTGGCTTCTTCTTCAAGTACACATGTAGATCATGAGGCATGGTTGATTGATTCAAGTGCATCCTTTCACTTCACTCCCCATATGGATTGGTTTTGTGAGTATGAGAACTATAATGGTGGTGATGTCTTCTTAGGGGATGAAATGAAGGCTAGAATCACCAAGTGTGGAAAATTCAAGATAAATTTGCAAGGTGGAAGGATTAGAACACCTCCAGGTGTTTTGTATATTCCTACAATGACCTAAAGTCTAATTTCTATAAGCAAGATGGATGATGTAGGTGTAAAAACAATGTTCGAGAAAGTTACCTGCAAGATGGTTCAAGGAAAAATTGTATTGATGCAGGGAGTTCGAATTCAAACTTTGTACAAGCTTCTAGTTAGTATTTTTATTCATGGGTGCAACAGTTTTGTGGTTCCTAATAGTGGAGCAAAAAAACTAGTTGTCTCTGAAAAGAAGACTGTGTTATGGAATTAAAGGCTTGGACATATTTGAGAGAAGGGACTATGCATACTTCATGGTAATGTTATGGTAGAAGGTATGTCTAATTTCTCTCTAGATTTCGATTTCTATGAGCATTTTGTATATGCGAAGTGCAATTGGGTGAGTTTCCCCTCTGGTGCTAAGAGGGCGAAAGGGATATTAGAGCTTGTGCACAGTGATGTGTTTTGACCTGTGTCGGTTCTATCACTGGGTAAGTTTGTGTACTATGTATAATTTATAGATTAATTCTCAAGGAATACATGGATATATTTCCTCAGGAATAAATTTGAAGTCTTTGGCAGTTTTAAAGAATTTAAGGCTTTGGCGGGAAACCATATAGAGAAGAAGATAAAGGTGCTAAGGACAAATAATGGTGGATAGTTCTGCAAGAAGGAATTTGAAAACTTTTGTAAGACGTTTTGTATAGCATGGAAAAAATATTACTCTATACACACCTCAGTAAAAAGAAGTTGTAGAAAGAATGAAAATGAAGTTGATAGAAAAGACAAGGAGAATGCTCAGTGTTGTTCGGTTAGGAAAAGAATTCTTGGTAGAGGCAATGGAGACTACATGTTACCTGGTTAATAGATCAACTTCATCAAAGTTGGAGGATAATTCTTCACATGAGGTATGGAATGTTAAGAAACCCTCTCTTTCACATATGAGGGTATTTGGCTATGATGGATATCTACATGTTCCAAAGGAGAAAAGAAAAAAGTTGGACACTAAATCTGAAAGGTGCGTATCTATTGGGTATAAGGATGGTTTAAAAGGTTATAAGCCTTGGAACCCAAAAATAAGGAAGGTTGGTACAGCCGAGATGTGTTGTTTAGAGAGGTGAAATATGTTATTAAACATGAATTCCTACCAAGGGAACCTGGGAAGATAGAGTTTGATCTAAATGAGGAAGAAGTAGACTCTACAACACAATAAGAATCATAAGATAAAGAGACACAAACTCCAGCTGTGAGAACATAAATTTGAGAAAGAAGGCAACCAGAAAGGTATAGTCCATCTTCTTTATATTCAAATTTTTCTTTATCTACTACTGAAGATGATCCAATTGTCAGGGAGGCAATAGATTTAGATGATGGCAAACTTTGGAAAGAGGCCATGGTTGATGAAATGGAATCTTTGGACAAAAATGATGCTTGGGATCTGGTGGAGTTGTTGGTTGGAAGGAAATCCATTGGAAGATAATAAGTGTTTAAGAAGAAGATGAATGAAGAAGAAAAGGTTGACAAATACATAGCTCGGTTGGTAGAAAAAGGGTATTCCAAAGTGCTAGGAATTGATTTTGGTGATATTTTGCTCCTGTTGTGAAGGTAACTTCTATTAGATTACTTTTATCTGTTTTTGTTGTTTTTTATTTTGAGGTAGAATAGAAGGATGCGAAGTCAACATTTATTTTTGGGGATTTGGAATAAGAGATCTATATGAAGAAACATTTTTTGCTGTGAAGGGAAAGAAACAATTGGTATGCAGGTTAAAAAAGTCTTTGTATGGGTTAAAACAGTCACCAAGGATGTGGTATCAGAAATTTGATACATCTATACATGGACTTTGCTTCACCAGAAGCAAAGAAGATCACTGTGTGTATTTTAAACTAATTGGTGACCATGTTATTTATCTTGTCTTGTACGTGGATGATATGTTGCTAATTGGAAATGACAAAACAAATATCCAGAATTTGAAGACCCGATTGTCCTCCAAATTCGACAGGAAGGATCTTGGTGCTGCAAACTATATTTTTGGCATGGAAATTAAATGAGATCGGGATGAGAGGAAGATTTGGTTAAAGCAAAGGAAGTATGTTGAGACAATACTAAAGATGTTTAATATGTAAGAAAGTAAACCAATGAAGGTTCCTATTGATGTGGATGTAAATTATCATCTGAACAGTGTCCCAAGACACAAGAAGAGGAAGAGGACATGTCTTGTGTTCAATACACATGTGAATTCGATAGCCTATTGTATGCAATGGTTTGTAGTAGACCAGACATTGCACATGCAGTGGGAGTATTGAGCAGGTTTATGTAAAAATTAGTGAAGGAACATTGGACAACTGTGAAATGGGTTTTCAAGTATTTACGTGACACTAGCGATTATGGTTTGTGCTACCAAGGAAGACGAATATTGGATAGAGTATTGAACATCCATGGATTTGTTGATGCAGAGTAGGCTAGAGATCTGGATCAGAGAATATCTATAAGTGGGTATGTGTTTAACCTATTTGGAGGTGCAGTCAGTTGGATGAGAAAGATACAGTCTGTAGTGGCACTTTCAACTACAGATGCAGAACACATGGCATCTACTCAAGCAAGCAAGGAAGTAGTTTGGTTGTAGAGATTGTGTTCATGTATGAGGTTAGTACAACGAGCTATAAGGATAGACTATGACAAGAAAAGTAATTTTCTTGGCAAAGAACCATTCTTGATATTCAAAGACAAAACACATTGATGTTCAGTATAACTTTGTGAGGGATATGGTTGAGCAAAAAAAGGTGTTGCAGGTAAAGGTGGACACTTTGAAGAATGTTGCAGATGCATTAATGAAGTCTATGAGCATTGAGAGGTTTTCTTGGTGTAGAGAAAAAATGGGTGCTGTAGGGCTACATCAATGACTAAGCTCTCCTGTGACCTCCTATGTGGAAAAGAAAACACCAAGTGGGAGAATGTTGGGTGTGTGTTATATTCTTTCCACGACACGTAGCTCAACAAAAAAAACATACAAAAAATTAGACCTTATATTAGGTGGAAGGGACTACCTATGGTTTTGTGCATGGGTTTTGTACATGGTTTTGGGCTTGATGGTTTTCTTCCCATGGTATTTTTTAGATTTGGTTAAGGGAACTACAGTTATGTTCTAGTCTAGGGTTAATGTTATGAATGTTGCAGCATGTATATATATATGTATTGTAACATTGAAAGGAACATAATGAAAAATCAATCTGGTAGTCTCGATTTTGGGATCTAGGGGAAAATCTCTCTGTATATCTGTTTTATGTTTTAAGTCCTCGCCATTGTTTATTTTATGTTTTTTTTTAGAATTTGTATGCAAGTAATTGTTGCATAGTGTTGAAACCTACACATTTCAAGGATATTTATATGAATGTTGATTCTCCCAAGGAACTTGTCTCAAAAATGAAAAAACCCTAGTCTAATCATGACTTTGAATTTGTGGATGACAATGCTCATACTCAGGACGATTATAAGAATTGTGATGAACGTTGTAAATATAATGCCAATACTAATAGATGTAAAAAGACCATGTAGTGGTAGTAAACATATTTTTTTATGGTTCCTTTCCTTAAGAAAATAATTCACCTTCTCCTTGAGGAAAACAATAAACTCAGATTGTTGAGCCAACTTAGGGATAATCAAAATGATAAGAAGACTTTTGGATCAAAGAAGAAACTACAATCATGAGACACTAGATAAATATTAAGTCTTCCAATGTTAAAGTTGTCATTACATCATATTCTCAAGGTCAAGATTATGCTAAATAAATATCTTGTTAATTGTTTATTATTAGGTCAAATGATTTCAAGGTATGCTTAGATATTTATTTAATTTATTAGTTTTAAAGGCATCTACATAATATTAGATTCTATAGTTTCCTTATTTTAATAAAATATCAATTATTAATACCTATTCCTTGATTTGTAACAAGTATGGCTTGCCTTTTGGATGTTAGCTTTGGCACATACTATTGTGGATATGTCTCAACTGTTTTGAATCGCATATGGATATCATGTTAGTTAATTATGTCAATTTCTTTTGAAACAATTATGATTCAACCTCAGTGGTCCTAATATTTAGACTATGGTCCTTATTTTTTGGGGGACTATTTTAATTTCTGGAATTTAGTTTTGTGTATCAAGGACTCGTGAACATATATATAGAGCCTCAATTTTTGATAGAAAGAGAGGACTGGTGATGATAAAATTTTGGTGACTGTGGAACCTTTTATAAACTTTTGGTTATTGTAAGTGTTGGTTTTGTTTGAATGATTTCAACTTATCAAAACTTAATCATATATGATATTTAAAATTCATAGTTGTTAGTCTTTTTTGAGATTTTCAATTGTGTTTTGCGGAATTTTGAAGGATAAATACTATTATTTTGCAACAATATTATATTTACATCTTTCCTTATAGTATTAATTATGTTTCTTTTAAATTTATTTGACCATATTAATCTTTTAACACTAATGTTTAAAATTTTATTTTCGATATGTGCATTACTCATATATGAATGGTTAGAATGAGTTTTGGGAATTTAGGTCAATTGAATATGTGTTTTTCATATAAATAGGATTTATAGCCTGACTATAATAATTTCTATGTTCTATTTACCCTTTCATTGCTTATTGGCTGAACACTTTCAAGCTTTCTATCGTTGAAGGATTTACTTTTAAAATGAAATTGTTATAGTCATTAAATTTTCCTCTACCGGGATAGTATTAGATATTTGCATTTACATTTATTAGTGATGTGAAATATGAAAACAATTTTAAACTTTTGTACATGTGTTTAAGAAACGAGAGCATTACATAATTTTTAGTTTTCTAATATTTACAAATTTTCGCATTAAGCGTTATCAATATTTAAATTATAATTGCATTTATAATTTAATATGAGTTGTTCAATTTGCATAAACAGAATAGAGAGCATTCATTCATATTTTTTTCCACGTATATAAGTTTATGGACGTATTCCTTTGGTATATGTGTAAATCATTTTTTGTATTAATTGGATATGATATCACTCATTGTACTTTATTAATTATATTGACAATTCTATTATTTCGTTTTATTATATTAATTAGTTTAACTCACAGGTTTAGATACATTAACAAAAAAACATTGACTATTATTTATGTATATATAACTATAAGATAATATTAAAATTTCTCCACTCTCTATCTTCCCAAGAAGAAGAGATTTGTAGGCTAACGAAGCCTCTAAACTTATAAGGAGTGGCTATTTAAATGACTTAGGTTGTGTGAAGAACTTCAATTCAATCCATGTCCCTTTGTTGGCATCTGGTCTAAATTAGGTTCATCAACGATCCCTTAGCTTAATTGGATAAAATCAAAACCAAAATGATCCAAACTAATTTTGTTTATTAGTACAATATGCTAGAATTTAGGGAAAAAAAGGAGCAATCATGAATTTGCACCTATGACAACAATTAAGATTTCCACTTGAGAAACCACCCAAAAAATCAAGTTTCCATAAAAAAATAAATGAAATAAAAACCGAAAAATGACCAAATAAAACCAAAAGAATATGCATTTATTACCAATTTTACGGCACAAAGGCATTTCTAAAACTTGAGAAGAAGTCGCCAATGCTGAGCTCGTTCTTTATCTCCTTAGGAAGTTCGTTGTACGTCCTTTTTGAGCTCTCTCTTCCTATTAAATAGGTGTAAAAAAACCGTTAAAATGGTGGCTTTGAAAACTAAAATTTCTATCAAAACTATGGTTGTGAATTATGTTTAAATAGTTTCCCATGCAAACCCAAACCCAAACCCAAAATCTATGGAGATTTTGTACCAAGAATGGTGCATGCTAATGCACAAAATACTTGTTGATTTTCTTAGCGAAATCTTAAGAGAATGCACTCTTTATCATGATTTTTTATTCCAAAAGTCCAACAAATTTTAGATTTTTTGAATTCCCATCGTAATTTCCACCAATGGATTTTCTAAAACTAAAATAAGCCACTTTTATGAACTTTTTTATGATTTGCATAACTATCTAGAGGTATTCTGCACAATTTTGTGTTTGGGTTCTTCTGACACAATTTTTTCTGGGTTCTTCTGAATGAAACCAATCCAAGTTTGCAAAGGCATTGGTTACATGGCTTTTGACAATTCCTTTTTATGATATAGTAAAGTCAAGGTTCATTTCCGGTGATGATACCTTTATTAACCATTTTTATGATCCTGAACTAATTGTAAATAATAAAAACCTTATTCACTTTTAAATATGCATTCTCTTTACCGGTATATCAAACCTTAATTTCACCGACATGCATTGAGCCTTACGACTATTTACTTACTTACATTAATTTCGAATCAATTCCAGATTCATAGGTAGAAAATTAATATATGTAACCTTATACAAGGTGGACACATAACCTTACGATTACTGACTTATCAAATTCATTGCAAATCATTTTCACACTAAAACGCTCACCTTATGTGTAACCCTCTACAAGCAACAAACTCCACCATAATAAATATCCAAATATTTCGTATAATGTTATTAAATTTATGTTTCTATATGCTTGGTTCTTTCAGTCGTTGTGGGCCTTTCCAGCTTTGAAAACAAGAGATTTCATATAAAGTAGGAACTTTAAACAATATTTTAATATTTTCTGAAGTCTTTTCCATCACATTCAACACTTTACAGGGCGTAGGTGCATGGCATTTTGTTTCTTACAAAGACATATTGAAAACCTTACCCTAGATTGTACATGTACATCCAAAATAATCCCTCACTGGTACCATTGTGTGCCACGACCGGAAGATTATGGGGAGAGTATTAGATTGTCCCGGGGCCAAAAGGTTGGTTTATTGGTGCCTCTTATATAGCGGACACTGATTGTACAATTGGTAAATTCTTAGAGCACTAAATCAAACCACTTCTCATTCATTAATCAAATCACTTCTCACTGAGCATTATATGTTTGTATGCATCTTAGGAAGTGAATAAAATCAAATTATTGATTTGATTGATGAATCAAATCATGCTGGATTGCGCATTATGTGTTGTATGCATGTTAAAAGTCGAATAAATGCAAATTATTTTGGGGTTTTTATTTTGTTGTTGGAAATAAACATTTATTTCGTTCACTAACTAATTTTTTTTTTTTAATTTTATGCTTAAAGTTTGTATAGCTTTTATAAATTATGGCTTTAAATTAAATTTTTAAATTTCAACCCAAAAAAATATAATGTTGAATGAGTTTAGTTTATTTTGGTTGGGCTCATACTGAAATTCCCATTCAAAATTTTATTAACAATTTTTTTTCAGTGAGATGTATCTTAAGATTTTATTTACATCATTTTAAGATTTTATATACTTTAGTATTTTATTTATATTTTTTTTGAATATAACAATAGTATTACATATTTTTTTGAATATAACAATAGTATTACATATTTTTTTGAATATAACAATAGTATTAGATATTAGTGTTAGTCAATTCTTATCTTGTAAATTTTGAATTTTTTATTAGGGTAGATGTTTATATGGTATTAGGGAATTTAGAGTATATTCTCATTGTACGAATATCTGATGAATTCTATTTCAAGGTTTGATGAATTCCATTTTAAAATGTTTTAAAGGATCTATTCTTTAACTAGCTTGTCCATATTAGTCAAAGTAAATGAAAACATAGTTTCAAAGTTGACTTCCCTGTAGTCGAAATCTCTAGTGCATTTTGCGATCGCTAATATTATTTTTGTATCTATGGAATTACATTTGGTATCAAATAATGGTGAATCTAGACTTTTGAGTGACAATGGTTTAATGATGTGAGTCACAAAGAGTGTAGATGATATGTGGGTAATGAAGTAAGCAGATTCTTTGAGCATCTCATGTTCAACCATGCAATTGTAAACATTCAAATTCGAGTTGTAAGTTAATCATAGATAAATGGACATATGGCTGTAAGACCTATTTTTTGACAATTGTAGCCATGATTTGATGAATCACTAACTTAAAGTCTATATGTAGACTTAGGTAAGAGAAAGCAAGTTGTATTCCTAAATCACTTGTTAATAAACTATGACGTAGTGGCTAATTATCGCAAATACAATTCAGTTGAAGGCATTGAATTAATATTCACATGAATATTTTTCCATAGTATTAATATATGAAGAACTTTATTTAAAGACTCAAAGAACTCAATTATAAAATGAGCTGAATAACAAATTCTTTAACCGGGTTGATTGGATTAACCAAGTTAAATGAAAATATATGAGTAAAAATTATCTTTCTCAATAAAATATTTCAAATTAAAATTTTCTACCTGCTTTATAATTATTAATGCAATTTTTTTGTATTATAAATTTTAAGACAATTCATTTACTTATCTAATTAAATATTTTAAATATTATGTATATAAAAAAATTCTCAACCATTAAAGTGCATAAAAATACCTAACATGAGTTAAGTATGAAATGTAAAAAGGGGGTCCTAACCCACGTTTAGAGTTAGTGTGCTAACTAACAAAACCCTACACTACTAGCCCTTTTGGCAACAACCCGAATAGCGCAAGTTGTAGTCTCACCCGAAGTAGTATGGGGGGATGTTGGAACCTATTTTCGGCATCCAAAGATCAATTTGATGTCTTTTAGCACCCTAGATCTACCTTCGCATATATATATATAATTCCCTAGGGCTCCATACTGCAATTCTATCTAAACCGTATTCAATATTTTGCAAAGGTCAACGACCGGTCTTCGTGGACCCTTAATAGTTTATTCATCCACTTACACACACCAGAAAACAATCCTGGATCAGAGCTTGCGCGGATCTACTTAAGTATTTATTAAACATACCACAAATTATTCAAGTCTTCGCAGAATTACATAAACATTCTTGCGTGCATCTTCTAACAATTATTCAATAGAATTGCACATCATTAAAACAATATTTCATAAGCATATTATTTCATAAACAACATATATCGCAATTATAAATAAACAGAGGTAAATAGATAAACACATAAATTCTTCGATAATCTTCTTTATTGATCTTTAGTTTAGAATTTATAGACTCAAACTTCCGTGCGCACTCAGCTGCAGGGGTCTTTGCACTCAGCTATGGACTCTACCTAGGCCTTTATGCACTCAGCTGCAAAGCCTTTATCTACTATCTGACCTACTTCTCTGTGTTATATTCTATTGACCTAATACATGCCTCTTCTTAGCTATGCCTTAGACTCTCTAAGACACACCTATTTATACAATCCCATGGTTCGCAGACCATGGGTGGATCTTAAAGCTGACTTATCTTTTACATAAACAAGGGGCTAAAATCCCTTTTACTCCTAATCATCTATGCGCTCCGCGTGCAAAAATCATGGAGACTTTACATCTTTTAGAAAAATTACATAAAAAATTGAGATTTTAACACCAAAATTGACCTAGGGGACCCCATCCCAACATGCACCCAACGAAAATATCATCACTCTCCCTCAAGTCACTTGGATGGCGTGATGATCTTACTATTAAGATCCCCCATCTCCACCTGAACTAATGCAACATTGACAATGCTCCGAGTGGTTTCGTGTTTGATCTCCTCCACTAGCTTCTCTGTAGATGGTCCTTCTATGGCCAACTTCATGATCTATTCCATCTGCTGCAAGCTTGTGATATTTTCCTGAATGTTGGTCGTGACCTGGTAAGCTTCATCCAACTAGGGCCCCAACCTAGCCTTAAGTAAGGCCTCCTTCTTCTGTGGTGATTCAACCTACACGAGGAGATTCTTCCCTTCCTGCAACTTGGTTAGGCGTTGTGCTGGGGCAATGGAGCACACAGTTGCTCGGACTTCGTCGTATTATTTATGTAGCTCCCACGCCTATGTATTCAGTATCTACAAGGCTGGGTCTTCATGTAACGTCATCACCAACTCCATTTCCCCCTCAAATAATTCCGAACAATCAACGACTGCGAAATCTAAAGTCATCATCCCTTATTTTACGATGGCTCCACACTACTCTAGGACCTCCGACGGAGTCGATGGCTGCATCTTCAATTGCAGTTCCGTTATCTTCATGTTGAGCTCAAATTGAACTCAACTAACCTCATCTTTTGCCTCACGCACACCAGCAGCCAATTTTCTAACCTGCGCCTTTGGCTGTGCATCCTCGGGGATATGGAATTCAAGCACAGTTCTGCATGGCTCTGTGACCGCTGACTCCAATTGTGATCTGTGCACCAGGAGCACCTCATTTGCTTCTAAAATATGCGTCTTCTAAGCGAACAGCTTCCAATTATTCACCTTGATGTCGCTAACAGCGCTAAGTGGTCATTGTTCTCGAAGGCGAAACTCTCTCGCAATTCCATGTAATAATTCATGCAATTTCTCCAGTTGCATCATCGCAAGGTTCAGTCCCACGTTCAGGACTATCAAAGAGGGCGCATTGTTCCTCAATCTTGGCACGTACTGAACCTATGGGAAAGGGGAAGACTCGCACATCCATTGTTAGTCACAGAAATAGCTTTGTGCCAATACTTTGTTCTTATGCCAAACTGCCCACTGCACCACTCACTTTGTGCAACATCTACTTGGAGCTTAGCTACTTTGAGCTACAACTCTCAAAGATCCTTCTACACTCCTCCCAAGGACTGGATGTACTATTGTTCCAACTATTGCAGTACTTCTATGGCGATGTCCCTAACTTTATCATGGGTCTGATTAAGATCGATGTCTATGAGCACGAGGGGCTCAACATGTGTTTTCATAAGCAACAGACAACAAATTTCAGAAAAGTCTCCAAGTGTCCAAAGTGTTCTCCGTTCGACTAGCACGCGTAATTTATAGGGTCTTCTGAATTCAAATCCAACCTTCACCCCCAAATTTCAACCATTAATGTTGTTATGACGACAGATCTTCAAATATGTCGGCCTCAAATGTCACCAGCCCACTCCACTTAACTGTCTTCTAGCTATCAACTCATGAATAGTGACTCCAACGGTCACTTTGTTCTTGTGGTGCACGACACCTCCCTCCATAACGCAACTTCCTATATTGCAACTTCACCATTTTCCACGCAGCCCGCCTACTGCGTAGTCCTCTAACCCTGGCAGTGTAGTTTATCGTCCCATGCTCCCTTGCAACTTCGTGGAGTACTAAGACTATCCTAACGCCATATAGTCATTGGGCAGGATCACTTGTATACAACTTCAAGCGACTTCCATTTACTCTTCCTGAAAAAGGTTCTCCATTTAGCTTCGCAAGATGAATTGCACCTCCACCTATAATTTCTTTGATAATATGTGGCCCTAACCATGGCATTTGAAATTTCCCCAGAAAATTAGTGAACTTACTATCATATACAAATACCAGATCATTTACCTTGAATGTGTAAAACTTTATGTATCGATTGTGCCATTCTTTTTCACATTCCTTTTATACTTTCTAATGGAATCCATCGAAGAATCAGTCTTCTTCGAGCTCCATCATCAGTGCTAGCTATTCTTCCAAGGCTTAGTGATATGTCATACCTGTAAGAGCTGCTATGTGCAGAATAGGCACAATATATTCCATCGGCATTACAACTTCTACACCATATACCAATCTAAAAGGTGTCCGTCCTATCAGCTTTTTACAAGTTGTCCTGTAAACCCATAGCATTGCAGGGACACACACATCTTAGTCATTCCACTGTGCTTGCAAATCTTTGTCAGCACGTTCTCCAAAATCTTATTAAAGGCCTCAAATGTTCTGTTAACCTGTCGATGATATGGGGTGCTCTTCTTATGATAAACCTATAACTCTTCAGTCAATGTGCTCATGTCTCGTTTAGGAAATGTCTACCTTGATCAATCATCAACACCTTCAGGAAGCCAAATATGGTTAATGCATACTCAAACAAGAACTTTGCTATTGTAGCCCTTGTACAACCCTTAACTAGTTGTGCCTCATCTGGTTAAATACTCTGTGGCAGTGATGATGTAACGCGCACCGGTTTTCTTCCATGGGGGCTAAATCTGCCCAATGAAATAAATCGCCCATTTTTCAAATCACTGCAAAGATACTTGAGGGTTCAATGGCAACTCGTCCCTCTGATATGGTCTACCAGTTCATTGACATTCATTGCATTCCCTACAATATGCTTTGGAATCCTTATGTAGTGTTGGCCACCATAGACCTACGCGCAAAATCTTCTTCGCAGTCGCTTTTCCTACATAGTGTCCTCCCATAGCCCCTCCATGAGCTTTAGTGAGAATGCTACTCCTCTCAAAATTTGCAACGTATTGTCACATTATATCATCTGAACCCATCTTATACATATGTCCTGCAATTGTCGAAAAGTCTGTTGCACACACTACTAGCTCCTTCTTTTGCTGACTTGTATACCCTTTCGGTGCCATCCCCATAGTCAAAAAATGGATGATATTTGCAAAATGATTATCTACTACGCACACCACAAAGAGTTGTGCATCTCGCAACCCTTCCTCAAAATTAGTTGGTTCCTTGCCTTTTTTTATCAACGACAAATGGTTAGGTGCTGCATTCAACCTCACTGGTTTCACGATGATCTCAAAGTCATACTCCTGGAATAGTAGCAACCATTACGAGATCCTCCCCACTAACACAGGCTTATTGACTAGGTATTTCACGACAGCATGATTTGTGTACATATTAAAATATCCGCCCAACAGATAGTGCCTAAACTTTTGAAGCACGTACACTATAGCCAATACTTCACACTCCATTGTTGTGTAATTCTTCATAGCCTTTGATAATTTGATACCTACGAAGGCTATAGGATGGTTCAACTCTCCTTCGCTAGCCTGTGTTAGCACTGCACTGAATGTAGTGCAGGAATCATCGACATGTACATGTAATTCCTTCTTCCAATCAGGGAAGACTAATATCGACATGGTGACCATCTTCTCTTTAAACACGTCCAAACTGTGTTGACATTCTTCATGCCAACAGAATGTGGATTCCTTTTTCAACAACTTCTCCATGGGCACTCTAATCTAAGCATAGGCCTTAATGAACTTCTTGTAATATCATGTATGTCCTAGCGTCATGTGTAGTTTCTTAACACTCCTCGGGGCCTCCAAATTTACCTGGTCCACCATCATCCCTTTCTTTCACACCACATGACCCAACAAAATGCCAAAGGGGACACGAAATAAAGATTTCTTCACATTCATCATGATCTAGTATTTATGACACATATCCAACATTAGGCACAAACTTGCTACATGACACTTTACTAAACCAAACACCGTCCAATTGTCAAAGTAAACTTCCAAGAACTTATGGATGAAATCTTTAAATGTCGATATGACTACACGAGACAATATGACTTGCACATTCTTGAGCCCAAAAAACATCACGATATATTGCAAACAACCCCATTCCACTGCAAAGGTTGTTTTTATCCTATCCTCTCACGCGATCTTGATCTAATGGTACCCAAGAAACCCATCAGTGAATGAGTAGGCCTCCTACCCTCCAACGTTGTCCAATACCTCATCTGTGAATGGCATTGGGAATGGGTCATGGACACAGGCATCATTAAGCTTCCTCAGACCTATGCAAATCCTTATTTCATCCTTCTATTTCTTCTCCTGGACCACCATGGGGCTCACTCAGTGAGAATCCTTGATAGGTTCTATGATTCTTGCTACCAGCATCTTATCAAATTCTAAGAGAACCTTTTCCTTATACTTTGGATTCAGGCAATATGAACTCTTCTTAACATACTCTGCGTCTGGCTTTAGAGTAATATTCATAACACCCAAGTCTCATATTATGCCCTTCAAGTCCGAAAACTTAGTAGGGAACAGATCTTGATATTTTCAAAGTAACTCAACAACCTTATCTAGAGTAGCATCTTCCCAATAATCCCCAATTTTTGTAAACTTTGGTTCTACTTCTGTCCCAATGTTCACTTGCTTGGTTTTCAACGTTGTGGTAATGTTTGGGTTCTCTATCTGTGGGCCCTTGACTTCACGATGCCCTTAAGCCTTTGGAATATTAATATTTCTTGGATCTTCATCCTCCCCCTGAGCAGTCACATTATAACATTCTAGCGCATGGTGCACCTGGGTGCTCTAGTCTAGTTGGACCCATTCCAAAGGTTCTTGTAGTATTCTAAAGATTATTGCCTTAACCACCTGCAGAGCTTCATCAATTCTCTCGAACCCATCTCCAAAACTAAAGGTCATTAAGGATCCTTCCATCAATATATGGCATTCCATGGTGCCATGGCGGAGCTCTGTCTCCAAATACCAATTCATCTGGATTGTGTATAATGTATGGAAAAACATGTGTACCGACTCCGCCTACAGTTCCATTGCATAAGCTTTAGTCAACTTCTCTACGTGATCTCACAGATCATCCCTCTCATCATATTTTTTAGTTAATTGAAGGTTAGGTCGACCAAACTACAATCTCATCATTCCTCTATAGTCATGCCATTCATCAAATCTCTCCTTGTGCATACCCCACCATCGTGCTGGTGTAGCGCATAGTGCCAGATCTAACTCTTAGAAGTGGTGATGCCCATGGACTTCATGCTCACATGCATCCAAAAACTTATCCACGTTAGTTAAACCATCATAATAAGGTAAATTGTTTTCCTTTGATGAAACGCAGTGGAATGATTTACTCATCATGTTGCATCGTTGTGTAGATACTTCATGCAGTTGATTCTGCTAATGCTCCAACTCTTCATCTGAATCAGAGTTGTAGGAACTCTCCTAATCTAATGCAATACATCCATCTATTGTTGGATTGATCCAATCTTAATCTCACGTTGTGATTTTGTAGATTTTATCCAAGTCATCTTCACTTTCCTCATAATTGTGGACTGGTTCAATGTAGAAGGGCCCTTCTATAGGGTCCAACAGTACTACAACTCAAAGTGATTTCCTTTCAAATGACACTGTCTACTTCTTCAAGTTTATCACCCCATTCATGTCAATGGCCCAGTCAATTCCAAGGAGTGCGAGGTATGAATTACTATCATCAACACTTTCTATTACTTCAAAATATCATGCTTGCACCTTCAATATCAACACTTACTCCGTATATTGTCCCATAGGGATGATCTCCTCCTGGTTTTCCATTCTAGTATGTATTAGAGACCACTGCAGCACGGGTCTCCCCATTCTCTCCCAGTTTTTCTTTAGAAAAACGTTCGCATGCCACCCCAGATCTAAGAAACCTGGTCCATCTCATAATCTCCTATCTACGCGGTGAGCCTCATCTCGTGCCCCGTTCTTGCCTTATGCTTGCCAATTTTTCTTAGTACCCGGTTTCCATCAGGGGAATTTTCTTTACCAATGCATTTGTTTATTTACTCTTGTAGGCCTTTCATAGCTTTTCTATCATGCAACAGTTTCATACATGTCTCCAAGAACATAGTAAGGATAGAGGGATCAACCTTTGAAGGTGCATTGGTCTCTTGCACTTGTTCTGGCTTCCTGAGGTGGATGCCTCAGCAAAGCTTTTCCTGGCTTCTATAAAAGTCTCCTTGGCACACTCCAAACCAAAACTAGCTTCTTTTTCTGGGGCATTGCAATCCATTCGTCCTCTTCAAGTTGTTTTCCCTTATTATCGTAAGTCGTTATTCCACTTCTCAACACTATATTTATGCTCTGATCTTCCTAGCAAGGCTAAGCTATCATCATTTGTAAGTTCTACGTAGGTTACTGAGGATGCGCCTTCTTCCTGCATCTTGGCTATCAACACAGGACATTCTTCTATAGTGTGGTCAAATTGGCTGCAGTATTTTCATGACAGACATGTTTGATTCTGACACTCACACATGTAGTGCCCTAGAGTTTGAAAGTTATAGAAAATAACCTATCTGCAACCTCTACCAGATCTTTCTCCTCCTCGGCCCCGTCCTCTTCATTGATAATCTCCATGCACTCCTCCTGTGCCCTCATCTAGAGGCCGAGATTTTTCTTGCATTCAGTAGGTAGGCATTCCTTCCATCATCAGTTCATAGTTGCAAAAGTGGCACTCGTCATGGCCCATAGATCTACAGAAGTCACTGAACAATTGTTGCGGTGTCTGAATGTACATTTTAAGTAAATGGAAATTATCTGATGCATGGTTCTAGCCATTGACAAATAGCACACCATAACACGGCCCCCATACTCAATCTTGCTAGAGTTTCTAACCTTAGGGTAATTGGCCCCCTCCCGTGATATAGTTTGTAAAGACGAGACAATGGTATTTATCATGCCCCTGGCTCTTAAATTTCAAACACCAGACTTCCACGTGCACCTCTGGGTTAGTATCTTTATATTTCTTCAAGTTGTGCAATTCTAAGCATAGGTGTTGCAACTAAGAATGGATTTGTTGTACCCACAGGGTCACTTCCTACATAGCCGTCACATGCAACCTCATCATTATTTCCAGGGCTTCTGCCTGAGTTCCTATCTTCTAATGCAATAAAGAAATCCTTAGGTGAGGCAGGAGTGAAGCTATAGACCACTCGTAGTGCTGACCATCTGTGAGTTGCATATTAGCTTCTCGAATCACACATTTCAGCCTTTGATCTAACTCCCAAGTTGTCTCATCAACCCTCATCATGATCTCCTTAAATCCAACTATTGACTATGAGTCAAACATAGGCTACTCTTTGTTTAAATTAGCCTTAGTCTACACTAACATTGCCACATGATGATCAAGATAATACTTAATATACCACGTTAGCGCACAATCATGCAGTGCAGTAAATAACTACGCCTTATTTTCATCAGTAATTTGCTTCTTTTTCCACATAGCATTCGCAGCAAACCAAAATGATTAGTATCCTCACTCCCTATAGCTTCGAAGATTGGCAATTACATTGTGTTCAACATGTTGAACGGCGGTGGTGGTGGTGGAGGTGTGGGTGAAGGTGTATGTGATGGAGGTGGAGGTGGAGGTGGGGTTGATGGATGGTGTGCTCGTGGAAAACCCTATCTTATCAGCTGAAAAAATCTCTACGATGAGGCCTATACCACTCCCTCATTGTCACTCGAAGGAGGTCTAATCAATGGGCTATATTAAGAACCTAATTTTTCTCGATTTATGAAGATTTTGCCACTTCATGTTGTTGGCATTATGATACAAGTGTTGTCCTTGATGGCATCTCACTAAGAGGTATGATACAGGTGATGGTAACTCAATCAAAGGACAGATCTTAGTACAGCAGGTCAAGAGAGAGATATACGTAGGTTCATCGTGACCAAGCCACATATACATGCAGGTTAGACTTTCCAAATACGCGCATGCGTATACACGCACTTTCATGCAAGGAAAGACATGTACAATTGGAAAACTAAGTTTTGGTACGTGGTATTTGGTCCATGGTATTTTTGTATTGGTCAGTGGTATTTGGTCTGAAGAGTTGATCCCAGGTATTGTTTCTACATGGTTTTGGATCATGGTATTGAGAGAAGCCTAAACCTATATAAGGAGAAGATCATTAGGCAAAGGTGGATGAGAAAGTAATGAATGTCTGACGAAGTGTGAAGATCTAGAATGTTGGTTATGGGTTTGTGATGCTTGGCTCAACCTGGAAATGGTAGCGAAGGTATAAGTAATTATCTTTAGATCTGTATGTGTGTTCTCTCTGGTGAAAGCGCGTATACACGCGGTTTTGATATAGTCAAGTAGCGTATGTATTATGAGATTTGGTGTTTCAGGTTGTTGTTTTGTTCTAGTGGTTGTCGCAGATTTCTGGGCTCTGCTCTGTGTTCTGGTAACTGTGTTTTGATGATAGGGTTTCAGTGATTCAGTATTGGGTGATTTAGATGCTGGTATAAGTTGATGATTGTATTGTAGTAATGTTTGTTTTGTATTTATATGAAAATGTATAAAACGTGGTCCCTGGAAGAAAAGAGAAGGTTGTAGTCTTCTGTAGGCTAGCACCTACGTACTAGTACATCAGCTAGTACAAGAGCTAAGGGGGTTGTAGCTCCCTTCCAGGGGAGTCTGGAGAAAGAGAGAAGGTTGTAGCCTTCTGAAGGTAGAAGCGTGTGTACTGGTATAATACTGCACCAATATTATTATAAAAAGCAGTTTTTTATTAAACGAAGAAAGAGACGAATTGCAACAGGTGGTTTTCACCCACATTGGGTTTCCACCTTATATCATGGTGTTCATGTGTGCTCTTTATGTGTGATGATCTGTTCTGTTCTACTGCACCTATTTACTATTAATATGGTTAATAATGTTCTGATGCACTCATTGAAGATCAACTAATTGAATCATAAGTTTATTGAATATTCGCTAGTTGCATTAAACACAGCCGCGAATATACGCGGGTATCCTTAACTGAAGTAGCGTATATGAATATGAGTATGAAAATGAAAAATTTATAGTGATCTGATAATACTGATTCACCCCCGCCCTCTCTTAGTATTATTTCCAATAATTGGTATCAGAGCAAGTCCTTTAGAAGAAGCTTGATCGCTTGAAGGAAAGATCCATCAGAATGGCTAATCAAGAAAGAGAGGCATCCATTAGGCCACCAATCTTTGATGGGAGCAACTTTGCCCACTAGAAGATAAGAACCACGACATATCTACAATCGCCTGGAATGGATGTTTGGGGAATCGTGGAAGGAGGATACACATACCCATCAGCAATTCCTATAGATACAGTAGAGAGAAAGCAATATGAACTCAATGCCAAGGCTGTTACTGTCTTATTGGGAAGTTTGTCACAATCAGAATTTATGAAAGTCATGCATTTCAAATCAGCCAAGGAAATATGGGACAAAATCATTCTAAGCTACGAAGGAGATGAATAGGTGAAAAGAGAAAATCTTAAAACTCTCAGAATCAGGTATGAAAATCTTAAGATGCATAGTAATGAAAGCATAGCTAATTACTTCCTGTGTATAGATGAGATTGTAAATTGTATGAGGAATCTGGGTGAAGAATTTAAGGAAGTTGTCTTAGTTGAAAATGTTTTGAGATCCCTATCTGCTAAATTTGATTCCAAAGTGTCTGCCATAGAAGAAAAGGAGGATCTACAGAAAATCACCATGACGCAGCTTCACGGAATCTTAACTGTTAATGAGATGAGAATAGAGGGACCATCAGAAGCCACATTCGAAGTATCATGATACATTTTAGAAGGAGAATATGAGGTAAATTTTGTTAAGAATATTGAACGGGGAACTGGAAGGTTCAAAGGTAAGCTACCTTTCAAATGCTTTTCATGTGGTAGGGTATGTCACTATGCTGCTAGATGCCCTCATAACAAAGGAAAGATGTCTAAAGAAGGTAATAGAAGCTATTATACCCATGTTAAAAGTAATGACTCATTCAATAGTAGTGAAGACATTAGAAGTCTCATGGCATATGAAAATAAGGATGTAGAAACGGAAGAAGTTACCAGATTAAACGAACAATTGGAGTCAGTAACCAGAGTAAGGGAGCAATTGCAGGATGCAGTAAAAGATCAGAGCATAACAATTCAGAGACTTGAATTGAAGATCCTCTCTCTAAAAGAAGATCTTGAAAAATCAAAGAAGAAGAATAGAGAAGCTCTTGACCCATGTTGCCTCCATATTTCCCAAAAATCGTCATTTAGGGCCTCAAAATGGCTCCAGAAGTTTAGGACCTAAAAAACTGCTAAAAATAGTAAACTCTGCTACAATTTAGGAAACTAAAAAAACTGAAGGAGACAATTGTGGGGTTATAAATGGGATAGGTGGGAGGCCACCAACATCCACCTGGATCATTCCTCCCCCCTTTAGGAAGCCATGGTTCCCATTGCATTGAGTTCCTCCCTGAAATGAGGAAGCTTTTGCTGAGCTGGGTCTCTATTGAGTTGTTCTACAATCTCTGATGTGTCCAAAAATGATGGGAAGAATGGTCGATGATGGTCCACATTGAACACTCGGTGAAAGCGAAGGAATGGAGGAATGATATGCTTCAAAGCATTGTTGCATGTAGCCTTGGTACTGGTGTAAATACCATGTTGGAGTAGTCTGAGTTTCTAATGGGTTCTAGTAAGGCATTTTCTCTACAGATGTAACCAAACTTTGTCGCCCACCTGAAACTTGTGTGGTACCCCTATGGGTGAGGAGAAGTTGTTCCTATGTTCTGTCATGACTGTATCGCTTTGTTGATGTTGTTGTGTGGAGGAACCCTTTCCGGGGTCATGGATGTAGCAACGATATTCCCTT
This sequence comes from Pinus tabuliformis, assembly GCA_031772625.1. Classification (NCBI taxonomy): domain Eukaryota; kingdom Viridiplantae; phylum Streptophyta; class Pinopsida; order Pinales; family Pinaceae; genus Pinus; species Pinus tabuliformis. The sequence goes on along the minus strand of CM062818.1, from coordinate 2,011,490,039 downwards.
TTGGGAGTGAACCAGACAAAAAATGAATTTCCTAGTTTGGGAGATGAGTTTGTTGCCTTTCTTGGCAGTGATCAAAGAGGTGGCGGTAGGTGGGGCTACCTCCGGTATCCTGTATAATGAATTATCCAAATAAATAATGATAGCGCAAGGCCTTGAATCATACATAGCATGTCGCCTCCACAAGTATGGTTGGCCTAATGGTACATTGCAAACATCCACAGGCGTAACATCACACAATACCTATTCTATGAAGGGCTTGATGCTATAGAGAAGGCGACACTGCTGGAAAAACCTTGAGATCTTTTCCTTCCTAAAGCCACCCGATATTGTATGGCTACAGGTGTGGTGTAGTCGGTAGGCCCAACCGCTTCAAGACCTCTACTGAAACGACGTTCTTTTTGCTTCCACTGTCGACAATGAATTGCAGTGGCGAACCCTTCACCCACATATGTGAGTGGAAAAGACGCTCCCCCTCCTTTGGGTCTTTGGGCTCATTCTTCTGGATCTTGGCAGTGGCAAAAGTGACGTTGGGCTTTGCATCAATGATCTACTTCCCTTTTCCATTCCCCTTCTCAGGTTCTAATTCAGGGTCAAAACATGCATCTGATTCTGAAGCCTTCAACTCAGCCACCAGCGACTGCTTGGTCTGACACTCACTTGTGTTATGAGTGGGACTCTTGTGGAAGTCACACAACTTTCTTGTGTCCTTCTTTGGCTTCGTGGTGTTTTTCCTTTCTTGCGGCTTTGACGGGTTGTCTTAGGTCACCCCGCCTTGGCTTTGACCTTTGGGCTTCGGATTTGCAGATCCAAAGTCTCGCTTTTTCTATTTGAACTTTTGCTCGATTTTGACAGTGTATCGGTACGTCATGCTGAGCAAGGAGATGTTTAGGAACTCCATCTCTTCTTGGATGTATCTGTGTAGGTAGCTGCGGTATTTGAGTACCAGATGCAGCTCAGAATATTTGATACCGAACTGTGTGCGAAGGGTATGAAAATTTTTTGTGAACTCTAGCACATCTTGGTTCTGTCCCTGTTGAATTATGGCCCATTTTATGTATTTGTCCTCATATCTTTTGAGAGGGTAGTATTGCTCCTTGACAGCATCCTATAATGAATCCCAAGTGGGTGGGGCCAAAAATAGTGAGCCTGTGATTTCATTCTTATGCTTGCAGTAGATTTCCCAGCCATTCCTTTATGTGGGGGGTTGCTTTGATAAGAGCGAAATCAATCTTTTTTGACTCAAAAATTCATGAACAGAAAGATACCCTTCTAGAAGATTTAACCATTTATCTATAGCATCCACGTCTATTTGACGCTCAAATATGGGGATTTCGAAATTAAATTGTACCCTAAACAGTGTGGTATTTCCAGAGTAGCCGTTGGAACCTGATGCATCGCCTTCGGGTAACCGTTGAAGGATCTGTGCAAAGTTGTCCATCACCACATTCCTTTGCCGCTCCAGGGCTTCTTCAAGCAAGATTTTGATAGGATCTCCTGCTCCCTCATCTTTCTTGTCATCTTCCATGGAGGATGTTGTGATTTGCGAGGCTGGTCCTACAAAGGTTCGACCAGTTCAAGCCCTAACTCCTTATATCCTGACCTCGTTGGGGACATGCAAAGAAAAAACAGAGAAAAAGTAGACCGCTCTGATACCACTGATTTGGTTTTAAATAGGAACGCAACAAATTATAGAGATAACCATAAACACAAAGAGGTCCTATCATAACTTCCACCCATTATTTATGACCCTTGTATGTTTAAAATTTAAATGTTCCATAATTTGATTCATTAGAGCATGGTACTTATACCTTACAAGTGTGTTAGTTTGTCATGTTGATGTCCTTAGCACTATACTACTTTAAGATTTTTTTTCACCTCTCCTTCTATTTTATGGAATATTCTCGTCTCTTGTTTCTAGTGTACTCTGAGTACTTGAGGCATATGTGTTACTTGAATATTTGTTTTTCCCTTATTCAAAAAGTTTTTCTCCTTTGAAATTTTCATCATTTTCATTTGGTGGTTTCTATACATCATGATCATTGTCTTCTCTTCATTCATCTACAAATTCATGAAATAAAACATCTCTTATTAGAAATACATTATGAGTGATGGGATCAAACATTTTGTAAACTTTATATTATGTATAATAACAAAAACAAATACATTGGATTACTCTAGTATCTAGTTTTCTTATATTTCATTTGGGAATGTGTGAAATTTTCGTACTTCCCAAAATTATAAAATGCTTCACTCGTGTTTAAAGTGATAAAAAACATCAAAAGGCCTATTGCGCTCTAATAATCTGGTAGGACTTGTATTTTTTAGATATATAACTTCAACCCAAAAAAAAATTAGTAAGATATTTACCTTTTATCATGCTTTGAGCAAGTTGAAATAAAAATCTATTCATCCTCTTAGTTACTTCATTGGTTGATGTGTGTGTGGCATTGCATACTACTGCAAAATGACATTTGATTTGCAATACATGTTGAAAACTCCTGATGTAAATTATCCCCATCGATTTGGTTTCAGAATTTTGATGTACTTGTCTATTCATTTTTCAAGCATATCCTTGAATTCTTTAAAATACTTAAATACATAAATTTTCTTCCAGATATAATAGACCCAAGTATATCTACTACTATCATCAGTAAAGGTAATAAAACCATACTCTCCTTCAAGGGACCTATTTTACGTACAACAATATACATCAATATGAACTAGTGAACAATAATTTCACAAATTTTTACTTTTGTATGTATAGGAAACTCTTCCCTATTTTGTTTACCTAATATATATTTTTGACACTCTATATGTTCATACTTAGTATATAGAAGATCCTTTACCATATCATTAAACTAAAGAAAAACAATTTCATTACAATTTAAATGTTTATACTATTGATGTCACAAATATTCATTTGACATGGATGGAGATGTCAATGGTTGATGACATTTCATTGTTACTTCAAGATTATATTTTCCTCCACTCCTTTTTACACCTTTCTAGTGACTTGTAATATCCTTTACCATACAATGAGATTTGACAAATTCATCCTTTAGATCATGATCTTCTATGATGGAGACCGATTTTTTTTTTTTTATATACGTGATTCTCACAAAACAATTTGGATTTGTTTTCTTGTGCATTAGGAAAATTCATGGATATGCCTCCATGACCTTTGATCTTATGATATCTATTATATCCCATAGAAATATGAGTATCAATAATATTTCCACACTATGTATCAAATTAGTGTCTATGGAATGACATGCGAATTGATGCTCCAAAACCTATAGACCAAGCATTGCGGATAAACAAGCATAAACAAATAATGATTTCACAGTTTTGAAATCATTAATTCTATAATTATTATTGTCACTAAAATTCCTTTTATGTCTTCTATGTATGAATTGATCATAACTCCTTTTAAAACAATCTCTAGGAAAGTAGTCAGTCTTGAAGGAATATCTTAGCATCTAATATGGGAAACCAAGAAAGGCACATAATTACAAACATTTAATTGATTGGGAAACTATGAAAAGCACACTCCTTCCTTAGAAACATCTACATCTAAAACTATTCAAGAAGGAAACATCTCATTGTGTTTTCTTTATCTAATAAAGCATTTTGTTTTTATGTAATATATTTTGTAATTTATTTTTATGAAATTTACTTTGTAATTAAAATGAATAAGGATAATTTTGGCATTACTTATAAAATGTTATCTCCTACTCATAATAAATTGGTGGTATTATTTTCCAAAAATTCTAAGTTATTCTCTTCTTTTTGAATCTTTGTAGACCTGCATGTAGATCAAATGGTATTGTACCATAAGATCTTGGAATCCATCCTCCTATTCAAAGATTTTTCTTGGGGGAATTTTATCTTAACAATTTAGTGCCCTTCTCAGTACACCCTCCTTGCTTCAAATCCCCATCACACATTTCAATCTCTTTGGTCAATGAATTTCATGTCACCCCATCGAGAATGCTCAAGTGATGACTCACCAATTCATGATTTATACATCACTCTTCACGAGTTAATTATGCTATAGAAATAGAGGCCCCATATAGGGAAAATTCACTTGGATACATGCTTTCAATTTCCCAAATTATTGGCTCTGTAGTCTCTCCCCTATTTGAAAACATGTCTCATGATGAAAGAGAACATGAAGCTTCAAATTTCTAGTCTAAAATTAAATGGTTTGGTAGAAACATGGTGGGATACTTAGCTCGATAATATATCCTCAGTTCTCAAGCTCGGAGAACTAGTAGAGACCAGATACACACGTATCACATCTTGGGATGACTTCTTCCAGGCTTTTATCCCCCTAGAAATCTCTAGAATCTTCTTTCCAAACGATTACAACTCTGATAATTACCAAATTAATAAATCCAAGCATACGTTCATGTTTTCTATAAATTGCACATTGAATTCCATATCTCTGATCCATTATAGGTGTTAATTATCAAATTTGTTTTTGGTTTGTTAATGGTTTTTTGTCGAGAAATTGAGTTGTTTGATAGCACTACCTTGTGAAAAAGGCCTTTATTCAAGCATTAGATGTGGAACATAAAGTGGTTCCACAAACCTAATCTCCTCAAACTAGAAATGGTCCTTCTCCTATCGGTCCTTCTATTTTAGTCCCTACCTCTACCACCACACCTCCAATTACCCCCTAGTATACATTTCATGATACCAAATGACATCATTTTGCAAATTATCGAACACTTAAAAATATGTTCCTCAACAAGACTCTCCTTATATAAGTTGAGCAACCAAATTTCCCTACCTCTCTTGTAATTTTTTCTCTCAGAAATCCTACTGAAGTAGACTCCTCTCTCATCCTCATGATTTCCAATGAAGCTAGTACCTCTAACGCACCTTTTCTTACCCATAATTCTCAGATAAAATATGAGTTGGTGACTCTTATCCTCCACAATCAGAGTCAAGTGAATCTCCTAGCATAGGACATTCTTCACTACCGTAGCCTTCCCACCAATCCATATCCAAACCATATTATATAGGCTAGGTCCAAAAGGAAGTCCCTTGTCTTACTGTCTCCCAATTTTGTGCCATCACCTTTGCTATTGGTACTTTCTAAGATATTATGGTGTGTGATTTGTCTTCTCTTGATTGTGCATGTTTGTTACCAGGAATTCCATACCAACAAGCCCATCACATTGTTTATCATGGTAAAGATCATAAATATCACTTACAACATGAGGATCGTACCTATGTGCTCACGTCCTCGGCTCTTAAATATACTCAACCTCTTATTGGAAAATCTACCATTAAGAAAGTCAATGTAAATCAATTCATTTCTTTATTTTTGGTTGACCCCATCAAGACAGACAACAACACCAACCCAGTACCTTCTACTATGGCTCCACTACAACTAGAGTTTGCAAGTGTCTTCCTCTAACCCATGGGGTTGTATCCCCCATGCTTTATTGAACAAAAATAGATCTTATTCTAGTGGATTACTTATCGAATTCCCCATTCTTTTTCCTTGCTAGAAAATAGGTTATTGGACCTGATTTGTCAAAGAAATGTATTATTGCCAAAGGTCAAACTAGACAAAAAGCTTTGTGGGATGCAAAGCGATATGAAACCTCTAGTAGTGGTAATAATGGGGTTCAAGGAAAGTCATCAATGATATCAATGGGTGAAAGCTCAAGTTCAATTTCTAGTAGCAATAGTTCCATACAACTTGGGGCAAAGCCATTGTCAAGAAATTTTGAGCAGAGTGTGGACACTGTATTCAACAACAAGCAAATGGTTGAAGAATGGTAGTCACCAAGGGCCCTATTGTGGAAGATTTTAAGGGTCTTGTGGGAGATTTTGCTGTAGACTAGCAAGGTTTTTTTTGTTGTCAAATTCATGCTAATTTCTATACACGAATAACTTGAAGAGCTCTTTGCTCACCACTTCTAATGGGAAAGCCTACAAAGAGTTTCTCTTTCATGGGAGAAACTCAAGACGAGAAAAATGACACTAGTCAAGAGTGCCAAGGTTATTCAAATTTTAAAGGAAAGTAAATTGGAGGAAGAGATGCAAATTATCAGTATTAAGAAGAGGGTGATACTATCAAGTTCAAGTATTGATTCTTTTAATTTTCTCACCGTGCAAAGGATTATTCTCATGACCATGCTCCCACTAAGCACATCATCACTCATGGAAGTTTTCCATAGTTTGAAATAGATCAACAACAGTGTTCTTCAAATGTTTTTATTAATACTCACTATCCATGGGCAAAGCAGGATGCCATTTTTAGCGAATTTGCAGCATTGATAAACAATACAAATTCTCCAAGGAACAAATCCATTATTTTGATTTCCACATGGGAATATCTCTTGGTTCTTCCGTGTATTTCTATTCCTTACCTTGCTGCATTATAGGGATGTAACCAATTTTAAATATGATGCAATTGCAGAATGGATTGAGAATAGATCTTTTCCATATATATGCACTTCTCTTTCCAAACTGTACTTTCGTGAAGTGCCTGGAACATGCTTTCCAACGCAGACAAGCAATCTTTGAAGAGTCGTTGCTCATGTCTAGAGTTAACGTTGATATATTGAAGCGTGATGATCAGATGAAAGACATGAACACTCCAATAAACATTCAAGCAACACATTTTCTCATTAATATGGCAGTGGGTACACCAGGATTACCCTTTTTTGCCGTACACCAGCGCTTTCTTTAACGTTGACAAAGTGCAAATTCTGTACATATTACATCCTCAACTTATACATTGATAATGGTGACACGTCCAACATCAACGGGACCCATTCATTTGACACCTTTAATATTTGACATCTCCGGTTGCAGCTGATACAATGAAGGACATGGCCTCTAAGATTATGGAGCCCCTAGCAAACAGACAAAGCCATGGTCCAGCGGTTGATATATGAAACGTAGGGTCTACTATAGTTGGAGCTCAATTTCCCCTCATTTTTGGACGAAGAAGGGACACTTCTCACTCTAGACAGAGAGGAATTGGGCAACCAAGTAAGACAACTAATTAGAAATATATAATTTATTGAGAAACTCTGAAAAACTTACTGTTTCCTTAACAACATCTATCTTTAAAACTATTCAAACTTACTCTATCCTTAGCAACATCTATCTTTAAAACTATTCAAGGAAACATCTCAATCGGTTTGCATTGTCTAATAAGCATTTTATTCTTATGTAATATATTTTGTAATTAAAATCAATCATGAGAATTTTGACATTACTTATAAAATGTTATCTCTGGCCAATAATAAAATGGCGGTACTGTTTTCCAAGAATTATGTGGTATTCTCTTTTTTTTTTAATCTTTATAGACTTATATGTAGATCATAGTATTTGCAATTACTCTATTTTTTCATGTTTTTTCTAAAAAAATATGTCACTTTCTTTTCAAATTTATATTATAAATATACTTTATCTTAAAAATAGCCAAAATTTTATAGGCATCATATAAAATTCTTAGAAATTTGAATATTTTCATAAAAATATAACTAAACATTTTATAGTTATTATATTAGGGATTAGTAAGATTTGCCAAGGTTTCTAAACTTATGAATGAATTTCCATCTTTAATATTTCCCTTGCCACTTACAACAATAGTAACAAACACCATTTTTCTTCATAATTGTATTTTTTTTATAAGTGGTGGTCCAAATGGTTTTAGAGGTGGATTTCCTACTTTATTTTTTCCCCACTAGTTTCCTTTCACTACAAATGTGAAATTACAAATTTGAGGCAAGTACTTAAGATTGTTTCAGTTTTCTTCCTCCTACATGAAAATACTTGCAAACTCATCAAAATTAGGTTCCTTCTCCCTAGTTATAAGACATTTGATGAGCATTTTGTATTCATCCAACATACTATTTAAAGTAATAGTGATTATATCAATGTTAGATAATATTTCACTTATGTCGGAAAATTTTTCTTTAATTTCTTCGATCCTTGAAATGAACTTGTTGATACTTTCATTCTCCTCCATATTAACTGAAAGAATCCTACTCATGAGAAATATAACTTGATTTTTATTCTTTGTCTAATATAGATCTTTGAGTTTCATCCATGTCTCATTAGATGTTTTGTATTCTCTAATATGGAGTATGATGTTGTCCTTTATAGACATTCTTAGGAGTGTTTTTCCTTCATATCTTATCACTCCTAATCTTGAACAAATGTTGTTGAATGTACTAAAGATTTTGGCTTAACTTCTTCACCACATGCAATTGTTGAGACATTTTAACCTTCCATTAATATTTACATCTTAAATTTTGAGTTTCAAAGTTTCCATAATCTAATTTGTTTAATTCATTTAGATAAGAATCCAACAAAAAATTAGAAAATTGAATTACACATTAGTAAAAAAAATCTTTCAACTTTAAATTGAAAATTACTTTATCTTATTCTATAAAAATTAGCTTTCTGAATACCAAGCTTCAACAATACTATTTGCAACAATCAATTCACAAGTCCCATAGTGTAGCACTTCTTGCACTATTCTACAATTGGTTCATGTGGCTTGAAATTAACGTCTTATAGCTCAAAAGTTAACATATCTCCCAATAAACGCGAATAGTTCCACAACTCTCATAACATATGGCATGTAACGTAAAAAACACACTTACAACTTATACCAACATTTATCATAGAGATACAACTTCAACACTTCCATTTTGTTAATTCTTTAGGCAGTAATGAACTACAATGGACCCATGAATTCACACTTTTTCCATAATCTTCAACACAAAACGAGACCACATAACATTTAACTCCACATGAGTACAACTTTACAAATCCATTATTTCATTGCATAATTTCCTCAATGGTTTATAGCACCATTTATAATTGTTCATGGCTTAACTTAACTCATACATCACAGAATAATAAGACAACAATTAATAGTGATCTAGTGTTCCAATTTATGACATCTCCAACTTATACAAAAATAATAACACAACAATTAATAGTGATCTACCAAAGTGTAAATTGTGCAAACCAACTCATAGAATCAATTGAAAATTGACAATTCAAGTTAATCCCACACAACTCCAATTCCTTCCCCAGCAACTTACACAACATGAATTATTTCCTTACAAGAAAATTTAGACGTGAAGAGGCATTAGATCGGATGGTACGACAAAATTAATATAATTCCTTCAAACATTCCACCTCTCCAAAACAACTCTTTTTAATACTTTGAATGGCTCAATGGCATATGCATAAGTTCCACAAAATTACATAAGTTCCAAAGTCTCTTTCACGTCTTGCTCTGATACGAAATCAGGGAAGATGCTAGAGACCATTAATCTCGTACGAAAAGACACACAAGTGAATTGAATTCATTCCTTGAAACCAATTACAATATATAGCAAAACCCAAACCTAACTAATTCCCCCCTCCTCAACAACAAAAAAAGAAAACGAGGATAGATAAGATACTCATTCAAAATCCGATTAATTTTAGCTTCAAATAGTTTCTTTTAATTGTTCTGTTTTTTTGTTATCATTAACTATGAACCCAATATATTAGAAAAACACAACTTAATATAGTAAATTTTGAGATAAAAATTATTTATTTATATATAAAAGTATTTAATTTAATGTATTTATAAATAATTATTAAAAAATCATACATATTATTAAAATAATTAATAATCATAAAATTTATATTATTCATTATATTTAAATTTAATAATGATGATAACAAAATTAACCACCATTACATAAACAACTTAAATCGACTCCATTAAAAATTTTACTTTTTATTATGACACCCAAATTACAAAAAGCTTTCACAAATACTTGTATTTCCAACATCCAATGTTTTCAACATGTGGTAACTCAATAAATAATGCAGTGCAAAAACTATTTGATTATAATATTAGAAATTGCACTATATGTTGCAAAAGAGACGTCATAAGTCATAAATTCGAGAAGAATCATGACATATAAAACAACATGAAAGATTTACCTATACCACATATAATTTAGTATTGTAAAGATAAAACTTAGTAAACAAAATTTCATTCGAAGCTACAATATAAAGAGAATTCAATTACACATTATGCCAAATTTATAGATTCTATAATTTTTCGAAGATAGCTTGCCCCTCAATCTTCAAAGTTGTTATTTCAAGTTTCAATAGACACATATTTCATAGATTTTAAAGAAATACAAGTAGTAGATGAGATCAAATAAGATACATACAATAATATTAATTCATGAACAACATGATGGCTATCTTTCCAAATCTAAATTTTCATCACAAACTTACAAATTTCAAACCCCATCACCATTAGATGAGGAAAATGAGCTAGACATAAGGATCCAAGTCCCAATTATTCATAAATTTTTGTGTAAAATCTAAAACTTTGATTGTAAACTAGTGTGATGAATTTGATAGTGTTCAATATATCCAATGTTTCCTCTAAGAAAATCAGTAGTATCACCGTTGTTACCATTTCGATGATGAAAATACAAGAAGAAACATTTTGAATAGCATTGACACTAACAACAAACTATTTTAGTATTTTGCATTACCCCCTCAACAGTACAGTGTTTACATTTCTTGGTGGCCAAAATTCTAATCTCTATTATATCTTCTTGTATATATGATCATTTTATATTGACATCTGAAACAGACTATTCTTGTTGCTCTGAAAAAATGCAAGTTTTACAGTCCCCGACTACCAATACTTCTTACCTTTTTGCTTTTTAGGGTGGCCTTTTCCTAGCACCTTATTTTGTGACATAACTCTTTGACGTATCATTTTTTATTTCTTAAAAATTATTTGATGAATTATATGCACAGAAGACTTCGTGGATAATAGACAGCCTATACCTCAAAACATCCCACATTTTGGGAGAATGTCCAGGCTGAAATTGAGTGCATAGGAAAGAAACCTAAACCATATCTTCTAGCTGAAATCTATCAAAATTTCCCTTGAGATATTAGACCTATGATTATCTTATTTCTAAAAAATTAGTTGACAAAGTATATGCACAAAAGACCTAGTGGATAATACACATCCTGTACCTCAAAACATCACACGTTTTAGGACGATGTCCAGGTTGAAATTGAGTGCATAGCAAAGAAAATTGAAGCATTTCTTCTAGATTAAATCTATCAAAATTTCCCTTGATATCTTTATCAACAATGAGGTGCAACTTATTTTGATTAAGCTTTTTTACTTGCCAAAAAATGAGACAAGAAAACAAGTCAAGAGGTGAGCTTTCCCACTTACAAAAGAGTTATCTCATTGAACATCAACTTTGCCATTGAATGTAACCATATAAGCTTCATCCAACTTAGCATATGCTCACCCAAGAGAGCATTATAGCCTTCTTCTTTATAGCACGACCAAAATCTTAATCCCTTTGATCTGTACTGAGTTCCAATAGTAATATCCCAAACCCAATTACAACATTTTTCTCTGATGACTATCCCGTTGAAAGGTATTGGGGAAATTTGACATTATGCACATTATATACATTTCCTCAACCTATCACATGGGACTAATAAAAATTGATATGTATTATATTATAGGAGTTGAAAACCAAACATTTTTTGATACACGAGCCCTTACAAGAAAATTAAGACTAATCAAATTCGATACCAGCATCATACATGTCTACCAAGAGAGGATGCACAAATCAATGCAAGTTATTGTAGATGTAAATGTTTTAGCCATAAAAAGATGCTAAGGATGAGTATGTTTAACATTGAAAATATTCTTTGCACTGTGAAGAACAAAATGTTGATCCAGGATATAATACAAATATCACAAAAATATCCACTACAATATGCTAATAATCTGTAATTTAGCAGATGCATAATAAAATATGAAAAAATAACAATTGCACTTCTTGCTTAGAAGATGAATTAAAGTGACAATTTTTGATTATAAGAGAAGTTAAATTGATTGTCCATAGTATTTACAACTAATGGTTGCCAACGGTTCAATTTGCACAAGGCACCGTGAAATCATATCCCAATTGTGATAGCATCTCTGAAGGCAAGTGAAGCCCATCAATTGCATAATCTATAAACCCTAGTCAAAAATCACTTTGTAAGAAGTTCTTTTAGGCTTTGTATAACATTCTCTTATACCAACATATCACATGGATTATGAGTTCAGAATGAAAACCCAACAAAACTTAGAGTTAACAAAGGAAAAAGATAACATCATTTGAGTTCGTTTCCTAGTTAAAATTTGCATCATAACCTTAAAAATTTCAGATGTCATCATCATTAGGTGAGGAAAATGAGTGAGACATCAACTCCCAATTATCTATAAATTTTGATGTAAAATCTGCAACTTTGATGGGAAACTAGTGTGCTACAGTTGATCATGTTTAGTATATTCAGTGTTTTCTCTGATAAATTCACGTCTACTAATAGTTAAACAATAAAAATAAAGGAATAAACATTTTGAATTGCATTGAAACTAGAAATAGATTAATTTAGTATTTTTCATTTTCCCTTAACAATACAGGGTTTACATTTCCTGGTGGCCAAAAATCTAATCTCATTGTAACTTATTATATATATAATTGATTTATATGGACAAATCCAATAGACCATTCCTATTGCTCTAAAAGAATAGAGGTTTTATAATCAATCGTTGCAAAAAAATGCTTCCCTTTTTATCTTTTAGGGTGGAATTTTCCTGGCACCGCTGATGCTTGTATGATATAACTCTCTGACCTATGATTTTCTTATTTCTGAAAAATGATTTGATGAAGTATATGCACGGAAGACTCTTTGGGTAATACAATTCCTATACCTCAAAGAATCACACATTTTGGGATGATTTCCACAATGAAATTGTCGGCATAACACAAAAACCTGAACCATTTATTCTCTCTGAAATCTATCAAAATTTCCCTTAAGATATTTATTAGAAATAAGGTGTAACTTCTCTTGATGAAGCTTGTTTACTATGAGACAATTATGGAAGAAAACAATTCAAGAGGTGAGCTTTCCCACTTACAAAGAAAGCTATCTCATTGAACTTCATGGTTTCCACTAAATGTAACCATTCAAGCTTCCTCCAATTGAGCATATACTCACTCAATCAAGCATTAAAACTTTATCGTTTATAGTCTGACCAAAATCTAAATCCCTTTTATATGTACTGAGTTCCAACAGTAATATCCCAAAGCCAAATACAACAATTTTGTCTGAAGGCTGTCATGTTGAAAGGTATTGGGGAAATGTGACATTATGTACATTATATGCATTACTTCAACCTATCAAAGGGGACTAAGAAAAATTGATATGTATTGTATTATAGGAGATGAAAACCAAATAATTTCTGATACATGAGCCCTTACTAGATAAATAAGACTAATCAAATTTGATAGAAACATTATACATGTCTTCCGAGAGACGATGCATGAATCAATGCAATTTTTTGTAAATGTAAATGTTATAGCTATATAAAGAAGTTAAAGACGAGTACGTTTAGAATTGACAAGATTTTCTATATTATGAAGACCAAAATTCTGATACAGTATATAATATAAATGTCACAAAAATATCCACATCAATATGCTAATAATATGTAACATAGGAAGCTACATAATTAAATCTAAAAAATAACAAGTGCATTTCTTCTCACATAGAAGATGAATTAAATTGAATTTGTTTGAATAGAAGAGGAATTAAATTTATTATCCTTAGTGTTTACAATTAATGGTTTCCATGGTTCAATTTTCTTGAGGCACTGTAAAATCATATCCTAATTCTGTTAGCATCTATGAAGGCAAGGGGAGCCCTTAATTGCACGATCTATAAAACCTAGTCAAATAGGTCTTTGTAAGAAGTTATTTCCATATTTTAAGATATAACATTCTCTAATACCAACATAGCACATGGCTTATCACTTTAAAATGATCACCCAATGGAACTCAGAGATAACAAAGGAAAAATATAACATCATTTGAGCTTGTTTCGTAGTTAAAGGCCTAACTAGGTGTTACACAACAATTTGTCACCGTTTGTTACCGTCCCTGTTACCCCTCTCCCGCATACTGGAGGACTCATTCCGGGACCTGTGAGAAGTGACATGACTTGAAACCACTTGCATCATATTCCTCTAAGTATGAGATCCATGTGCCCTGAAGACATCTCCTGTAGAATACCCATGAAAACAGCTCTTTTTGCATTAGCGCGGGTCCACAGTGTATTGTTGACGCCAATGGGGGAAATCCTATAAATAAGGTGGGCCATTGGCGCTCTGTCTCAGAGTCGCACTCGCACCAACTGAATTGAGTAAAGTTTTTAACCAACAAGCTTCCGAAGGTTCTCCTTAACCCATTCACCAACTGAATCTATGTTGAGCTAGGATGGTTTGGCTTCGAATCTCCAAAGAAGAGAAGTGGTTTGCCACCTTTCATGGAAGTTTCCAAGTGATAAAGCCAATCCCATGAATAATGTGGTTGATCCTATCTCTTTCCTCTCTATCTATAAAAGCTTGTCTCTATGCCTTGAGCAAGCTAGTTCCAGTTCCAGCATAATGATAGAGAATACAAGGAGTTCAAGAGTTTGAAGCTACAAGAGCCTTCTTTGCACCCATAAGGCCAAATCTAAGTGCGGAGATTCTTGCACCAAGGAGAGAGAGGCTTGTTTCCCATCCCAACAAGCTTTGCAAGACTTTCTTATACAAGCCATAACTGTTGTTTGCAGAGAGAAATCCAACATACTATTTGTTTATGTTTTTTCCCACAGATTTTGTTATTAATGGTTTTCCTGTTCATTTCCCGAGCTAATTGGAATTAGGGAGGATGTATTCCTATGGTAATTATTGCACAAGTTAAGTTAAAAACATGGAAGGTAGAATTATAATTTGACCTAAAGGAGAATAGCTTCTCTTAAAAAAGAAGCACCCTTAATTTCTTGAATCAAAAGAAACACTGGGTTAAGGAAATTCTCGACTCAAAAGAAAAAAATTTGGTATCTGCAGGTTCAAGGAGAATTTGTCTTAAAATTACCATTTAAAAAAAATATTGAAGGATGGATTGTTATTGGGGCCTATGTTTCATATGCAAAGATGTCCTACTCATTAATTGAGACTATCTTATCACCTTAAAGTATTACATCATTCCACTCTTTCAGCTTAGGATAAACCAAGGAAATTGAGTCTAAAAGTAAAATGGCCCAGTGTGGCCACATATACGTATAACCTCAAATCATTATCTGAATATTTAGTACTTTTACTGCTTCAAAAATCTATAGCAACATTCAAGTTTAGTTTTTTCTTCAAATATGATAGCAAGGAGCTACTCAAAATTAAGAAACAAAAACAAAATCCATTGATATGCAAAGGAAAATGGAGAGTAGTGGGAAAGAGGGGGGTTGCAGAAAGAGGTGTCCCTTAAATGTTCTTCATACAGGATGAGTAAAAGACTCAGCCAACGGATTAGACAATTAAGGAGTATAATGATAGAAAGGATATGTAGGAAGAACATGACAATTATCACAGAAACAAGCCATTTTAAAAAACCATCAGAGAGGACAAGGTTAGCAATGATTGGGAGAATCTACAACCTGCCTCATCTCTATTGAGTATTTAAGAAACGATGGGAAGAAAGTAGTAATTGAACACAAGATGAAGATCTTGGAACACATGGAAGGAAAGCCTTATCTTTTCTGACATTTATAATGCAATGAAAACATAAAACATAGAATATGAAGACAAGAATCAATGCAAAGCTTAAATTACATAATAAAATTGACTAGGACAAGAAGAATGTAGAGGAAAAAGATTTTGGATAAAGGAAATTTCTCATCCTGTTATATGATGTAAACAAAAGATAAATAAAATATCAAGCGGATGTCAAACAAACAAGGTTTATTATTCTTCCATACTTTTGACTGGAAACACTAAGCATATGTCATCATACTTTATAGTCTGAATTATGCAATGAAAAGTTCTGAGATGCTACACTCCTAGCCATGTAGGAAAACAACATGCCAGTGAACAAGATATGCTATAATTTTTCAATTTCAATATTTCAAAATTATCATTCCTTACAATGTTGTCTACTATTTAAAAATTCCAATCATCATATATCTCTAAAAAATCTCACATGCTCCTTCTATATTTCCCTACCATATTACCATCCATTAGTCTCCATTCCTTTCCAATGAAGTAAAGACTAGATTCCTTCATATATCTTGATGTATTTATAATTTTTTTAATGTTATTCTATAAATTGTGGCATATTATTTGTTTGAAGATAAAGCTCCCTGCATAACTGAGCAAGCACAGGCAGTGATTGGAATTCTAGGTGACTGGTACTTGACACATGAGGGAACATACATAAGAGTTTATGGAACCCAAAATCCTCCTCACCTATTACCTATGTATGTCACTGAAAAAATAATCATGCAAGAGATAATGTATTTGTCCTATGGGCATGGATTGGCCCCAAATATGATAAGATCCAAAAATGGCCCCTAGCCTTTTATCTTGATAAAGAGAAACTTATGTGAAGTTGCAAAAAAGGTAAGGTAGGATTGTCTATAATGGGTGCCTAATAATGCCTTTTAAATTATTGACATCTACCTTGAATTTGGAAAGGAGTGGTCAGATAATTATTGTCTATAATGTAATGAGACCAAATTTCATAACCTCTTACACATAATGTGCTCCATATTTATAGCACAAGGCTCGAATGCATTATATATAGTCCTATTAACATAATATTGTTTCTTCACATTGCAAACACATAACCTATAGCAATAAAAATTTGTTTGTTTCCATAACAAAAGCTAGACATTTTATAAGCCACATACATAATATTTTCACTTCATGTAAGATATGGACCCATTCACAAATCATTTTATCATGCAACATGAAGATGCCTACATTCATAAAAAATTCCCATTTCACACAAAAAGAATGCACAACCATGATTTGGGATCAATCATAATTAAGTCCGCGTCATTAAAACCCTCACAAATGCACAAGATTCAACTCACACTAAAACCCTCATAATGTGCAACATTCAACTGTCACAATAAAACCCTCATAAGCCATTGTATGTCATCTAGACCAGGGGCGGGGGAATTTTCATAACCTCTTAGACAAATTTCTTTCCATGTTTATAACTCATAACTTAAATGAATAATATCCAAAAAATATTGTTTCTTCACATTACCAACATATATCCCATCGGATTGACAAAATCTGTTCATTTCAGCAACCGAAACACACTTGAGTGGCATTCAACATATGTTCGAAAAATATATGCTCGCATTCACAAATCATCCTTTAATGACACACGAAAATGCTGATATGATTTGAATTCATAAAGCAATCCCATTTCACATCTTTAAATTGGTGGATCTTCCTCCATTAAACAACAAGTTTATGAATGATTTTGTGGCGTTGCATATAGATTAGATGATAAGTATCAGGGCTCCAAGAAAATGAGTGATTTTTATTATGATATGGTATTTTTTTACTATTTTCTTGATGCAGGAGAAAGTGGAAATGGATCATAGGGACATGATGGGATGTCCATCTTTTTTGGAGAGAGGAGGATTGAAACCTCAACCAAAGAAGGCATTTAAATGCCCAAGATGTGAATCTGCAAATACTAAATTTTGTTACTACAACAACTACAATTTGTCACAACCTCGCTATTTCTGCAAGACATGCAAACACTATTGGAGTAAAGGAGGCACTTTGAGGGATGTTCCTGTTGGTGGATGTTGCAAAAAAACAAGAGAATCATGGAATCATTGTACAGTCCAATATGGAAAAATCTCCATCAATTGTTTCATCAAATTGATCCACAAAGCTTTACAAATTACATTCCAATCTTGCACATGAGAACCATGCAATAGAATTTGTTTTACATCATTGGAAGACTCTATATTATATATTAAACCTGTACGATTTACATAGAAATAATTTTCAGAGTATGTAGAAAAGGGAGAAACCCTAAGCATTTAGGATCGCCAAGCCGTAGTATTTCTTTATTCTATTGACAGAAACAAACCCTTAAACAAAAAACCCTAAGGTTAGTGTTTCGTCGCTAACATAAATAAACTTTACTCCCTAAGTAAGGGTTCTCACTTTGAACAAACCAGAGAGGTTGTTAACTAGAATAGTTGGAATAAGATTTGAACTAAAATCCACTAGAATGAAAACTGAAGGTAAGAAGAAGAAGAAACATAGGAAGGAAACTTTACCTATAAATGGCACGGCAAGAACTACATCCTTATATCAAGGAGCTAAATCCATTTTTGAGAAAACACCAAGTGAGCACAATTAGTTGTCTACCCTCACTCGTTGGAGCAAAAGGCGATCAAATTCTTCGAAAATCTAACTTGAGCAGGGAACATCCATATCCAAGCAAGCTTAATGGATTCATTTGAGCAAGGATATCCATACTCAAACACACTGAACAATTTTTGTTACAGATTCCCTCACATCTCGTTAGAAAATGCAGGGAAGAAAAAGATTTAGACCATGTACAATTTGAATATGAGACCAGGCTTCATCATAACATGACTATGCGAAAATGGAGAAATCCTAATAGCATAACCCTAACCCTAACCACCAAGGGAATCATCCCCACCTCGATCGCGAATTATTATGATTAATTATTATCGCGGTGTTGATGGTGAACAACTCTCAAAGAAACCATACAAATGTAGCGATATCTGACGACAGATAATTATTTAATTGTCTAACATGTGATCTAATGGTGAAGAGGAGTACATGGTGGCAATTGTGGGTGTTTTTCTCAAAGGTGAATTCCTTACGAGGTAATTATGTTTATTTTCCATTAACAAATATAATTATTTTAAAACATGTGATCTAATGGTGAAGAGGAGATAGAATTATTTTAAAACATGTGATCTAATGGTGAAGAGGAGTACACGGTGGCAATTGTGGGAGTTTTTCTCAAAGGTGAATTCCTTACGAGGTAATTATGTTTATTTTCCATTAACAAATAGAATTATTTTAAATTATCAAAATGAATTTTACTAATAATCATTATGTTACTTTATTATAAATTATATTTTCTTAATTCGCCAACCTCCTAGTGGATAAAGGTTGGTTGAATTTTTAATTATAAGTGCAAAGATTTAATGTGTTGGGAATATACTTTCTTCTGAAAGCTTATCTATGACTAAGGTTTGTGTTAAGTGGTGGATCCCTCAGCTGTTGGTAACGCGGTGAGTAAGGAAATTGACAGATTTAGTTGCATATGAAAGGTGGGCGCTCGGTTTTCTTCCGCGAACTCAACCCAGGAGTTATTCGATGAATTGGGCAACTTGGTAGGCATTGGGTATGCCACCATCAACAGTACTGTCCCAAGAAGAACCGTTACAGAGTGCAGGTAAACAATTCAATTGGAAACAAAAGTAAATATGATGCAGGAAGTGTTCCAGCAGACTCAAAAGTTGGGTTTTCCATTATAGCAGCTACAGTACCATAATCATAACCTATACCAACTGAAATGCATAATGCCCAAGAGCAGCCAATATCCTCAGGAGACCCTCGCACTTCAAAAATCGAAGAAGGAACTTTTGTGGCTGTTCGATGAGGTAGGTTTCTTGATTTTATATGTTTCTTAGAAAATATTTTCTCGTTATAATCAAAACAATTTCACACCTAGTACTACTAATAAACATGATAGAGTAAAGTGGAACTCAGATTGAGTTGAAAGCACACTACCAAATCACAAGAATAAAATTGCTACAAGATTGTAGTAACAAATTTTCCACCAAATGAGTTGCTTTTATGCAGTTGCCTCTGAGATTTTAATATCAGAATGGTAAAACGCTACGTCCGCCATATTGTAATATTACCCTCAATGATATTTCTTCTTGGAAGGAAATTCCACAATGTGGGTGGGAGAAATTTTTGTGGCGGTGGCCAACAAACTGGATTTTTTTGGGTCAGTTTCTTACACACAGCCTGTTCCATTTTTTGACCTCAATATTAAAACCTAGAATGATAACATTGTTGAAACTCACCCTGGGGACAATATGAACTTTGACAAAAATGTGCTTCTCACAGGTTGGAACTACACACATTTCCACATATTGAGATATGACTCGTAAAACGGATGTTGGATAAAAGCTGCATAGATGTTATCGCCGACAAGTATTCTATTATGTTGTACATGGTGTGTTGAATATGATGAGCATGGTGAGAAGTGGATATGAATATATATTCGCTCATATAGACAAGTTGAGGGTTTCAACCTGTGTAAATCGCAAGTGGAAGAGAGGTCAGGGGAAGGAAGATTGATGGTGAAAGTTTGGGATGATGTCCTGTTATGCGATGGAGAAGTGGAATGCAAACTTATTAATCACACGTCACTTGAGAAACCCATTACATCCACGGGTTCCATCCAAGTGACTCAATTAATTTTGAATATAGTCCTCGGTTGGACTGTGAGAACTTATAATAAAGGATGAAATGTTTTTAAACATTCTATATAATTAATCATGGATTTAGCAATGAAATGTTTTAGAGAACAATCTACAAAGCTTGGAGAATGGAGAATGGATTCTGCATAGCTTCGACAATGGATTTTGGTGCTATAGAGAACATGGTTTTACCGTTTATAGCTATTATTACTTTATGACTCCCCAGATAATGGTTTTCACACCATGTGAAAAATTCAGTAAAATGATAGGTTTGAGGGAAGACGAATTGAGGCACCATAGAGTCCCAAAAACTAAATTTGTGATTAGCATCTTCAATCTTTATGAAGGTCATTTGGGAGTTTAATCAGCCACACTTGCTCTAAGAGGCTGTATTTCTGACATGTCAAAGATGGGAATGTTTACAAGAGATAGGTTTCTCATACCTTTGTCAATGTCTACTACCTCCTTTGACCTTCTTTCTTACCATTATATTTTTTGCAGAATTTGGGCTTATGAGGGGAGGTGTAGGATTATTCGGTTTATGGATGGTTAAGGGTTCCAACTCCAAATACTTCTTGCTTAAAAGAAAATCTAAGTCGCTATCATACAAATTTATTGGTGATGAGACAAGGGAGTTGAGAGGGGTTGGAGATACCATCGGTTCTTTGTCTTTTGTTAATGGAATTTTCCTGGGCTTCGGCGAAGAGAGGCTTGCATAGAAAAGTTTGAGACTTATTATTAGTATTGCATCAAGTCTTTGACAAGCTTTCAGGCTTGGTGCCGATGCCTTGTGAGAGGTCTTGACAGAAATACTCAGGGGATTGATTGAGACTGTTTTCCAATTTTTCTTGCACAACATCATTTTCCGTGAGAGACAAACTGGCTGTAGGAGAAAACTTCTCCTTTTCAAAAGACAAGGGTGGAGTTACCTGAGTATTTTGATGAAACAATTTTCTTTTTAGCTTCTAGCGTCGAGAGCAATTTTTAATAAGGTGGTATGTCCTATGCCATGTAGAGCATCTGAAGGGGATGCCCCAGAAATCCAGTCTTTGATTTATTTTTAAGTCCCACGAGGCAATCTCAATGTGGTTGGGAAAACCTTCCTTGTAGGCCTTTTCAATAAGAATCCACTCTATTCGCTTGTCTTTGTCCCCCAAGCATCTTGGGTCGACATAGATAAATCTTCCAATGGAATTACCTATCCTTAGACCACATCTCTAGGGGCAGATTTGGGAGTTTGACCCTGATCAAGTTGTTAGATGAAGTATTTTTAAAGGGTCATAGCCAATGTACCATCTATGGAGAGCAAGGAAGCTCCTTTTATGAACCCAGGGGCAAATCAGAATGGCTTCTACGTCACTGGCACTTAAGAAGTGAAAGCAATACCACTCCTTCATGAGATTTGAAACAATGGGAAGATATCCAATCAGTGGTTTCCATTGAACCTCAAGCCATTTTCTCATCATGGCATCATCCATGTCTGGAAAATGCCACCTGCCCACTAAAGCAAGTTCCTGTAGACTTTCTATACGCTCAGTCAAGTGGACGCTGTCGAGTTTTAATGCAGCAGGCGGGGGAGTGGTTTTGAAAGGGTTGCGGGCCTTGTTGTAGCAGCTTGCATGTTCATGCATGACCTTTTTTTCCTGTTGAAACACACTTTTTTTTTCCCTCCCATAAAGGATGATCTTTCCGAAACCCTTCCCCATTCTTGTCAGCAATAGGCATTGATGGAAGGACCACCACGTCGTCCAGAGTGGATTGCCATCCTCCAGATAACGTGGCACCTCCCCAATCCTTCTCAGCCTGAATTGCTGCCAGTACCATGGCCTCCGTGGCCGAAGCATCAGACCCACCCTCCATGCACCTCCAAACTCTACCCCCTAGCTAAAAATAAATGGTACTTTATGTCCTATATAGATTTCTGAATCGAGGTCTCATACCCGAAATAAATGAGTAGATGGCAAAAGCCTGTACATACAACCCGGATCGTGAAATGCCAAGAGAGATCACTTTAATACTCTTCTGACAAAAGGTACTGATGGCATGAAAGCTCGGCACGAAAAGTATCGAGCAGTTCAGGGATATAGACTAAAAGATAGATTTCCAAATCAGGATTTTGTGCGAGGAATAAATAACCAGCTGACCGTTCTGAACATAAGACCTAGATGGAGTAATTCCAAAAGAGGTAATTAATGCTCTTCTGACAGAGGTTCTGGTGCCAGGAAGACGTGGGAAGGATGGTCTCAGCTTTCCAGATGGGGGCTCGGAATCATATGAAGCTAGATGTCCAGGAGTATTAACTAAGGCTTACGACACCCATTACGCGATATGATAGGAATGGGATAAACCTGCATTCTTTTTTCCCATATCTACGGGACACGTCACCTTGGGTACCTTTCGTAGATCTCTATGAATTTTGAAAAAACCAAGATTTACGACTTTTTGGATACCGGTTATGGATTTCTAGTCCTGAAAGATGGTTTTCCGGCTCAGAAACCAGGGGGACAGTTTGTAGAGTAAAATTTTAGTAGAGAGCCCATGAGTTCAGGTGAGAGACCAACCTCTTACTAGAATTTTACCAATACTCGCAGATATACTTTCTATTCCTTACAAATTGTTAACTGGATGATTGATCATGGAAAAAAAAGCAGCAATAATATATTTCAAAAATACACCACCAGGCTCCTATCTTAATTCGATAATCTAAGCAAGGTTTGTAAATCACTATGAACTTCTTCAAATTGTGTATGATTACCGAAAACATTTCTGAAATAAGGTCACACCTTGAGAGTAACTTAAAACATGTTGTATAAACCAGATCCTGAGCAAAAGAGCTTACAAATGCCAAATTATAACTCAGACACACTTCCAAATTCTATATTTTTAAAGCATCACATCAGAACAGGCTTTCAGGCTATAAAAAAGCTCACTGTGAAAGTGCAAAATCTTGTAATTCAGCATAAAAAAGTGTCTAACTTCCTTTAGCTTAAACCGATATATATAACAAGTTGAATGAAAAAACATGCCAAGGGGAGAGCGGCTTTTATCCTCGAGCAAAACCGAACCACTCGACATGAGCCAAAGCTAGGTGAAAAAACCACCGAAAGAAAGAGCGGAAGAGAGAAATAATGATGTCCCGCCCGCTTGTGATAGAAAGAAAACTTAACCCTGCGCCCGGGCACTCAGGGGAGAAAGGAATATGCTGTCCAAAACTTTACTCCCCTGCCACAGAACAATATTTATAATGGCACAAGTCCAGCGGGAGGACGAAGAGAATGTGTGAACCTAAAGATGAGCATGAGTGGCTCTAGACTCTGCTACTGATAGATGGCGATGGAGTGAGGCACGTCGTGGTAGCGAGCATGCATGGACGCTCAGATAAGGACAACTTTCAACCAAGTAAAAAGACGTGGCGATGAAGAAGGCAGCTGTCACGCCCCCAAGCCTATGGTGGTCTTTCAACCGTGCCGGCGAGGTGTGATACCACCGAACACTTTCTTTTTGACAATAATCGTGCACATGGACTACGCCTAATTCACTTGTCCTTACTTAGTTTGTGTTTCGCAACCAAGCAAAATGCATTTATCCTTTATACTTAATGAAGCCCATACTCATTCATTATCCATATGCAATTAACTAAGAACATCAACAATTGCGAACAAGTATAAAGGGAGGGGCAACTCCCGAACAGTCTGCCCAATGATAATATATTATAACAGGTCTTCAATAATACATCATCAAGTATACTTGGCAAAACTCCAAGTCTATACTTAGAATAATTTACAACCAAGGCATAGACAGCCTTTACAATACATGTGCCAACCTCATACGGTAGGAGGGTACTCACCCGAGACACCAAGAACTCCACCTCTAAGTTCTGCACACAACCACCTCACAACCGCACTCTTGTCAACCTACGACTGCTTCTGGTAAATCTGCGCACTTCCTTCTTGAGCGCATGAGTTATGCACACTTTATCTGCACCCTTTTACCCCTACTCAATGCGTAGAAGAGATCGGCGAGTTCGTTGGATGAACAATGTCAAAATGAGCTCAAGTCCTTTGTATTTATACACATATCTGCGTGTATTTGGAAGGGGGTGTCCAGCCTTAAGGCTGACCCCATAAACCAACATACACACCCACATGTGCTTCTCCACACGTCGGCCTAGCTCCATCTAGCCATCGCATATAAACAAGGATCCAACACTTCGTTTATTTCAAGTGTTTTCTTATTGTCGCACTTATTGTCACATATGTTCGTCGCACTTCGTTGCACAAGTTTGGAGGATCGTCGCATAAGGAGTGCCCACCCGTCGCATGTCCGCCCGCTCGTCGCACCCATGTGCGCCCGCCGTGCCGCGCGCCCGTCGCTCGCCTACCCGAGTTGCGAAGACCTTACATCCTCCTCCACCTGAAATCGTTGTCGTCCTCGACAACATACCATCTCGGTAGTTCTCCACCAAGATCATCATCAACCATGATGTCAACTCCTCCACATAAGGCAACCATCCCTGAAACATATGTAGAATCCCATCTCCACCATGCTCCACCTTAGTAACCAACTATCACCAAGACAACCATACCAAGGTATACACCTCTACGATATGTACTCCATCAGATGTCATCTCGATCCATGATCATTGACTCCTTTGTCACAATCTCCTCATGCTGCTTTCCATCACGGAAGGTTGATCCCTCCAACTCAAGCTACATGTCCACCGCAACAATGTGTGAACTCCATCATATCATCATCACCATGTGCAAAACTGCCCATGTTATGTCTACAAGTGTTAACACACCTCAATCATGTGTCAACATCTCATCTCAATATATCGGAAGTCATCTCAATCCATGATGATCAATCATCATGTGTCGCTCTCATGTGAACTGCTGCCATGATACTCCAACACAATGCCAACATATCTTTGTACACTACTAGTCCCCATGTTTGAACTAGTCGGGTGATCAGTCCAACTGTTACGCTCAAACTATGAGAATGCACATCCTCATGTCACCATTCGTCCGTTCTCAAAACATACTACCACATCCTGAACTCAATCGAGAATCCATCCATGTAAGTAAACCATGCTCAGGTCCATGATGTAGTCGTCATCTCATCTGCAACATGCTCCATATAGCCAACCTGGTGTCCATGACTCTAGTTGTCCATGATGCCCAATCTATGTAGACTCCCTCTCAACCTCTGGTCATCTGCATCAAAGTTCTCACCTGTCATAAAGAAGCCTCCTCCAAGGCCCCTTGTAAAGTTGATGTGGTTCCTCCCTATCAAGGCCTCCACACCAACCTTCCTCCAAGGTTATATATAGAGAAAGGAGGGACAGGAAGTTTCCTCCCTGACTCTCATCTACCCATGTGTCAGATTGATGTTGTGTCCTCAAGTATCTATGCACAGCCTCAATCTCTTCACATGTACATCCAAGCTCACCTAGCTTGTTTTTTGTCAATTGAAAGTCATATATGCCCATAGCATACCTACAAAAGTCCACTATCCTAGCAGGATCTCTACCCTCATAACCCTCATCAACCACTGCCTCTGAAGTAGCACTCGGGCTCCCTTCACTTGTAGCTCCATTGTGAAGATCATCAGTAGAAGATGCTCCCACTAAGTGTCTCCATGTTCGTGAGGTTTCCTTCTCACTTCCTTCATTCTTCTTTCCAGCTCTTGCAATGAAGTCAACAAGCTTCCTTTCCTTCGTTGTTTGAACCACACTCCCAAGTCCTCTTTGCTCCACATCCTCATGCTTCACATTTGGATCTTTGGGATAGAAATTCATAGAAGCCATCCTTGGTCTATACCCCAAGCAACTTCTTCTATTCATCGGTACCATCATGGTCTTCCCTCCAGCTGTGATCAAGAGAATGTCCCGGCTCACCATTGGTATGGCTTGTGCAAGCTCCATAAAGTCCAGCCCCAACACCGTAGAATGATCATCCATGTCGACAACTCTCAAGTCCAACTTCCCGAACCATGACCCTACTTTCACCTGAGTGTCCTTCAACACACCATCAATATCTCTAATGGACGAGTTAACTGCTTTGAAAGCACTACATTCCCTCTCCATCTTTGCTTTCTTCCCAAAAGACTTTGCTGCCTTCCTGCTCACGAAGCTATGAGTAGCCCCCGTATCAACCAAAGCTGCAAATCTCTTGCCCTTCACGGTTACCTGCACAAAACTTAGCTTCAAGGAACCATCTTCCTTTATCGGTTTTGTCTTGTGCCTTATCTCAGCAACCTTCTTCAAGAATTCGGCCTCAGAAGAGTCAATAGGCTTTTGTTCCTTTTTGACATTCCTCTTAAGGTACTTTACCTCCTTGCTTGGCCCTTCTAGGTAACTCGGCCCTGGTCTAGCTTGACTTACTTCAAGCTTTCCTTCTACCGTGTTCTGCTCAAGTGCACCAACCAAGTGTCCATTGATCAAGCTCATGGAACTAAACTTCCGAATGTCCTCTGGATGCTCTCGGTAGTGAGTTCCCAACCTGTCAATGTAGTCGAGCTCTTCCTTCTCAATCACAACAACCTTCTTACCAAGAAGCTTCTTCTTTATCTCTTCCTCAATTTGCTTGATTTCGGCTTCCACCTTAGCAATTTCCTTCCTTAACCGAGCTCTTTCATCAAAGATCTCTTGAAGACCAAGTCCACTTCGTTGGATCTCCCCATCAAGTTCATTGAGTTCAACATCTGTCGTACTCCCGCATTGGCTCCTAAGTTCTTCAAGTTCCCTTCTTAGTTCCGAACAACTCTCTCGAATCTTCATGATCTCAGTTTGCATCGCAACCCAATTAGAACTCCATCAACTCATGTGTTCCAATACTTCGTACCGGAGAGCTTTAACCGCATTATGGATGGATTCACCATCATCTACCATTATGCCTTTTTCAGCCTTCTCCATGTTCACCAGGTCACCTGCAATTAGAACCAACCCTTGTTTCACATCATGTGAAACGGTTTCCTTCACCTGCAGTACCTGTCACGAGAAAACCTTGCTCAAACCTCAACTGTCAAATTTCCAAGTGTATACACACTTGCTTCACCCAGCTTCCTGCAAGACTTCTCCAAGTCTTCAGACCTGCTCTGATACCAACTTCACTTCGGTGAAGTTGTGTAGCAGCTTCAATATCCGGATCAGCTGCTCTAATACCAATTTTCAAGTTGTGTATCAGCTTCAAACCCTCACGAGCAAACCTTGCTCTGATACCACCTGTCACGCCCCCAAGCCTACGGTGGTCTTTCAACCGTGTCGGCGAGGTGCGGCACCACCGAACACTTTCTTTTTAACAATACTCGTGCACATGGACTACGCCTAATTCACTTGTCCTTAATTAGTTTGTGTTTCGCAACCAAGTAAAATGCATTTATCCTTTATACTTAATGAAGCCCAGACTCATTCATTATCCATATGCAATTAACCAAGAACATCAACAATTGCAAACAAGTATAAAGGGAGGCGCAATTCCCGAACAGTCTGCGCAACGATAATATATTATAACAGTTCTTCAATAATACATCATCAAGTATACTTGGCAAAACTCCAAGTCTATACTTAGAATAATTTACAACCAAGGCATAGACAGCCTTTACAATACATGTGCCAACCTCATACGGTAGGAGGGTGCTCACCCGAGACACCAAGAACTCCACCTCTAAGTTCTGCACACAACCACCTCAAAACCACACTCTTGTCAACCTACGACTTCTTCCGGTAAATCTGCGCACTTCCTTCTTGAGCGCATGAGTTATGCGCACTTATCTGCGCCCTTTTACCCCTGCTCAATGCGTAGAAGAGATCTGCGAGTTCGTTGGATGAACGATGTCAAAATGAGCTCAAGTCCTTTGTATTTATACACATATCTGCGTGTATTTGGAAGGGGGTGTCCAGCCTTAAGGCCGACCAAATAAACCAACATACACACCCACATGTGCTTCTCCACACGTCGGCCTAGCTCCATCTAGCCATCGCATATAAACAAGGATCCAACACTTAGTTTATTTCAAGTGTTTTCTTATTGTCGCACTTATTGTCACATATGTTCGTCGCACTTCGTCGCACAAGTTTGGAGGATCGTCGCATAAGGAGCGCCCGCCCGTCGCATGTCCGCCCGCTCGTCGCACCCGTGTGCGCCCGCCGTGCCGCGCGCCCGTCGCTCGCCTGCCCGAGTTGCGAAGACCTTACAGCAGCCAAGACATGCATAAGGTGCTGTACATACCTGCTGTGGCGACCTGGTTGGTTGCCTTCAGCTCACATCCCCTCTCAGCACCCAAGTGCAATAATATATATATATATATATATATATATATATATATATATATATATATATATACTTTTTCTTTCTCTTCTTAAATTATACAATTTTAGAAGAAAATGTCAAAAATAAGAGAAAGTTACAACAACATATCTCGATCCAAATGTGTCAATTTTATGAAGTCAGATGTGAAAATAAATAATGTTCTTTATATAACAAGCTATATTACCAAGACCTCTCCCAAAAAAAAATTCTTATAAGAATTTCTTATTTCATACTTCCGAGTTTCAACTTAAAAAATAATATTAACATAATAAAATATTCTCTCATTTAAAACTTGAAAAATGTTATTAAAAAAATAATATCAACACAATAAAATATTCTCTCGTTTAAAACTTGAAAAAAGTTATTACAAAAGGTAATTATTTTATTAAAAAAACATTACATTGTATTAAAAATAAAAAATAAATTAAAATTAAATTAATCTAACTCCATTTTAAATATCGTTTTATAAAAAAAAATCATAATCTATAATTTTTTAATTAATATATAACATCATATTTATTAATTATAAAAACTATATAATAAACATTGCTTTTTGTAAAATATGCGATAAGTTTAATTTTTTTAACTATTAATTTAAAAAAACTATAAAACACATATTTTACTATATTTATATCTTCAAAATTAATTAATATTATTTTAAATAAAAAAATTATAAAACCTAATAATTGTTGGTATTTGATCTTTAAAAATATTTTAAATAAAATTATTATAATACCTAATAATTATTGCTAGTTCATCTTTAATGATTTTATGGTCAAGTTTCATTATAGCATAACCATATTTTCATAAAAAGTCGAGTGATACCGAATACTTATTATTATTATTATTTTTTTTAACACATGGTGAATCGGTAACTATCAAGTTTAATCCACGGGAATACTTATTATTTTAACATATATAGAGGTTGATGAATTGTAGGACCGTCAAAAAAAGTCGGAATTTAGGTAATTTTTTTATTTTTATTTAGTAGATGTAGTGTTTGAATCATGTTTTTGATGTTGGAAATATGTTTTTGATGCTGGAAATAGATTCAATATCATCAAAAATCTTTAAAACATTTAAGATTTTGAAATTTAACAATTAAATTTGGATTTACAAAAATCTTTAATAGATTTTCTCTAAATATGATTAAAAATTCACTAACTTTTTGGGCAGTTCCCGCTAGTTAGAGTACCCCTAAAATATTAAACTAGGGTTCGCTATAAAGTTCGGGGCGCAAAGAAAGATGAAGGGACATCGGCCAGGAAGAATCCGAACGGGTAACCTAATCACACTACATGTAATATAAACCAAAAGAAGCATAAAATTATTATATAATTATTATATATAAAGGAACATAATTATCATATACATAAACCAATAGAGAGCAGAGGTGCAAGGACGTCCTATCCATTGCCATGGCCGGCTCTTCAATGATCCCTGGTATTGTTGATCACATTGTGAAAGAGGAAATAATCCCCCTCCTGCCGTGGCACACCCGTCCGCTTCTGATGGCCTTGAGCACAGGGTGGAGCAACGCGTTAGACGCAATTGCAGTACAACGCGGAAACGGATTAGACCCCATTAATGGAGAACGCATTGCTAGAGCAACCCGTTTGATGCAACCGCTCAAATGCCGTGTTGCAGTGGAGTACTGCCATAGGAATCGACACAGGTATTCAGAACTCTTTATTATTCGCCATTATTACTACCATGTTAACTTTCAGAGGTCTCGAGACCCTTTCGTGTTCAATTGGATCCATAAGATTTATTTATTGATGTAAATGACTAAGGTTTTTCCGAACAACATTATAAATTTGTTAGGCAAAGTAGCCCCACAGAACCGGGCTATGTGGTGAAAGTTTTCGATGGGCAATGGAGAAACGTTCCTCCCATCGGTGGACGCGGGACGCTTTTTGGATTGGTTGACGGAACGCTATATTTTGGTGAACGCCCACATGTCCGTAATTTTAACATTAGAATTATTAGTTTAGACATTGGCAGCGGTTTATGGCAATGGCAGAAAATATGTAGACGTCACAATCATCCGCATGATCTATTGTTCATCTGCAGATCAAGCCGGGTGGCAGGGGTCCTTTATGTATATCGCAAATTTCGCACCGGGCTACCTAACGATACTTATTTTGATATAACAGAGATACCTGAGAGGGAACAAATAATCGAGAGCGCACCTGAGCGACATCTTCACCACATCTGGTGCTCACCGCTGCCGATTTTTGTGGAGGTTGCCAAGAAACTCTATTTCTTTGGGTCAGTTTCTTACACACAGGGTGTTCCGTTTTATGACCTAAATAACACAACCTGGAAAGATAGCAAGGTTAAAACTCACTCTGGGGACAGTCTGAATGTTGAGCAAAAGGTGCTGCTCATAGGTTACAACTACAGACAATTCCACATACTGAGATATGATTCGTCAAATGAACGTTGGATAATAGCTGCATCCATGTTACCGCCGGCAGGGATTCTGTTATGTTGGACATGGTGCGTTGAATACAATGAAGAAGGTGAGAAGCAGCTGTGGATATATATTCGCTCGTATACACAAGATGAGAGTTTCAACCTGTGCAAATGGCAAGTGGTAGAGAGGTCACAGGAAGGAAGATTGATGGGGAAGGTTTGGGATGACGCCGTTCTGCCCGGCGGCGGACTGGTAGAATGTGAACTTATTAATCGCACATCAATTGAGGAACCCTTTCATCCTCGTGGGCCGCTAACTATTTGTGGCAGTAGCATCTACGGGTTCCATCGAAGCGATTCAATGAATTTTCAAGATGTACCTCGCGCTAATCTCCCCTATGACTCACTCTGTTTACAATGAT
The DNA here is from genome assembly GCA_031772625.1 of Pinus tabuliformis. Lineage (NCBI taxonomy): Eukaryota > Viridiplantae > Streptophyta > Pinopsida > Pinales > Pinaceae > Pinus > Pinus tabuliformis. Next base: position 2,011,458,472 of record CM062818.1, on the reverse strand, counting down.
AGTCAGCATTTCCATGTTGGTAGCCGACCTCGGATGTAATGAAATGTTTTTAAACATTATATATCACTATAGCTTCATATTAAGCAAGGATCTAGAATGTGCTAGCGATCAAATTTCTATTTTTTTTTTTAATGGTAAAATTTGAAAAAGATATTTCATCCCTTATAAGTAACTAGTGGTTCCCTCTATATATTTGATAGCATTTTCCAGTGTCTAAATTATGTTTTTAAATATTATAAAGAGTGAATAACAACTTGTAAATACAAAATGTATTTTAAAAAAATTTAAAAAATAAAGGGTAAGATTATAAATATCTTAATGATAATTTTTTTTCCATGTTAAAAAATATATAATATATAAATAATTGGCATTAAAATAATTTACATACATAGTATTGACTTAAATTATCTATGAATTATATTTTTTATATTAAAATAAGTTATCTGTAATTTTTATTTAAAATTTTCATTATTATAAATATTTTTAAATGCTACATCTTAATTTTATATTAAGAATTGAATTAACTACAATTTTCACTCTTTATTATTTGTGATGTCCGTTGTGAAAGTAAATTACCGAAATACTATTAAGTTTATACAATTAATCATTTTTTATTAAAATTAGATGGAGAGTAAAATGAGAATGATGGCACTAATTATTTTTTATTAAAATTGCATGGAAAGTAAATTGCTAGAATGATGGCATTAAGTATTTTGATTAAAGTTACATGAAGAGTGAAATATGAAATGAAGACAGTTTTATATATGATGGTTAGTTAGGATAGATGATTACCTAATCCTAACTACTTCTTTGGATATTTATTCCCAAAGAAGGGATCAAGCTAATAGAGATAATTGATATCAAAAAGGAGGAAAAAAACTGAGAAAAGAGGAAATTGTGCCCTAAAGACACACACATTGAAGGAGCTAAGTTTGGTTGGGACCAGATAGCTGCTTATAGACTATAAGTCTTAAAGGGGAAATCTTAAGGAAGGATTGCTCGGGGGGAGACTCACGCTAGATAGCGACACTGAGTAGCAAGTCTCAAGGCTGGGAGGTTAAACAAGAAATACAAGTCCGCAAATTCATGAAAACATGAGTGTTTTTAGCAACAGACTGATAAGTACTTTAGTTTAGTTGGGACCGAATAGTTGCTTATAGACTATAAGTCTTAAAGGGGAAAATGTTGTGGAAGGATTGCTGGGGGGAGACTCAGGCTGGATAGTGAGGCTAGAGTAGCAAGTCTCAAGGTTGGGAGGTTAAACAAGAAATACAAGTCTACAAATTCATGAACAATAGGAGTATTTAGCAATAGATAGATAAGTACTCTCTTAAATTTAATTAGAGAGATCATTTAAGAAGTTATACAGTCAAATAGAGTAGATATATGTTCTTTTAAATGAAACGGTTATGTAGTAATTTTTGTTAATGATTAAGGGTTACATACCCAGAAAAGTGAAATCAATAAGAGGAAGACATAAAATGTATACATGGTATAAAACTAGTATAAGAAATCACTACTGTTAGAATGCAAGGTATTACAATTCAATGGTCCTGTAAGAATTCATAAAACATGTAGGTAGAGTATAGTATAAACAAAAGACCTTGAAGAAATACCGAATAGAAAAGCTCAAGAAAGAATAACGAAGAACATATGAGTAAAATACAAAGAGAGATATAGATTTCTGAACTCGAAAGAATAAAAAGGAATAGTCGCCCATGATTGTCCATTACATGTAGAGTCGATTCAGGGAGATAGCATACTGAAACTACAACATGGCAGCCGTAAAACCAAACAGTAACGGTAATGCATAATCTAAAAATATATATACACATTGCATTAGAAGGTAAACCCTGAGGGGTTCTTCTTTCATGAAATAACAAAACAAATACCAAACTCATATGAGAATCTTAATAGTTCCTAAATCTTAACCAACATAGTTCAAATCAAACATACAAAATATTGAATTCATTCTTCGAAATTATAAACTCTTTGAAAATATAGTTAAGCATAAACAAATGGACCAGTTATTTAAAAAAAAAAACATGAAGTTCCCAATTAGAGGACCGTCAATAGAACAACACCATCCTCATACACTTCGTGGTGTATTAAATATAGTAAACATATATTTAACACCAGGTCACACACACCCTAATGCATGGGAATGAGAAAATAAAAAAAATTACAGTAGCTAAGATTTGACATCAACATGCAGAGATTGTTCGGCTAACTGTAAACCCCCGAGGACATCAATTACAGTTCAGTTTAAATGTGAATAGATTAAAGTTTCATCTCTTCAAACAAATGTCTTAAACCCTGAAATTGTTCCCATAATCCTTAGCATATGATGAATTCATTCCAAAAGACTATAGGGTCCGGAATGTAGAGCTGTAGCACCTCGGCAGTAGAAATCATTTCTAAATCTTGTGAAAAAAATTGTGAATTACCGGTGAAACCTGTGAGGCAACCAGAGATAGATGAGGGTGTATGAACACCTAGGTCGAACAGAGTCACCATGATTTTATTTGAAAATATAAACCATACATGTGTGAGTTTCGAATGCCATCCACGAACACCTAAAGGAAACCACCGTCACATGGAGCATCCTGAAAATGAGAACGCACTAGTAAGTACCATTGCAAATAATACCAGGTATGAAGAAATCTTGGCCAGGCGAAAAAACGAGGACAACTGTTACATGAGGCACACTTCAAGAGTGGACTAGCACCATGACTTTTTCAATGGAGAAACAACAAAATGACTGCTACCAAACTTTATAGGAGCCTATTCGGACAAACATTCACTTCTACCTTTTGATCTAGATGATAAAAGAGTATCGTCGATGGATCTGGAATTCCAAAGTTAGAAGGGCCAGCTGGAAGATACCTCGAATGCTCGAGACACAGGAGTCCAGGGAAGCCAACCACCCAAGAGATTAATGTGCATTAAACAAGACATGACACCCACTAAACTTGTAAATGTAAGGTAGATCCAGGTAGATGTTGGTGGCCATCCACCTATCCCACTTGGACCCTCACAACTATTTCTTTCAGTTTTTTAGTTTCCTTAGTTGTAGCACAACTTAGTATTTTTGGCAATTTTGAGGCCCTAAATGAAGTTTTTTGGGAAAACTTAGACTATGATGGGTCATGGACTGATGTTGGTCACTAAAAATTTGTAGTCCTTGGATAGATCTTTCTAATGAGGTATTGTGTGTGTCAAACGGAGATCGTATACCAAAGTTACGACCTTCGGAAGTTAATGTACCAATTTACCCAAACACGGCCCATAGTTTGGCGATTCATCTCCTAGGGTTAGGTTTTTGGATATTTAGGGTTTTCTATCGTTTCTCAAAAATAAATAGGCCTTTTAGCTTCATTGAAACACAGTTCAAAGGCATCTAGCCACCACATCTCTTCTTAGAGATAAGCTACCATTGCCCGAGCTAGTCTTATTTTCATTCTGTTTGTAAGCATATTTTAGTATTTGATATTAATGAAATGAAGTGTTATTTATACTGTGTCTTTGTATTTATGGTTATTTATGTAATTTGTTGCATTCCATTTTAAATCTAGATTACTGGTATCAGAGTGGTCTCCTCTATCTTTTTTTTTCTTTGCATGTCCCCAACAAGGTCGAGATATAAGAAGTTAGGGCTTGAACTGGTCGAACCTTTGCAAGACCAACCTCGAAAATGCCGACGGCCTCCCATGGCGGATGAAAAGAAAGACAAGGGAGCAGGAGATCCTATCAAAATCCTGCTCAAAGAAGCCCTCGAGGTGACAAAGGAATGCGATGATGGACAACGTTGCCCAGATCCTTAGGTGGCTACCCAAAGGCGACACATCTACTTCCAGCAACTACTCTGGAAGCACCACACCCTTTAAGGTACAATTTAACTTTGACATTCCCATATTTGAGGGTTAGATATATGCAGATGCTATAGATAAATGGTTAAATCTGCTAGAAGGATATTTTTCCGTTCAAGATTTTTCCAACTAGGAAAAGATCACTTTAGCACTTCTCAAAGTAGTCCCCCACATCAAGGACTGGTGGGAAAACTACTGCGAGCAGAAGGATGAAAGTACGGCCTCACTGTTTTCAGCCGCACCCACTTGGAATTCGTTCCGGGACGCCATCAAGGAATAGTACTGCCCTGTCAGGAGCTACAAGGATAAAGACATATAGTGGACCACATTGCGGCAGGGAAGGGACCAAGATGTGCCGGAGTTTACCAACATTTTTCATACCCTTCAAGAAAAGTTGGGTATCAAGGATTCTGAGTGGCATTGGGTATTCAAATACTGCGGTTGCCGACACAAGTACATCCAGGATGAGATGGAGTTTCTGGACATCTCCTCACTTGACACAATGTACCGATACAATGTCAAGATCAAGCAAAAATTTAAATAGAAGCAGTGATACGTTGGATCCATGAATTCGAAGCGAGGGAAATGCTTCCCCAAATGGAAAAACCAAGGACAAATCCAAGATGGTGTGACCTCAGACAACCGGTCGATGCTGCAAGAAAATAACAACACCGCGAAGTCAAATAAGGACACAAGAAAGTGGTGTGAGTTCCAAAAGAGCCCCACTCATAACACGAGTGAGTGTTGGGCCAAGCAGTCGCTGGTGGCTAGGTGGAAGGCTTTAGAATCAGATGCATGTTCTGACCCTGAGTCAGAACCCAAAAAGAGGAATGACAGAGGGAAGCAGATCGTTGATGTGGAGCCGAGTGCCACTGTTGCCACAACCAATATCAAGAAGAATGAGCCCGAAGATCCAGAGGAGGGGCAACATCTTTTCCACTCAAAAATGTGGGTGACGAGTTCGTCACTGCAATTCATTGTTGATACTGGCAACCAAAAGACCTATAGGTTTTAATCCCATACAAAAATTACCTGCATACGAATTCTAAAACATAGAAGATAAACAATGCGAGAGCATAATACATAAAACACATATACATAGAGATTTTCCCCTGGATCCCAAAACCAGGACTCCCAGCTTGATTTTTCATTATGTTCCTTTAAATGCTACAATACATATTTATACATGCTGAAGCATCCAATACCATGGACCAAAAACCATTGCGTCCAAAACCATGTGTGAAAATCATGCATAAAACCATAGGTACGTCCGCCCAACCTAATATAGGGTCCAAATTTTTTTTTCTAAGACCATTTCCCCAGACCCCATAGAGGGGGGCTACCCACCCCCTCAAACCCCCTGTGACCCACCCGTTGCACAATCAACACAACAAATGGGGGGCTCTGCCCCCCCTCCAACCCCCTAGTTCACTACATGGGCTAGTCGTGGAAAGAATAATACAACCCAACATTCTCCAACTTGTTGTTTTCTTTCCATAGGGGGCCACAAGAGAGCTTAGTCATTTATCCACGCCTGCAACACCCATTGTTTCTCTACACCATGATAACTTCTCAGAGCCCATAGATTTTGTCAATGCATCTACAATATTCTTCAAAGTGTCCACCTTTACCAGCAACACCTTTTTGTCTTCTATCATATCCCTCACAAAGTGATACTGAACATCAATGCGCTTTGTCTTTGAATGGTAAGCAGGGTTCTTTTCTAAGAAAATTGCACTTTGGTTGTCACAGTATATCCTTATAGCTCCCTTTACTAACCCCATACTTGAACACAATCTCTACAACCAAACTGATTCCTTGCTTGCGTGAGTGGCTGCCATGTTTTCTACCTCTGTAGTTGATAGTACCACTACAAATTGTTTCTTTATCATACAACTGACTGCACCTCAAAATAGGTTAAACACATACCCTCTTTTAGATCTTCTCTGATCCAGATCGCTAGCCTAGTCCATATCAACAAACCCACCTATATCCAAAAATATGTCCAATCCTAGTCTTCCTTGGTAGCACAAACTATAATCACTAGCGCCATGCAAATATCTGAAAACCCACTTCATTGTTGTCCATTGCTCCTTCCCTGGTTTTGACATAAACCTGCTCAATACTCCCAGTGCATGTGCAATGTTTGGTCTAGTACACACCATTGCATATATTAGGCTATGGACTACACTTGCATGTGGAACACGGGACATATCCTCTTCCTCTTCTTGTGTCTTGGGACACTGTTCAGCAGATAAATTTACACCTACAGGAATAGGAACCTTCATCGGTTTACTATCCTGCATATTAAACCTCTGTAATATTGTCTTGACATACTTCCTCTAGTTTAACCAAAGCTTCCTCTTTGCCCAATCTCTTTTAATTTCCATGCCCAAAATATAGTTTGCAGCGCTAAGATCTTTCATGTCAAATTTGGAGGACAATTGGGTCTCCAAATCCTCGATAATTTCTTTGTCATTTCCAACCAGCAACATATCATCAACATACAAGATCAGAAACACAACACGGTCCCCAATTTATTTAAAACACACAATGATCTACTTTGCTTCTGTTGAAGCCAAGTCTGTATCAAATTTATGATACCACATCCTTGGTGACTCTTTTAACCCATATAGAGACTTCTTTAACTTGCATACTAGTTATTTCTTACCCTTCACTGTAAAGCCATCAGGTTGCTTCATGTAGATCTCCTCTTCTAGACCCCCGTGAAGAAATGTTGTCTTCACATCCATCGGTTCTACATCAAAATCAAAAGAGGCAACAACATATAAAAGTAAGCTAATAGAAGCTGCCTTGGCAACAAGAGAAAAAGATATCACCAAAATCAATTCTCGACACTTGGGAATAACCTTTTGCTACCAACTGAGCTTTGTATTGCTCCACCTTTCCTTCTGCATTTGTCTTCTTCTCGAACACCCATTTGTTGCCAATGGGTTTTCTTTCAACTAGCAACTCCACTAGATCCAAAGCCTCATTTTTGTGTAAAGATGCCATTTCATCAACCATGGCCTCTTTCCATAGTTTTACATCATATGAATCTATTACTTCCTTCACAGTTCTAGGATCATCATCAGTAATAGAAAAGCAAAATTTGAATAGAAATCAGATGGACTATACCTTTCTGGCTGCCTTCTTTCTCGAATTGATCTTCTCACACTTGGAGTTTGTGGCTCTTCATCTTCTGATTCCTCCTTTGTTGTAGAGTCTAATTCTTCCTCCTTTAGCTCAAACTCTATCTTCTCAGCTTCCTTCGGTTGGAATTCATGTTTAATAACATCTTTCACCTCTCTAAACACCACATCTCGGTTGTGCACAACCTTCCTTCTCACTGGGTTCGAAAGATTATAAGCCTTCAAACCATCCTTATACCCAATAAAGATGAAATTTTCAGATTTACTCTCCAACTTGGTTCATTTCTCCTTTGGAACATGTACATAGGCATCACATCCAAATACCCTTAGATGTGAAAGAGAGGGTTTCTTACTAGTCCATACCTCTTGTGGAGTCTTATACTCCAACGCTGATGAAGGTGATCTGTTGACTAGTTAACATGTTGTCTCCACTCCCTCTCCCAAGAATTCCTGTCCTAAACTAGCACCACTCAGCATGCTTCTTGCCCTTTCCATCAACGTCTTATTCATTCTTTCTGCAACTCCATTTTGCTGAGGTGTATATGGAGTAGTATTTTGTCGTGCTATAACACACTTCTTACAGAATTCTTCAAATTACGTACTGCAAAACTCTCCACCATTATCTGTCGTCAACACCCTTATCTTCTTCCTTGTCTGGTTTTCCATCAGAGCCTTAAATTCTTTAAACCTGTCAAAGAATTTAGATTTCTTCTTAAGGAAATATATCCATGTATTCCTTAAGAAGTCATTTATAAATGATACATACTACACAGACTTACCCAGTGATGGAACCTTCACAGGTACAAACACATCACTGTGCACAATTTCTAATATATGTTCTTCCCTCTTACCACCAGAGGGGAAACTCACCCGATTCTGCTTCCCATATATACAATTTTCCCAAAAATCAAAATCTAGAGAGCTATTACTCATACCTTCTACCATACCTTTACCATGAAGTATTCGAAGGCCCTTCTCTCCATTATGTCCAAGCCTTTGATGTCACAACATGGTCTTCTCTCTAGAGACCACTAGATTTTCTGCTCCACTTTCAAGAAACACATACCTGTTGCACCCATCAACAATAGTGCTACCTCGAAGCTTGTATATAGTTCCAATCCAAACTCCCTGCATCAATACCAGTGCTCCCTGAACCATCTTGCAGGTATCCTTCTCAAACACTGTTTTTACACTTGCATCATCCATCTTGCTTACAAAAATCAGATTTCTAGCCAATGTAGGAATATGTAGAACACCTGAAAGTGTTCTGACCCTTCCACCTTGAAATTTCAACTTTACCTTTCTGCGGCCAATGATTCAAGCATTCCTATCATCCCCTAAGATGATATGAAAATGAATACTAAATCAAGAAGGAAAGGTATTACAGACTCATGTGCAGGAATGCCTATATTGTGTAGTGCAACAGATCGAAAAGATTGTGAATAATATAGACAATGAACAGTTACAAAACATAATAAACACGTATCGACACAGTCAAAATAATAAAGGAGTTCACCAGACTTCCTGGCTATGTCTCCTAGTCCAGATTTTAGTGTCGACATCTATATTATTTCTTTAAGAGCAGAATATTACAAGTGTGAGCTCAAATAGAGTCTCAACACAACAGTGACAAGAACAACCAGGATTTACTAAAAATCCACAAGTATACAATAGCACACAATTGATTCCTCTTGCTCTCTGTCTTTCGCTTTCTCATTCTCTCCCTTTGTCTCTACTTCTCTGTGCTGCCATTGAATGGATTTTTAAGCCTATTAGCCTTGTCTGTTTTCCTTCCCTCTTCGGGCTCTCTGGCTCCTGGCCGTTGTCCCTTCATCTCCTTCTTGAGCATTCAAACAATCATTGTAAATGGTTGAATCAACAAGGCCACCTGTTTGTAACAGAAAGTGTTAGGGTCCCACCCTAACCCCCTTATTTATGTCATGGGATCACGTCATAGTCAAGAGTCAATAAAGCCCATATTAATATTTGTAAGTGGTTAACCCGCAATTAATGACGCGACCACAGTTAGTTGCAAATGGGCGGAAGTATTAGATAGATGGTAAATGGGCGATAGTATTAGATAGATGGTATTAATAAAACCCACGATATTGGCCCGTGGTATTGCATGTATGTGTCATATATAAAGGATAGAGACTCCCTGCGAGGAGCATCGTGTCTTCTTTTGTAATCGAGCTCTGCTCTATTGGAGGTTGCCCCTTCGAAGAGGCCTGTGAACATTTCTCTTTGAATAATAAAATCATTGCTATTCTGTGCTCTGGGTATATTTTCTTCGCATATTTTGTGTTCTCGGTATCTTTTCTTCGCAAATTCTATGTTTGGGTATTACTTTGCAGGTTAAGAGCATAACAAGTGGTATCAGAGCGCTTTCGAGGGCTCGGTGGGATCTCCAAATTTTAGCAATTTTTTTTTTCGCCTAGAGACGTGTTCCGGCATCTTTAAACCACGGGATCTGTCGTTAAGCGCATAAACCTGCTGATTTGGGGAGGCATGCACGCAGGAAATACAAGAGGTGGTCACGTCTGTTGGACTCCCTTGTAACCCCTGTGGGTACCCCTTCGAATAGTAGCACATTAGACAGAACCGCGCATGGACTGTCTTCCACGTACCCTCTAGGTATATAGGAAGCCCCTTAGCTCCCTTGAAACCTCGCCATAGATAAACCTTCGGTCGTCTTGTGGCTACAGTAAACCGAGAACAGCACTCGGAGAGATTACTCGCCCGTACGATAGGGTAGTCGGGTTGTACGGCTAAGGGTACGGTCGATCCTCCTTAGTTAGAGCCCTGAAACATTGGGCCGAGTACTACTGTCAGACCCTTATGTATATTGCGATCTGTAGCACCTAACACTCCTCAAGACCATACTTCCCTTTCTATCGGGGGATCACATATCACCTATTCCAGATCAGCAAGTGCAACAGCAGCAGACATCAGTCGCGCAGCTCCATCAGATCAGCAGCAGAAGTTGTTCCACCATTCAGATCTCTCAGATCCACCAGAGCGGAGTAGTTGTGAAGGGTTCCTGTCCCTGGATATAATTTTCGCAGGACTTTTGGCGGCATTGACATTCTGAGGATTTGGCGACTGCAGTATTGATCAGGAAGGAGTAAAACTCAGTTCGGAGTTTTCCAAAAAAAAAACCAGTCTGAGATCTTCCGGGGCGCTTATTGGTGACCTAGCCCATCAGAATCAGGACGACGAGCTGAGCAAGGTGGTACCATTCAATTTCTTAGAAAAAAAATTTTAAGCGGTCCCAATTTATGTCCTCAGGTTGGTGTATGGTAGAAGCTCGCGCCCAAGCAATGGCCAATGAAAGGATCGACAAAATTGAAGACCATGTGCACTCCCTCCAATCGGCAGTGAAGCTTATCGAGGCACTCCCAAAGGGCAAGGAGCCAGCCCATGAGGAGGCATATAATGGCCATGAATACCATGAGGGTGAGTCTAGCCACTCTCATCACGTCTGGCACACCCATCCACCACCTAGTCAGCGACCTCCCAAGTTGGATATGCATAAATTTGACGGTTCTCACATGTCCGCATGGCTAGCACAAATGGAGCAGTATTTCCAATTGAATCATATCATAGATGAGGGGACTAAGCTTATGGTGGGCACCATGTACTTGGACAATGAACGATGGCAATGGAAGGAATGGCATCAGCGTTGCAATGGACAGTTTCGGGATTGGGCCCAATTTGCCAAAACTCTTCGCAGTCGCTTTGAATAGGAAAACTATTTCTTGGGGCGTCTCACTAAGCTCCGACAAACGGGTACAGTGGAGGAATATATTACTGCTTTTGAAGCCTTAGCCTTCCGCACTAGGGGTCTCACAGATGAGTTCTACATGGAATGCTTTATCAGCGGTCTTAAAGAAGCCATCAAAGCTCAGGTTCTACTCCACCACCCTCCCACATGGACAGAGGCTTGCCCGGTAGCCCGTAAGGTGGAACGTGCATTAACAACCCAATCCAGCTGCCCCAACTTCCCCGCTAAAGTTCGTCCCTCACAGGCTCCCAATACGACTCAGACACTTAAGATTCAAAAGGTGTCACCTGCGGAAATGGCCGAAAGAAGGAAGCAAGGACTATGTTACTACTGTGATGAAAAATATTCCCCGGGTCATAAATGCAAAGAGCACAAGTTTTTTCAAATAGATGCCACTGACTACAGCTCCACCGAGGAAGATCCACCACTTGAGGAATTGGAGGAGATCGAAGAAGATAACCAAAAGGAAATTGTATCTGATGAACCAATTATTTCACTAAATGCATTGGCAGGAATTTCTTCCCCTCAAACTCTCAAAATCAGGGGTTTTATTAAACATCGCCCAGTAGTAGTCTTGATTGATAGTGGAAGTACCCATAATTTCATCCATCAAAAGATCGCTGAAGCAGCACATTGTTTCGTCCGGGCAGTTTCTAACTTCCAAGTCCAGATTGCAGATGGGGGCACAATGAAATGTGAAGGTCGCTGTGAAAATGTCAAAATTCAAATGGGGGATTATCAATTGAAAACCCACATGTTTGCAATACACATGGGGGGTTGCGACATTGTCCTAGGCGCATAATGGCTCCACACTCTGGGGCCAATCACAATGGATTTCCAGGAGTTATATATGAGTTTTAAGCATAACAACTCCACACATACCCTCCGTGGACTACAGGCGGGAGCCCCCTCTATCATCAGCTCGCATAGGATGGAAAAATTGTTAAAAAAGGGCCATCATGGAGTGGTAGCTCAATTTAATGCCATCCAGGTAGTAGACACCATGTCTCCGCCAATTCATCCTGAGATGCAACAGATTTTAAATAAACATCGGACGGTCTTTGACAAGCCTCATGAGCTTCCACCCTCGTGAGGGGAACATGATCATAGCATCACATTGGTTCCAGGGGCCCAACCCCCAAATGTGCGGCCATACAGATATCCGTTCACCCAAAAGAATGAAATAGAAAAAATCATCAAGGAATTGTTGGAAGCATGTGTCATTCGTCCCAGCATTAGTCCTTATTCATCCCCAGTGGTCATGGTCCTCAAGAAAGATGGGGAGTGGCGGATGTGTCCCGACTTCAGGGCCCTATATAAGTTAACAGTCAAAGACAAATTTCCCATCCCAGTGGTTGACGATTTGCTGGACGAACTCAATGGGGCTCAATTCTTCACTAAGTTGGATCTTCCCTCAGGCTATATGTTATATACCTAGGGGGGATAATATGGGGTACCAAGGGTGGTACCCAAGGTAATAATGTAATAATGGGATGGGCCATAGTAATAAATAAGGTGGTTAACCCATGTCATGTAAGGGACCACAAGTAGTTAATAATAATGTAATGGGCCCATGGTATTAGTTGATGGTATGAGGAAACCATGGTAATGATGCATGGTATTGTATGTATGAGGCCTATATAAAGGCTAGAGACTCCACATGAAGATGAAGAGAAGTATTATTGTATGAACAAGAATATGGCTTGTGGAGTGTTCTCCTTCCTTAAGGAATGAATGTATGGTGTTGCCCTACCATAAGGGTTTTGATAATAAAGAGTCATTTCTATCTATTTCAATCTTATTGTTCTTGGGTTATTTTTGTTATCATATATTTTTGGATTAGATCTACAACAATTGGTATCAGAGCTACAACAAGTGGTATTATATCACTTTCTTCGGCAAACCGTGGAGAAATGTTATATACCTAGGGGGGATAATATGGGGTACCAAGGGAGGTACCCAAGGTAATAATGTAATAATGGGATGGGCCATAGTAATAAATAAGGTGGTTAACCCATGTCATGTAAGGGACCACAAGTAGTTAATAATAATGTAATGGGCCCATGGTATTAGTTGATGGTATGAGGAAACCATGGTAATGATGCATGGTATTGTATGTATGAGGCCTATATAAAGGCTAGAGACTCCACATGGAGAGATATGAAGATGAAGAGAAGTATTCTTGTATGAACAGGCATATGGCCTGTGGAGTGTTCTCCTTCCTTAAGGAGTGAATGTATGGTGTTGCCCTACCTTAAGGGTTTGATCAATAAAGAATAATTTTCATATATTTCTGGGTTATTTCTGTTCTCGTATACTTTTGGATCAGATCTACAACACTATCACCAAATTCACATGAAGGAAGTCGACATTCCCAAGACAGCTTTCAGAACTCATGAAGGCCATTATGAGTTCCTCGTCATGCCATTTGGTCTCTGTAATGCCCCCTCTACTTTTCAGAGCCTTATGAATCACCTCCTCAAACCATATCTCAGAAAAGTTTTCCTTGTCTTCTTCGATGACATCCTCATCTATAGTGGCACTTGGGCGACACATCTTCAGCATGTAGATCTACTCTTGCGACTGCTTCGAATGCATAAATTATTTGTCAAGATGTCTAAGTGTTTGTTTGGCATGGAAGAAGTTGAGTATTTGGGCCACATTGTGGGGCGTGAAGGTGTCAACCTAAGACCTTGAAAAGCTTGAGAGGACTTTTGGGTCTCACAGGCTATTATCGTAAATTTGTCCGCAACTATGGCCGCATAGCGAAGCCCCTAACGCAACTCCTAAAGAAAAATTCCTTCTTCTGGAACGAGGAAGCACAACAGGCATTTATCGCTCTCAAAACCGCCATGTGTTCCACTCCTGTCTTAGCACTACCGGACTTCACCAAATCATTTGTCATTGAATGTGATGCTTCGGGAATAGGTATTGGAGCGGTCTTAATGCAGGAAGGGTGACCATTGGCCTTCACCAGCCAACAACTAAGTGGGAAGAATCAGGGCCAATCTACCTACGAGAAGGAAATGATGGCCATCTTACATGCAGTCGAGACCTGGCGACCTTACTTGTTGGGGCGACGTTTCTAAATCCACACAGATCATCACAGTCTTAAATATTTTTTGGAGCAACGCCTATCTTCCCCACAACAAAATAAATGGTTAGCCAAAATGTTGGGATATGATTATGAGATCATTTACAAGAAAGGGAAAGACAACAGGGTAGCAAATGCATTGTCGCGCCAATTTGAGGAGGAAAGTACTCTGCTCGCAATTTCCCTCCCCATTCCCGACTGGATTGAAGAGGCTCGCAGGGAATGGTTTTCACATCCCGGGCTCTCCCAACTCATTTCTCAATTGCAGGTAGATCCTAATTCCAGCAAGGGCTACTCGTGGCAGAATGATATTCTTCACTACAAGGACAGAGTCATAATATCGCCAACCTCCACCCTCAAAAGTCGCATTTTGGCAGAATTGCACTCATCTCCCATTGCAGGACATTCCGGCTTTCAGAAGACGTATGCTCGCACCAGAAGATCATTTTTTTGGTCCAGCATGAAACAGGACATCCTTACTTTCGTAGCAGAATGTGACCTCTGTCAACGCCACAAAGGGGAAACCGTCAACACACCAGGCACATTACAACCATTGCCCATTCCGGCGTCAATTTGGACATAGGTCTCCATGGATTTCATTACAGGTCTTCCAAAGTCTAGGAACAAGTCAGTCATCATGGTGGTTGTGGACCGACTGTCGAAGTATGCTCATTTCTGCGCCCTACCCCAACCATTTACACCAACCTTGGTTGCTCAAACTTTCATGGATCAGATCTTCAAATTGCATGGCATGCCCACTTCTATTGTGTCCGACCGTGACCTAATATTCACCAGTAATTTTTGGCAGGAGCTCTTCAGAATACAAGGCACTCAACTCAAACTTTGTACTTCATATCATCCGCAAACAGATGGTCAAACCGAAGCCGTCAACAAATGTCTAGAAACCTACCTTAGGTGTTTCACTTCAGAAAAGCAACACCTTTGGGTACAGTGGTTATCTCTAGCGGAGTGGTGGTATAACACCAACTATCATGCCACCACCAAAATGACTCCCTATGAAGCAGTCTATGGACAACTTCCTCCTTCCCCTACTTCTTATCTCATGGGGTGCTCCAAAGTACAAGCCGTGGATCAACTCCTACAACACCGTGCAACCATGCTTGCCCATCTGCGCAAGAATCTCCATCAAGCTCAGAACCGTATGAAGCAACAGGCTGACCAACATCGCTCAGAGCGCCAATTTCAAGAAGGGGATCAGGTCTTTTTGAGGCTGCAACCATATAAGAAAACATCACTCAAAGACAAGGGTTGTCAAAAGCTCTCCCCAAAATTCTACAGACCATACCAAGTACTTCAGCGCATTGGAGAAGTGGCTTACAAGTTGGCTTTTCCACCTACAGCAAAAATCCACCCAGTTTTCCATGTATCAGGCCTCAAGAAAGTGATTGGGAACAATTTCTGAGTTCAAACTAGTCAACCTGAATTAGACGAAGAAGCGTCAATCTGGCTTCAACCTGAACAGGTTCTAGACACACGAGACAAGCACCTGCGCGGCCGCATGATTAAGGAGGTCCTCATCAAATGGAAAGACACCTCTTCGGAAGATGCAACTTGGGAACCAGCCACTATTCTTCAGCAGTTTCCGCAGCTTCAGCCTTGAGGACAAGGCTAGTCTTAAGGGGGAGGGCATGTTAGGGTCCCACCCTAACCCCCTTATTTATGTCATGGGATCACGTCATAGTCAAGAGTCAATAAAGCCCATATTAATATTTGTAAGTGGTTAACCCGCAATTAATGACGAGACCACAGTTAGTTGCAAATGGGCGGAAGTATTAGATAGATGCTAAATGGGCGGTAGTATTAGATATATGGTATTAATAAAACCCACGATATTGGCCCGTGGTATTGCATGTATGAGTCATATATAAAGGATAGAGACTCCCTACGAGGAGCATCGTGTCTTGTTTTGTAATCGAGCTCTGCTCTATTGGAGGTTGCCCCCTCGAAGAGGCCTGTGATCATTTCTCTCTGAATAATAAAATCATTGCTATTCTGTGCTCTAGGTATATTTTATTCGCATATTTTGTGTTCTCGGTATCTTTTCTTCGCAAATTCTATGTTTGGGTATTACTTTGCAGGTTAAGAGCATAACAGAAAGTACCACTAGTGCGAGTGAAATCCCCGAGAATATGTTTCTCTATATACACAGAGGAATACACCAAAACGGTGGGAATTTCCACCAAGCTGGACATCAAATGATATTGAATCCAACATATAATCCTATCGAGTTCGTTGTTGCATCGCTATCGCAAGTCGCAACCACCCATCTACCATGGTCTCCTTTCTATTTCGGTGTTATACAAAAATACATTAAAATAATTAAAAACTTGACAAGGCGTTGCCTAGCATATTTCAAATTTTATAGAACTGCACCTATAACCCTATCAGGTTCGTAAAACAACTCGTTCATCGTCCACTGTCTAATTAGTGATCGATAATCCATAGTTAACGGTCGTTTTGGGCTACCCACTTGCACTGAGATTACACGCCTGAAAAAGTGGTTTTCTCTCTCCTGCGGTGTGCTACGTGTTGGCTGATGTATGGAATCAGGTGGGGCCTCTCCAATACTGCTTACTACCTGAAGCTCACCTGAAATACCACTTACCACATAACTCAAATCCCGTGCTGTATTATTTCATAACTCGTTTGGGTCCGCTGGAAGCCTTCTGCCTGTGTTAAGTCCTCCCTTTAGTTTATTGTGATGCGATATTGATCATTTTTCCCCACCCTTGATCTACGTGCTCGATCCACGGTCCATGTTATATCGCTAGCTGCAATCACAATTCCCTTACGGCTAAGGTGTGAACACAATGCTTGCTTTCTCCCTATGCGATATCACCAATTCAATCATGTCTATTGATTTGGTCGATCCGACGGCCCTCGTGCAACAAGACTTCATTCTTTATTTAACTTTGTTTTGAACCATCCCTTCAATGTTTCTCTGCCATACTCTATTTCCGATATTTGAAGACTTAGAGGTTTCAAGATCCATTTTGCATCACGCTTTCCCACTGAGAAGCTTTTGGACCACCAAAAGTTGGTTTTAAGCATTGATCAAGTGAGGATACAGTTCCCTCACTTGTCCAATTTCTATCCATCACGCCTTGCTTGGATTTGAACCTTTGAGTCCCACTCTTAGGTACTCAACATCCCCTTGATGTGTAGTTCTTACCTTCATATCCAAAACTATGTCCTCCTGTAACTCATTGAGATACTCAAGCAACAAATCCCCAATAGAAGGCAACTGACTTTGCTCTTCAATATCTTCAATCAATGAAGGTTCATACAATCTCTAGTTTTCTGCATTAACAATTGAATAGATATGCATTTAAGCTCACAAATTAAGGGGAAAAGCATTTTCACCAATTTTATGAAGTATCTTAAAAGGTCCATCCCTTATTTGTTTTAGCTTCTTACCTTCACCGTGCATTGTATCTTTGTTTATGTACAACCAGACTTGATCACCAAACTAAAAACTATGCTCAACTCAATGCTTCTCATGTCTTGCCTTGTACTTGGCTTGACTTCTTTCCAGTTGTTCTTGTACTGCCTAGTGAATTTCTTGGATTTGTTCAATGAACTTGGTTGCTATGTGCACATCATTGTGTCCATCAACTGCTATGTCTTTACCAAAGACAAGATCCAAGGGAGACTTTGGTATAAAACCAAAACAAGTCTCAAAAGGAGATCTCTGAGTAGAAAAGTGCTTGGCACGGTTGTAAGCATGTTGCACATAACACAAATGCTCATCCCAAAGCTTGGGATGCTTGCTGCAATAGCCTTTGAGCAACTGGATCACTTTCATGTTGACCACTTCTGTCTGACCATCTATTTATGGATGAAATGCTATGCTATTCTTCAACCTAGTGTCCATCACTCCCATAAACTTGACCAAAACTTCCCGAAAAATTGAGAATCTTGATCAGATACAATAGAAGTGGGTAACCCAAAATGAACCCATACATTCTGAAAGAACAACTTTGCTTTTTGTTCAGCTATATCCTGCTTGTTGTATGGTATCAAAATACACATTTTACTGAACCTATCCACAAGAACATACAAATAATCATGACCTTTCCTAGATTTTGGCAATCCCCCAACAAAATCCATGGAAACACTTTCCCAAGGACGAGAAGGAATTGGAAGTGGAGTGTAAAAGCCTAATTTTTTATTATTGGGCTTGCTTGTAGCACACATAGTACACCCTTTGATATATCAAGAAATTGTCTCATGCATTCTTGGCCAATAATAAAACCTTTTCAATTGTGTAACTGTTTTAATTACACCAAAATGACCTGACACGAGAGAAGTATGTGCTTCTCAGATTATGTTAATTCTTTCAATTTGTGAAATGCATAACTTTCCCAACTAATATAAGAGTTGGTACTTTACATAATAATCCAATTCTTCTACTTGCTTGCCATGACTTAAAGTTACATATACATCTTTAAAATCTACTTCTCGAGCATATTGTTCACTGTAACTTTCATGCATTACTGAGTTATGCTTAAGTATAGTAGATGCATTTATGATTGGCCTTGATAACATGTCTGCAACCTTATTGTGTATGTCCTTCTTATGTCTGATGACAAGATGAAATTGTTGTAGAAAACCCATCCACCTATAATGTCTTGATTGTTGCAATTTAGTTTGTGAGTAAAAATATTGAAGTGGTTGATGATATGTATGTATTATTGTTTCCTTATCCATTAGGTAATGTTTCCACTTGTTCACACTTTGTACTAATGCATACAATTCTTTATCATATGTGGGATAATTAACTACTACAAAAGTAAATGTCTCAGAATGATAGCATATGGGTTTTCCGTGTTGCATCAACACTGCTCCCATGGCATAGTCACTGGAATTTGTCTCAATCTCAAATGGATGTTGAAGATCTAGCAATGCTAGTACTAGTGTTGTATTGATTTTCTCTTTTAAGGTGTCAAAGGCTTTTTGATGTTTGCCTCCCCACTTAAACTGATGTTTCAATCCTGTTAAAGCATGTAATGGAGTTGCAATCAAAGAAAAGTTAGCAATAAACTTTCTCTAGTATTGTGTTTCCCCTAGGAAACTCCTAACCTCTGTAGCAGATTTGGGTTTAGACCAAATCATAATGACTCCAACCTTAGAGGGATCTATCTTCAATTCATCACCCCCTACAATATGACCCAAATAATTTAAAGATGTTCTGCCAAATTCACATTTTGACAATTTTACATAGATATTTTCTCTTTTTAAAACATCTAAAGTCTGCTGCAGATGCTTTACATGGTCTTCCCATGTCTTACCAAAAACAAGAATGTCATCTAAATAAGCAATTACAAAGTCATCAATAAATGGTCTGAGTACATCATTCATAACTCTCATAAATGTAGCAGGAGCATTAGTTAAGCCAAAAGGAATAACTAACCATTCATACAGTCCTTGCTTTGTCTTGAAAGCAGTCTTCCATGCATCCTTTTCTACAACTCTGACCCGATGATAACAACTTCACAAGTCTAACTTAGAAAAGTAAACTACTTCTTTTAATTGATCTAATAAATTATCAATATGAGGAAGAGAATAATGATTCTTGATTGTTAATTTTATTTAGTGCTCTATAATCAATGCACATTCTCCACGAACCATCTTTCTTTCTCACTAGCATGATTGGTGATCCACATGGTGATGTGCTAGGTCATATAAACCCTTTATCGAGCAACTCCTGTACCTGTTTCTTTATCTCTGCATTCTCTAAAGATGACAACCTGTACATTCCAATGTTAGGTAATGGAGCATCTTGCTGCAAATAAATATCATGTACTATTTCTTGCTTGGGTGGTAGGCCTTTTGGTTCCTGAAATAGAACATCATACTCTGAAACAACTTTAACTAAATTAGCTTCCTGTTTAGAATGACAACCTTCAAATGCATTGGATTTTTCAGAATCCTTTTCCTTTACAACCATTAGTAAATTTTACTTACTTGAATTCACAATTCTTTTCATCTGCCCTGAATTTATGAGAGAATAATTACCTTTGAGTTTACGAACTCTTACAATGTATCCTATTCCATTTTTAGTGAGTTGATACTTATTCTTAGCTCTATACAAAATATCTTTCCTATCATACAAGTATGGACTTCCCAAAAAAATACCACATATATCCAATGGAACCATATCTAACTCAACCTCATCTACAATTGTTGATCCAATAGCAAACCTAAGTTTACATTGTCTCGTTACTTGTAGCATTGTTTTATCACGCACCAAACCTAATGGATATGGTTTCTCATGAGGTTTTGTTTTTAATCCCAACTTCTTTACAATTGCTTCAAAAATCAAATTTACTTGTGGTGCACTATCAAATAAAGTATGAATCCTATTGTGCTTGGAAATTACTCTAATACGAAAAGGCTCATTTCTTTCCCTCTCATTATTTTCATTATCAATAGATTGTGCATAATTACTTGTGGATGCTTCAGAATCTTTACCTTTAATACCTGTGGCTGTAATTGTTGTTTAATCACCTGAATCTGATCCCAAGTCCTATTGAATAGCAACATCATTCTTTCTCTCCTTACCACCGAACTTCTTAGGTTTCCATTCTGGATGCAAAGAACAGCAGTGTGCCTCATTGTGTCCTTCTCTCTTGCAATGAGTGCATGAAGGTTTATCCTTCTTTACAATTTTTGCTTTCCTCTCCTTCCATTTCAGTTTATTCTTTTCCTTGCTCTTGGTTACAGAATATTTAGATTATCCCCCAACCTCTGGGTTTAAATTCTTACCTCTAGCTTCTAGATGTGTGGCTTGAACTGATACATCATCTAAGCTAGTGGGATTAAACATGAGAATAGTATGCTTTAAATAGATATGAAGACCACCTATATACTTCAATAAAGTCTCAGGTGAGTCTAATGATATACCTAGAGTTAAAGCTCTCTTTATGAATTCTTCAGTATAACTTTGTACACTTTTACCCTTCAATTGATGAAGAGTTTTCCAACTCATCATTGCTTGTTGCATGTAAGCTAAAGGATAGAATTTATTTTGGATAGTAGAAACAAATTCATTCCAGGTAAAAATTATTTTACCATGTTTTTGCAGATCAACTTGGGTCTTACCTTCCAACCATATTAGTGCAGTTCCTCCAAGTCAAAGGCTAGCTAGTTGAATCTTCTTCCTTCCTGAATCAATGTTTTGTACCCTGCAATATACATCAACTTGTCTTATCCAATTATCTAACTTTTCTACATTGAGTTCTCTAATTTGATTAAGGAAGTGTTTTTCTTCTTCTTAGAAGAGCTAGAAGATGATGAGGATGACGAAGGTGGTGATGGAGGAGATGGTGGAGGAGGCATTTCCCCTTTCCCTTTTCCTACTGGAGGGGAAACTAGAAAAGATTCCTCTGCTTCTTTGTCTGGTTTAGGTGTTGAAGTGCTTTCACTTTGATCCTTCTTAAATTCTAGATACATTTCTTCCACCATGTCTTGGAGTGTCTTAAAATGTTCTATAAATTGAGATTCTGAGCCTAATGGAGCCTCTTCTTCCATTCTCCTCTGAGAATTGACTCTTCTGATCTCTATATTAGCCTCAACAAGTTCTCCTTCACCTAGACTGAGCTTTAATCTAGTTAGAATTCAAAATCTAGCACAAGCTTGTCTAACCTGAATAGAATCAAATGCTCTGATACCACTTGATCCGAAGTGGATACTAAATCAAGAAGGAAAGGTATTACAGACTCATGTGTAGGAATGCCTATATTATTTAGTGCAATGGATCGAAAAGATTGCGAGTAATATAGACAATGAACAGTTACGAAACATAATAAACACACATTGACATAGTCAAAATAATAAAGGAGTTCACCAAACTTCCTGGATATGTCTCCTGGTCCAGCTTTCAGTGTCGACCTCTATATTAAGTCTTTAAGATCATAATATTACAAGTGTGTACTCCAATAGAGTCTCAGCAAAACAGTTACAAGAACAACCAAGATTTACTCGAAATCCTCAAGTCTACAAGAGTACACAACTTCTTCCTATTGCCCTTTGTTTTCTACTTTCTCTTGCTCTCCCTCTGTCTCTACTTCTCTGTGCTGCCATTAAATGGATTTTTAAGCCTATCGGCCCTATCTGTTTGCCTTCTCTCTTCGGGCTCTCTAGCTCCTGGCCATTGTCCCCTCATCTCCTTCTTACTCATTTAAACAATCATTGTAAACACTTGAATCAGTAAGGCCACTTGTTTGTAATGGAAAGGACCACTGGTGTGGGTGAAATCCCTGGGAATACGTTCCTCTATTTACACAGAGGAATACACCAAAATAGTGGGAATTTCTGCCAAGCCGTACTTCAAATGATATTGAATCTGACCTATAATCCTATCGGGTCCGTTGTTGCATCCCTATCGCAAGTCGCAAGCGCCCATCTGTCATGGTCTTCTTTGAATTTTGTGTCATACAAAATACATTAAAACAACGAAAAACCCGACAAAACGTTGCCCAGTGGATTTAAAATTTTATAGAACTGTACCTATAACCCTGTCGGGTCCATAAAACCTCTTGTTCATCCTCCACCGTCTGATCAGTGATCGATAATCCATGGCTGGCGATCATTTTGGGCAGCCCACTTGCACGGAGATTACCCGCTCGAAAAAGAGGTTTTCTCTCTCCTGCGGTGTGCTACGTGTTGGCTGGTGTATGGAATTAGGTGGAGTTACTCCAATATTGCTTACCACCTAAAGCCCGCCCAAAATACCGCTTACCACAGAACTCAAATCCTTCACTGTTTTATTTCATAACTCCTTCGGGTTCGTTGAAAGCCTTCTGCCTATCTTAACTCCTTCCTTTTGTTTATTGTGATGCAATACTGATCATTTATCCCCACCGTTGATCTGCGTGCTCGATTCACGGTCCATGTTATATCACTAATCGCAATCGCAATTCCCTTACAGCTAAGGTCTGAGCATAATATTTTCTTTCTCCCGATGCGATATTACTAATTCAATCCTGTCCATTGATCTGGCCAATCCGACGGCTTTGGTGAAACGAGACTTCATTCTTTGTTTAACTCTATTTTCCGCCATTCCTTCAATGTTTCTCTCTGATACTCTATTTTTGATATTTGAAGACTTATAGGTTTCGATATCCATTTTGGATCATGAAGACATCACCACCATCATATTTCTCATACACACAGAACCACTCTCTATGGGGAGTGAAGTGAAAGGATGCACTTGAGTCAATCAACCATGCCTCATGATATACATGTGTACTTGAAGAAGCTAAGTACACATCCCCAACTTCATCTGAGGTTGTTTTCATCTTTGCAGGAGGAGCATCATCAGATCCCTTTCCTTTGTTAGAAGCTTTAGATTTACAGTCCCTTTTGTAGTGCCCTTCCTTTCCGCATTTCCAGCACACCACCTTTAGAGGTTTTCTTGGACATTTAGATCTCCCTCTAGAATTATATCTCCCACTCAATGACTTATTTTTGTTTTTGTTTTGGGACTGTCCTTGTATAGACAATGCATCACCATTCTAGATTTCCATATTTTTCTGTCTCATTTCCTTTGTCAGCAAGAATGAGACTATTTCATCAAACTGCAAGGCAGTTGCATTGCTACCTATTGCAATAACTAGACTATACCACGAATCTGGTAGAGAACACAACAAACTAATGCAGTTATCTTCATATGAAATTTTGATATCAACAAACGATAACTGACTTACCACAATATTAAACGCATTCAGATGCTCTGTCACCGAGTCTCCATCTTTCATCCTCAAGTTATACAAATTTTTCCATAGAAACAATTTATTCACCAGAGACATTAATTGGTACAAAGTCCCTAACTTGTCCCACAAGGCCTTCACCATAGCTTCCCCTGATACATTCAGAAATACTGAATCTGAGACTCACAATCATATTGTGCTCTTTGCCTTTTGATAAAACTTCTTCCATTCTTCATCGGACGCTCCCATTTGTTTAGTACCTAGATCTACTGTGATCGACTGATCTTTATCCACCAACAGATCCTCCATCTTGACTTTCCACAACTCAAAACTCTGACCATTAAATTTCTCGATCTCTATCTTTCCATTGCTCGTCATCTTCTTTCACCATTAGAATCAATCCCGCAGATCTCCCACTGAACGGGGTCTACCATACGGCCGAGCAAAACTCCTTAGCAACAAAGGCATTCCCTTGAAGCCAAAATAGCTCCGATACCAAATGTAGGTTTTAACCCCATACATAAATTTCCTGCATACAAATTCTGAAACACAGAAAATAAACAATGCGAGAGCATAATACATAAAACACATATACACAGAGATTTTCCCCTAGATCCAAAAACCGGGAGTACCATCTTGATTTGTCATTATGTTCCTTTCAATGTTACGATACATATTTATACATGCGAAAGCATCCAATACCATGGACCGAAAGCCATCGCGTCCAAACCATGGACTGAAAACCATTGCGTCGAAAACCATGTGCAAAAATCATGCACAAAATCATAAGTAGGTCTGCCCAACCTAATATAGGGTCCAAAAAAAATTTCTCATGGCCTTGCCCCGGAACCCATACAGGGGGGCTACTCGGCCCCTCAAGCCCCTCGGACAGGGGGGCCTCCCATCCCCCATGTCACCCTGCTATTGCGCAATTGGCATAATGAAGGGTGGCATCCACCCCCCCTCTAACCCCATGGTTCACAACCCAATAAGAACCTCATTTCAGCAGAGGTCGTGAAGTAGTTTAGGCTACTGAATACGCCACATCTGTAACCGTACAATATTGGGTGGCTTCACCAAGGATGAGATCTTTGAGTTCGCCAGTAGTATCGCCTTCCCTACATAATCATTCTCTTCATAGACGAGGCATTATGTGATGTTGCACCTCTTGATGTTTGTGATGTATTATTAGGCCAACCATACTTGTGGAAGTGACATGTTATATATGAATCAGGGCCCCACGTTGTTATTATTTCTTTGGGTAATTCATTATACAGGATAGCAGAGCTAGTCCCACATACCACCACCTCTTTGATCACTTCTAAGAAATGCATCAAGATAATCTCCCAAACTAGGAAATTTATTTTCATTCTGGTTTGCTCTCAAAGTAAGGGGAAGATTGTAGCCACATCCATGGCCTTCGGGAAGGGATCCTCCACGCAACAGAAGCAGGTGGATATGGTCGTGGAAGAACACATGGACATCTTCTCCTCACCCATAGAGGCACATGTGCACTGTCAGGTCAAGCATTCATTCGATCTGACTCCTGGAGCATCTCTACCCAATGGGCGGATATATCATCACTCCATTCTAAAAAATTCTAAGTACAAGCAGTGACAGGATCAACATCAGGTGCCACACAAGTTTCAAGTGGGCTGAAAAATCTGGTTGCATTTGCTGAAAGAACGCCTTACCAGAGCCTATTGGAAGCTGAGACCATTCCGATATGATTCTTATACCATTACTAAGGTTGTGGGAAACAATTCTTTGGAGAAAAAAAATTCCCCATTCCTTGGCCTACATTGACTGTTCAATGTGGACCACCCTCGACCATGCTTCCCACCACTACTGGACACATCAAAGATTGCAGAACAGGTCACGAGGGACCAAGTTCAGAAGAAGTTTCCCCATCTTATGGAGGCACTCAACGCAATGGGGACCATTGCTTCCTAACGGGGGAGGAATGATCCAGGTGGATGTTGGTGGCCACCTACCTATCCCACTTGGATCCCCACAACTGTTTCTTTCAGTATTTTTAGTTTCCTTATTTGTAGCACAATTTACTATTTTTGGCAGTTTTTCGGGTCCTAAACTTTCAGAGTCGTTTTGAGGCCCTAAATGAAGTTATTTTGGGAGAACTGGGACCATCATGCGTTGTTAAACAATGTTGGTTACTCAATAGTTGTAGTCCTTGGATATATCTTTCTAACGAGGTATTGTGCATGTCAAATAGAGATCGTATGCCAAAGTTACGATGCTAGTAAGTTAATGTACCAATTTATCCAAACGGGGCCCATAGTTTGGTGCTTCATCTCCTAGGGATAGGTTTTTGGATGTTTAGGGTTTTCCATTATTTCTCAATAATAAATAGGGATGTGAGCCACATTGTAACACAATTCAGAGGCATGTAGATGCCACATCGCTTCTAAGAGATAAGCTATTATCACGCAAGGTAGTCTTATTTTCATTCTGTTTGTAAGCATATTTCAGTATTTTATTAGAAAATTATATATTACAAAGAAATGGAACACATAAAATATATTGCAGAAATATAAACATATAAAACACATAAAACAAGAGAGGCATAGATATACGTGGTTGACCTAATTTGCGCTACGTCCACAAGAAGTAGCCAATCCTTCCTTTTATATTTTCCAGCAAACTGAAGAGATACAACCTAGAGAAAATCCGTTGTAATTCCCTCTTTTCTCTCACACAATCTCCTCTCTCTTTCTCACTCAGAATACAGATCTACATAGATGCAATACAATTCCCTCATATATAGTGAGGGTTTTCCTTCTAGGGAAAAAACCCTAAATTAAACGTAACTTTTATCGTCAGATCTCTGCCTAATGAATGTCCTAGATTGACTACGAAATTACAATATTTTACAATGTAATTTTACATCTATTTTTAGCTTCGGGGGCACTGCCCCCAATCCCTCGCCAGGAGGCGCTCCTAAAGATCGTTGTTGCCCCTCCCTGGACCCCCCTTGCAGTGCAAGTAATACGGACGACATTGCCACCACATTACAAATTGGGGTCCAACGCAACGATACCTCTTTGGAAAGAAGATAATCAGCCTCCACACCCAATATATTTAATATTAATGAAATGAAGTGTTATTTCTACTCCATCTTTGTATTTATGGTTATATCTATAATTTGTTGTGTTCCTGTTTAAATATTGATCAAAGGTTCATGGTATCGGCAACCTCTCATGGATTCTCAATCGAGCATTTAAATTTATAACAGTGAAATTAATAAAACAATATAGCATGGTGTAGGACCCGAGGGTATTTCATATTCTAATATCGTTTGAAATTATAGAATTATGTATGAGTTGGAAAATTACAATTGCATAGTTTGATTACTGTATAATGATTTGACAATGATATTATATGCCTTGGAACGTTTTTTTTTGTTTAAAAATATTTTCCTTTTACTATATGGGTATGTGATATGTGGTATCAGAGCACACAGGTTACAAAACTAAGGCCTTTGGAAATTAAATGAGTAACAACAGTTGTAATGTATAGAGAGGATGAATAGCCACTAGCATGAGGAGAACATGAATTACATCACACCATACAATGACAGGGACATGACCAACATATTTCCATGAAACCAATCTTGAGGCATGGGTGCAACTGGGGGAGGAACCGCGTAACACTAATACTACAATTTTGGCAACTGTGCAAGAATTGAAATTTGAAATGGCGTGGTTACGAGCCGATGATGAAAGGCTGATGCAAGAGCAAGAAAATATCATGAAAAGTATATCGAATAGACAAAATCAGCGACAAATGATTCCCTATCCTGAGCACGGGAATATGATTGGTGAAAAACAATTTTAGACAAAAAATTTAGAAACTGAAGGCGGTGAGGAAAATCAAGAGTGAGAATCTCGTAATGCATTAGAACACCAAACAAAAAAGAGACATAAAGTGGAGCTACAAGGAGAGTTTCGGAAAATAAAACCCCCCCTCTTTGATGGTGATGAAGAAGAGGCATTTGAGGCCTATCTCATCAATATGAACAAATATTTTCAGTTGTACAAATATCATCATAATTTAGAAGCTCAACTAGCCATATTTCAACTGCAGGGGAAGGCCACCTTGTGGTGGGAGGAAGTGAAGATGGTACGTGGCGTAAATGAGTAGAGCATAACTAAGGATAAATTTCAGAGGCATTTTAAAGAGAAATACTTAACTAAAAGGTTCTATGACGAGAAATCCAAGGAATTTCATGACCTTCGATTGGGTCAACTATCCATGGACAAATTCATAACAAAATCTACGTCCTTACTAAGGTATGTACAATACATATGGGAAGAAAAGGAAAAGGTGCAGTAGTTCATTAGCTATTTTCCATTGGTTATGAAGGAGCACCTTGATTTTGACAGCCAAAAAACCATGGATGAATTCATACGAAAGGCTTGGTTATGCTATCAACAAAACATGTTAAAAGGAGATGGAAGTAAGAGATGGATCGAAAAAAAGGAAGTAATTTTTCCTCTGGTAGCAAGGGAAATAAGATTATAATCAATAGAACTCCAAAAGGTAGGTAGCTACAAATATGAACAGAAATCAAACTAGATTCAAACCCCCTAGTGAATCCAAGAAAAGCAAACAGTCCGGAAGGACTGAGGTAGAGGAAGCAGCCAGAGGACCACACTATGTGAATAATTGTCCACACCACAAGGGGACCAATCAGACCACACAGGTTCAAGAAGCATCAATGGTAGGAGTAGTGGCGAGAAGTGCTCCTAAAATCAATGCTGCCTTTGAAAACCATTAGGTGGAATATCAGCTGACCGTGATAGAATTTGATGGTAAAATTTTCAACCAAACCGAATCTATTCTAATTTATCTAGGAGCTACTTTGAGTTACATTAGCCCCAAAATAGTAGATGAATGTTGTTGCAAGCTGTTAATTTTAAGAGTCATTGGTTAGTACAATTAGCCATGGGGACCAAGAGAAGAGTGTTGACCAAGGTTGGTAGTTGTCCCTTAAATTTAGCAGGACAATCCATCATGGAGTATTTGAACGTGTTTCCACTAGGATCATATGATATCTTGATAGGCATGGAATGGTTGGAAAAACATTGGTCCCTCGTTAAATGTAAAGCCAAGATTATTAATTATTTGGATGAAAAAGGAAATAAGCGGGAAATTCATGGGATAATATGGCGAATGAGTTTGAGACTGGTAACAACTTCTCAATTGGAAAAATGTATCTAGGAAGGATGCCAAATTTATGAAATTCAAGTAGGATACTCTAACTCAAATGAAAATATTGTTTCTTTAGAAAATATTCGAGTAGTGCAACATTTTCCAAATGTATTTCTGGAAGAAATTTCAGGACTTCCTCCAAAGAGAGATATAGATTTCACCATTGAATTGATTCTAGGAGCTGCTCCTATATCTTGGGCCCTGTATCACATGAGTGTATTGAAGTTAATAGAACTAAATATGCAGTTACAAAAACTACTTGATAAAAATTATATCCGACCTAGCGTATCACCCTGGGGAGCTCCGGTGCTTTTTGTTAAAAGGAAGGATGGAACCATGTGAATGCACATGGATTATCACTCGTTAAATAAATTGACCATTAAGAACAAATATCCCCTACCTCGGATAGACAAGTTGTTTGATCAAGTAAAGGGAGAAATTGTGTTCTAAAAAATCTACCTCCGCTCGGGATATAATGAGATTAGGATAAAGAAGGAAGATATAACAAAAACAATCTGTAGAAGTTGTTATGGGCATTATGAGTTTGTTATGTTACCCTTCGGGTTAGCCAATGCTCCTGCGACATTCATGTGATTTATGAACAGTGTATTCCATCAATATTTAGATAAATTATTGTAGATTTTTATCGATGATATACTAATATACTGTCGGAATGTTGAGGAGCATAAAGAACATCTTCATATTGTTCTACAAGTTTTAAGGGAACATCAACTGTATGCTAAGTGTAGTAAATGAGAATTTTTTAAAGAACAAATCCATTACCTTGGTCATGTCATTACCAAGGGAGGGATTCTTGTGGACCCTAAAAAAAATAAAAACTATAATTGAATGGTCGATACCAAGAGATGTGGCTGATATAAGATCATTCATTAGTCTAGTTGGATACTACAGCGATTTCTTGAAGGGTTTTCCAAAGTAGCATATCCCATTACTTCCTTTTAAAAGAAAGGAAAAGCTTTTAAGTGGAGCATGGAATGTCAATGGAGTTTTGACCAGGTTAAATATTTACTCGCCACTACACATGTTTTGGGAATTCCAGACCTAAACAAACATTATGTGGTCTACACAAATGCCAGCAAAGAAGGTGTTGGTGGCGTACTAATGTAGGATGGTAGGGTTGTTGCATATGAGTCTAGGAAGATTAAATAACATGAGAAAAAGTATTCAACCTATGACTTAGAGTTGTCATCATTCATTCATGACTTAAAATTGTGGTGAAATTACTTAACGGGTAAGAAATTTATGCTAATGACTGATCATCATAGCTTAACTAATTATTTTAAACAACCCACTCTAAATGCTAGGAAAGCTCATTGGGTTGATTTCCTAAGTGGATTTGATTTTGAAATTAAGCACTTGAAAGGAAAAGAGAACCGTGTCACGGATGCTTTAAGTCAAAATGTTCACTGTATCTATGAGGTATCATTCAGCGAAGTGCAAACCACATTTAAGGAGCAGATTAAGGAAGCAACAAATCAAGACCCAGAATATAAATTTTTAAGCCAACAAGCTATAATTTCGAACAACAATGAACAATGGCCAGGATACAAAGTAAATCAAGAAGGTATATTGATTTATAGAGGAAGAATGTATGTACCTAACTAGAAATATATTAAAATTTTAATTTTAGATCAATATCATAAGAATGCTTATGCAGGCCACCCTGGGTACCAGAAATTAATTATTGCACTCAGAAAGGAATATTTCTAGCCCGGCATGAAGAAGGAGGTGGCTGAATATTTGGCACATTGTTTGGAATGCCAACAAGTAAATGTTGAACACCACCACCTAGCTAGGTTACTCCACCCATTGCCTACTCCAAAATGGAGATGGGAAACCATTTCCATTGATTTTATAACAGGGCTTCCTAAAAGAAAAAGATAGAATGATTCAATAATGGTAGTAGTTGATAAGTTGAGAAAATGTTCTCACTTTATACTAGTACAATCTACTTATAAGGAAACTCAAATCACTAATGTTTTCACAAAAACTGTTTTTAGGTTGCACGGGATACCAAAAATTATAATTTCGAATCGTGATGTACAATTTACATCAGACTTCTAGAATGCTCTATTTGGGGGTTTTAGGCACTCAATTGCATTTCAGTACTACCTACCATCCTCAGACAGATGGACATAATGAGCATGTGAATGAAATAGTTGAGGACATGCTACGAACTTATGTGATGCAACAACCCTCTAAATGGGAGGAGTATATTCATTTAGTAAAATTTTCTTATAATAACAACTATTGTACTTCTCTGTAAATGAGTCCTTTTGAAGTGTTGTATGAACGAAAGTGTAGAACACCCTCAAATTGGGGCGGCCCTGAAGATAAGTTAATGATAGGACCATATATGCTAGCAGAAATGGAGGAATTGGCTAAAACGGTGTGAAGCAATTTAAAGGTCGCTTAGGACCGAAAAAAAATGTATGCTGATCAAAAAAGGAGCTTCCAAGAAT
Source organism: Pinus tabuliformis (assembly GCA_031772625.1). Classification (NCBI taxonomy): domain Eukaryota; kingdom Viridiplantae; phylum Streptophyta; class Pinopsida; order Pinales; family Pinaceae; genus Pinus; species Pinus tabuliformis. The sequence continues at coordinate 2,011,427,124 of CM062818.1, read as the reverse complement.
TTCAAGTGGGATATCATGTGTATATTCATGTTCGAGCCATGAAAATTACATTGCAATGGAGTGTATGCGCTAAATTGGCATCGGGATTTTGCAATCCTTTTCAAATTCCAGCTCAAATTGGACCAGTGGCTTACCAACTTGCTCTACCCAACAATATTCATGTGCACAAAGCCTTTCATGTTTCCATGTTCAAAAAGTACATATATGATCCTAACCATATAATCAATTGGAGGGACATACAGGTAAGTATAAAATTTAGAATATGGAATGTTGTAAATAGGACAGTAAATGATTTTTTTTTTTAAATACAAGAGTTGTCTAAAATATTGTTTTGTTTTATAGGTCGAATCGAAAGGAAAGTTCTTGGTTGATCCACTGGGTATACTGGACTGGAAAGAAGTAAAGCTGTGGAAATGAGTTATCACCCAAGTTAAAGTGTAGGGGCAACATTTTAGGCCAGAGGAGGCCACTTAGGAATATGAACAAGTTATGAAGGGGACAGTTTCAAATTTATTTCTAGGAGAAAAACACCGAGACAATGTTCAGTCTTGTGGGGGAAGATGTGATGTCCCTTGTGAATGTAAATATTTTTTTACTGCATTTGAATAAACTAAAATACTATTAACTTTATAGAGTTAATTATTTTTTATTAAAATTACATGGAAAGTAAAATTCCAGAATGATGCCAGTAATTATTTTTTATTAAAATTACATGGAAATTAAACTTCAAGAATGATGGCAGTAAGTATTTTGATTAAAGTTACATGAAGGCTGAAATGTCAAATAAAGAGATTTTTATATATGATGGGTTGGCACGATAGGTAGTTACCTAACCTTAATGACTTGTTCCGAGATTTATTCCCAAAGAAGGGATCAAGAGGATAGAGGTATCTAAGATCAAAAAGGAGGAAAAAGAATGAGAAAAGAGGAAATTGTGTTGTAAAGACAGACATATTGAAGGAGCTAAGTATGGTTGGGACTAGATAGCTGCTTATAGACTATAAGTATTAAAGGAAAAATCTTGTCGAAGGATTGCTTGGGGGGAGACTCAGGCTAGATAGTAAGGTTGGAGTAGTAAGTATCATGGTTGGGAGGTTAAACAAGAAATAAAAGTCGGCAAATTCAAGAAAAACAAGACTATTTAGAAACAGATAGATAAGTACTCTCTTGAATTTAATTAGAGAGATCATTTAAGAAGTTATATAGTGAAATAGAGTAGATGTGTGTTCTTTTAAACAATACGGTTATGTAGTAATTTGTGCTAGTGGTTAAGGGTTACATACCCAGAAAAGTGAAATTAGTAACTTGTGATTCCTAAGCACAGGGGAAGACATAAAATGTATACATGGCATAAACTAGTATAAGAAATCACTAATATTATAATGCAAGGAATTACAATTCAATGGTCCTGTAAGTATTCATAAAAGTTGTAGGTATAGTATAGCATTAACAAAAGACCTTATTGAAGCACTGAATAGAAAATCTCAGGAGAGAATAGTGAAGAACATATGAGTAAAATAAAAAGAGAGATATAGATTTCTGAACTCGAAATAATAAAAAGAATAGTCGCCCCCGACTGTCCATTACATGTAGCGTCGATTCAGGGAGATAGCCTACTGAAACTATGGCATGGGAACCCTAAAACCAAACAGTAATGATAGTGCATAATCTAAAAATATATATACACATTACATCAGAAGGTAAACCCTCAAGGGTTCTTCTTTCATGAAACAATAAGACAAATACCAAACTCATATGAGAATCTAAATCGTTCCTCAATCTTAAGCAACATAGTTCAAATCAAACATACAGAATATTGAAGCCATTCTTTGGAATTATAAACCCTTTGAAAATAAATCTAAGCATAAACAAATGGACCAATTCTTTAAAAAAAACATGAAGTTCCCAATTAGAGGACCGTTGGTAGAACAATGTCATCCTCATACACTTCGTGTTGTATTAAATATAATAAATAGAGATTTAATAGCAAGTCTCATACACTGTAATGCATGGGAACCAGAAAATACAAATAATTACAGTAGCTAAGAGTTGACATCAACATGTGGAGACTGTTCGACTAACCATAAACTCGTGAACACATGAATTACAGTTTAGTTTCATTGTGAATGGATTAAAAGCATATATTTTCAAACAAATAACTCAAACCTTGAAATTGTTCCCATAATCCTTAGCATACCTGGTAAATTCCTACCCAAAGACTATATGGCCCGGAAGGTAGATCTGCAACACCCCAACAGTGGAAATCATTTCCAATTCTTGTGAAAAACTTTGGGAATTACCAATGAAACCTGTCAGGCAGTCAGAGATAGGAGAGAGCGTATCAACACCTAGGTTGAATAGAGTCACCATGATTTGATTTGAAAACAAAAAATTTAGTTGTGTGAGTTTCGGATGCCATCCACAAATACTTGAAGGAAACCAACACCACATGGGGCATCCTGCAAATGCGAATGCACTAGTAAGTATCGTTGCAAATAATACCAGATATGAAGAAATCTCGGTAAGGCAAAAAGGTGAGGACAAATATTACCTAAGGTGCAGTTCAAAAGCAGACCACCACTATGACTTCTGCAATGAAGAAACAACAAAATGACTGCTACCAAACTCGAGAGGAGCTTATTCGGACAAACATTCACTTATACTGTCTAATTTGGAGGATGCGAGAGGGTCGTCGATGGATCTCATATTCCCAAGTTCGAAGAGCCAGCTGGAAAACACCTCAAAGCCTTCAAATGTAGGAATCTAGGGAAACCAACCAACCAAGAGATTAATGCACATTAAACAATACATGACATCTAGCAGACTTGTAGGTGTAAGGTTCACGGCCTCAGCCACCTCTCACAGATGCTTTACCGAGCATTTAAATTTATAACAATGAAATTAATAAAACCATACAGCATGGCGTAGGACCCTAGGGTATTAGATATTCTAATATCCTTTGAAATTATAGAATTATGTATGAGTCAAACAATTATAATTACATAGCTTGGTTATTGTACAATGATTTCACAAAGATATTATATGCCTTGGAACTTTTTTTTTTGCTGTGTACAAATATTTTCTTTCTATTATATGGGTATGTGACATTATTCTTATTAGAAAGTAAATGGCCATTATTTTGTGTATTTTAATACAATGTTAAATCATTTTATTTTTAACATTTGTTTGTTTTTTAACATTTTCTTTATCTAGATAAATTAATTAGCATAGATTTTCAATCAAATAATTTATTTAAATTTTGTGTTGAAATATTTTTTAAAAGTATAAGGCTTAAACATTTTACTCATATTTCTTTTAACTTATAATTATTTTGTTTCTCATATATTTTTAGCACATTGAATTGTAATATGAGCAAAAAATAGAGTCACCATAATGAGGTTGAGATTATTGATATTTTATAATATTTTTAATTAAAAGTAATTGAACATGCATATTCATTTTTGTTTTTTATTATAACTAAACACATCACCTTCCTTGTTATAAATTTAATAATATTTTTTATAGAAATTTATATATTTTGATTTTTTTTAATTAACTAATATTTTTTTTTAAATATTTAATAAAATTTAAAAATAAAATATCAAACTATTCTACCAATTCTTAATGAGAAGCAATCACATTTTTTTAAAATGTTCTACCAATTTTTAACCAAAGGAAGAAATCACTCTAAACAAAATTAGAAAAGAAAATAATGGAAATTTATTTTTTCATTTACAACATTACTTTTCTTAGGATTTTTTAACAAAATAGTGAAGAAAAAAATTACAGAATTCTGTGGTGTTGTGTAACTTTCAATGGATATTAGTATACTACTTCAGGAGAAAATGAGAGGTTAGGATTTTTTAACAAAATAATGAAGAGAAAAATACAGATTTTTTGTGGTGTTGTGTAACTTTCGATGTTGTGTAACTACCAATGGATGTTAGTATTCTAGTTTAGGAGAGAATGAGAGGTTAGGATTTTTTAACAAAATAATGAAGAAAAAAATACAAATTTCTGTGGTATTGTGTAACTTTCAATGTTGTGTAACTGTTAATGGATGTTAGTATACTAGTTCACGAGAGAATGAGAGGGCCTAAGGAAAACGTGAGACAATAAAATAAAATAAATAATTAAATGATTAATGTTAACATCAAGATGAAGTTCGTTGAAGAGGAGGATTATAATAATAATAGAAATAATATTAATATATAAAAAATCAATAAATAATAAAGAGATAATAATAGTAAATAAATAATAAATATAATATAAGAATAGTAAATAAATAAAATAATAAATAATAAAAGTAAGTTCTAAATTAATAAAAAAAAAAAAAAAAAAGTTAAAAAAAATGAATAAGATAAGAAGAAATTAAATTAAAAGAATGGTTGAATTAGGTAGAACTTTAAATAAATAAAAGTTGGCATGTTGATACATGGATTGTGTGTATCGGGATATTTATCCAATCTCTTTCTATTTTTGGAACCATTTGTTCTATTTAATCAACAAATAAAGATGAGAAGTATGCATTCATTCTTTTGGAAGAAGAGTGTTATGGACAATATTCTGTAGCAGTAGTAGTTGACATGGAAAATTTTAGGGGCTAATGTTTGCCCAGTGGGCTAATTTTCCATGATTTTTCCACAAAAAAGATTCGCCAATTTCCAATTTTATAAAAGACGATTCGCCCAAATTTTAGAATATAAAATTATTTTACCTTAAAAATCGCCAACATTATAGAGAGACTATATATAAAATAATTATAAATTTGGTTAATTTTACAAATATATCAATAAACATTTATAATTTGCATATTAGGGATTAGTGAGATTCGCCAATGTTTTAAACTTCAAGAAAATTTTCCATCCTTAAAATTTTCCTTGGTAGTTGATTTAGTATTCGATTGAGTAGCTAGCTATAAAAATATTATGTGTAGTTGAACCTATGATTGGGTGGAGGTTGTCCCCAAAACTTTCTTGCAGTCATGAGGATACTCATATGAGTAGTGGTACAACTCCCGAATTTATCATCTCTATGTCCGGAATCAAAAGTAAAGTTTATCATTATAAATTATTTTTATCATCACTATATGTAAGTCTGGAATTCCAAGTAAGATTTATCATCACTATATGTAAGCTTGGAACTCCATATAAAATTTATCATTGCTATAGGTAAGTCTTCTTTACATATGATTTTCGAAAAATCTTGAATTGAATAATTTAATGTTAATTATTAATCACTTAAGTTGATATAACTAATAATCTCTTTTAATTTTGAATTTATTACAAAATTTATATATGACTTAAAATATAGAATTTGTTCTCTATTTCAATATGGTAGTCGCATTAGTTATAAAAAATCAAAGTACAAGATTCTAAGCTTACTACTTTTAAGTTAGTACAATTTTTCTAACTTATTTATGTTCTTATTAAATGATAGTTTGGTAAATTGTTATTTTTCAATGAAATAAGTGAATTTTCTATATGCTTAATGTATATCTTAATTTTTATTTTTTTACACTTTACTTTTCTAAAATTACCTTTCTAAAATCCTAAGTGAATGAAATTCTTGGACACCTAATCCTTTATGGGTTGGTGTAGAATGTGAACAACCATGAGAGTCCAAGAGACCTTGGCATGCGGAACCCAACGGTCACACGAATGTACTATAAATGTATATCATTGTCAAATAATAGATGCACTCTTGTGCTTATCTTTCTTATGATTTTGCTGCCATGTGTTTGTTTAAAATGGTATCAGAGCAGGCGATCTCCTGCCCTGCTCAAATATGAGCCATTGTTTTGTGGCCTTTGTAGATCTGAGCACTTCTCCTTATCAGTTTTGTGCCTTTCGAAACTGCTTCACTGTCACTTCGGTTCTTCTCTGCTCTAGATGCTCCTTTACCTAAAAATTTGGTTGTTCTCTCTCCTGAGCTACCCAATGACATAACTGTGTAGCAATTTTCATCTTCCATAACCACTCCTGCATGAAATCATTTGCCATCCAAGTTGTTTCCTCAAGTTACGCATACTTTAACGCTGTGAAATATGTGTGTACTCCCTGGCTCCAATGGATTCCAGAAACACTCTCTGCCATTGGAGAAGTGTAGCTCTGCCATTCTGGACGCTCTCTGACACACTACTTTATTGCTGGCATCAGTGTTATAGACATATTTGGGCACTTCAACCTGAAACTTATATGTCAATAAAATAGGGCTCATCAACCCCTAAAAGAGTTGTTTCATACCCTAAAAGAACATAGTCATCTGATTACATCATTCCCCAAACGTTCCACCTGAGAAAGCATCCAGAAATGGCCTAAACTGAACCATACTGACTGCTCCAATAGTAAAGTTTGATGCATATTGAGTGGTACATTGATAGGGTGCGATGCATACTGATTAGGCCTTCTATAGGGTGGGATGGGCGAGGATGGACAAATGTCCGAGATAGTTTGCTAGGTGGTTGCTCATGGAATCTTCTCGAAACTTCTCCTTTGCCACTTACCTCTTTGAATTCGTCTAGGGATGAGTAAGAGATCCAACAAATCTCCAAGTGGAACCAATTGTAACAAGTGGAATGACACTAATCAAACCCCATGGATGACTCACACCCTTGCACACATCTATAAATGGATCCCTCATCTAAGAGATCTAGAGGCGGGAATGTGATGAATTGCAAGGAGGTGTTGATAGTTTGTAATTGAGGAAAGAATATTTTATTGTTGGTGTGATCTTGCTATTTCATGAGGTGAAGAGGGATTAAAGCTGGGAGGATGATGCAGGATAAAAAAACTGGGTTGTAATTCTCCCTTCTGTTAATAAAGTTCTTCAAGTTTTCTTCCATATGATTGTGCAATTGTGAATGTTATCATTTGTGAATGCTATCATTTGTTCATTATATATCTGATTTTGTAATGTTTATGTTGTAATAGATCATGATGCTTTGACAGTTCTTTGTTACTGTACTTGTGTAGGTACTCTCCAAGCAGGTTAAGTACGGGAGGAGTTGCAAGCTCTATTAAGGGGGAGAGAGATCAAGCAAGGGATTAAGCGGAAGTTCTAGGTTGGTTCCATTATCTTTCTCTTATCTGCTACACATAGAAGAAATCGTTGAATTGCTTTAAACTGTTGTTTCTAGGGTAGCTGCCAAACCTAGAGGGCTAGTCGTTCGACAAGACACTAGTTTTCCCAGAAACAATCAATTGTGATATTCATTCCATTCTTAGGCTCAGTGTTGCGCTCAACTCGATATTCCACCTACTCAATTCCATTATAGTTGAACAGGTTAGGAATAGATACAATCTCTAATCTACGCTTTGCGATCTTAGGCCACTCTTTTCCAAGCTCTATAAAGACAAATAATCTTTCCAAACCCATTATGAGCCTGAGCAATCAGATTTGGGTGAGGTGGAATAAGAATCATTGCAAGAATTATTGCTTGGATCTTGCTCGACTTCTCAAATCCCATCTCCAAGTATAGACCTTTGAGTAGTTCAGGTGAAAGGTTCAAATCCTTAAACATCTTTCCTAAAGTATAAGGAGTGTCACCAGTAGTGATCGCATCGATATTCGAGTCTTCTGAATTGACTACGTGTACATGCCTTTCCTTTTTGAAAACAACTTCAGCTCTATCCAACATTTGATTCTTGTTGTTATAGACATTTTTGTGCCTTACAGCATGAAGCATGAAATGTCAATAATCTAAGGGATCCAAAGTCCCTAAACATGTTGTTCCTACCCCTAGAGGAACAAGGTCAGCAAACTACAACACTGAATATCAGTTCTCCACCTGAAAACACTAAAAAACAAGCTAATTCTAGATCATGTCAACTGCTCCACTGAGCATCTGCGCTGAATGTCAACTGCAAAGAAGGCTACCTGCGTTGGGCGAGTTTGGCCAAGTGGCACAGTCATTCCTCAAGGTGTCAATGCCCAGGAAGCTTCCAAAATGACACTTGGATCAAGGAATTCGACTGGTGATGAGTAAGAGGGTCTAGATCTCCAAGTGGAAGCAAGAACCTCCAAGTGGACTCAAGAACTGAAGAATAACTGAAGTGGGAGAGGACACTAGTCAGCTTCATGCCAAGCTCAAGCTGACTCATCCTTTCTCCAAAAATCCTATATATAGATCTCTCTCATGAGGTCTAAGGAGGCTGGAATCTTGTGAATGTAAGGAAGTGTTGTTGGTTTGAGTATAGAACTATTGGGTGATTTGCTTGAAGGAGGTTAAGAGGAGATTTCTTTATGCTGGGAGGTGATGCTGGATTGGGCCTTTTATGGTTGTATCACTTCCTGAACTTTACTTCTTCCATTAATAAAGCATTTGAGGTTCTTCTATATGCATGTGTCTCAATGGTGTATTGTTATGCTTGTGTATTTGATTTATTCTAATCCTTGAATCAATTATGAATGTATGCTTCTTGTAGTTCCCCTCTCTTGTTATTTTGCAGGATCTTGGTGTAGCTGGGCCAGTGAAAGAGCAAGGAGTTGGGAGCAAGCAGCCAAGAGAGAAGATTGGATCAATCATTAGTGGAAGACATCGGTTAGTGGATCTCTTCCCCCCTCTCTCTTACATCTCATAAAGAAGTAATCTCAAATAGCTTTGCTTTGATTGTTGCTGAGGTACTATCACCCTTAGAGTGGGATAGGGTCATTCCGTATTGGATACTTTTCCCAACAACAAATTGGCGACTCCGCTGGGGATCGTATCTTGTTGGTTGTTTGTGTTTTTTCTATTCATTTCATAAACACAGGGAGTACCGAATCGAACTGCATTTGGAGCTTTCAAATGCAAAGTAGAGGTCAGCTACTCTAGCTCAGTTTCTGGGCATGTTTATGATTTGAAGAGCTGATCCACAAGGACTCTGAACAGCTCTTAGTGATAGCTTTTCATCCTCCTTTTCATCCCTTAGTGTGTACTTGATTGATAGCTTCTGATTTGGCCAAAAACTGTGAATTTTGGAGCAATCTGTGACCCGGAAACTGAGAAAAACGAAAGTTTATCTCTTCAGTGCAGGCACTGTGAAGGCAGTCTACACTTCAGCGCAAATCCCGAAGGGGATACCTGCGCTGAATGTCAAACTGACAGTGTACCACCTGCGCTGAACCAGTTTTGCCTAGTGCTACTGGGGTTCCCTGCTATTTATTGCCTTGTTTTCATCCTTGTTTTTGCAGCCTGTTATCAGTCAATGTACCTATCTGAAACCAACTTTCCTTGCCACTATTCCGCTTCGGTTGTATAAAGAAACTGTATTTGTTCTTTGTGTATTTCTTGTATCATTTGCAGTTTCCCATAACGAAAGTGAACTAGTCTTGCTGTGGCCTCTTAGATCTAGACCTGTGATAAAGTGTCGTTCTGATCTTAAGAGTTAGTTTGTTTGCTGTTCATAGCTGATTGAGCTTTTGCTTTCGTCATATGGTTTGAATTTATATGTATTTCTAGTGTCGAAACAAGTAAATCTTAAGGTGTCTTTTGATTTTGGACAAGCTTGTTTGCTTTCACTTGAAATCGAATTCAAAGTTATACGACAGCTTTCTTTTTGTATTACATCAACATTAAGAAAGAGAAAATAAATACCTGCATTGTGCATGTGCATTATGACAGTTTGCATGTCGATTTAGGAAAACGTGCATTAGTGTGTGCTCTATGATCTGTGTGAAAAGATGATGTCTTTCTTTTCCCTTAGTAGTTAAGATTTTCAAAGTTGAAAGATTGAAAAGCTTGCTTATCATCTTAGACTGCATTTAGGAGTGTTATCATACATCTCGTGGTGATCCATAAAGGCAAACTGCTAAACAAGATCAACCTTAAAATAAATTGAATTTACATAACAACGCATTGAAACATAATGCAAACACATAGAGGTCTAAGCTAGAGACATGTTCCAGCCTCGTTAAACGTGATATCTTAGCGTTGAGTGGTTGGGTGATTCCTCCACGGTGAAGCGATAAGTATCAATACGGACTTGTGCTCCCACGTACCGTCGCGTATATATTGGGAGACCCCTATAGGAACAAAGCCTTTATCCATAGGAAACCGTGTCGGCAACCCTACTGATCGCAATGCAGTGAACACAGCATTCACGAAGATCGACCACTCGTACCGTAAAACGTATTCTGTGGTTTTGCGAAAAGTTTGGCACACCCTCTGCCTAGAACTCCAGAGTAGTTTCTTTTGGCCTTTTTCAAACTCTATAACTGAAAAAGTCCATCCGAGCATTTGTCACTTCGGGCTCGTTAAAACATCGAAGGAGACTAGAGTCATCTTTATATTTTTCTCGACTCTTAAAAAGTGAAAAAGCAAGTTGTGTCTAAAGCGTCGTTATAAAATTTATTTTAAACGGAACATAATCACCTCCTATTCCTGCGTTGATCTGTAGGTTGAGAACATGGAATGCACCAACCAAGGAATTCCACATGATGGAAATCCTAGTCCTTTCTCCTCTTGGGGAGAAGTTGGTGCGCCCCACATGGCCACATTGTCGCTTCCAGGATTGACAATTGGCCTGCCAATTTGGCTATTCTCAACCAATGTAGTTCAGAACACCATGGTTCCTGAACAGTCGAGTCAACAGTTCGATCAGTCTAGAGCTGCCCACCAGCCTTCAACTTCCTATAACTCTTCCCCCAATCCTTCATCTTCGCAAGGTAGAGCCAGAAAAAGCCAAGCTCGCATGGAGAAGAAGGAGAAGAAGAAGAGAGAGAAGAAGAAGAAGGAGCCTAAGGCGACTGGGACAAGCAAAAGACATCTGACAAAAATCCACACACAGCACAGACCGGGCCTAAATCGCCATGTGTCATATGTAGAGGAGACCACTTCCATAGAGATTGTCCCTGTATTCCCCAGATACTAAGGGACTGGTCCCCTCGGTTGCACAATTCGGGGGCATCAACCTCTGATAGCCATGTTGAATGCTTACCATCAACCAGCGAAAGTGAAGGTTCAAGACAAAGAGGGGGAGCAAGATCCCCCTGCAGACTGTGTGAAGGTGATCACGCCATCCACCGTTGTCCCTTCTTAGACGAAGCGAAGATAGTTTTGGAAGATCGCCCGGTTTCACCGTTGAGACTTCCTCCTGGATACAAAAAACTCGTGCCAAGTCCTTCGTTGGTTGAAAATACAGCTGGCTCGCTCAAGTGGTCAGCTGAAGCATCAGTCATTGAAAATGAACCTACTGAATCCAGACGAGACGAAAGTCTAAAGGTCGAAACGACAGTTGACCCGGTTCTCCCTTCAGAGGTTTCATCCTCAAATGACACCGTCACTGAAGATTCATCTTCAAATGACACCCTGACTGAAGAGAATAAGGATGACACCATCCAGATTCTTTTCATCAACACAGATTCTTATGAGCATCAGGGCAATGCGCCCATTCCTTTATCGCAGGAAGGAACATCATGAGGGTCATATCCGGCCGTGTATTCGGTCCCACCACCAAGCAACCTGGTTGTGTCCTTTGATTGGAACCAACTAGGCAGACCCCGGTTGCCAGCCAGTGTACCATTCAGAATCATAGTCCAAATTTATAGAATGGTAATGGCTGGAACTATCATTGATGAAGGGGCATCTGTGAGTATCCTTTCCTCTATTGCTTGGAAAGCACTGGGTTCCCCAGCGCTTTTGCCTGAGATAAGAAATCTCTCAGGTTTTGATAAAGGAACCAGTCGACCATTAGGGATCCTCCCCAATGTGCCTGCTACATTGAAAGGGAAGACCGTTCAAATGAATGTGATGGTCGTTCAAGGACCCTTGGATTATAACCTACTCCTTGGACGAGACTATATATATTGCATGGAGGCAATAGTCTCCTCACTCTTTAGAGTAATGTGTTTTCCACACGAAGGAAGAATGGTCAAGCTCGTAGACCAACTTTCATTTATGGGATCACGCATCGCAAATAGTCACATACCAACCCTGAATGGTCTATTCAATCAAAAAATGTCTCCACCCCCAGTCCTCCTTCCCGATGAGTGCGAGTGATTCGGAAAGATGGGACTAGAACCCAGGGGGCATGCATCCTGGTCTGCTTCGGGCAGAGGAAACCCTGGGTATAAGGTAGAATTTCCGCGAGAGAATATGACTAGTCCGTACCCCGTCCGTGGATGGAAGAGGGGTTGTTCTAGAATAGGATTCTTTTGTCAAGGTTACTTGTTTGACAAAGGTCATTCACCATTGCCTACTTCGGTAGACAGTGCCGAGGAAATGTTTTCGTTTGATGGTGTTAACAAAACAATCTTTGGGTAACCAGAAAGAGGCAAGCCTCACCCTTCAAAACAAATGTTTTAACGGATAAGTAGGGGCAACCTTGAAATTTTACTTTATACCTGGGGGCATGCAAACCTTTTAGAGTGCAAGCAAGGGACGACTATTTATTTTTTAAATTTTTAGGTCCTCCCTTTAAACCTGTAGGTCTAACCCTTTAAACTCGTAGGATTAGCCGTTTCCAACCTTGCATAAAGAAAGGATGAGAAGGAGCATAGCTTTGTGAGATAAAGCTCCATAAAAAATAGCTATCTCACAGGAGACATTCTTATCTTATGACTGGTATATCGAGTAGTTTTACCACGGAATTTATGCTCATTAAAAAATAGAAAAGCGAGATCCGAGTAGTTTTAGCACATAGTTCATGCTCATTAAAAAATAAACATAAGATTGAGCAAGAGTTTCCTCCAGAGTTTAAGCTCATTAAAAAATGAACCTATTCTGGTAAATAACCATTGTGATCGTAAATTTATTAGCCATAAAAAGCCTTGGTCGTGTTTGCACCTGCCACCTCCACCGTCATTTGGCCAATCGTTCACCTCCATATGATTGTTTACCCATTTTGAGGAACAACTTCGAAGCGTGATTTCACCTAGCCTTCCTTGTGACACTGCAGTGATTGGAAAATTCCAACCTGTACCTGGAATCTGCTGCTATCCCTGTTTATCACTCGTTCCTCAAAAGACGAGTCTTCTTTGAGCTCTTTTCATCTGAATCGTAAAATATGAAAAGTTTGCCAAGTTTTGGCCTTCCAGCTCGTTAAAAGGACCGGAAGAGCTATCCCTCCTCTAGATTTTAATCTTTTTGGACCTGAGAGATTATTACACAAAAAGGTCGAGCGCTTGTTTTATTCGGCTCGTTAAAATTATTGAAAACTCATCCCTTTTGTATTGTTTTATACTTTTTCGGACTTAAGGGATTAGATGACGAAAAAGGAATTTTGGAGTTAACTTTTTGTACCTTTTCAGACTCTCTAAAAATGAAAAGGACTGAGTTTTCCTTGTCGTTAGACTCGTTAAAATGATTAAATAGCGACAAACTTGTCTTTAAACGAGACCGAGTTTCCCTATCGCTAGGCTCGTTAAAACATAGCGATGGGCTTGCCCGAAGGGCAGGTTATAGAACAAGCATATGCTATCCTCCTCAAGCTTGACAAAAATAAAGAGGTACTGGTCAGAAATGACTGGGGAAAAATCAGGAGAACCTCAAAGCTTTAATGGTAGCAAGTCGCTCTTGAACATGACACTTTTCCTCCGTATCACATCGGGTTGGGTTGTTTCATTCACCGGTCTCATCACCATGGTCTTCGCCAAACCATCCACATTTGGGGTAATGCTACTGATCCATCACATCAGTGTCGTTATATGTTCAAGAGATGTTGTTCAGAAAGAGTCAACCGTGTCCCATCCACTGCCATACATTATCCTTCATCCACCCATGATCGCCACCCTGAAACATATGTCACAGATTGTTTTCACCTCCACTAAAATCATTAGCTCCGTTCCGTGTCACTGATTTGGGATTCATTAAGGCCCTCCTTTGACGGATCTCTTCTTGTCGACTTCAGCTCATTATCCAAGAAGTTGATCTAGGAACACCCCCCTCAGTACTTTGAAACTTGCATGCCTCAATGGCAAGTTTCTCACTTCCGGCGACAGGTATACATCAATGACCTTCGATCGAAAGATTTTGCGTGGTGTTCGACGCCAAGTCCTTTATTCACACCACGTGAATTGTACTGCAGTACCTTGAGGGTCATTATCATTATCGGTGATTCCTCTCGCGCTGGTTAACGGTTTACATCATTGACCGGTAATCAAGCGATGTCTTTCCATGTTCGACTTCAGCGCAATTCTCACATGGATCGACTTGTACTTAGAGTGAAGATCGAACGAGTTTGAAGACCCCGGATCTAGTTTCATCCATCCGGGCTGCGATATATATTCAGGAAATATAAAGACATTTGACATGTACATCATTACAGCAGATTATCATCCTACTCAAAGGATGATAATTTCAGCAGAGAATTATCAGTCTACCATCAGACGATCATCTGTTCTATGTACCAAAATGAATTTATAAAGCTGAGCATGGGAATGCCCGCCTCAGCTAGATCATGAAAGCAGAATGAAAAATAATGTATTGTATTGTATTTTATTACAGGTCACCTCTCAGCGATTGAATGAACTTCGGATCCTCCTGATAAAGCATTTCACCCGATAAACGACCTCATACTTTAGGGGGCAACTGTTCTAGACACTTTTGTGCCTTACAACATGAAGCATGAAATGTCAATAATCTAAGGGATCCAAAGTCCCTAAACATGTTGTTCCTACCCCTAGAGGAACAAGGTCAGCAAACCACAACACTGAATATCAGTTCTCCACCTGAAAACACTCAAAAACAAGCTAATTCTGGATCATGTCAACTGCTCCACTGAGCATCTGCACTGAATGTCAACTGCTCCACTGTGTACCTGCGCTGAATGTCAACTACAAAGAAGGCTACCTGCGCTGGGCGAGTTTGGCCAAGTGGCACAATCATTCCTCAAGGTGTTAATGCCCAGGAAGCTTCCAAAATGACACTTGGATCAGGGAATTCAACTGGTGATGAGTAAGAGGGTCTAGATCTCCAAGTGGAAGCAAGAACCTCCAAGTGGACTCAAGAACTGAAGAATAACTGAAGTGGGAGAGGACACTAGTCAGCTTCATGCCAAGCTCAAGCTGACTCATCCTTTCTCCAAAAATCCTATATATAGATCTCTCTCATGAGGTCTAAGGAGGCTGGAATCTTGTGAATGTAAGGAAGTGCTGTTGGTTTGAGTATAGAACTATTGGGTGATTTGCTTGAAGGAGGTGAAGAGGATATTTCTTTCTGCTGGGAGGTGATGCTGGATTGGGCCTTTTATGGTTGTATCACTTCCTGAACTTTACTTCTTCCATTAATAAAGCATTTGAGGTTCTTCTATATGCATGTGTCTCAATGGTGTATTGTTATGCTTGTGTATTTGATTTATTCTAATCCTTGAATCAATTATGAATGTATGCTTCTTGTAGTTCCCCTCTCTTGTTATTTTGCAGGATCTTGGTGTAGCTGGGCCAGTAAAAGAGAAAGGAGCTGGGAGCAAGCAGCAAAGAGAGAAGATTGGATCAATCATTAGCGGAAGACATCGGTTAGTGGATCTCTTCCCCCCTCTCTCTTACATCTCATAAAGAAGTAATCTCGAATAGATTTTCTTTGATTATTGCTGAGGTACTATCACCCTTAGAGTGGGATAGGGTCATTCCGTATTGGATACTTTTCCCAACAACACTTGTATCTGGGTTACAATTCCTAAATGGAGTGTTGAGTCCTTACGTAACTCTTAGTCTCCATTCAAGTATGATGGTCTTTGTGTGTTGAATGGTGCGTTGAATGTATTACGTTGGAACATATGCAATATTTAGTATATTATGTTGAATGTATTGTATTATATGCTTGAGTAGTGATACATTTCCATTGAAGAGTTGATTGCTTGTATTGGTATATTGGTGTCTCTGCTTTGAGGGATGTTCAATTCTTATGTTGAACCATTTAGACATGTGCTTTGAAGATAAAACCATTTATATATGCCTTAAATCATTTCGAGGGTCCATTCATATATACATGATTCACACTATTCATACATGAAGTTGAGAGTTGGTCCATACAATTACAGTCAGTCAGTTGTATCTACTAGTTGGTCCATATAAAATCAACTATTTGACATAAAAAAAGGTATTCCCCAGTGGCGAGAAAGCTAGTATGTGGTTCGATGCTTAAATGTTGATATGGGTTTTCTCCTTTCCCATGAAGAACTAAATTCTCTTACAAAAATGATTTCCTGAGTCTGGAGAATTAGAAGCACTGCAGAACTGCTTTGCAACAGTGTGGAGAGCAGAGAGACTCTACATTACGTCCGAAGTGGAATCGATTGAATTTAGTTGGAACCCACAGTTACAAAGATACTCTATGGAAGCTGAAGCAATTGATTTGAGTTGGAACACATAACTGCAAACATACTCTTTGTATTCCACAAAGCCCAACGTAAAAATCCCTACGATGTCCTGCTATTATTCATTGTGCCTACATGTTGTTGTTGTTCAATTGTCTATACATGTCAATGTTGTTGTCGATAACTATTGTTCTATTCCATTTCCTACACCACTCTGCGCTTGCATCTCAAATTTAAGCTTCTCATTTATCCATAATGATGGACAATGGTCAATAATTACAGCTTATTTTGCTTCGCATCTAGATTTTTAGTTTCAATGATAGGAGGAGTATCAGTTTGACTAAATTGGTACATTGGTGATGAGCCCAAAATTTGGTAACATTTTGGGCTCATTTGGCCTAACTACCCTTGTTCAATCCTTCATTTTTCATAACTTATGCATTATTTTTTAGAATGTTTATGTCATTTGTACGAATAAGGTTAGTCACTATTCCTAGGTGGCTAACACGTGCTCATTTCAGGATTTTTTGACACATGTTGAAGCAAAACCGAGCAGACATGGGCTAGGAGATAGCGAAGCTTGGGTTGAGGATTCGTAGGGGGGTTGTATATGGCATTAAATAGCCTCCCTCGGGATCTTCACCCCCAAATCCGAGCTCCAAACGCCACCAAAACTAGATCTAGAAGGCAGCCAAGCAGATTTCTTGGAAGGAGCTGTTCACTCACAGTTTGGGCAGCCAAGTCCCATAGATTTAGGAGGCCAGCTAGGGCCTTCTAGTGTATAAATTTTAAGGCTTCAACCTTCGAAAAGGTCTTTTCAAAAACTCTTGCATATTCTGCACTATGTGCTGCTAGCTTTGTTTTGTTCTTTTGTAGCCATTATTGGCATAACTCTTGACTTATGATTATTTTTTGATAATGGGAAGCAGTCAGATTTGATATCAGCTCTGAGTTTTTTTATAGGAGCCATAACTCTTAGGGTTGGGCCCAACCTAAGAGCCTAGGGCCTCCTTATTTTTATTGTTATCTTTCCTTTCAGCACTGTGATTTTCCTTTTATGCATCTGAAACGAAGTTTATTGAGCTAGATTTAGTTGTGTTGGATAAGTAGGTTATTATTGAGGAATAGAATTACTTCAGATGTGTAGAACATATTGATAAGATAAAGATTGATAAAAGCTCTAGAAAAGGGTTGCCTACACTCTCAGTTTCACCTGTCCCTTATTGGATCAGGGGTTGGAATTGTGGAACCAGTGCTGCTCAACAAAAACACTAGTTTGCTTGACCATGCAATCATTGGTGTAATGTTTTTCATTTGTAGAAGTTAGTCATGCGTTCAAACCTTTTTAGATGTTCCTTTGATTAAGTGTTGTACATGGTTCTATTTGGAAATAAAGCTGTTGTTCATTTGTTTCGTTGACAATTTGGATAGATTAGCTAAGATTTCGATTGTATGTAGGATTTGGTTGATTCAGTTAAGTGCACACCGTACAGGGCATATCCATCTTTCTCTCATCCACCGAAGCTTTGTCCAAGCTAGCTGCTCCATCTCCTAGTTAGCTTCTTCATCTCACAACTACTCTTCTATCCACGTAACCCTACCTTCTTGCTCTTCCGTTGCCTTAGCCTTCCTTAAGTCAAGTTAGCTCTCCACACCCTCTCATCACTTCATCCATCAGTCACTGGGTCATCTCAGACCCCTATCCTACCTCCCTATCCATTCATGTGTCCTCTTTCACTCACCCATATTACAAAATCCAATGTCAGAACATCATGTAGAAATTTTTGAACATCCTGTAGAAATCCCTGAAACATCCTGTAGAACCCCTGCAGACTTCCTATAGAAGCTCACAAGTGAGGTTGTTGGATAGCCAAACTTGGTGAAACTCTCTGGAAGGGTGTTAGGGACTCCTTAGACCCTCTCTAAACCTTCCCAACCTTTTCCAAGCATTTCTCCTCCTTGATCCACCATTGCACAGTAAGAATCCAGTTAAAAGTACATGTATGATAATTTTGATAACATAATAAAAAATACAAAAAGATGTGTTCTTTAGATAGAGATAGCATAGGCATGTGCATTTCACCTTTGTAGAAGTAATGGCATCTTTTTCAATAGTTTGCATCCTCTCTGTTTCATCAGTAGGACTAGCTGGTAGAATTAGGGTTTGCTAGGGTTTATGTTACTCTTTCACTTTTAGTTTCTTTCTACAAGTAGATCAGCTTCCTTTGAGTTAGCTTCCATCCACCAGGTACAAAGCTTCTTCTAAGAGCTCATAGAAGTTGGCTTGAGCCCCTAGCGGACTTGTGCCAGCTGACCAAGTGACAGCTACAGCAAGAGCTAGTACTTGTGCATACAGCACCGTCACTTCCAAGTTTGTTACGAACTACCGGGTTGATAAGAGTAAAGAATGGAGTCCCAGGAGTTGCAGCATTATTGCTGCAATACTGGAGCCCACCATGTTTTTGGCGCCGTTGCCGGGGAAGTGTCAGAGTATTGGTGATTGTTGCTTTTCTTCTATTTTTCTACACTCGCCTTCTGCTAAATGGTTTATTTCATTTCCATTCTGCAATTTCATTTCCGCAAAAGTAAAATAGATATTTCCTACTTTCATAGATTAGCAATTGAAATTCTGCAAGCGTAGACTAGCAATTTCAATTCTGCAAGCGTAGACTAGCATTTCATTCCTGCAATTTCATTTGAGCAACATAGCTTAGTCCTTTCCTGCTTTCATTTCAATTCCGCATCTTCATTTCAGCAAGATAGCTAGTTGCAGCTCAATCTATTTTAGTTTTGCACGTACAAGCAGAAAAAGCAGAAAGCCATCAAAATCCTTTCCATTTCATGCCTCGTAGAAACAGAGATAAAACCAGAAAATTCTTACCAGCACCCCCACCACTCTACTGAGTCACCCTTCTCTCTTCTTTGGTGACAGTGATCCAGAAGAACCTATAGGCGAGCCTCCTGAGACATATGAAGATCCTATACCAGAAGAAGAGTTAGAAACCATCCCACCTGAAGCCATGGCTGAAGATGGAAGAGAAGATGAGAGAATAGAAGGTGCCTTTCCCATCCGAGAGACCAATGGAGACATGAAAATGAAAAACATAAGCCCCTCTGCTTTACCTCACTTCCATGGATTGACTACTGAAGACCCTGATACCTTCTTGTTTGCGTTTGTTGTCCTTTGTCGAACCTATGACTATACGAAAGATAAGCAAAAACTAAAACTCTTTCCCTCTACCCTCAAGGATGCAACATTATGTTGGTTCATGGGATTACCTGGAAATAGTATCACCACTTGGGCTCAGATGCAACAAGATTTCAATACCAAATACTGGGACTACTATAGGTCTAAGGAAGCCAAGGGAGAGATATTTCGGATGACCATGGGAAATGATGAGTCTTTAGAAGATTATGAGGAAAGATTCCAACTTAGCTATAAACGGGCCAGGTGCACACTCGAACCTGAATCTCTCAAGTTGGTCCTGCTCCGAGGAGTGCTTGAAGACCTTCTAGATACCCTTCACATGCTAGCTAGAGGAGACATCTACCAGCTACCTTACGAGGATATAAAGACTGTGTTTAGAAACCACTCTAGGGCAACCTGGAAAAGAGGTAGGGGAAACCCCCTTTCAGTTAGTGCTACTTTCTCCAAGCATGAGTTTGTTAATCAGCTGCAGGACCTCAAAAGTGAGGTGAGACAAACCATTGCCATGCAACTTGATACATTCCAAATCCAGCAAAAGAAAGAGGAAGCTGAGAGGGCTTTGGCCATCTTCTGTCCTAGGTGTACAAGGAAGCACCCTAAGAACGAGTGTCCCTTACACTCGGTAAAGGTATGCTTCGTTTGTGAGGAGGACCACCCCACAAATGAATGCCCAACCTTACCTGGGTTTAAGGCCATGTACCAAGGAACTGAGGCACCCACTGAACCTCTCTACTTCCTCAAACAAAGAAGGCCGCATGGACCTAGACCTTACCAGTAGGGGATGCAGACATCCCAAGCCTATTATAGCCCCAACCAATCTGCTCATATGCCTTCTTGGGGGCCCCCAGCTCATCCTCCCTAGTCTGTGCCTCCTCCATGGTCTTACCTGCCTCAATACCATACTCAGCCCACTACTCATTTGTTTCAATCACATGTCCAGCCATAGCCTCAGTGGAATGCACCTCAACCGGGGTGGAGGCCCCAATACAACACTCCTCCCACCATTTTGCCTCCAACACCAACTCAACCACAACCATTACCTCCTGCTCCTCCGAGACAACCCCAAATGCCTACTAAACCGAACCCGAACCCAAAAAACCGACAGGCCCAGTAGGTATATACCAGGGAAACAACCCGCACCTATGCTTTGGTGATCTAGGAGATCAACCTGTGATCCGGGAAGACTCTTCTAGATCGCCAACCTCCTCCCCTAGAGGACGAGGAAGATAAATAGGAAAGTGAACCCAAGACCACTCCACCCTTTCCTGAGAGACTAACAGTAACCACACAACCCGACCCAGAGGAGAATGAGCTTCTGGGAGAACTCAAACAGTTGTCTGTAAGAATACCACTTCTCCAAGCCATCAAAGATGTACCAATATATAACAAATTGGTTAAGGAAAAGTGTTTCAGGCACCCAGGCGGGCGAAAAAGAGATGCCTCAACCATCAATGTCATAGGACAACTGTCTGATCTTATGTTGGGGTAAGTAATTTGTCCAAAGTATTTGGATCCTGGGAGTCCCGTAGTTGATGTCCACATCAATGGCACCATCATACCCCACACTTTGATTGATTTAGGGGCTGCCATTAATGTGATGACCAGGGATACCATGCTCAAACGCAACCTTCAGGATTCCTTAAGGAAGACCTCGACAGTCCTGTAGTTGGCAGATCGCTCCACCATGACTCCCGAAGGGATTGTGGAGGATGTCTTGGTCTTTGTTGACTCTTGGGAGTATCCTACGGAATTATTGGTTCTTCAGCCAAAGGCAAAGCTTACCGGATACCCCCTTATTTTGGGAAGACCTTCGCTAGCCACTGCGGATGCTTACATAAGCTTCCGAGCAGGAAACATGACCATCAAAAATGGTCCTATGTCCAAGCAGCTAGTCCTATACCCTCTTGCCCAACCTCTATTAGAGCATGACTTACCACTTTGGTTGGAAGAAGGAGAAGAGGATGAGGTGTACTCTGCACCCTTCTGCACCTTAGAGACCGCCAGGGGAGGTCCTCAAACTGAGGATGATTTGATTGAGACCTTCATTCTGAATCTGCCTCCCAGTGCATTGTCCTTAGAGAAATTGGTGGAAGATACTCAAGCCATCACCTTAGTGGACCTTTGTGTGACCGATCCACTCTCTCCCAGGGTCAAAAATGTGGAGTTTGGCCCTGAGAGAATGTTAAAGATCAGCTCCTCCCTATCTCCTTCCCAGGAAAAGGAGCTATATAATCTGTTGGCCAGTTATCTAGATGCTTTCGCTTGGAGCTATAAGGAGATGAAAGGAGTCCACCCTTCAGTCTGTACCCATCACATATACATCAAAAAAGATTGTAAACCGGCCAGGCAACCTCAGAGGAGAATGAATCCAGCACTTAAGAACATTGTCAAAGAAGAACTGCAAAAATTGTTGGATGTAGGATTCATCTACCCCATCTCGGATAGCGAGTGGGTGTCCCCTCTGGTGTTGGTACCCAAGAAAAATGGAAAGTGGAGAATCTGTGTGGACTACCAAGAACTGAACAAAGCCACCAAGAAAGACCACTTTCCTCTGCCTTTCATAGATCAAGTGTTGGATGGACTAGCGGGGAAGAAGTTTTTCTCTTTCCTAGATGGGTTTAGCAGATATAACCAGATCCAAATCAACCAGGAAGACCAAGATAAGACCACCTTCACTTGTCCTTGGGGTACCTTTGCTTACCAAGTCCTCCCCTTTGGGCTGTGCAACGCTCCTGCCACTTTCCAAAGAGCAGTATTGAGCATCTTTTCTGAGCTGGTCCATGATTTGGTGGAAATCTATATGGATGAATTCACTCCCTATGGGTCCAACTTCCAAGAAGCATTGTCCGATATGGGAAAATTCCTAACCAAGTGCATTAAGATGAACCTGTCCCTTAGTTCGGAAAAATGTGAATTCTTGATGACTGAAGGGACCGTGCTAGGACATACCATTTCTCGCCAAGGATTGCAGGTGGATCCTATTAAAATTTCTCTCATCAAAAAGGTTCCACCTCCTGAGAAAGTAAGAGATGTTCAGAGTTTCCTAGGCTTAGCAGGATATTATAGAAGATTTATTAAAGATTTCAGTAAGCTAGCCTCGCCACTGTTTGGCCTCTTAGAAAAAGATGTTGAGTTCAAATGGAAGGACAATTGTCAAAGGGCTCTGAATGAATTAAAGGATAATTTGGTGTCCACCGCGATATTAAGAGGTCTGAACTAGGCCCTATCTTTCCACATCCACACTGATGCCTCGAACAAAGCCATAGGGGCAGCCTTAGGACAGGTTGAACAAAAACTCCCATATGCCATATACTTTGTCAGCAAAAACTTATCCAAGGCAGAAATGAACTATACTGTAACTGAGAAAGAGTTCCTGGCTGTGGTCCATGCCCTGAACAAGTTCCGACACTACATCATTGGCTATCAAACATTGTACATACTGATCATGCTGCAGTTAGATATTTAATGAATAAACTAGATGTGAATGCTCGTATTATTAGATGGTTACTTCTGTTGCAGTAGTTTTATTTGACTATCGTTGACAAACCAGGTAAAGAAAATGGTGTTGCTGACTTCTTGTCTAGATTGGATTCACCTGCAGGTGAAGATGGAACAGTGGACGACCAAACGCCAGACGAACATCTGTTTTCTATCTCAGTACTCTCCCCATGGTTTGCTGATATAGCAAACTATCTGGTCTTAGCACAGTTCCCTCACATGGATCGGGGGCAACCTGTTCAAACTTGGCCCCGATCAGATCTTAAGGTGTTGTGTAAGGGAGGAGGAAGTCTTTGACATCCTCCTAACCTGTCATGACAAGCCTTGTGGAGGACATTTTGCAGCCAAGAGGACTGTCTTCAAAATTCTACAGGAAGGCTACTATTGGCCCACGCTTCATCAAGATGTCAAGAGATATATTAGCCAATGTGACTGATGCCAAAGGATGGGGAAGCCAACCCCAAGGGACGAAATGCCTCTCCAACCTCAAGTGACTCTTGAACCATTCGAGAAGTGGGGCATGGATTTTGTGGGTCCTATCAATCCTCCTTCAAGGCAAAGGTCTTACATCATTGTGTGCACAGACTATCTGAAAAAGTGGGTAGAAACTAAGACAATCAAAGCAGCGACAGAAGAAACGGTGGCTGAGTTTTTAAGAGAAAACATCTTCTACAAATTTGGCTACCCAAGAGAGCTAGTCACCGATCAAGGAAGCCAGTTCACCTCCAACTTAATTGAAGATTTGCTTGCTCATCACAAGATCAAGCATAGGACTTCCACCCCCTATCATCCTCAAGAAAATGGGCAGGTAGAAGTCACCAATACAACATTAGAAGGGATTTTGACTAAGGTGGTGAGCAGCAGCAGAAAGAATTGGGAAGATCGTCTGGTTGAGGCCACCTGGGCTTACAACACCACTTGGAAGACCACAACTGGTTTGACAGCTTATGAACTGGTCTATGGGAAGAGAGCTTTGTTGTCAATTGAGTTCGAGTACAACACATTGAGGATGGCAGCTCAGCTGGACCTAGATCTTAGCCATGCCCAATAAGAAAGTTTATTGCAGTTGAATGGGCTAGATGAACACAGAATGCAGGCCCTTCTCCACTCAGAAGTGGTTCAACTTCAGAGAAATATATGGCATGACCAGCACCTCATTGACAAGTAATTCCAACCGGGAGATTGGGTGCTGTTGTATGGTTCCAGACATAAGGATTTCAAGTGGAAGCAGAGGAAAAGATGGTTAGGGCCATATGCAGTGGAGAAATGTAATGATAATGGGTCTGTTCTTATCTGGACCATCGATGAGGAAGCCATCCCCATGCTCGTCAATGGGCATCGAGTAAAGATCTACAGGAAACCTCTTTCGAGGCAAGAGTTCATCAAAACTGTGGAAAAATCAGTGTTGGTCATAGAGAAGTGTTCTGCCTCTGTTTTGGGCATACCCTGAGCATCCAAAAAAAAAAATCATAATAAAAAGATCCTTGGGTGAAAAACTTTCAGAGGCTTCCAAGGCAGAAGATGGTAGGGGTGAAAACCTCATTGAGGCGCCCCTGCTGTCTCTCTGAAAAATTTGGAATAAAAACAAAAAGACCCTTGGGTGAAAACCTCTCTGAGGCACCCAAGGCAGATAGTAAGGGTGAAAACCTCATTGAGGCGCCCTTGTTGTCTCCTCAAAAAAAAAAAAAACCAAGGAAAAGAAAAAAGAAAAAAGGCAGAAACAGAAAAACAGGCTCAAGCTTTGGAAATTAATGCAGGTTGCAGGTATTCCACGTAGAAAAGGAGGCCTCTCAACTCAAGGATAAGGGTCCCTACCATGCTACCAGGTGACCTCACCAGCACTCCCTCTAGAAACACTCATCTCTTCCAAGGTTTGGGCATGGTCTAGTCAAAGTTTATCCTCCTACAGGAAGCTACAGGATTTTCTACAAGAAGTTCTGTATTTCTACAGGAAACTTCCTGTAGAATCTTGGGACGGGCCAGGACCGACTGTGTAGAAGAATTTGAAACCCGAAGTCCAATAAGGAGGCATGCAACCAATTTTTTTCTCCATCACCCACTGCTGTCACCTCCTTCCACCACCGTTGCTGCCATACGATTGAAATACCTCCGTAGCAGGGAAAATTTTAAGAACCCCCCCTAAGTTTATAAATATAATAAATGGGCGAATCTCCATGGTATATAGGAAAAATGGAAGGCGATTTTATCAATAATATAATATATATATATAATTTTTTGGCGAATCTCTCACCAGGCATGGCAAATATTTTACTCAATTATAAAATCTTGTAAGATCTTGGCGAGTCTTTCACTAAATAATAAAACTTTGTAAAGTCCTAGTGAATCTTAGCATAGGCTACATGCTAGTTTAATTCCCCATTTAAATAGGCTACATTCCAGGTGAATACCATGGGTCAATACCATGTGCCATTTTTATTTTTATTAGAATATTTTACTCAATTATAAAATCTTGTAAGATCTTGGCGAGTCTTTCACTAAATAATAAAACTTTGTAAAGTCCTAGTGAATCTTAGCATAGGCTACATGCTGGTTTAATTCCCCCATTTAAATAGGCTACATTCCAGGTGAATACCATGGGTCAATACCATGTGCCACTTTGGTGAATACCATGGGTCAATACCATGTGCCATTTTTATTTTTATTAATTCTAATATTAGGGTTAATAATGGTTTTTTTGCATGGTATTAATAACAATCTAGTCCATGGTATTTGTCCCATAGTATTTTGGCCATAGGTTTCACCTAAAATAACCCATTATTTGAGTGTTCATAAATATAAGGTGACTTATGGAGTAAATATAAAAAAATGTTTAATTTGTTTACCATACCTCTTGTTTATTTACAATTTTATTAATTTACCATACCTCTTTTACAAATATGGTATTTGGCCCATAGGATTCACTTAAATAAAACCTCTTTCTTGAGCCTTCATAAATAGAACGAGGGTTATGGACTAAATATAAAAAGAGGTTTTATTTATTTATGATACATCTAGTTTATTTATATTTTTATCTATTTACCATACCTTTTGAGTAAATATAAAAAGACGTTTTATTTATTTACCATACCTCCACTTTACTTATATTTTTATTTGTTTACACCCTTACATGTATATAAGGTGACTTATGGAGTAAATATAAAAAATGTTTTATTTATTTACCATACTTCTCATTTATTTATATTTTTATTAATTTACCATACCTCTTTTATAAATATGGTATTTGGCCCATAGGATTCACTTAAATAAAACCTATTCTTGAAAATGGGCGAATGGATTCACTTAAATAAAACCTATTCTTGAAAATGGGCGAATGGAAGGTTGTAAGTCCTAATTTCAAGGGCTAAATTTACCTTTTCTACCCTCTCCCTTAAAATAAGGTGGGATATTTGAGGTGATTTGTAAAAATGTACTATGATACAAAATATTCGCCCACTAAAAATTTAAAACCCCTTAATTTCGCCAAAGGGCGAACATTTGCCCCTAAAATTATCCTTGCTCCGTAGTCAAACCAGAACGTTGGACTCTCAGAAGAAATCATTTTCAAATGAAAAAATAAAGCATGCAGAGGCCACTGCGCTACCTGTTAAGGCAATCCGAAGACCCTGCAACTGTGAACGTGACTCCACCATTTCAGCATGCACCCGAGGAGGAGAAACGACTACAGGATGTCCTACAGGAATCCTGTAGCAGTTGATGCAGCTAGAGCGCACGTCATGAAGATACCTGAAACTCGTGAGATGGCGCATGCACCATCCACAGCCAAGCAACCGGTCTCGTAACCAGCAGCAGTCAGTGAAAAGGAGCTCTCATGCCTGTGCACGAAGCGGCAGCAAGCGGACCCGTCACCCTCGTCCTGAAGCATGAGAAAATAACGTCACGGCTGCACAGGTAAGTGCCTCACCCTGTTTCGTCAAATTACATGAATAATCCTTTAAAATGTGTGTAAATATGAAAATGAATGGGTTGAGAAAGTCGGGTAGCCATTCAACTGGCCACCACAACCAACCCGATGGCCTCGTCAAATCTGAAAAGATTTGGGGTGTGTCGACGAGGCAGGAAATGGACACGTGGGAAGAGTCCAGTCGGAGAGAAATGGCGATCTAATAGGAGTGGCAGCGGTAGATATGCAGGGAATGATTTAGCAGTTAGGCAGACATGCAGTGGAATGATCACAGGTGATGTCGGCCAACGGGCCGACGGGGACAGCTCACCCCTCCGCCACGAGTTCCGCAGATATTCAAATCTACCATCTGGATCGCGTATGGCGCACTACACTCATTTATTGCCAACCGCTTTACACCCGAGTACGCATCCGCAACTTCTTGAAGGTTGATACTCGGAGTTCTCGGCCTGTTCGAACGTCCTCTTGTTGCACAGAAGGCCCAGAACCACTGAAGCGCTCCCCAGAACCCGTGCACAACTTCTACAGGAAGCTGCGCTACAGGAAGCTCAACATTACGGAGAAATTAAATTGTTCACGTCAAAGGTGGCAAGTCTGGAACGAGGTAAGCCTGGACATAGTCCTCCCATGCAATTGGTTCGAAAGGTGGTGAAGTCGACGTATCAAAGGGGTAGAAAACCGTAAATTTCAGTCTGTGCATGAATTTGCAAGTGTCTTCTTATTTCTACATGAGAATTGTCGTCATAGTGTGTATGCGGGATTTTCTACAGGGTTTGGTTCATAATTGAGCCACTGTCAAGGGTCACCCGTAGACAGTCGTGAATTTATAAACTGTGTGCATGATAAAGGCGTAACCTTGCGCTCTGTCTAAGGAAATCCCAAAGATCCATCTTTTTATATGTGCCAGCCAGCTCAGGCCAACACAACAAACTTTTTCCATGCCAGGTGGGTTCACCAGGAAAGATCCTATAGACTCAAAGAAGCTACGAGAAACCCCAGAGGTGGTAGACCTGTTTTCTCGTGCACGGTGGATGTCATTCTGTGACAAGCTTCATGGTCACGATGACGAGGTTGCAGAGGAATTCTTGCGATCCTTGCAGCCAAAGTCCAAAACGTTGGCTGTTGTCAACTTCAGAGGTTTGACCCTCAGACTTACCCGACAGTTCATTAGCAGGGTCACTGATCTACCGATGGGGGTACCTTGGGATAAGGAGGAGAGAAAACTGTGGCAGAAGGCTAAGAAGGAATTCTTTTTGTCGGAGGAGAAATTCTCAGAAGACAAGAATGGAGTGCGAAGAACCAGCCTACAGCCGTTCTAGAGTGAGGTTAGCCTCAAAATTATGAAGTACATCATGTGCGAGGGGCGGTTTAGCATCGTGTATGGATACCTTTTTCGGCTGCTCACAGAACTTAGGCACCAAATGGACCTACCCTCAGAGAAAAAGTTGAGCATCCCTTACTTCCTCCTGCAGTCCATGACCGAGTGTGCCACTAAGTTGAGAGAGGGGACGCCAGATTAGATAGCCCATCATGGGCTCATTAAGCTCCTCGTGGAAGATGCACTTCACACGTATACCGTCCCTCTCTCCTAGGAAACCTTCCGAAATTTGACTAAGGATGATGACATCTGAGTGTTGGCTGAGGAGCTCACCTCCTCCAGCAGCGAGGAGAAGGAACCAATTCAAACAGAGAAGAAAGAGAAAGGCCAAGAAACCATGGCCAAAGCACCAAAGAAAGAGCACAAGGGAAAACAAGAGGAAAAACAAGCTGCCAAAACAGAGGGTGACAAAACCACATTAACCCCC
The DNA here is from genome assembly GCA_031772625.1 of Pinus tabuliformis. Classification (NCBI taxonomy): domain Eukaryota; kingdom Viridiplantae; phylum Streptophyta; class Pinopsida; order Pinales; family Pinaceae; genus Pinus; species Pinus tabuliformis. The sequence continues at coordinate 2,011,398,456 of CM062818.1, read as the reverse complement.
AGGGAGAAAGGACTACAGAGCAGGGTGGAAAAGACTGAAAAGGTCCATGTCAGTGAGGACACCTCTAAGGCAACCTCAACAAAATTGAAAGAAAAAGCACCCTCAGTCAAGCAGGCTAAAACGGTGCCATCTGTTTCTATAGGAAAATTGAAAACAGATTCTACAGGAAGCCAGAAATCAGCCACTACAGGGCTTTCTACAGGAAGTCCTGAGAAAAGAACACAGAAGGAGAAGACGGTCGAAATTCTTGCTCGGGAGGCAGCGACTGTGCTGTCCACCCTAAGTACCTCTCCCAAGCCAAAGGAGAAATGCAAAAGGGAGACTCCTCTATATATCAAAGAGAGGAGAAGTGTGAGAATTAAAACTGGTAGGGCCCAACCTCCATCTAAAGACCCAATTACCATCGAAGACACCCCTACCTCACCAAGGGAGAAGTCCCGCTCCAAAGTATCAGTCAATTATGAGCGGGGGAGCCCCAAGACAACTACCTGGAGGGAAAGAATGGAAAGGTCAGTGTCAAAAACCCCTCTACAGGATGTTGAAGCAGTTCTACAGGAAACTTTACCCAGGCTCAAGGAGACCGAAAGAATAGAGGGGGAGGCAGCCACCTCACCACAAAGGGAAGAAGAGGTAGAACACATCATGGAGCCTAGCCCCCAGCCCAGCTTGAGCTCTTATTATAACTTTTTGGAGGCTGGGAAAATTATTCCACAAAAATTCACAGTGTTGCTTTTCTTTGCGTTGGAGGAAGAACGAGTGAGAACCCACACATGGATGAGGATAGCCAAATGTAAAGGAGTAGCAGATATAGGCCCCTTGAAGGAACAACTCAAGGAGGCCAGAAGGGAATTAGCTATGGCCAAACACGTGGGGAACTACCAGCGAGTATTTCTACAGGAAGAGAATGAGAAGCTCAAACTGCACTACAAGAACAGATGAAAGAAAGGGGCACATCATCAGAGGACACTACAGCATAACCTCAAGGCAAAGAAGGAATGCAACCTGGTCCTGAGGAACTAAACCAACATCTACAGGAAAGGGAATTGCAAGAAAACATAGAGATACAAGCTCTCAAACAGCAGTTGCAAGAAAAAGAGGCACAATTGGCATGCATGGCCAGTTGGGCTATGGATGCTCTACAGTGTAGGCAGCCAACCAAATCTTATGGCCTATTCCTACAGGACTAATGGCTGCAATTCCAGATTAATGCATTAGCATAGAGGGGTATCTCCCAGATCCAAAAACCCCAGCAGTTCACATATTTATGCAACAATAGCTCCTCAGAGGACAAGGCCAAGCTATCAGAGTTCTACCTCCATTATTTGGACCTTCCTAATGTAACTTCGTGGGATCCCAACACAGTTGTGGGAGATATGCAACTAATGGAATTTACCTCATGGTTAAACCATGAAGAAAAGAGAGCGACAGAGGTCAAAGATGTTATGAACCGGGAGTTACATGAACCACTATTAATCAAAGCAGAGCCAAGGGACCGCACTGCATTGATATCCGCCCACCAACACCTAACAACCAACCCGCAGCCTTTACTAAAATATATGGATCAGCAGGCTCAGGCTATAGCACATTTCGAGGATATGGAGCGACTACTAGGGGAAAATTGTGTTCATGCTTGCACCCGGAGGTGGAACACATTGTCCCATAGCCTCAAAATCAGGGAGTATCACACTCCAACTAGAATGAGGGAGGGCCTAGTACGGGTACCTCTCTACAAGAAGTCCATGCAGAACCTCCAGGCCAGCCGGATCAGCCTCAAGCTAAGCCCACCTTTGCTTCTAGGATTGGTAGAAGGAAGCACAGAAAAAGAAGAACATAAGCAATGGGAAGAGGTGGAAAAGAAGGTCGGGTTCCGTGACAGTGAGGAGGATACTACTTCAGAAGCCTGGGATGTGAGAGTGGCAGTTAAAGCAATGAAGGACGAGGATCTGGATTAGTTGCTCAAGGATGAGCAATCATTTTAGCAGAGGGGTGATGATGAGCCCCAAATTTGGTAACATTTTGGGCTCATTTGGCCTAACTACCCTTGTTCAATCCTTAATTTTTCATAACTTATGGATTATTTTTTAGTATGTTTATGTCATTTGTACGAATAAGGGTAGTCACTATTCCTAGGTGGCTAACACGTGCTCATTTCAGGATTTTTTGACACATGTTGAAGCAAAACCGAGGAGACATGGGCTAGGAGACAGCCAAGCTTGGGTTTAGGATTCATAGGGGGTTGTCTATGGCATTAAATAGCCTCCCTCGGGATCTTCACCCCCAACTCCGATCTCCAATGGCCACCAAAACCGGATCTAGAAGGCAGCCAAGCAAATTTCTTGAAAGGAGTTGTTTACTCACAGTTTGGGCAGCCAAGTCTGATAGATTTAGGAGGCCAGCTAGGGCCTCGTAGTGTATAAATGTTAAGGCTTCAGCCTTCAGAAAGGACTTTTGAAATCTCTTACATATTCTGCACTACGTGCTACTAGCTCTGTTTTGTTCTTTTGTAGCCATTATTGGCATAACTCTTGACTTATGATTATTTTTTGATAATGGGAAGCAGTCAGATTTGATATCAGCTCTCAGGTTTTTATAGAAGCCATAGCTCTCAGGGTTGGGCCCAACCTGAGAGCCTAGGGCCTCCTTATTTGTATTGTTATCTTTCCTTTCAGCACTGTGATTTTCCTTTTATGCATCTGAAACGAAGTTTGTTGAGCTAGATTTAGTTGTGTTGGTTAATGTTAACGGGAAAAGTGTCTATTCAGAACGACCCTTTGCCACTGAGGTGTGACAGTGACCTCAGAAACAAACAGGGAAAACTACTTTCGTATTCTCCTTTATGAACTATAAACGAAGAGGAATATGATGAACCAACCTGTGTCTTGCGCTAGTCCTTTGATCCAATCTCTCTCCTCTTTGATAGCTTCCAGCTACCTGCTCCCTTACTTGCCCAGCTTCACCATGTTCCTGTAAGATCACAGAAGAAGGAAACTACACAAAGACATGGATTTATATTCATAAATAGCTTAGGATCAAATTTAAGCTAAACATACAAATGTAAACAACATCAATGATATACAAGCATGTAGGAGAAACTCAAATAGTTTTATTGATAAAACAAGAAGATCCAGGAGGAGTTACAACCGATGATTCCTGATCCGGCATCAACCTCCCAGCATAGAATCCCCTTTTCACCTTCAACAAAGCATAAATCACCCAATACTCTGATATCTATCTCAAAACCAACAACAATTCTCTGCAATGTACAAAATTCCAGCCTCTGGATCTCTTGTTGAAGGATCCATATATAGATGTATGCAAAGAGGATGAGTCGGCTCATGAATTGATTAGTGGCTTCTCTCTGTCAGTTCTCGCTTCCACTTGGAGACTGAGAGCATCTTACTCATCACTGGTCGAATTCAGTGAGGCAAGTGTCATTGGGGAAGATTCTGGAAGCTTCCATTGTCTCTCCACCTCGTGGAATGACTCTGCCACTTGTCATTTCCTGCTCAACGCACCGTGGTAGTGCATTTAGGTGCATTGCAACACACCTAGCTAGTGTATTTGGGTGCTTTGCAACGCAGCTAGCTAGTGGAGCAGCTGAAATGATCCTGATTTGACTAGTTCTGAGCTGTTTTTGGTGGGGAACTTCTGGGAGAAGCTGTAATTTGTTGACCTTGTTTCTTTAGGAGCTGGAAAAACACTTTTAGGGACCTAGGATCCCTTGGTTTGAGGACATTTCATGCTTAGAGCTGTAAGGCACAGAAATGTCTATAACAGTTGCCCCCTAAAGTATGAGGCCGTTCATCGGGTGAAATGCTTTATTAGGAGGATCCGAAGTTCTTCCAATGTTGGGAGGAGACCTGTAATAAGATTCAATACAATACATTATCTTCATACTGTTTTCATGATCTAGCTAAGGCGGGCATTCCCATGCTCAGTCTTTATAAATTCATTTTCATTCACATAGGACAGACAATCATCTGATGGTAGACTGATGATTCTGATGGAGTCATCATCCTTTTGGTAGGATGATTATCTGTGCTGCAATGCTGTAAATTTCAATGTCTTTATTTTTCCTGAATATATATCGCAGCCCAGATGGATGAAACTAGATCTGGGGTCTTCAATCTTGTCCAATCTTCACTCAAAGTACAAGTCAATCCATGTGAGAAATGTTTTGAAGTCGAACATGGAAAGACATCGCTTGATTACCAGTCAATGATGTAAACTGTTAACAAGCGCGAGAGGAATCACCGATAATGATAATGACCCTCAAGGTACTGCAGTACAATTCACGTGGTGTGAATAAAGGACTTGGCGTCGAACACCACACAAAATCTTTGGTCAAAGGTCATTGATGTATACCTGTCGCCAGAAGTGAGAAACTTGCCATTGAGGCATGCAAGCTTCAAAGTACTGAAGGGGTTGTTCCTAGATCAACTTCTTGGATAATGAGCTGATGTTGACAAGAAGCGATCTGTCAAAGGAGGGCCTTAATGAATCCCACATCAATGACACGGAACGAAGCAAATGATTTTGATGGAGGTGAAAACGATCTGATGATATATGGTTCAGGGTGGCGGTCATGAAAGAATGAGGTATAATGTATGCTAGTGGATGGGACACGGGTGACTTCTCTGGATGACTTCTCTTGAACATGTCGGCGACACTTATGTGATGGATTGGTAGCATTTACCCCAAATGTGGATGGTGTGGCGTGACCATGGTGATGTGACCGATGAATGAAACAACCCAACCCGACTCAGGCACAGAGTGGAAGTGTCATGTTCAAGAACGACTTGCTACCAATAAAGTTTCTCTGAGTTTTCTTCCCAATTTTTCCCAATTCATTGCTGACCAGTACCTCTTTATTTTTGTCAAGCTTGAGGAGGATAACATATTCTTGTTCTAGAATTTTCCCTTCGGGCAAACCCATCGCTATGTTTTAACGAGCCTAGCGATAGTGAAACTCCTTCTCATTTAAAGACAAGTTTGTCGCTATTAATCTTTTTAACGAGTCTAATGACAAAGATAACTCGGTCCTTTTCATTTTTAGAGAGTCTGAAAAGGTACGTAAAGGTAACTCCAAAATTCCTTTTCCGTCATCTAATCCCTTAAGTCCGAAAAAGTATAAAAGAATACAGAAGGGATGAATTTTCGATCACTTTAACGAGCCGAAAAAAACAAGCGCTCGATATTTTTGTGCAATAATCCCTCAAGTCCAAAAAGATTAAAATCTAGAGGGATAGCACTTCCCGTCGCTTTAACGAGCTGGAAGGCCAGAACTCGGCAATCTTTTCATATTTTACGAGTCAGAAAAGAGCTTAAAGAAGACTCGTCTTTTGAGGAACGAGTGATGAAATGGGTAGCATTTGATTCGAGGTAAGGTTTGGAATTTTCCAATCACGGCAGTGTCACAAGGATGGCTAGTGAAATCACTCTTCGCAGCTGTTCCTCAAAATGGGTAAACAATCAAATGGAGGTGAATGATCGGCCAATGGAAAAGTGGAGGTGACGGTGCAAACACGACCAAGGCTTTAATGGCTAAAATGCTACATTCACGGTGGTTATTTACCAGGGGATAGTTCATTTTTTAACGAGCTTAAACGCGGGTGGAAACATTTGCTCGGTGCGGGTTTATTTTGTAACAAGCTTGAACCTTGCGGTAACACTGCTTGATCAATCCAGTCATATGATAAGAATGTCTCATTTAAAAACGGCAAACTTTTAGATTTTTGCCCCACATCCTTTCTTATTGCAAGTTAGGAAACGACTAATCCAAAAAACGGATAAATAATCGCTCTTTTCTTGCACGCCAAAAGGTTTTCATGCCCCCAAGGTATAAAACAGAGTTTCAAAGCTACCCCTCAATTTGCAGACAAAACATTTGTTCCATCGGGAGAGGCCTACCTCTTACAGGTTACCCAAATATTGTTCTATTCGCACAACAAACAAAACACTTCTTCAGCGATGTCTACCGCGATAAACAAAGGTGAGCGACGATGCCCGCCAACTCACATAACTTTGACAAGAGAATCTTATTCTAGAATAACCCCTCTTCCAATCACGGATGGGGTATAGACTAGTCATATTCTCCTGCGGAAACCTACTCTATACCCGAAGTTTTCCTGCCGAAGCAGACCAGGATGCATGCCCCCTAGGTTTCAGTCATATCCCTCTGAATTACTCGCGCTCATCGGGAGGACGGACTGGGGATTGAGACATTTCTTGCGTGAAAATACCATTTAGGGACGGTATATGACTATTTGCTATGCGTGATCCAGGAAATGAAAGCTGGTCCACGAGCTTGACCACTCCCCCTTCGTGCGGAAAACACATTACTCTAAAGAGTTGTTGTGGTCATCAACAACCCCCCTCTTTGTTTAGTGTTAGCAATAATATCAAGCAAAGGGGGACCCTTAACAAAAAATCTCAAAAATATTTTTATCAAAATTTTTGTATTTAACTCCCTAAAAGCTATATCGCATCGCAAAGAGAGAGTGAAGCGTTTTTCTATGCGCGTAAGTAAGCTGCGATGAAGCGATGCGATATTCATCGCATCGCATATTTTGAAAGCGCCCTTAAAAGAAAAACCTAAGGAATCGCTGATGGCCGATATGCGACGTCGCATAAGCAGCACACAATGAGCAAATGAAAATTGCGATATTACGATTTGCGATCTGCGATCTTACAAACTGCGATATTGCGATTTGCGATCTGCGACAAATGAGACCATTAATTGCTGCGATACGAATCGCAGAAACCACTCATCGCAAAGTTTCTTCGGCATGATCTGTAAACCCAAAATCGAGCGCGCACCTTAAGGGAAACTAATGATCGCACGCCTGAGTATCCAAAGATGATCATGTTGCGTTTTTCGAAGAGTCAAGTCATTATGAGTGTCATGATTATGAATTCATTAGAACTTAAAGCTTTCATGTCAATCTTTTCATCATGTCTCTTTTCCTTTGCGTAAACTGTAAGGCAGCAACTAATATAAATCTATATGCAGGAAATATATAAGGAAAAGGGGAAAGCGCCAATACTTGAAGAACAGAGAGGAGATGCCTTCGCAAATGGATGTCGCATGCAGCAGAGCCGCGAATTCCAGAGTATCACTCCAAAGACACTGATGAAAATAGACTATCCAAGACTCAGAGTCAAAGGCGCACAAAAGCAGCATGTTTGCAAAAGATCCTGAAGCTCAGATTGGATAAAGCAAAAAGAAAAACGCTAAAAAGGGATGATGCTTCAGAAAAGCCTGGAACAAAGAACGGAAGCAATTTTCAATACGTAAGATTGTTCAGGCGACGAAATCCCTAACTCATTGAGTGATTTGCACGGCCAAAAACCGAAATAGCAACAGCACAATCAGTTTGAAAGAAATCTGTGTTATACTAAGTATACACAGAGCAAATACACCCAGCCAGAGGAAGATTTTCAAAAATATCTTCTAGTTTGTCAGAAAGAGGTGCCAACTTTTTTTATTTATACTTTTATCGCTCGAGCAAAAGGAAAAGACAACCAGCCGACTCTTTCCAGGCGAACCTCGCATTGCTTACAGCACTAAGGAGCAGATAAAGAACTGGTTATAAATTAGATTCAATTTTTAGAAATAAATTTGTTTTAGTAAAAGGGTGGTCATTTGAAGTCGTTCCCTAAATTTGTGTAATTAAGATTAGTTAGCTAGTAGTATTTAACCCTTCTCATGGCATTTGGAGAAGGGTCCGGAAATTTGTCAAAAAACTTGTCCTCAGAACATGCACTTTTGCACCCTCGGAGGTGGTTTTTGATGAATGGATGGATCGAGATTTATTTTAATGTCTGCTACTATGTTGCACTTTTTGTACTCTTAGTAGATGTTAGAAGTAAGTAGAGATAAATCATTATTACTTGAAGTTTGTGAGTAAAATCAGTCATAAATGGTACTTTTATCTCTTGATTAGTTTCTGCTCATATTCTCAGAGTGATATACAGCTGAGTTGTTTATATGATGACGTATGAATGTCTGGGTTACCATTTGGCACTTTTGTACTGTGGAATCATTTGTTTGTGCTTAACATATGAATAACTTATCATGCGATATGTTGTTCACAACTGTTTTGCCTAACTTCTTATGCAGAATGGTTTATCTTAATTGATTTATATTCTTATGATAGCTTAATTATCTTTATTACCAGTTATTGTATGAAATCTTTTTAGATCGCATGATGAAAGAATCCTACCCCGGGTTAGTATAGATTAGATGTGTTGTTTTTGTTAGATTACAGTAGCATAGAGTTAGCTTAGAGTTTAGAATTAGATTAGCTTGAAATTACCTGTAGATTAGCATCATCAAAATCTACGCACACACACACATCCTTTAAATTGGGAAGCTGGTCCCATCATCCCCAGTCGGACCGCTACACCAAACGGGCAAGGAGCCGCCAACCAGGTTCCGGACCGGGTGGGTATCGCCCTTGTTGTTGACCCGATTTTTGGGCCCTCAACATATTTGGCGCTAGAAGGAGGGCACTAACTATGAATGGCAACTAAGTCAAAATCCAAATACCATTCTGAGAGTAAATCACCCTCATCAACTCCCCTGACTTCTCCAATACGGTTAAACCCGGAGTTAGAAGTCGCTCGAGTATCCACCGCTGCTACCTACCCTAATATATCATACCAATTGATCATTCAACCCCCTGAAATTAAAACTTTGATTCGTAAACTCTAGGGATTCTCTATTTTTTCTCAGAGGTCTGATAAATCTCACAGCAATGTGACTTCGCAGTACAATCCTGCTCATCCCCTCACCAGATTGAAGAGTGAAAAGTTTGGTATTCAACCAAGTGGACTCCCTCTCCCTACTAGGAAAAGAGTAAGGAAAACACCACCAGAGTCTGACCGTGAGACTCTCTTATCTACTTCGTCCATTTCAACCTCCTCACCACGAAGTCAACCACCCACATCCTCATCCCAAATCACTCATTCATCTTCCACAACCCTTCCTCTTCAATCATCAAAGATCATAATATCTTCATCTCCTTAGCATCAGGGCCCGTCTTCTGCACTTTCATTAACTAGCGGCTCAACGATGGCCCAGTCTCCATGGAACAATCCTGGAGCAGTTTTGATGCCTCCACCCCTGAGCCTAATACCGGCCCATCCCGAGAAATGGCTACCTAAATTCAATCCAGAAACAGGCATCCTAGCCAAAGAGCATATCAATAATTTCATGCTTTCTGTTAATCTCAATGGAGTTACCAACGAAGATGTTGTCGTCCGGCATTTTCCTTATACAATGCAAGGAACAGTCGGGTCATGGTACTTTTCGTTACCTTCTGGGTCCATCACAAGTTGGGACATTTTTCAAAGTCAATTCGTCACCAAGTTTGGCGATGACAGATCAACAGCGACATTGATCAATGACCTATCTAATCTTAAAGCTGAGACTAGAGAACCCATTAAAGATTTCAATTTACGGTTCAATAAGATCCTCAACAAAATTCCCGCTGCTTCACAACCCAACGAGGAAGTAATATGTGAATGGTACATCATGGCCTTACCATCAAACTTGGCTATCTTCGTAGATATGGCAAACAAGACGACCTTAGTTGAAAACCTGACTGAGGCATTAGTAGTAGAAAAACGCGTAGTTGCCCTAGAAACAAGATCTGCAATAGAAGAATGCAAATCTAAGAAAATCTCTTTCAAAGAAGACACCAAGAAGAAGCAAACGAAAGATCCTTTCGATATGGAAGGATTACAAAAAGTGTTCAAGGCCATGTCCAATGAGATGATTGACATAAGAAAGCAAGTAGCAGAAACTTCTTCAAAAAAGCCCTACAGATCTTTTAAAAGAAATATTCCCATGGAGATGAAACCACCCAATGTTGTCTCAAATGTCGAATCTGAAGAAGAAGAAGAAGAAGAGAGTACCACCAAAAGGCAGACCGATGATGAAGAAGTTGTGGAACTACAAGGAATGTGGGATTTCATCCTCCCACAAGAAGAAGATCAAGAAGCATTTCCGGTTAGCACACGAAGCAAAAATCAACTTGATCCTCCCCAAACTACCCCTAAACAGAAGGGCGCAAGCCCTACAACAAAAGATAAGGTCGCAACAAAGAAAACAACTGCTAGAGCGACCCAATTTAGCCTAGTCCAATCAGATCAGGCACCTCCATCAAGAACACTGATAGTGTCGGATGAAATGGACTATAACATTATCGATGACATGAAAAAGACTAGGGCTAATATCACTCTTGACGAATTGAGCAAATTGAAACATCAACAGAAAATAATGATGAAAGAATTACATGCCGTGCCTACTACATCTTTACCTACAGCTGTAGCTTCCCACAACATGGGAAGACCTCCAACCAACATGATCAATAAGATTGATCCAAATGACATTGCCTTGATTGGAGGAAGATCAAGATCTCATATTCCTCCTTTTCTTCTCACTTATGAAATTTTCAATAAAAACGTGCACAATTGCTTGGTTGATTCTGGTGCTTCAATGAATATTTTACCCAGATCAATATGTGCCAAATTGAATGTTCAGCCACAAAAATCCGCAGTGCACATAGTTCAACTTGATCGATCTCAAGTCGAAGTGATTGGTGAACTTAACCAGGTGACCATAAGATTGTCGTCTAACCCGAAAGTATGTCTGGTTATCGACATTCTAGTAGCTGATATCCCTGAATTCTATGGTTTAATTCTTAGCAGGGATTGGTCCGAAAAACTCCACGGATATTTCTCAACCGACTGGTCGCACATGTGGTTACCCTACAACGGTAAACCCAATCAAATAAAGGTTGAACGAGAGTTGCACCAAAAATACATAGTGACTGAATTGGAAGGAGAGAATGAAGCAATAGCATACAACAACAGTATCATAGCAAATTACTCAGTAGATTCTTTCCTCGGCAATTTCAATGCTCACACCTCACCTTACTTAGAAAATTCAGTTTTGTCCCAAGTTGAAATTTTTTCCCAAACTGATGATTCAAAGTGTTTTAAATTTTTAGATAACTCTGTAAATACATCTTTGTTTTGGAAATTATATTTTGATGGCTCTAAATCTAACGAGGGAGCAGGAGCAGGATGCGTTCTGATTAGCCCAGACGGAAACAAGACCATGCTTACATGCAGACTTGAGTTCGATTGCACAAACAATATAGTGGAATACAAAACCTTGGTGCAAGGCCTATACAAAGCAATCGGGATGAATGTTAAGTATCTTCAAGTCTTTGGAGATTCTGAAATTGTCGTCAAACAGGTACGTAACACCATACATTGCCTGTCAAGTCATTTAAAGCACTATCAATCTTTAGTACAAGATCTGACTTCACATTTCTTAGCATTCAATATTTCGTCAATCCCAAGACTCCAAAATGCGAGCGCAGACCTGTTAGCTAACGTAGCCTCTCGACTTATTCCCTCCGAAGATTTTAGTCCCGATAGGTTCTCAATATAACTAATTTTTAGACCATCCATCCCTGACAACATCACCAACTGGAGAGTATTCAACGACGACCCTGACATTGTAAATTTCCTCACTTCTGAAGGATCCTACTCAAATCAAATAATTGACGAAGACCATCATGATCACCAAATTCAACAAAATAGCACTAATAATGCTATACCTAAATCGGTGGTTAAGTTAGAAGATTTATATGATTTGAAAAGTTGGTTTAAAAGGTTTGCCAATTCTAAACTCTACAGTTCAACTCTGAATTATGAATTAGTGAACCTAGGAACCAATCAGAAGCCGCAAAACGTTAATCTGGGCCACGGCCTAGCCCCTGAAGAAAAATCAGCATATATCCGTCTTCTGAGACAATACAAAAACGTTTTTGCATGGAATTACGATGAGCTGAAGACATACAACACTTCTATCATTCAACACACTATCCCTATGATTGACAATGAAAAACCTGTCCAGCAGAAACTCAGAAAAATCCACCCCAACTTAGAAAATCAGATAAAGACTGAGCTAAATAAGTTGTTGAGAGCCAGAATAATTTTCCTCGTCAGACATTCCAAATGGGTATCCAATATGGTGCCCGTTAGAAAGAAAAACGGAGATATTTGAATCTGTATTGATTTCCGGAATCTCAACAAAGCCTGTCAGAAAGACAATTTTCCCCTCCCACCTATGGAGCAAATACTACAGGCAGTAGCGGGCTCAGAATTAATGTCTTTCCTGGATGGATTTTCAGGATACAATCAAGTGCTGGTACATCCCGATGACCAGTTAAAAACCACATTCCGAACCAAATGGGGCACATATGCATATCGGAAGATGCCATTTGGTCTGATCAATGCCGACGCTACCTTTCAGAGAGCCATGGACATCGCGTTTAAAGGTTTAGTCAATAAATCGGTTGTGATTTACCTGGATGATATAACAGTGTACTCCAAGAAGCGAAGCGACCATCTCAAAGACTTGAAACAAATCTTTCAAAGATGTTTAAGGTATGGAATTTCACTTAACCCAAAGAAATCTTTTTTCGCATTAAGTGAAGGGAAATTGCTCGGATTCATAGTGTCGAAATTTGGTATTCACATTGAACCTGACAGAATCAAAGAAATTTCTGAAATATCCATTCCCCATAACAAAAAGGCCATGCAATCGTTCCTTGGACAAATCAATTTTGTAAAAAGGTTTGTCCAGGATTTTTCACATATTATTTCTCCTTTACAAAATATGATAAAAAAGAATTCAAATTTTAAATGGGGCCTAGATGAGCACGAAGCATTCAACTTGATCAAACAAGCTATCATTAACGCTCCATCTTTAGCTACCCCAAATTTTTCAGAATCCTTTATCTTATACACTTTTGCCTCAGAGAAATCTCATGCCGCGATTTTAACTCAAGAAAATCAAGAGAAGGCAGAAGCTCCAATAACATTCTTTAGCTCGAACTTACAAGGTGCTGAGCTCAATTATTCAGACGTGGAGAAACAAGCATATGATGTTTTCAAAGCGATCAAATATTTCAGACCTTTCTTACTTAAAGCCCATACCAAAGTCGTCGTACCGTTTCCAGCGGTAAGAAACCTGTTGGTACAGAAGGATGTGGGTGAAAACAGGGTGAATTGGATTACCGATTTACAAGAATACGATCTTGAGACCAAACCAGCAAACATCGTAAGAGGTCAAGGCTTCTGCAAGATGTTAGCTGGAGCATCGAAAATTCCTGAGAACTCATTTGAAGAGGTACATACATATGAGGTAAGCCTAAACGACGCAGAATCATTATATGCGGACACCATTTATTATCTTAAGAACGGGTATGCTCCATCACACCTGGATCACACCAAGAAAAGAGCTCTGAGATTGAAAGCTAAACAATACCAGCTCATAAATGATGTTCTGTTTAAAAGGAATTAAGATTCTGTACTTCTTAGGTGTCTTGAGAAAACTGAAGCCGAAAAGGTTTTGCAGGAACTCCACGATGGACCAGCAGGTGGACACTATGCTGGAGAGACTACTGCGCATAAGATCTTATGTGCAGGATATTATTGGCCCACGTTGTTCAAAGACTCATACAATTACGTAATAAAATGTCAAATCTGCCAGACTGCTGTAGGGAAACAAAAGAAATCGTCCATGCCACTACAGCCGGTTAACATCGAGCAACCATTCAGGAAATGGGGCTTGGACATAATAGGTGAGATCGTTCCTCACTCTTCTAAGCAGCATAGGTATATCCTCACGGAAACAGATTATTTTTCTAAATGGGTAGAAGCAGTTCCTCTCAAGACAGTTAATTCTAAAAACAATATTGAATTCATAGATCAATTTATCATCACTAGGTTTGGATTGCCAACGTCCTTAATGTTTGATAATGCATGATACTTTTCTGGAAATGCAATGACTGAGTTTGCACTTAAAAGAGGGTTCAAACTGAAGTATTATGCCAACTACTATCCACAAGGTAACGGGTTGGCTGAATCAACAAACAAAAACCTAATCAAGATTATTAAAAGAACAGTTGAACAAAACCAAAAGAATTGGCACAAAGCACTGGTTAATGCTTTATGGGCAGATAGAATCACGAAGAAAGCTTTGATCGGCACTTCTCCCTTTAATTTAGTTTATGGGAAAGAAGTGGTTCTTCCTACTCACTTAGTCATTCCCTCTTTGTCTTTAGTACAACACATCGATGAAGTATCTACTTCCTCCTTGCAATGGAGACAAATGGAGATAATCAAACTAGAAGAACAACGAGAACAAGCTAAGAAAACCCATGCTCACCACCAAGCGCTAATAAAATCCTCTTTTGACTCAAACATCATAACCAAAAAGAACTTTAAGATGGGAGATTTAGTTTTGAAATGGGATAAGGCTCATGAAGAAAAGGGCAAGCATACGAAATTTCAGAAGCTATGGCTTGGTCCTTTTCAGATTGTAGAAGTCATAGGCCCATCGGCGTTTGTGTTGCAGGATTTGGCAGGTAGAAGAGATTGTTTACCTGTGAATGGACAGATTCTTAAAATGTATTTTCCATAAGAAGATCATTCTTCTATTTTTGTAGGATAGTTTTAGTTTGTTTTTTTTTTATTTTGTTTTTCTCTTCCTTATAAATAAAACCGGTTGTAAGTGATCATTGAAAAGGATTCATGAAAGAGCACACTAACTCTCTATCAGATTTTGATTTCACTTGTACAAATAGCAAAACTTTTCGTAAAATCTGATTTTTATTATTGACAAATAGAGTTAACTTTACCCTGAATATGATATTAGTTTCAACCTCTCAAAAGACTTTGATGAAAGCAACCTTTGGTAAAAAATTGTTTTATGTCAGCACAATGAAAGGTATCATCAATAATAAAATAAATATTCTCTGTAAAAGCTGTTGTTTTCAAACTCTATATTGTCGTCCAGAGCTTTCTTAAGGAAAAACAATGACTTCCTCCCTGCAAAAGGAAACCGCAGCATTCAGAGAAACAATCCGAGAAAACACTATATCTCAAAGAATAAGAGGTCTCATCACGAGCCGACTTATCATGATCACATATATTATAACTTGCTGACTTTACCAATACTGTCTATCAAAACAGGGCAACGACTCAAGATTGTTGCAATCAAAAGACAAGGGGTCTCATCACGAGCCAGCTTGTTCAGTAAAAGCGTAAATCAAGTGAATGACTGTGTCATAATTTGGCCACCAAACCAAGACATTGTTCTTTAGAGAATTAAAAAAGGAAAAATTTTCAAACAGATTTTTCTCTGAAGTGTTGTAAATAACCTCAAACAGGAAAACGGATCATTGTTGGATAACATGGTAACCCTGTCGAGGCTATGGACGCTTGCGGGCAGCAGAAGCTCTACCTACGACAAATGAGCATATTTTAAAAGCCAGTATGCATAGAAGACCTTATTTTATCTTTAAAAAGGACCGAGTAATGTCTGGTATGAATGCAATAACTAAGCCTAGGGAAGCAGACAATTGGACAAAAAGAAAGGTTGAAACAAAGTATCATTGACAGGATGAGGGGTAATCTACTCTATCTGTCCATAACAAAATTTAGGCATATGAAAATTTTTCTGTTTCGGAAGTGGAAATGTCAATAGAAAAGCAGAGATAACTGGTTCTTCACAGTGAATCACCATTGTGGTGGTCACCAACAACCCCCCTCTTTCTTTAGTATTAGCAATAATATCAAGCAAAGGGGGACCCTTAACAAAAAATCTCAAAAATATTTTTATCAAAAATTTTGTATTTAACTCCCTAAAAGCTATATCGCATCGCAAAGAGAGAGTGAAGCTTTTTTCTATGCGCGTAAGTAAGCTGCGATGAAGCGATGCGATATTCATCGCATCGCATATTTTGAAAGCGCCCTTAAAAGAAAAACCTAAGGAATCGTCGATGGCCGATATGCGACGTCGCATATCGCAACGTAACTTAAGCAGCACACAATGAGCAAATGAAAATTGCGATATTGCGATTTGAGATTTGCGATCTTACAAACTGCGATTTTGCGATTTGCGATCTGCGACGAATGAGACCATTAATTGCTGCGATACGAATCACAGAAACCACTCATCGCAAAGTTTCTTCGGCATGATCTGTAAACCCAAAATCGAGCGCGCACCTTAAGGGAAATTAATGATCGCACGCCTGAGTATCCAAAGATGATCATGTTGCGTTTTTCGAAGATTCAAGTCATTATGAGTGTCATGATTATGCATTCATTAGAACTTAAAGCTTTCACGTCAATCTTTTCGTCATGTCTCTTTTCCTTTGCGTAAACTGTAAGGCAACAGCTAATATAAATCTATATGCAGGAAACATCTAAGGAAAAGGGGAAAGCGCCGATACTTGAAGAACAGAGAGGAGATGCCTTCGCAAATGGATGCCGCATGCAGCAGAGTCGCGGATTCCAGAGTATCACTCCACAGACACTGATGAAAATAGACTATCCAAGACTCAGAGTCAAAGGCGCACAAAAGCAGCATGTTTGCAAAAGATCCTGAAGCTCAGATTGGATAAAGCAAAAAGAAAAATGCTAAAAAGGGATGATGCTTCAGAAAAGCCTGGAACAAAGAACGGAAGCAATTTTCAATACATAAGATTGTTCAGGCAATGAAATCCCTAACTCATTGAGTCATTCGCACGGCCGGAAACCGAAATAGCAGCAACACAATCAGTTTGAAAGAAATCTGGGTTATACTAAGTATTCACAGAGCAAATACACCCAGCCAGAGGAAGATTTTCAAAAATATCTTCTAGTTTGTCAGAAAGAGGTGCTAGCTTTTGTTATTTCTACTTTTATCGCTCGAGCAAAAGGAAAAGACAACTAGCCGACTCTTTCTAGGCGAACCTCGCATTGCTTACAGCACTAAGGAGCAGATACAGAAACGGTTAGAAATTAGATTCAATTTTTAGAAATAAATTTGTTTTAGTAAAAGGACAGTCATTTGAAGCCGTTCCCTAAATTTGTGTAATTAAGATTAGTTAGCTAGTAGTATTTAACCCTTCTCATGGCATTTGGAGAAGGGTCCGGAAATTTGTCAAAAAAATTGTCCTCAGAACATGCACTTTTGCACCCTCGGAGGTGGTTTTTGATGAATGGATGGATTGAGATTTATTTATGTTTGCATTTTAATGTCTGCTACTGATGTTGCACTTTTGTACTCTTAGTAGATGTTAGAAGTAAGTAGAGATAAATCATTATTACTTGAAGTTTGTGAGTAAAATCAGTCATAAATGGTACTTTTATCTCTTGATTAGTTTCTGCTCATATTCTTAGAGTGATATACAACTGAGTTGTTTATATAATGACTTATGAATGTCTCGGTTACCATTTGGCACTTTTGTACGGTGGAATCATTTGTTTGTGGTTAACATATGAATAACTTATCATGCGATATGTTGTTCACAACTGTTTTGCCTAACTTCTTATGCAGAATGGTTTATCTTAATTGATTTATATTCTTATGATAGCTTAATGATCTTTATTACCAGTTATTGTATGAAATCTTTTTAGATCGCATGATGAAAGAATCCTACCCCGGGTTAGTATAGATTAGATATGTTGTTTTTGTTAGATTACAGTAGCATAGAGTCGGCTTAGAGTTTAGAATTAGATTAGCTTGAAATTACCTTTAGATTAGCATCATCAAAAACTACACACACACACACATCCTTTAAATTGGGAAGCTGGTCCCATCATCCCCAGTCGGACCCGCTACACCAAACGAGCAAGGAGCCGCCAACCAGGTTCCGGACCGGGTGGGTATCCCCCTTGTTGTTGACCTGATTTTGGGGCCCTCAACAAGATTGAGGAGACAATGGCTCCTATGCAATAAATATAGTCTCGTCCAAGGAGTAGGTTATAATCCAAGGGTCCTTGAACTACCATGACGTTCATGCAAACTGACTTCCCTCTCAATGTTATGGGCACATCGGGATGGATCCCTAAAGGTCGACTGGTTCCTTTATCAAAGCCTGTCAGATTTCTCATTTCAGGCAACAACGATGGCAAACCAAGCGCTTTCCAAGCAATAGAGGAAAGGATACTCACAGAAGCCCCCTCATCTATGATGGTATCAGCCATGACCATTCTATATATTTAAACGATAATTCAGAATGGTATGCTTGCTGGCAAACGGGGTCTGCCTAGTTGATTCCAGTCGAAGGATACAACTAGGTTGCTTGGAGGTGGGACCGAGTAGACGGTCGGGTATGGCTCTGACGAACTTCCTTCCTGTGGTAAAGGAATGGGTGGATTTCCCCCATGTTCTTCGGAGTTTGTGTTGATGAAGAGAATTTGGACGGTGTCATCCTTGTTCTCTTCAGTGACTGTATCATTCGAAGATAAAACCTCTGAAGGCAAGACCGGGTCAACTGCCACCTCGACCTTTTGACTTTTGTCTGGTATGGATTCATTTGGTTTATCTTCAATGACAGGCGCTTCAGCCGACCACCTGAGTGGGCCAGCTGGGTTCTCAACTAGTGATAGACTCGGCAAGAGTTTTTTATATACAGGAGGAAGTTGTAACGGTGAAACTGGACGATCATCCAAAACTCTTTTAGCCTTGTCTAAGAAGGGACAACGGTGGAGGGCATGGTCGCCTTCGCACAGTTTACAAGGAAATCTAACTTTCCCTTTTCGTCGTGGGGCTTCACTTTCACTAGTTGACAGTGTGCTTTCAACATGATCTCCAGAGGTTGATGACACCAGATTGTGCAACCGAGGAGACCAGTCCCTTAGTATCAGGGGGATGCAAGGACAATCTCTGTGAAAGTGGTCTCCTCTGCAAATGACACATGGCGATTTAGGCCTGGTCATTGCCGTGTGTGGATTTTCGTTAGACGACACTCATTTTCCCCCATTTGCCTTTGGCTCCTTCTTCTTTTCTCTTTCTTCTTCTTTTCCTTCTTCTCCTTAGGAACTTGGCTTTTAGCTTTACCAGTCCCATCAAGTGAAGAGGAAGGAGGAGAGGAAGAATTAGAGGAAGTAGAAGGCTAGTGGGTAACTCTGGACTCGTCTAATTGCTGATTCGATTTTTTAGGAATAGTGGTGTTCTGAACGACATTGGTTGAGAAGAGCCATACTGGCAAGCCAATTGTCAGTCCTAGACGCGACAATGTGGCCATATGGGGCACACCAACATCTCCCGAAGAGGAGAAGGGACTAGGATTTCCACCAAGGGGAATTCCTTGGATGGTAGGCTCCATTTTCTCAACCCAAAGATCAACGTAGGAAAAGGGGATGAATATTCTGTTTAAAATAAATTTTAACACGCTTTGACACAACTTGTTTTCTCAGTTTTAAAGAGTCGAGAAAAAACAAAAGATGACTCTAGTATCCTTCGATTTTTAATGAGCCTGAAGTGACAAGTGCTCAGGTGGACCTTTTCCGTTAAGGAGTCTGAAAAGGAACGAAAGGGACTGCTCTGGAGGTCTAGGTAGACGGAGTACCAAACCAATCGCAAAACTGCAGAATACTTTTTACGGTACGGCAATCAATCTTCCCAAATGATGTGTTCGGTGCATTGCGATCAGTAGGGCGGCTGACATGGCTTCCTATGGATAAAGGTTTTATGCCTATAGGGGTCTCCCAATATATACTCGACGGTACGTGGGAGCAAAGGCCCATACTGGCACTTATCGTCTCAAAGTGGAGGAATCACCCAACCATCAGTGAGGGCAACAGTTACCAGGCTTTACGACACCGGAATACGTCTCTAGCCTAGACCTCTAAATGTTGTGCGTTAAGTTACAAAGCGTTGTTAAGTTCATTGAATTTATTTTAGGTTGATATTTCTTATGAACTTTTCCTTTTGGGTTTACCACGAGATGTAGATATAATTCCTAAAATGCAATCTAAAGATGATAAGCAAGCTTTTATCCCTTTTTCAGCAATGAAAATCGTAGCTACAAGGGGAAAATAAAGACACAATATTTTCTCAAAGAGAAAAGAGCACAGTGTAAATGCACTTTTCCTAAATCAAGCCAAACAGACTGTCAATATGCAAATGCACATGTGCATGTATTTGTTTTTCACTTTCTTAATATTGATGCCTAAAAAGAAAGTTGTTGTACAAATTTGAATTCGTTCTCAAGTGAAAAACAAAAACAAGCTTCTTTTCGAAATCAAAAGGTAGAGACGATTACGACACTTTATGATTTTGAAATAAACACTTGTTTCGACACCAGAAATTCACAAATTCAAGCCAAAGGCAAAAGTAAAAGCATAATCAACTGTTAACAGCAAATAAACTTTCTCCTAAGATCAAAATCGACACTTACGACAGATCTAAATCAAAGGACGACAGTATGGCTATTCTACTTTTGCAATGGGAAACTGTAAATGACGCAACAAACACACAAAAACACATACAGTTTCTTTTATACAACTGAGGCAGAATTAAGGCAAAGAAAAGGGGATTTTAGACAGACACACACACTGATCACAGGCTGCAAAAATCAGAGACAAAACTGAAAAAATTGAGCAAAGAACCTCAGCTGCACAAGGATAGGCTGATCAAGGCACCTGCTACACAGAGGAACTGGATTGCAACACAGGTTGCCCTCTCGGGAACTGCGCTGAAATGCAGGAACTCTTCACAGCACCTGCGCTGGGGCAGAAACGAGAATTCTATCCGCGTTCTGGGTCACGGTTTGCAGTTTAATCTATGGTTTTTGGCCAAGTAAAAGCAATCAGTAATGCACAATCAGAGGGTAGATTTAAAAGAGGTTTAAGAGCTATCGCAAAGGGTAATCAGATCATTTGTGAATCAGTTGTTCAAATCATAAACAGATCCAGTGAATGGATTGAAGTAGCAGATGTCTACTTTGCATTTGTTAATGGTAAATGCAGTTCGATTCGCTACTTCTAAGTTTATGAAACAAACAACAAGAGAAACACAAACTAACTAACTAGACACGATCCCCAATGGAGAAACCATTTTGTTAACGGGAAAAGTGTCTATTCAGAACGACCCTATCCCACTGAGGTGTGACAGTGACCTCAGAAACAAACAGGGAAAACTACTTTCGTATTCTCCTTTATGAACTATAAACGAAGAGGAATGAGATGAACCAACCTGTGTCTTGCGCTAGTCATTTGATCCAGTCCCTCTCCTCTTTGACAACTTCCAGCTACCTGCTCCCTTACTTGCCCAGCTTCACCAAGTTCCTGTAAGATCACAGAAGAAGGAAACTACACAAAGACATTGATTTATATTCATAAATAGCTTAGGATCAGATTTAAGCTAAACATACAAATGTAAACAACATCAATGATATACAAGCATGTAGGAGAAACTCAAATAGTTTTATTGATAAAACAAAAAGATCCAGGAGGAGTTACAACCGATGATTCCTGATCCAGCATCAACCTCCCAGCATAGAATCCCCTCTTCACCTCCAACAAAGCATAAATCACCCAATACTCTGATATCTATCTCAAAACCAACAACAATTCTCTGCAATGTACAAAATTCCAGCCTCTGGATCTCTTGGTGAGGGATCCATATATAGATGTATGCAAAGAGGATGAGTCGGCTCATGAATTGGTTAGTGGCTTCTCTCTGTCAGTTCTTGCTTCCACTTGGAGACTGAGAGCATCTTACTCATCACTGGTCGAATTCAATGAGGCAAGTGTCATTGGGGAAGATTCTGGAAGCTTCCATTGTCTCTCCACCTTGTGGAATGACTCTTCCACTTGTCATTTCCCGCTCAACGCACCCTGGTAGTGCATTTAGGTGCGTTGCAACGCACCTAGCTAGTGTATTTGGGTGCTTTGCAACGCAGCTAGCTAGTGGAGCAGCTGAAATGATCCTGATTTGACTAGTTCTGAGCAGTTTATGGTGGAGAACTTCTGGGAGAAGCTGTAATTTGTTGGCCTTGTTTCTTTAGGAGCTGGAACAACACTTTTAGGGACTTAGGATCCCTTGGTTTATGGACATTTCATGCTTAGAGCTGTAAGGCACAAAAATGTCTATAACAATTAAGTAGGTTATTGATGAGGAATAGAATTACTTCAGATGTGTAGAACTGATTGATAAGGTAAAGATCGATAAAAGCTCCAGAAAAGGGTTGCCTGCACTCTCAGTTTCACCTCTCCCTTATTGGATCAGGGGCTGGAATTGTGGAACCGGTGCTGCTCAACAAAAACACTAGTTTGCTTGACCATGCAATCATTGGTGTAATGTTTTTCATTTGTAGAAGTTAGTCATGCGTTCAAACCTTTTTAGATGTTCCGTTGATTAAGTGTTGTACATGTTTCTCTTTGGAAATAAAGTTGTTGTTCATTTGTTTTGTTGACAGTTTGGATAGATTAGCTAAGATTTCAATTGTATGCAGGATTTGGTTGATTCAGTTAAGTGCACACCGTGCAGGGCATATCCACCTTTCTCTCATCCACCTCACCTTTGTCCAGGCCAGCTGCTCCATCTCCTAGTTAGCTTCTTCATCTCACAACTACTCTTTTGTCCACGTAACCCTCCCTTCTTGCTCTTCCGTTGCCTTAGCCTTCCTTAAGACAAGTTAGCTCTCCACACCCTCTCATCACTTCATCCATCAGTCACTGGGTCATCTCAGACCCCTACCCTACCTCCCTATCCATTCATGCATCCTCTTTCACTCACCCATCTTCCAAAATCTAATGTCAGAACATCCTGTAGAAATCCCTGAAACATCCTGTAGAACCCCTGCAAACTTCCTGTAGAAGCTCACAAGTGAGGTTGCTGGATAGCCAAACTTGGTGAAACTCTCTGGAAGGGTGTTAGGGACTCCTTAGACCCTCTCCAAACCTTCTCAACCTTTTCCAAGCATTTCTCCTCCCTGATCCACCCCTGCACAATAAGAAGCCAGTTAAAAGTACATGTATGATAATTTTGATAACATAATCAAAAATACAAAAAGATGTGTTATTTAGATAGAGATAGCATAGGCATGTTCATTTCACCTTTGTAGAAGTAATGGCATATTTTTCAATAGTTTACATCCTCTCTGTTGCATCAATAGGACTAGCTGGTAGAATTAGGGTTTGCTAGGGTTTATGTTACTCTTTGACTTTCAGTTTCTTTCTGCAAGTAGATCAGCTTCCTTTGAGTTAGCTCCCATCCATCAGGTACAAAGCTTCTTCTAAGAGCTTATAGAAGTTGTCTTGAGCCCCTAGTGGACTTGTGCCAACTGACCAAGTGACAGCTGTGGCAAGAGTTAGTACTTGTGCATATAGCACCATCGCTTCCAAGTTTGTTACGAACTACCGGGTTGATAAGAGTAAAGAAGGGAGTCCCAGGAGTTGCAGCATTATTGCTGCATTACTGGATCCCACCAATTGGTATGAAAATCAAGTTGATAGAGAGAACTCTAGAGTATTATGTTAACATCATTTACTAGACCCATGGAATGTGCAGTACTATAAACTTCTAGTGGTGCAATATATGGTGGCACACTATCAAAGTATAGCATACTAGCCTTAGGATCAGCACAAATAGTTATCCCCTCAGCAACTCCAAAAATATATGGTGTATCATCATACAAAGTTCTACTGAGATCTGAATCTTCAACTAGTCAAAGAGATTGTCCTCCATTAATATATGTGATTTTCTAGACGAAGGTCTTCTCTGCTAATCCTATTGAATTCAGTGAAGCCTGTCACTTAAAACTATTAGGAACGCCACAGAAAAGTATAAAGAGCACAAAAATCACAAATGCCACTTTGCCTATTTCCATTGCATCGATGGAGGTTTTGAACCCATAGTTTGAAGCATTGTTCCCTTTCTCTTTTTTATCAGGCTTTATATATTAAGATATTTGTCTCTTAAAATCCTATGATTGCTGCTCATTCTGCATCAACATAAGTGTGAAAAAATGGGCTAGACTTGGAAAGGACTGGTGCAACTGATATCCTGTGTGGTGAAATTCTTATTTATAGACATAATGTTTAGTTTAGTAGAAGAGTGATAGCATGTGGGGTTTTCAATATTTTAACTAATTTGGAGATTAGAGACTATTGAGACCTTCTTTGTCTTGGCATTTTATTAGAGTTTGGAGTGCGTTGAGGTCCTCATTCATTTACTATTTTTTCTTAGGCTAAAAAATGGCTCCAATTGGTGCAATATTAGAGTTACTAAACAATCTAATACTCTCTAATATGGATAATACATTCAAAATCAACAAGGATTTTCTCACTAATATTCATAGTTGTTTACAAGATGTACATGACAAGATTGAATTTTCGCAGCTTGAATCTCAGCTGCAACAAGTAGAATTACAACAATGGAGTCATCACTATGCACCTGTTTCTGTTCAGAACAATGAAACATACTCCCATAAACAACAAGTCAATAATGTTACAGGTCCTTCAGATTTAGTACCCAATGAAGCAACAGTTGTACATGCAGATGCAAAAAATCAGTCTACACTTCCCAAATCGGTCATCAGACCTTGGGAAGAGATTGTCAACAACAAGCACATAACTAGTCTTGGATATGACAAGGAAGTGTCCTTTCATAATCTAGACTACTTCAAACCAATCCAACTTCAAAGTGTTGGATTTCTTTAGGATGGTTCATCTTCACTTGCTCCTCATGATAATTCAGCTTCAAATGTTTCAGATTCTGGTTCTCTTCCATAGCAGCCACAACAGATTATGAAATGCCAACACTGTGATTGAGTTGGCCATCTGAAAGATCACTATTTTGATCTTCATCCATGTAAGCACTGTCATAAAACGAGTCATTCTTCAAACAAATTCTTCAGGAACAAACCTCCTACAAGAACAAAGATTCATCCTGGATGGATTGCTTCTTGGCAATGGGCATCAACAGCTAAGAAGATATTCCAATCACATGTTAGAACTTTTTCTAGAGTATTGAACAATCTTGCAGCAGAGTTTTCTCCATCGTCTCACCTTGTATATGACAGGGGGAAAATGATGGTCATCTACACGCTTGAAAGTCACATCAAGTGAGCCTGAGCCACAACCTGCCATACCAGATTTAGAGTTGTAGCCAAAGACAAATATGCCCTTGAGCATGCCTTCAGTCAGTGATACCTCTTCAAAGAATTGGGGACACTTCCTCTAGCAGAATACTTTAGCTTCTTGTCGGTTTCGGAAGAGTTCCAAGAATTGCATTAAGCATTCCAGAGTTGTTGGTCATCCTTAAACCATCGTAGGTTGAGACCTCCCTTTTTAGGTTGAGGATCTCCCTTTTATGCGAGGTGTGACCTCGCTTTCATGGTTGAAGGTTTCCCTCTTTAAAACATCAAGAGCACTTCCTCTAGCCGAAGACTTGAGCTTCATGCTAGACTTGGAAAAGTTTTGGGAACTAGACTAAGTGTTCCAGTGTTGGTGGTCATCCTTAAACTACTGCCGTTTATACCAACAATTTAGAGAGCACATTCAACCTAGTGCTACCATGCATTTTTTCACATTTTGTATTACAGATCTCTTCTTCGACTCATACATAACTCTTTGGATTAAGGGGGGGAATGTTGGACACCTAATCCTCTATGGGTTGGTGTAGAATGTGAATAGCCATGACAGTCCAAGAGACCTTGGGATGCGGAACCCAACGGTCACACGAATGAACTATAAATGTATATCATTGTCAAATAATAGATGCACACTCATGCTTATCTTTCCTATGTTGTTGCCATATGTGTCTTTAATAGAATTCTCTAAATTTCCCCCAATAAATTAACATAATAATAAAAATAAATTTTAACTTAAAAATTTAACTACAGTCTTTAAAAATATATATACATAACTAAACTATTCTTCAAAATAAATATTAAAAAAACAAATAACTAAAATAATTATAAAATTTATATTATCAACGATTAATTTTTTTATTGAAAAATAAAATAATACCAAAATTAAACCACTTTGACAAAAACAATTAAAAATGTTTCTCAAGCAACTAGGTTATTGGTTTTTCAACATCGATATTTACTCTTTTCTAATGTCACAAGCTATCACTAAAAGAATTTCCTTAATACTTGTATGTACAATATCCATTTCCAACATCCATATGTTTCCAACACACACTATCCCAATAAACAATAGAATACAAAAACAAATGGCACCTTACTTTATATTTAGGATACAAAAACAAATGTCACCTTACTTTATATTTACTTTCCATTAAAAATAGAATTATTATCCATTATCAAAGCAAGTTTGAGTAATAATAATGTTCAATTCCAGTTTTTATATATATATATATATATATATAAAAGTTAACCATGGGTTATATAATTTAAGTGAGGGAGATGTTCTCACAAACAATGTTAACATGATATTGAAAAATGAAATGAAATTAATTTAAATTTATCCATAAAATTTGTTAATTAATATATTATAAAATTAAATAATTTTAAAAAATCAATATTTGTGTCTAGAGGCGCTCTACAGTCGAATATCGAATATATAAGGAAGATGTTTTCATGTTACGTAATATTAAAAGTATTTAAAAATATAAGGAAGATGTTGTCACGTAAGTAACGTTACATTAAAAATATTTAAAAAATATGACATAAATGTTGTCATGTTAAAAAAAATATTAAAAAATTTGAAGGAGATGTTGTCACGTCGCGTAACTTTACGTAAAAAAACGTTTAATGTTGCTTAAAAAAAAAAATGTGTCGGCTATTATTAACAAACTCAATTTTGAAAACAATATATATACAATTTAAAAAGAGATCGATGTAAATTTGGTGGCGTTCAGGGTTCAAGTTGTGATTTCTGTAATAATAATAATTGTAAAGTTATATTTCCTTGCGTTAAGGTTTTACGTAAAATGTTACATTAAAAAGTATTAAAAAATATGTAAGGTTACATTAAAAAATATTTAAAAAAATTTGTCCACTAATATATATATTGTATATGTTGAATATATGTAAAATGTTTCTTTAGTAAAAAAAAATAAAAAATATGTTGGGTTATATTAACAAATTCAATTTTGAAAACACTATATATACAATTTAAAAAGAGATCAATTATCTAATTCATCGAATAACAAATAAAATTAGGTGAAGGAAGCAGAGGATTCAATTGGGCATATCTTGTAAATTAACCAGGTAAATTTCAGGTTGCATCCAGGTTTTCAATTGTAGGAAGGTGGGGAAATATTGAGTAGAATGTAATATTTAGGGTGGGGTGTGACCTGAAATATTAGGTAAAATTTAATAATATTAAATTTTAATTAGTATTTCTCCCCACCCATGGCCACTATTTATTAGTTGGGGGTGGTTATAAATATTGGGTAACATATAATATTGTAATATTATATTTTATGTAATCAATATATTTCTAACAATTACAATAGATGTTTTCCATCTATAAATTTACTTAACAAGGAGCCACTGCCGTGGCGGTAGTCCCTGCCGGGGTCTGCAGGGAACTTAGAGAAGGTGCCAACCTTGCAGAAACCATATTTAACTTTGCCTTTGGATGACCAAATGTGATTAATGAAGAGTTTGGTGGGTGCGGCAATCACATTCCATCCAACATAAAACTCAGTTTTGTGCTTTGTGATACGAATATTATATTATGATACGAATATTATTTAGCAAACTGTCTATCCAGAAGTTATGAAATTGACCAATTAATTGTTTCCCTAAAAAATAGGAGGTTGTATTTGGGAGTGGGAAACAAAATCTCATTAATGATCTAGCAACTACCGGCCACTTTTTGGTGAGGTGGAGGTAGTTACTAACCACAAAAGAGCACAAAAGAGTGGTAGATTGGAAATTGATAAAAATCTTGTGTTTGATTTCTTTTGGCTCATTGTGAGAAAAAATGCTAAAGAGAAGCAATATCCTTGAGGGGATAATGGTTGGATGCAATATCAATGTTGAGAGGAGCCAAGTACTCAACTACTAGTTTTCCCAAACTACTGATTTTGAAGTCAGTGTCCTTACCTATTGCTCTTTTTTCTTTGGAAAAAGTAAATAATTATGTTTTTCATTAGCAAATTCTATGTAGAAGAAAGAAAATAATTTAGTTACATTTTACTTACTCATTTTCCATAGTAAAAGAAAAGGAAAAGAGTTAGTTATAATTTTATTAAAGAATTTTGAACTGTAAAGAGAAAAGGGCTAATTGTTTTGTTTTATTTTATAAATTTTATATAGTAGAAAACTTATGGTTATATTTTTATTCATAAATATTGTGTGGAGGACTATTAAAGGAAGAAAACTAGAAATTATGCTAAAGAAAACAATCGCATACATAGTAGACATTTAATGTGTTAATTGAGAAACTAAACATGAAGGTATTTGTTGAAACTAGATAGGTATTGGTTATGTATACAAGTCTATCTATATGTGTTATTTCAACACACACCGCACCTAGTAATACAAGATTGGAAAACCTTGTTCGACTTTGAAGAGTAAATATGTATACAAAACAATAATAAAATATGTATATAATAAATTTTGATTAACCTAATAACTCTTAATCTTCACTTTGCGAATATAATAAACTAGCCAAATACAAAAGTATCAATATTTACTATTGCTTTCACAAGAAAACACAATGGTATTGTTTTCCAAAATTATACAAAGTTTCATTTATGATCTAAAAATATCATTACATGGAGACAAGATTTGAAAGAGCTCTAACCGACCTCAAGAAACATGTAATTAAAAAAATAATTCATATTACCATATATTACATTTTCTATTATATTAATTGATAACTTTTTCTCTCATACATATATATATATAATTAAAGAATTAAAATATTACTCAATACAAATCACTAAATCTTTTTCCCTTTAAACGAATATCAATTCAAATTTAATATTTTTAATTTTGAGTAAAAACGTAATGCATTTCTATTAAATATTTGAAAGTGAATAATAATAAAAATCTGATAAACTGTGCGAAGACAATTATAACCCCAAATATGATGAATGTAAATACAGAAAAAAGTTCAATGTATTAACATATAAATACTAAATAAAAAAAAAAAAAAATCTAAATAAATAAATGGGATATTTTACTCCTCGACCAGGAAAAAAAGAAATAAGCACAAAGCACATCCACCAGCGAAAAGAAACGCTACATCCTGGATGATATAATTTTTTTTTGATAATGGAAAAAGCTTAATGGTAATTATTTGCAAGGTTGTTAAAAGTTAAATGTTTTCTTCATAATAGAAAACAATACTCAATACATGAGAGGCTCATATATAAAATTATGTTTTGGAGGAATTACATGTTCCAAAAGACGTGAAAGAAAACAATTAACAAACATTTCGGAGGTTAACAGTCGGGAGATTCCTTTTGGAACAAGAGAAATCACACCCATGTAGAATGAGAAACCAAAATTTGGTACCTTAGACGTGGCGGAAGAGTTGAATAGCTTGAAATCAAGCCATGCCAAATTTGGAAAAGTTAAAGGAAAAAGCTATATTCAAAAGAGAAATCGCTACCTGCATATACGAAATTAATAATTAGTAAACCAGAACTGGATAAATAACACAAAGAAAATTTAGCAGGAACAAATGTGAAGAGGGTTATAAAAATAACTTGAAAATAAGTTACAAAATTTTGATGGCTTCTTCCACCTATACAAGAGTAAAATTAACTTATTTACTATACATAAAAAATGGTTGCTATCTAAAATAAAGACAACAATGTTATAGGTAAAAATAATTAAAGATTGAACTAAAAAATTATAAAGTGAATAACAATGTAAACCCGGTGATTACATTATTTTAACCTATGTAAAACAAATAATTTATTTTTGGATAAATACCAATCTAAACTCTGTACAATGTGGGAAGGAAATAATTGCTGAGTAATTAAGAACTTAAATTCATAATTATTTTTGGGTAAATTTACCAAATGCGTAGCCGAGGAGAGCAGAGCACCGAATAGCTTGAAAACCGCCACTAGCCCGAAACCATCATAGCAGCTCCCAAAGAGTTGATGATAGAAACTTCCTTTTACATAACTGAAACTAGAATATATTGATAATCGGAAGCACCTTCCTATGACCAGGATATCAGAAGGATGCAGAGAGACCGAAAAGCTAAAAAAATTAGGTAGAATACTAAAAAACGAAAGGAAGAAAGCCTTCCCTGAAACAAATGTGAGCCAAGATAGAGAGGGGGCACTCAGGACTCCCCGCAGAGGAGAAAAGAACCGAAACCAAAGAAGTATCAGTAAGCTAATATAGCGAGTACATGGGGAGATGACAAATGGTTCGAAGGGCCTTACATGCAAGCTAATGCACCAGGAGCTGACAGGTGGAGCCTCATGCATGTAGTCATAGAAACCTACTATAAACAAACAGTGCTCTGCCCAGGAAACAGGAAAGAATAAATAAATAAACGAAGAACTATTATTGCAGAAAATGTAGAAATATTCCATGAATTGTTTAAACTAAAACCGGAGAAATTAAAGATTTCAATCCATCCATCCAGCATAGCAATGGAAATTGTGTCGATCAATTTGGTTTACAGAATCACCTTTTCTTCAGAAATTAGGAAGGTACCTTAATGTGGTAGCGAGCTACTTGAGAGCTGGAAGACGGTGGCAAGACAGCGGTAGCCAGCTGCGTGAGAGGTGGCAGCTATATAATAAACTTTGCATGCACCTAAGTTTCATGTTTGTCACCATAATTTTCCAGACTTTGGATAAAATACAAATTGGAAATGGTATATAAAATGACATGGTATATAAAATGACAGAACTTTGGTTAAAATAGTATTGCCACAATTTTCTTGCATCGGGCCACGTGAAGCCTGCAATAAGAGGTACAATGCGCTTTCAGAGTTAAAACTTTGGATAAAATTTAAGTGAACAAAATTGCTAGATTAAACTTTGGTTAAAACACAAGAAAAATAAGAGGTACAATGTGCTTTCAGAGTTAAAACTTTGGATAAAATTTAAGTGAACAAAATTGCTAGATTAAACTTTGGTTAAAACACAAGAAAACATAAAAAAAAAACGGTCAACGGATGGATTAATAGGCGGTCAAACGTTCGATCGAACGCTATAGTCGGGGCAGGGACTAATAAGGAGATAAAAAATTAATATTTACAATATGACAAGATTTTCAATCATGACTATTTACCATGGATATTATTAACTTCTAAGTAGGTTTTTTTACAATACCTTGGGCCATCTAGACTTTGGATTATTACATTATGGATATAGGCTTTTAATTGCTATAATACCATGGGCCAATACCATGGCCTATCAATACCACATGCCAAAAAACAATAGCCTATTTAAAAATAAAAATATTTTACAAATATTTTATTTTAATTTAATTTTATATATTTTTTTTATTAAATCTAAGAGAAAAAGTTATAATTACTTTTGAGGTATATCTAAACCCTCCATCCTCACGGCTACTAACAATATTTTCATATAGATTAAATGGAGGATTTAATAAATTAAAAAATGAGAATAGTTTTATATATACATATATGAAATTTATATAATAGAAATAATATTATAAAGAACTAGGATAGATGGATCTTAACCAAGGATCCAAGCGATGAGAAATAAAAGTAATTAACAATGATAGAGGAAAGATAGTGCATGATTCTTTTAATTTTTATTATTATTGTATTTTCTTTAACATGATTGATCCAAAATATAGGTTTAATATTTTATAACCAATTATTTTTTTACTATTAATTTAGATACTTTATTAAATACAATACAATGAGATCATATTTAAGAAAGAGAGTGAGATGGAAGGGGGAATAGAGTCTGGAAGAGAGACATAGAGGTGGGAGACAGGGTGTGAGAGAGAAAGGAAGAGAGAGAGGAAGGGGAGAGAGGGAGGGAGAGATATGTATTTGGAGGGGGAACGAGAGGGAGTGACAAGGGAGAGATGAAGATGTAATGAGGGAGAGAGGAGATAGAGGAAGAGAGAGAAAATGAGAGGATAAAGATAGGGAAAGTAGGGGAAGAGAGAGATAAAGAGACATAGATATGGAGGGTGGAGAGAGGAGGAGAGAGAGAAGGAGAGAGTGAGGGAGATAATGACAGAGTTTGAGGGTGGAAAGAGAGTGTGTGTATGATGGGGGAAGAGACGAAGGAGAGAGAGATAGATAGATATGGAGAGAGAGTGTGTATGTTTTGGGGGTGAGAAGGAGACACAAGGGGAGATGGATATATGGATGGGGTGGGCGATGAGGTAGAAGAGAGAGGCAAAGAGAGGGAGGGAGAAAGAGAGATAGATGGGAGATGGAGATATAGATGGAGAGATAGATATATAAATATATAGATATGGGGAGAGAGAGAGTGTGTCTGTGACATATTTTTAGGGGGTTGAGATAGGGAGAGAAATAAGGAGAGATGGATGGGGTAGAGAGAGAGAGAGAGAGTGAAGGGGAAGAGATAGAGAGGGAAAAGAAGAGGGAGAGATGGATATATAGATAGATAGATATGGGAGAGAGAGAGACTTTCAATTTGGTTGTTGATTTCTAATCCTATTTGATCACATGCACTATATGCATTGATTTCAGTGTAGATGTGATCCGGATTTAAACAGGAACGCAAAAAATTACAGAGATAACCATAAACATAGAGACAACAAAAATAGTACTTCATTTCATTAATGTAAAATACTGAAATATGCTTACAAACAGCAATGGAAATAAACCAGTTAGGCCGATGGTAGCTTATTTCCAAGAAGAGATGTGATGGCTACATGCCTTTGAACTGTGTTACAATGAGACTCAAAGGCCTATTTATTGTTGAGAAACAATGGAAAACCGTAAGCAACCAAAAACCTAAGCCTAGAAGATGAAATGCCAAGCTGTGGGCCCTCTTTGGGTAAATTGGTACATAAACTTCCTAGGGTCGTAACTTTGGCATATGATCTCCATTTGATGTGCACAATATCTCATTAAAAAGATCTATCCAAGAACTACAACTTTGGGAAGAGCAACATCGGTCCATAGACCCATGTTACTCCCAATTTTCTGAAAAAACATCGTTTATGAATGAGATTTGTTTGTTGTTCAATACCTTTTCTTGCTTAATATAGTTTTATGTAATTCTCTCATGCTATATGATGATATTTTAGGAGCCTTTAGCTTAAGACTGATTTAGAAGTTAATTGGCGAAATGTTATGATTATAGGTGAGACTATTGGCTTTTCTTTTCCTTAGTGTAAAGTTAGATAGTTTAATGTCATTTATTTCATGCTATATGATGATATTTCTGGGGCCTTTATCTTAAGACTGATTTAGAAGTTAATTGGTGAAATATTATGATTATAGGTGAGATTATTGGCTTTACTTTTCATTAGTGTGAAATTATATAGTTTAAAAGTCATTTCTTTCATGCCATATAATGATATTTCTGGAACCTTTAGCTTAAAACTGATTTAGAAGTTAATTCGCGAAATGTTATGATTATGGATGAGATTATTGGCTAACCATTAGTTTAAAAGAAGTTTCAAGTTTTTAGTTTTTCCTTTGGTTTAAATTGCAGTAATTCATTAGATTTTAATTCTGCAAATTGAATGGACAGCAAAGGTAGTAGTTTCATTTATAGTACTTCATTCTTAGTGTTATCACAAAATCACTACTGAGGGCTGCAACCAAGCAAGATTTCATGTAACTCTTTCAACCTAACTTTAGATCAAAGATTAGCCTCTTTGATCAGAGAGGGCTCTCTCACAAACTCTTGATAAAATCCTTCACTACAATAGATGGCTAACTCTTTATTCATTCATGAAAGCAAAAGCTGGTTGGAAACATATCAAACTGGTTCTCATTGGGCTATGGAGTCTCATACACTAAGTGAACAAGAGAAACAAAGTCATTTCATGGAAGTCAAGGCTCTTTGCATTACATGTCCAAACATATTCCATAAAAACCACAACTTGCTAAATACACAGGAAGTCAGAGCATAGGATATGAATTCTGAGTGATTGTACTATAACAAGGCTGTAAAATAACATATGATATAAAACACCACCATTACATTTGAACACAATAATCCATCGAGAATCTTGAGAAGAAATCAACAATGTTTTACTATTACTGTCATAAGTCTTACAATGGCCCAAAACAACTCTGTTTTTGTATAAAATGTCCAACCTTTTTTACATCAGAGTCATTTCTATATATAGCAAACCAAAATATTACTACCTGAGACTCCTCAACAAGCATGAAGGGAGCTCGGAATTCTATCATTAATTATCTTATCTATATCTTAAACAAACTAATTAATTACAAAGGTATTGTGCTACGAAAACAGAGGATTCCATTCCCATTGAAACTTCAAGTCTATCTCCTCATGTGCATTGATGCGTTCTTGAAACTTGACACCTGTAGCACTTCAATAATAGCCAAGCCAAGCTAGAAGAACATTCACTGAATGAGCAGCTTCGGATGCCTGATATGTGGATGATTCATCAACAAATAAGAATCTGTGCCCTATGTTCACGGTCTCTGTCTCCCATTAGTGTTCATGCATTTAAGATCATGCTTCAAGCCATTTAATCCTCTAATAGTCACGTATGATGGAAGAAATCTTATGATCTGGCCATCTCACAAACTGAACTAGTGTACCACTCAACACCTCGGCAACCCTACCAGAACCCTAAAAATTCGGACATAAAGTGAAAACTTTAACAAAAGACAAAATTTCACCTTTTCCTTGAATACTTACACCTGGCACCTTTTTAAACATCTGAATGACTTTCTATAATCTCCATGCTAGCCTCGAGTCATCCCTTTAATATTTGCTGACCTCAGCACTCAATCTCAAATTTTTCACATAAACAGTCATCTACAGCAGTTTCGTAGCGCGCTACGAAACTGCTGTAGGTAATCAAAACAAAGCATATGAGTTTTAAAGCACTGATGACTTAACTCCGTGATCTCTTCAGCTATTTTGTACAGGTGTAAAGGCTCCAAAAAGTTTCAAAATGATGACAGCCAAAATTTATCAAAACTTGAAAAGCAAATTTCCCCTTGGATTAATCAGCTAGTTTACCTAGTTTCTTCTTCAAACTGCTAACCTCTTTCTTCAAAGCCTTTGTTTCTAGCTCTCAGGGTTATGTTCATCTTTCTGACATGTTTAGCTTGTTTGATGGCTGAAACCGTCCAGGTGTACACCTCATCCACTGCATCTACCTGACTAGCAAAGCTTTTGCTACCTTTCCTTACAGCTACGAAACTGTTCTTCTGCCTGAAAATAGCTCTTGGGACAGAGCTCATAACTTCTCACAGAAAACGTATTTGGAAAAACTGAAGGAGGCTTTTGTGAACCAATCCGTGTTGAACAAAAACCTCTTTTAGTTTTTTGAAACCTTACTCCAGCTGCCCAGAATCAATTCTTGAAGACTACGTATAAAACAGGAAATTAAAAACTGCATCTACAGCAGTTTCGTAGCGCAACGTTAGTCACTTGTTTCTCCCATCTCATAATCAATTTGAAGAAACTGAAAGAGGTTTTTCTAGTTCAGTATGTTAGGAATAAAAACCTCTTTCAATTTTTGAAAATATTATTTCAGCTGCTCTAAATACCTCCTGGAAGTTGACAACTTAAAACAGAGAAATATGCCTTATTTGCCTTGTTTCAATATCATGATGACAAGACCTTGAGTCAACACATGAAGCCTGAATGAAAACATTTGTTACAATATCATCTGCTAGTTCAGTGCCAACGGTCAAAACTCAAGTTTGCTTCACGTTGTCTTGGAGAGAGAAAGCATGTGTGCTTGAAATCATAATCATTGTAATACAATGGTGAACCTTCCAAAATGCAGAGAAACTTGGGCATGTTTCAGCAATAGCACGAAGTGATGATGGCACCAAATGGTGGAAACAAGACCACTCCTACTCAAGCCTAGGAGAAATTGAAGCAAAATCATGTGTCTGAGTTGTGAAGATCTCATTGCCAGCCACTTGAATGAGTCGTTGCAATCGATGCTTGTCCTTCAAAATCCGTTGCCAAAACAGAATTGCACAAAAATTTGCCATAAGAGTCTTTGTATGATATGAAGAACCAACAGATCCATTAGCATCATTATAATAGCTGTCCACATATTTATTGAACAAAGATTGCTGCCCAAATGGCTGTATGATAGGCATTGGTCATGCATCCATCAATAAACCAATTATTGCACCCTCTCTAAGAAACCCACACTGACCAAACTTAATGACAAGCATTGGTGCCTCCAAAGAAAGGGGAAGACTCCCAAGCAAATTGCCATATAATGTTGGTTCACACTTTCCCCTATGATG
This sequence comes from Pinus tabuliformis, assembly GCA_031772625.1. Lineage (NCBI taxonomy): Eukaryota > Viridiplantae > Streptophyta > Pinopsida > Pinales > Pinaceae > Pinus > Pinus tabuliformis. The sequence continues at coordinate 2,011,362,258 of CM062818.1, read as the reverse complement.
AGATGGTGCCTTCAGAGCATCTAAAGAAACCAACAAATCTAGTGCATCTTGAAAAACAGAACGCTGCACTAAGGAACTCGGCAGTGCAATCACTTCAACCCTTTCATTCTTACCAAGATCTTTAATGTAGTCCCTGTATCTTGTTATATCTGCACCTTTGGGGATTAGGTTGTTTTGCAGCTGCAATACCTCAGACTTTTCCTTTGTCTCTGCTTGGCAACAGTGGTGGATGCAAAGCATAAAAGTTACCATTCCACTCAAAACACTCCTTCACCTGTAATACTTCCCTTCAGATTCAGAACTGATGACAAGCATACATGTAGGAGCTTGAGAACATGCCACCTGTAAAATGCATCCACCCCAGAGCTATTTTGCATGACAGTTGCTATGGATTCGAACAAATCCCCAATTTCGTAGCGCAGCCAGTGCAAAATATGGATTATGCGCTACGAAATCACCTAGAAGATGTTGCGCTGCGAAACTGTCTTCAAGCTAGTCTGAGAAATTTTGGCATTAGAATTTTTAGTGATAACAGTGGCTCCACTTGGGATAGTGTGCCCTTGTGGTACACTAAGAACCTGTAGTTTCAGTGCCTTATCCATTTTTGATGAACAAAAATTATTTGACAAACATTTTCTTCAAGTTTCTTGGGCCTTCACCTCGGGCTTAAACCTGATGATCACTGCAGGAGATAAAAGTCTATATCTACCATTACTAAAAAAAAATTTGCTCAGTCAACCTTGAGCTTATTTGCATTTATCTTACCTACCTACCCTATCAGCTGCAAGCTCCACTTGTAGCTCAAGCAACATGATATTTCCAATAAAGCCAATCAATTGTCTTTTCTGATACGGGAGGCTCTTGACTGCATTCAACCTCAACATAACCATGGTAGTGGGATCACCAACTCAACTCATAATATACTTGATCTTCATAATGCAAATGAAAATGAAAGACCGGAGTGCAAAGCTTGTCCATATATTCACTTACAGGGTCCAAGAAGACATGGTTATATTGATGATCATCATAATATTCCACATCTTTAGACAACTGATTCGCAACCACACAAGGTTCTTTTGATATGCTATCCAACTGCTTTTCTGAATGATTGTCATAAAAAATATAATTTTCCTCACTATTATGATCGTTATTTGAAGTAAGCTGCTGCAAGGAATTACAAAATTGAGCAAGTTTTTCCTCTGCCTGAGGGTCATAGGAAATTTCCTCCAATATTTCTTCTTTCTGGGTGCAATCAATTTCATCTTCATCATGATCTGAAGCCTGACCAATCTGCTGCATCTCTACATCAATATCAAAGGATGAAACATGGGTTTCACAACTAAACCCCTGCTGATCTTCATGCTGTGTTTCATGGGATGTTATATCTTCTCCTTGGTGCTGGAATGCATTGTTATGAAGAGCCTCTAAAATTTCTTCATCCATAAATTCATCATCACCATAACAATCCTCCAAGTACTGAATGAGATTTAAAGAATGTCTACAACAATCTTTGAGCAACAATAAGGAAGGATGACACTCTTTATACATGTCATAGAACACATTATGGAAATCAGCAAGAGAGGATAATGAACCATTTTCCAAACTTTTATACCAAGACCATGCTTTTCCTTCTAAAGTGGCCATAAACATCCTCATGAGACAATCCTCAGGAAAGTGAACCTTAAGACTGCGTACATGCATATGAAACCTAACCAAATGAAGAGCAGCATCATCTTTCTTTTCATCTTTGAATATTGGAAGATCCTCTAACCAATCAACCTCCGGCATAGGATTTGGAAAACCAGGGATATGAGACCGATCCATAGGAGCATACCTGGCATTCATTCTTGCAGTAGAATCCATCTTGAAACTTCATCAAGCTACTGATCTTCTAGCAGTGGAGTCACCTTCTAATTTCTTATTTGATGTGTGGAGTCACCAAGGTAGTTTTGCAGCCTCAAAAAGATGTCTGAGCTCCTGCTACCTTCAGAAGTTCAACCATTGATTTCGGGAATGAATAGACTTCAGGCTCCCGACAGACGCACCAAAATGTTATCACAAAATCACTACTGAGGGCTGCAACCAAGCAAGATTTCATGTAACTCTTTCAACCTAACTTTAGATCAAAGATTAGCCTCTTTGATCAGAGAGGGCTCTCTCACAAACTCTTGATAAAATCCTTCACTACAATAGATGGCTAACTCTTTATTCATTCATGAAAGCAAAAGCTGGTTGGAAACATATCAAACTGGTTCTCATTGGGCTATGGAGTCTCATACACTAAGTGAACAAGAGAAACAAAGTCATTTCATGGAAGTCAAGGCTCTTTGCATTACATGTCCAAACATATTCCATAAAAACCACAGCTTGCTAAATACACAGGAAGTCAGAGCATAGGATATGAATTCTGAGTGATTGTACTATAACAAGGCTGTAAAATAACATATGATATAAAACACCACCATTACATTTGAACACAATAATCCATCGAGAATCTTGAGAAGAAATCAACACTGTTTTACTATTACTGTCATAAGTCTTACAATGGCCCAAAACAACTCTGTTTTTGTATAAAATGTCCAACCTTTTTTACATCAGAGTCATTTCTATATATAGCAAACCAAAATACTACTACCTGAGACTCCTCAACAAGCATGAAGGGAGCTCGGAATTCTATCATTAATTATCTTATCTATATCTTAAACAAACTAATTAATTACAAAGGTATTGTGCTACGAAAACAGAGGATTCCATTCCCATTGAAACTTCAAGTCTATCTCCTCGTGTGCATTGATGCGTTCTTGAAACTTGACACCTGTAGCACTTCAATAATAGCCAAGCCAAGCTGGAAGAACATTCACTGAATGAGCAGCTTCGGATGCCTGATATGTGGATGATTCATCAACAAATAAGAATCTGTGCCCTATGTTCACGGTCTCTGTCTCCCATTAGTGTTCATGCATTTAAGATCATGCTTCAAGCCATTTAATCCTCTAATAGTCACGTATGATGGAAGAAATCTTATGATCTGGCCTTCTCACAAACTGAACAAGTGTACCACTCAACACCTCGGCAACCCTACCAGAACCCTAAAAATTCGGACATAAAGTGAAAACTTTAACAAAAGACAAAATTTCACCTTTTCCTTGAATACTTACACCTAGCACCTTTTTAAACATCTGAATGACTTTCTATAATCTCCATGCTAGCCTCGAGTCATCCCTTTAATATTTGCTGACCTCAGCACTCAATCTCAAATTTTTCACATAAACAGTCATCTACAGCAGTTTCGTAGCGCGCTACGAAACTGCTGTAGGTAATCAAAACAAAGCATATGAGTTTTAAAGCACTGATGAATTAACTCCGTGACCTCTTCAGCTATTTTGTACATGTGTAAAGGCTCCAAAAAGTTTCAAAATGATGACAGCCAAAATTTATCAAAACTTGAAAAGCAAATTTCCCCTTGGATTAATCAGCTAGTTTACCTAGTTTCTTCTTCAAAATGCTAACCTCTTTCTTCAAAGCCTTTGTTTCTAGCTCTCAGGGTTATGTTCATCTTTCTGACATGTTTAGCTTGTTTGATGGCTGAAACCGTCCAGGTGTACACCTCATCCACTGCATCTACCTGACTAGCAAAGCTTTTGCTACCTTTCCTTACAGCTACGAAACTGTTGTTCTGCCTGAAAATAGCTCTTGGGACAGAGCTCATAACTTCTCACAGAAAACTTATTTGGAAAAAATGAAGGAGGCTTTTGTGAACCAATCCGTGTTGAACACAAACCTCTTTTAGTTTTTTGAAACCTTACTCCAGCTGCCCAAAATCAATCCTTGAAGACTACGTATAAAACAGGAAATTAAAAACTGCATCTACAGCAGTTTCGTAGCGCAACTTTAGTCACTTGTTTCTCCCAGCTCATAATCAATTTGAAGAAACTGAAAGAGGTTTTTCTAGTTCAGTATGTTAGGAATAAAAACCTCTTTCAATTTTTGAAAATATTATTTCCGCTGCTCTAAATACCTCCTGGAAGTTGACAACTTAAAACAGAGAAATATGCCTTATTTGCCTTGTTTCAATATCATGATGACAAGACCTTGAGTCAACACATGAAGCCTGAATGCAAACATTTGTTACAATATCATCTGCTAGTTCAGTGCCAACGGTCAAAACTCAAGTTTGCTTCACGTTGTCTTGGAGAGAGAAAGCATGTGTGCTTGAAATCATAATCATTGTAATACAATGGTGAACCTTCCAAAATGCAGAGAAACTTGGGCATGTTTCAGCAATAGCACGAAGTGATGATGGCACCAAATGGTGGAAAGAAGACCACTCCTACTCAAGCCTAGGAGAAATTGAAGCAAAATCATGTGTCTGAGTTGTGAAGATCTCATTGCCAGCCACTTGAATGAGTCGTTGCAATCGATGCTTGTCCTTCAAAATCCGTTGCCAAAACAGAATTGCACAAAAATTTGCCATAAGAGTCTTTGTATGATATGAAGAACCAACAGATCCATTAGCATCATTATAATAGCTGTCCACATATTTATTGAACGAAGATTGCTGCCCAAATGGCTGTATGATAGGCATTGGTCATGCATCCATCAATAAACCAATTATTGCACCCTCTCTAAGAAACCCACACTGACCAAACTTAATGACAAGCATTGGTGCCTCCAAAGAAAGGGGAAGACTCCCAAGCAAATTGCCATATAATGTTGGTTCACACTTTCCCCTATGATGAGATGGTGCCTTCAGAGCATCTAAAGAAACCAACAAATCTAGTGCATCTTGAAAAACAGAACGCTGCACTAAGGAACTCGGCAGTGCAATCACTTCAACCCTTTCATTCTTACCAAGATCTTTAATGTAGTCCCTGTATCTTGTTATATCTGCACCTTTGGGGATTAGGTTTTTTTGCAGCTGCAATACCTCAGACTTTTCCTTTGTCTCTGCTTGGCAACAGTGGTGGATGCAAAGCATAAAAGTTACCATTCCACTCAAAACACTCCTTCACCTGTAATACTTCCCTTCAGATTCAGAACTGATGACAAGCATACATGTAGGAGCTTGAGAACATGCCACCTGTAAAATGCATCCACCCCAGAGCTATTTTGCATGACAGTTGCTATGGATTCGAACAAATCCCCAATTTCGTAGCGCAGCCAGTGCAAAATATGGATTATGCGCTACGAAATCACCTAGAAGATGTTGCGCTGCGAAACTGTCTTCAAGCTAGTCTGAGAAATTTTGGCATTAGAATTTTTAGTGATAACACTTAGTTTGATTTATAAAGCTGCACATTCACTCTCTCCTTCAAGTTTTGATTTTGTATATAGCAGTTTCAAGAGTATTTTAAGCTCATAGTCTAGAATAAGCAAGAGAATAATCTTTGTCTTCATCTTCTTGAGAACTCCACATCCAAACTTGATCTAAAAAGTAATTTTAAACTCTTACTTTAGCAATAGATTAGGATTTCAACTTCATTGTAGCACTCTAGGAGACTAACAGAGCAAAACCCCCAAAATAACATAAAATTGAAAATAGTGAGGTAAGACGAAGGTTATCTAGCACATATAGTGCACTACACTTCATCAGTTTACGACTCCGTATTGATAATTTGTGTAGCAATTTAGGACACTAAATTGACTAAACAATTCTTCTGAGGATCAATTGGAAATATCTTGGCTCAAGCTTTTGCTTAGGTTTTGGCACAAGGAAGGGAAAGCCTGCAAGTTAAGGACTAGGAAAGGAAAGGAAGGAAAATAAGGATCAAGCAACTTCAGTAGGAATAATTGCAGGTAACATATGACATGTGTGATTTTCTAGATGGTTTTGACATGCATGGCTTTGCATGTTGGTGTATGGTTCTCTTGTTGTCAATGGCATGGTTTTTTCGAGTATGATAGTGGGTTTTCGGCCTAGCCTTGCCTTTTTCGGTGACCATTGTGTGTTTCGATGTTTATCTTGTTTTTGACATTTTTCCAGATGAATTTCAAAATCCATGACGAAGGTAGTCCTAATGCTCATTACCAAATGCGTAGAACTTTGTTGACTAGTTTTGATGGGATACATGGTAAATACTAAGGGAGAAGTCTTAGTTTAGGGCATAATGATCCGAGATTGGATTGCAGTAAAGTCTGAGAGACTGGTCTTCATTTACAACATAGTGATCCAAGATTACATTGTGGTAAATCCTGAGAGACAAGAGATGGAAAATCCCTCAAGGATAGTGATGGATTCTGAATGGCATTCCAAGTTGGGTTTAGTTTTGTGATTGGAGCACCATTTTTGGTGTGATCACGGTTTGGTGAGGGTGGAGGTGGTTTAACCTTTAGACTCCCTTGGTTATTTCTGGTTTGGTGTATCCATGAGATCCCACATTCATGCTTGTAATATGGCACAATGGTGACTGGCTGAAAGAAAGATTTAGTTCAGCCATGTCTACATTGGGTGGTACATGGAAGTCCCAAACTTGGTCGGATTTTCCTATGATTAATGAAAGCTAAGCCCTCTTGATTTTGTACTTGTTTATATGTGGATTTAATGACTGTTATATCTCTGTTATTTTCATGGTTTATTGTTGGTTATAAGCATGGTTAATTGACTTGTTCATGTCATGGTTATTTGATGTATTTACTTGTAATGGTTAAATGATGGACGCAAGACCTAATTGATGTCATAACAGTTCAAGGGAGAAGGTGGTGATCCTTGTTGTCATGTATCATACGAGTTTTTAGTCATTCATGCTTTGTCTTGTATCCTAGACATGTAGATTGCATTGATGCCATGTGTTTGACATAATGTCAATCCTAGTTGGGGATGGTCAGGCCTAGTCCTGGAGTTGATATTTGGTTTATTAGTATTTTCATCTTGTCTTTGATGGATTATGGAAGCCACAACAGGTTTTGGGTAGTGGGCGAAATTTTGGGCTAGAAAAGTGCCTTAAATTCTATGGACGCTGGCACAAGACTAATGGAAAAAGTCCCTGGGCACTGGTTTGTAGGCCTGTGAGAGCATCCAGAAGTCCCTGGATGTTGGAATGCCCATAGCAAGAGAGCATCTAGAGGTCAAGCGATATAAAAGATCAATGGGACCTAGGGGCAGGATGTCTGAGTGTCTAAGATGTCTCCTAGGGGTGTTGTTGCTGATGTGGAATATATGGTTGATGCGTTCCATCGATTCAATTTCCTTAATGTCATCAAAGAGGTTGAATCCCTTCATAGTGGCCTCTCTTGTCACATGTTTTCCCCGATTGGCTAGTTACATGGGTAGATGTGGGACGAGGGTGGTTACAGATTGGTATTAGAGCGTGGTTGTGCTCTCCTTCAGTGAATTTTATTGACATGCATACATGTCGGTTTCATACGTGTTCTGTATTTTTTTGGATTATGTGCTTGTTGTGTACGCATGGTGGGTGTCATTGTGGCAGTTGTGTCGCCATGTGGAAGTTGATGGTGTCATTGTTGGATGTGATTGTCATGAATGCATGTCGGTTATGCACTTTTTATGAATGTCAGTGTCTATATGTTTTCAGGCATGCATTGTCATGGTGAATGTTCACGGGCATGAGGTCATTGCATGCAATTAGGTCATCATGATGTTATTGGCATGTTATGATGCTAACTTGTTGGTTGAGATATAGCAGGAGATGTTGATCATTAAAGTGAAGTTGCATAACTAAACCTCAAGGAAAGAGCATGTCGTCATATAGGTTTGTATGTTGGGAATGCCGATATGTAGAATAGGGATTGTTATATGTATTATGGTTATGTGTACTCCTTTCATTCTATTGTTGTTATGGTTACATACATGATAGATGCTAGTTGATTAGTGTAGTCATATTCACTTGCATTGGATAGTCATGAATGTAAGTGACCTATGGCTGTATGCATTGCTATTGTTGTTTTATGTTAGATAAATTGATGATTAGGTTATATCTTGTCGATGAACATGATATATAACTTGTTGTTGTTATATGCTAGTAAACTTGATGATTATGATTATTACATTAAGACCTTGATATTATATGTATCGTACTAAGTTGTATTGGTCAATGAAAATGGTTAGGGTTATGATATTCATGTATGATTTAATATGATGTGATATTATGTCATACTAATCAAGACTAACTATGCAGATGTGATTTTTATGTATGAATGATAATTTTATGAGTTTATGATATGAACATGTTAGCTAGTGACTATTATGGATACCATGACCTTATTTATGTTTTATTTGACATATCTTAAATCGATATCATGATAATATGGATTTATTGTGGAGACAAGATAGCGTCCATGAGATAAATTATGTTACAGTTTTCTTATGTCGTATATTTTGTGTTTGAATGTTTGGTGTCTATTATGTTGTCTAGTTGATTTATTTAACATGGTATGTTTTCAAGTTGGTTGAATGTTTCTTGAATTGCATAATATGAGTATGTGTTCAAATGATCTTGTTTAAGATGATTGTACTAAAACATATGTGTGAGACAATTGAGATGTACTTGAGTGTAGTAGGTGATAGTTGTAGAATTATGTCTAATGACTATGAGGTAACTATTGATTATGACATGATTGTTAGCATTGGTAAAGGTTTATTTCAAATTGATGTATATGATGGTCTTGATGTTTGGAACATGTGATTGACATGTGTAAACAACTGCAAGAAACATGCTTAGTATTAGTGTGACAAGGTTATTTGATGTGTTTATATAACTAATAGTTAGGTGATGTGATAGTACATAGTAAGCCTCGATTGCAACAACGTAAAAGGGTAAAAGAAAGGAATCGGAAAAGAATTCCTTTGGCTATGTTTGGAAACACTAATTCCAAAGAAATGAGTGCTTTCCATATAGGAAATATTCTTAACCTTGATTTTGTTTGACATTATGCAGATATGTCTTATGGTTATCAATGTGTATTTGATAGGTACATCAACTAGTTTCTAATGATAGTTGGATATGTCAAGGGAATTGGAGTCCCATGAGAGATGGCATGGATGTGTTCACTCACAAGGTAATGTGCTTGGCACAAGAAGGCAAGGTAACTAGTGTATTTTTATGTTTATTTGAGCACTAACAGTTATGTGTTTATGGCAGTATGATTCAAGGGATTGCATGGAAAAGGATATTTCCATGAAATCTTGAAGAAGACCAGGTTGAGATTTCCCTTGCAAGCACTGGGAACCATGGGGATTGAGTCATGGTGTCTGTGGTTAGTTTTATGCTTTTGGTCTTTCGTGATTTTCTTGCACTTGATTTGTTTCCTTTTTATGTCTAGTGCATGATCATGCCACTTTGTTTGTGGTGTCTTATTGTTATTGGTTTTCATGGTTTTATTCTTGTTTGTTTCTTGTACTTTCCTTTTAAGTTTTGAGTCTAGGGAAAGAGGAAATTTAGTTGTCTCGGGGAGAGTTAAATGAAACTGAATAGGTGATGTAAGGCTTGGATGAAGATTAGTGCATGTATAAGGGCAGTTGAAGGCAAGTGTATAACAACTAGTTAGATTGGTTGGGTCCATTGGTGTAAATAGACGATGATGGGACATTCACGAGAAAGGTAATAGAAAAGGTAAGGCAAGTATTTTTGACTCATTAGATGCCTTGGCTAAGTTGGGAACTATTGTTCTCAATATTGTGCATGTGGTGCATGAATAAAGCAAGTTATCTTAACCTTAAACTTATGATATATATTAGGGAGGATGTGATCATGATTGCTTTATGCTAATTTTATATGCATGTATGTACATTGTTATATGCTAGGGTCATCATAGATCATGATTGTTTTATGCTGATATTTATATATATACATGTATGTATGTGTGTATATATATGTATGTATGTATTTATGTATGTATTTTGATGTTTGACAGGGTTGTTAGGAATCATTCTTGTGAATGAATGATTTCCTACGCAAGTGAATGACATGAAGAGGTTCCTGGTTCACGAGGAATCAAGTGGAAAGAGTAGTCCTAATAAATCTACGAGGTCAATATCACGTGGATATGAATTGATATTATGTTATTATAGTATGTTTATGTTATGGATAGGATAGGTTGAGGGATATATCAATGAAATGAAAGAAGTGTGGTATGTGGAATATTGGGATAAACGCGGATAAGACATGTGAAGCAATGTTTCTTGGTAGGGATAGTGTCGTTTTGGATGTGTGGTACTACTATGGTGCATAGGTTGTATATGTTGTACATTTTGCATATGTGATGTTGTGTGCATGTGGTGTTGTGTATATATAGTGGGTGTACATATTGCTTATGCAATGTTATGTATAGGGTGGTATAGATAGTGTTGTGTGAATGCTACATATGCAGTGTTGGGTATAGATGGTGCTATGTATATGTTTGATATGTGGTGTTGTGTACATATTGTATTGTGCACATTATGGATATGTGACGTTATGTGCATATGGTGATGTGCGCACGTTGGATATATAGTGTTGTGTACATAAGGTGTTATGTATATGTTGTATACATAGTGCTATGTACATATGGTGTTGTGGGCATGATTGTACAAGTGGTGCTCTGAGCATGTAGTGTCGTGTACATGTTGTACATGTGGTGTTGTGTGCATGTGGTGTTGTGTACATGTTGTGCATGTGATATTGTGTACATGTCATGTCATGTACATGTCGTGCATGTGGTACAGTGTACATGTGGTATTGTTTACATGTTTTACAGGTGGTGCAGTGTACATGTGGAACTATGTAGGTGTTGTGTAGGTGATGCCAGGTACGTGTTATATTTTGCACACATTGAGAAGGTGGTGCAGTGTACATGTGGTATTATGTACATGTTGTACATCTGAGACTAGTGTACATGTGGTATTGTGTCCATGTCATACATGCTGTGTTGAAGGCATGCAATACTATGTATGCACATTGTGTAGTCAGGGTATCATGACATCTTTATTCATTATGTTGTGCTTGTTGGAAATAATATTGAGAGGGGGGCAGTGAATCAATATTATCAGATCAAGAATTTTTATTTTCCATAATTATATTTATATACGTTACTTTAGAGAGGGGAACTAGCGTGTACACGCAAATTTCTTTAAGACAACCAACATTTACATAGTAAACTTATGATTCAGTTAATTCATCATATGTTGATCATTAATTAGTACATCAATACTTAATTAATCATTAAACAGTAACCATGTGTAGTATAAACATAATAAACCATTACAAATAAGCAACTCACATGAACACCAAGATTTAAGGTGGAAACCCAATGCGAGTGAAAACCACCTGTTGCTATCATTTATGTTTTCTTTAAACAATAAGAAAATCTATTCACAACATTTTACTGGTACAAACTCGTACCAGTACGCAGGATTCTACCTGCAGAACGTTAAAACCTTCTCTCGTTCTCCAGCTTCTACTGGAAGTCAGCTACAACCCCCCTTACACTTGTAATAGACAATATGTTTACCAGTACATAGGTGCCAGCCTACAAAAAACTCCACTCTTCCACTAGGAACCACGTCTCATGAATTTTCAAACTGGATGCTCCTAGAAAATATCAAGACATATGAAGACCTTGACTCATCAATAACCCATCAGAAATTTAGAAACTCAAACTTCATCAACCAACATGAAGTTAATTTGGAACAATCAGATCACTATCATCAAAACACTGTGCTGAACCGAGAAACCTGTATCAACATTCAGAACCAACTGAAACCTAAAAAATTCATGTGTCAGACTATATACGCTACTCCAATGAAGAAAACTTCCATGTGTACGCTACTTCCTTCAACCCAACCTGCGTATACCTCTAAAGATTCTAAATCATAGAATCTCAGAATCACAAACTGTACCAACTAGTAGTGTACTGAACATCTACTATCAACTTACAAAACTTTACACAGGTAGGGCACAAAAAACACTTCTTCTCACTTATACAATCAATCAAATATCAACGTCCTTATGCATTCTGATTTACATTCAGATCTAAGAAGACTTCATTGACATAAAATAGTAAAATAAAAGTAGCAACAAATCAATAATATTGATCTGATAGATCAGTCATCTCTAAACATCAAGCCTTTCTTTTGTATATGCTACTTGAAAGAACAAAACCTGCGTGTATATGCTCTTTTGCTGAGATGAACCTGCGTACAGATATGAAAATATTGACTCGAAACTTTGCTACAATTCCAAACTTCAGAAAAACCTAGATCATGATAGATAACGAATAAAACAGACACAAAACATTAGATCTAGCCTCAACCAATATCATATCATTCAAGAATAAGTCATTTCAGGTCTCATGATCTTGATCTAATATTGAACTCAAGGTGCACATAAATATTTCAGATCTAGTCCCAAACATAACCCTGCAACATAAAATATACTTCAGATAGAATTATTCCTTAGAATCTTATTCACTTGCACATCTAGCCTTATGATCCTATCTTCTTTATATAGGTTTTGGCCTTTCTCAATACCATGAACTAAATCCACTTAGGAACAATACCTTCGATCAAATACCATGGACTAAATACCATAGACTAAATACCTAGGGTCAATATCATGGTCCAAATATACCTTGGACCAAATACCTCGGACCAAAACCATGGTTTTCAACATGTACATGCTTTTCCTTCTGTGGGAGTGCATGTGTACGTTATATTCTATTTCTTTTCTTAGTACCAGTGTGTATACGCTGCTTGGACTAAGTGAACCTACATGTATCTCTTAAACTGCTCTTACATCATATTCTTCCTTCAACTTCTTTATTCTGATCAATAGACCTTAGTTCCATCTTCTTGATCCTCTGTACCACTGCCCTATTGCCTTTGAATATTCTTGTTAGCCTATTATCAAAACTAAGTTGACCTGTAGATTTTTCATCAAGAACAATACTTGTATCATAATGCCAACAATATCCTCCTTTGGACTTGATGGAAACCATGATAGTGTTGACTACTACAAGCTATAAAGACTGTTAGAGATACCATACAACACTAAAATACCAAAATACTCTCCCCCTTTGACATCAAAGAAAAAGGGCAGACCACTATACTCTCCTCCTTTGCATGATGCTATCCATACTCCCCGTGAGTACATGCCGAGTCTGTAGAGAGATGACTCAATATAATAACATGAAACTATAACTCAATAAAGTGTGTATGACCTCCCTATGACCACAAACTCATACATACATCAATCACCCAAACAAGTGGGGATACACCATATTTGACTCATCCGCCAAACCAAGTGGGGATATACCAAAGTTTATACATGATAGGAATACAACAATTATTACATCATCCATCCCAAGGATACTGGGGAAATAAATTACATTGTATGACCAATAGAACTCATTGAAATAGAGACCATGACAGAAGAAGTGATATCACACTAATGACTGATGCAACTAAGAGATAGTTGAGTTTAGCAACCATAATTCCAACAATGTGGAATGTGAATGCTCCCCCTGAACCTATGCTACCACTGTTATTTTTTTCTTAGAGAAACATATACGTGCTTTCAGCCAAGTCAACCCATGTGTACCCGCGCATATACTTCATGAAACCAACGTGTAGTAAACTTCCTCTGAAAAATGGATTTAACAGTAGGATGATGCCGCAATAAATCCCATATTTTGTTTGAGATATTCAAATGTTTCTTTGGCCAGTGGTTTAGTGAATATATCAACAACCTATTCTTTGGATGGTACATACTCCAATTTGACCTTTTGTTCAAGCACTTATTCACGTGGAAAATGGTACTTAATGGTTATGTGCTTGGTCTTAGAGTGCATGACTGGTTTCTTTGAAATACTGATGGCACTGGTATTATTTCATAGAATGGAGATGGGTGGAGGACATGTGATCTGAATGTCTTGCAAAGTTTGCATCATCCAAAGTAGTTGTGTGCAACAAGATGTAACAGGAAAATATTCTGCTTCAACTGTATATAAAGCAATTGAACTTTGTTTCTTACTGAACCAAGACACTAACCTGAAACCCATATAGAATGCACCACCACTAGTGCCTTTTCTATCATCAACACTTCATGCCCAATCTGCATCTGTATATGCATGAAGAGTAATATCTACATCTCTATGATACCACAGTCCAAAGTCCCGAGTTCAATGAAGATATTTTAAAATTCTTTTGACTGCCTGAAAGTGTGATTCCTTTTGATTTTCTTGGAATCTTCCAACTATTCCTACTGCATGCATGATGTCAAGTTGAGTACCTGTTAGATAAAGTAGACTGCCAATCATGGATCTGTGAGTTGGTTGATGTACCGCTGCTGATTCATCCTTTGAGCTGAGACTTCATCCTGTTACCATTGGAATACATATAAGTTTATAATCTTCCATTCCGTACTTTTTCAAGATATGCTTGAGATATTTTGTTTGTGAAAGAAAAATAACATCTTTAGTTTGCTAAATTTGTAGACCAAGAAAATAGATAAGTTTACCAAGCAAGGACATTTCAAATTCTTGTTGCATTACTGAAGCAAAATTCTGACTCATGGATTCTTCATTGCTAGCAAAAATGATATCATCAACATAAACAATAATAATTAGAAAATTATCATTTTTAATATTTGTATATAAATTTCTATCTGAAGAACCTTTTGTAAAACCTTGTTGGTGTAGATACTTGTCAAGGCGGTAATACCAAGACCTTGGAGCCTGTTTTAGACCATAGACAGCCTTTTTGACTCTGCATACAAGTTTTGAATCATTTCCAATAATGAATCTTTCTGGTTGTTTAATATAAACTTCTTATTCTAATTCTCCATTAAGGAAGGTTTATTTTACATCCATTTCGTATACTTTGAATTTCCGAAAACTGGAAAGAGCAAAAATTATTCTTATGGCTTCAAGTCTGGCAATAGGTGCAAAAGTTTCTTCAAAATATATACCTTTTGTTGAGCATACCCTTTACAAACCAGTTTGTCCTTGTTTCTAATGACTTCTCCATTTTTATTCAGCTTCTTCTTGAATATCCATTTAGTTCCTATAATATTTTTATCATGAGGCCTAGGAACTAATTCATAAGTGTCATTTTTTCAATTTTCTTAGTTTCTTCATCCATGGCCTTGACCCAACATTCATATTTGCATGCTTCATTTACATTTTGACGTTTGGTGGAGGATAGTAATGCTAGATATCTTGAGGTCTCTATAATAGTTCTTCTTATCTGTACACCAACCTCCCTTTTTCCTAAAATTTCAGTTTCTGGATGATTTTTCTGAACATACTTGGATGGAGTCTTTTATTCTACCATTATATCTTCTTTTGGTGCTTCATTGGTTTCTTCTTCATTATAATTTTGATTTGATGTGGGAAAGTAATCCCCATCTTCCTCATTGTCATAATATTCTGTTTATTTTATCTGTTTTGGACTTCTTCATGCTTCATCAACTACAACATCAATGCTTTCAACAATTTTCCCAAGTCTTTTATTATAACATTTATATCCTTTACTTCTAGAAGAATAACCAAGAAGAATCCCTTCATCTACTCAAGGTTCAAACTTACCAAGTTTTTCATCATTCCTTTTGATAAAACATCCGCTTCCAAAACCTTTAAAGTATTTTACAGTAGGAGTCTTACCATCCCAAAGTTCATGTGGAGTTTCAATGCTATTTACTCGAACATTTGCTTTGTTGAGAATAGTCATGGCAGTGAATGTAGCTTCACCCCAGAAGGTTGTAGGAGTTATAGATTCATCTAGCATGGCTCAAGCCATTTGTTGAATTGCTTTTTCATCCTTTCTACTACTAAATTTTGTTGAGGTGTTCTTGTAGTGGAGAATTCCATTTCTATTCCATGTTGTTCACAAAAGTCAAAGAATTCATTCAATATAAATTCCCCTCCTCGATCAGAACTGAGGCATTTTATTTTTCGATCTGATTCATTTCCAGCCAAAGCTTTGAAGGCTTGGAACTTTTCAAATGATTCATATTTATTCTTTAGAAGACCTTACCAACACATTCTAGAAAAATCATCAATGAACAAAATAAAGTATTCTTCTCCACAAGGTGACTTTTTCCTTATTGGTCCATGTAAATCAGTATGGATATGTTCAAGAGGCTTACTAGCTGACCCTTCTTTTTCCATGAAGTGAACTCTAGTTTGCTTACCAATTTGACATGGTTTTCATATTGTATTTTCTGGAATGCTGATATCTGGAAGATCACAAACATCCTTGAGTCTGCATGCTTTTCTTATTTGAGAAAAGCTTAGATGTCCCAATCTTCTATGCCACCGCCAGTTTTCATCATTTTTGCTTAGATAGCACTGTTGTTGTCCTCCTTTGAGTATGTATAAGTTGTTTGGAGTTATTGTGCCTTTGATCACGATCTCTCCTGTATCAAGCTCACGAACAACATCCATTTGATCGAAACACCACTTCATTTCCTTGATCACACATTTGACTGACACTCAACAGGTTATGATTTAAACCATCTACATACATAACATTTATAGCTTTAAATTTTTCATTTAAGAAAACAAAACATCTACCTTTTATGACAGCTGGAGTATCATTTCCAAATGAGACATTCTTTTCCTTTTTTTAAGGCATTATATGAGTGAAGTTTCTCTTTGTCACCTGTCATATGTTTGGAGCATCCACTGTCGATGTACCACTGAGTTTCTTGTCCTTCTGCATACAAGGCTATACCACATCTTTCTGTTTGAGATTCTTTCTGTAGTGAGTAGCTTTGTGCCCAAAATTATGACATGGAAAACATTTCCCATTAAAGAAGTTTCTACGACTATCACATCTATGTACCTGTTGATTGTAGTTTCTATTGATATTCATCTTTGGAGAAAATTGAGTATGATTTTCCTGAGGTTGGTTGCAGCTTCTATTGATATTCACCCTTGGAGAAAATTGAGTATGATTTACGTGGTGATCAACTTTATGCCTTTGTTGGCAATTGTCATACTGTTCATTGGTCTTTGCTACATCAAGAGAGATTTTGGTGGAGGTTTACGACTTCTATGATTGAGATGCTTCTTTAGTATATCTAGGACCTGTCTTTATCAGAGGAGAACACTAAAATTTGATAATTTCATTTAAAGTTTTGATCCTTTAGAAAATCTAAGATTGAGAGATTTTGTTTTCTCAAGATATTTTCTTAGACCCACAATTTCACATTCTAGTTTTTCATTGTGTTTTTCTTTTTTAGCAAGTTGGTATCTCAAGGTATCTATGATCATATTCTTTTCTTATAAACATATTTTGAGTTTAGATATTTCTTCATGAAAGTTTTCCTCTTCTAAATCATCCCAAAAATCATCATTGTTATAAGCCATGAGAAGTCTATAGTCATCACTATCCTCTTCTAAACTATCCCAAAAATCATCGCTATCATAAGCCATGAGAAGCCTGTAATCTTTACCAGTTTCATCTTCATCACTATTAGATAAACCATCTCTATCTTCATGAGTATAGTAACTCCTTATTCATAACTTGTTTCCTATTCCCTTTTGCATATTCCTTTCATTTTTCATATTTATCTTTATGAGGACATCTCGCAGCATAATGACGAACTCTACCACAAGCAAAGAATTTGAAAGGTATCTTACCTCTAGACCTTCCAGAACCCTGTTGAAACTTCTTGATGAAATTTACCTCATCTTCTTCTTCTAAAATGTGTCCTAATTCATTGTGTTCTTCCTTTTCTTTTCCTTTTGCTAAAGCTTTAAATGTGACTTCTCTCATATTTGAAGGACCTCCCTTTCTCATCTCAAAAGCAGTTAGGATTCCGTGAAGCTGTGTCATAGTGATATTTTGTAAATCCTATTTTTCTTCTATGGTAGACACTTTTGATTCAAATTTAGTAGACAAGGATCTCAAAACTTTCTCAAATAAGGTAACATCCTTTATTTTTTATCCAAATTCTTCATAAAATTAACAACCTCATCTACATATAAGAAGTAACTAGCTATACTCTCATCACTATGCATCTTAAGAGTTTCATATTGAATTCTGAGAGTTTTTTATATGAGATTCTCCTTCACAACTTTGAACGATTTGTCCCATGTCTCTTTGGCTAATTTGAGCTTCATGACTTTGACAAACTCTGATTGTGACAAACCTCCCAATAAAGTATTGATAGCTTTCTCTGGTTCCATATTGCTTTTTACCTGCCATGTCTGTAGGAATTGCTTTTGGAAATTTATATCTTCCTTCCACAATTTCCCAGACATTTGTTCCAAGAGATTGTAGATAGGTTGTGGTTCTTATTTTCCAATAAACAAAGTTGCTCGTATCAAAGGTTAGCGGTTTGATGGATACCATGCTTTAATGATTCTTCATCTTGATGGATCTTCCTACAAGTGATCAAGCTTCTTGTGAAGGACCCGCTTTAAAACAAATTGTTGGAAATAATACTGAGAGGTGGGGGGGGGGGGGTGAATCAGTATTATCAGATCAAGAATTTTTCTTTTTCATAATCAGATTTATATACGCTACTTTAGAGAGGGGAACTAGCATGTACACAAAATTGTCTTTAAGGCAACCAATGTTTATACAATAAACTTATAATTCAGTCAATTCATCATATGTTGATCTTTAATCAGTGCATCAGTACTTCATCAATCATTAAACAGTAACCATGTGTAGTATAAACATAATAAACCATTACACATAAGAAACACATATGGAAAGCAAGATTTAACGTAGAAACCCAATGTGGGTGAAAACCACCTGCTGCTTTTATCTCTGTGTTCTTTTAATAATAAGAAAATATCTTTACAATCTTGTACTCGTACGCAGGCTTCTACCTACAGAAGGTTACAACCTTCTCTCTTTCTCTAGCCTCTATTAGAAGGGAGCTACAACCCCCTTGCTCTTGTAATAGCCAATATGTTTACTAATACATAGGTGCCAGCCTACAAAAAACTCCACTCTTCCACCGGGGACCACATTTCACGAATTTTTAGACTAGATTCTCTTGGCAAATATCAAGACATATGAAGACCTTGAATCATCAGTAACCCATCAGAAATTTAGAAACTCAAACTTCATCAACCAACATGTAGTTAATCTGAAACAATCAGATCACTATCATCAAAACACTGTGATGAACCCAGAAACTTGTATCAACATTCAGAACCAACTGAAACCTCAAAAATTCATGTGTCAGACTATATACACTACTTCAATGAAGAAAACCTCCATTTATACGCTACTTCCTTCAACCCAACCTGCGTATACATCCAAAAAATTTTAACCATAAAATCTCTGAATCACAAACTGTACCAGCTAGTAGTGTATTGAACATCTACTACCAACTTACAGAACTTTACACAGGCAGGCAACAGAAAACACTTCTTCTCACTTATACAATCAACAAAATATAAACCTCCTTATGCATTCATATTTACATTCATATCTAAGAAGACTTCATTTACAAACAATAGTAAAATATCACCAGCAATAAATTAGCAATACTGATCTGATAGATCAATCATCCCTGAACATCAAACCTTTCTTTTGTA
Source organism: Pinus tabuliformis (assembly GCA_031772625.1). Lineage (NCBI taxonomy): Eukaryota > Viridiplantae > Streptophyta > Pinopsida > Pinales > Pinaceae > Pinus > Pinus tabuliformis. The sequence continues at coordinate 2,011,342,764 of CM062818.1, read as the reverse complement.
TACGCTACTTGAAAGAACAGAACCTGTGTGTATACGCTCTTTTTTCGAGACGAACCTGCGTACAGATCTGAAAATAATGACTGAGAACTTTGCATCAATTCCAGACTTCAGACAAACCCAGATCATGATAGATAACAAATAAAACAGATGCAAAACATCAGATATAGCCTCAACCAATATCACATCATTCAAGAATAAATAATTTTAGGTCTCATGATCCTGATCCAATATTGAACTCAAGGTGCACATAAATATTTTATATCTAGTCCCAAACATAACCTTGCAACATAAAATATAGTTCAGATAAAAGTATTCCTTAGAATGTTATTCACTTGCACAACTAGCCTTATGATCCTCTCTTCTTTATATAGTTTTTGGCATTTCTCAATACCATGGACTGAATCCACTTAGGACCAATACCATGGATCAAATACCATGGACTGAGTACCTTGGACTAAATACCTAGGGTCAATATCATGGTCCAAAGATACCTTGGACCAAATACCTTAGACCAAAACCATGCTTTTCAACATGTCTGTGCTTTGCCTTCTGTGGAAGTGTGTGTGTACGTTACACACTATTTTTGTTCTTAGTATTCGCGTGTATACACTGTTTGGACTAAGTGAACCTATGTGTATCTCTTAGACTACTCTTACATCATCTTATTCCTTCAACTTCTTTATTCTGATGAATAGACCTTAGTTCCGTCTTCCTGATCCTTTGTACCACTGCGCTATTGCCTCTGAATATTCCTGTCAGCCTCTTATCAAAACTGAGTTAACCTATAGAGTTTCCATCAAGGACAATACTTGTATCATAATGCCAACAGTACTCTAGGTACATATATGTATTGTATTATATACTAGATGTAGGTGTATGTATTGTGTTGTGGTGTACACCAGTTGTGGTCATATGCATTGTGTTGTAATGTACACTAGGTGTACATGTATGTGTTCTATGTCAAGAGTAGGAGCATGTATTGCATGGTGTTGTATGCCATGTGTGGTAGAATGTGTGTGATGCACACTATTTGTATGTGTACATGGTTGAGGATAAGGCATTGGGTGTTTTTTCGGGTGTGGCAATTTATTTGGAGTGCATACGGAATGAAGAAAAAGGTAGAAGCGAAGGATTGATTAAAGGATAAGTATCCATATTTTACTTAATTTTTATTATGCTTGTGAGTTATGATTCTAATCCATGATGATTACATGTGATCTATGATTCTAGTTTATGATGATTACATGTGATATATTATTCTAGTTTATGATGGTTACATGTGATTTATGATTTTGAGCTATGATGGTTGTGTTTTGAGCTAACCTGATGTGGTATGTTTATGCATGATGATTTGAACAAAGATGCTAGTTCGACTTCTTGTGACAGGAAGTAAACATTATTGCAAGTGTACCTTATTGATGAGCTACCAATGAGGTATGATATGGAGTTATTGAAACTTAATTGAATCTAATGGAAATTATGTGATTTGAATAAGAATGCATGAACATTCCCGATTGGGTGGTTGAAATTGCCTAAAAGCATTATCAACAATGAAAAAAGGAATTCTAACATGTAGCAGTATGTTGGTAAAGCACTTTAGGAGCAAGGCCATTGTAAGACACTGGTACCGAATAGTTTTCATTGATTGCCAGGTGCATGCTATGACCAGTATGATGGTTTGAGGCAGGTATATTCCTTGGTTGTTTGAATTTCCAATGCAAGGAAGCCTTGCCAAGGGATGGATCACCCGGGATAGGGGATGGAAGGGAACTTGGAAGGTGAGTGACTGCATGAAAGGGGGTGAGCGAATTACTCAAGGGACTATGTAAGAGAGGAGGTAAGGCCAGTGATATATTTTTTTTGTTCATGAAAATTTCCATATGAAATTAGATGCACATTGTTAGTGTGCCCTGGAACAATGAGTTGGTAACTGTTTATTTAGAGGGGACAAGTGGCACAAGATTATAGTGCTGGACGTTGGATGTAGCTTTGACTATGACAATGGATTCTAGACTTCTTGGGAAGGAGGTGAATCCTGGTATTAGATTGAGGGTGGAGGTGTGAGCCTCTGGATTCCCTTGTTGATTGATATAGACACTGTATCATTTTATTTGGTGGTTTAGCAAATGTGTGTATGTGTATATGTGGTTATTGTAAATACTATAATGAGTTGTGTTACAAAGCTCTAACAAACAATGTGTTTCTAATGTTTTCATGATGCTTTTCTTTTGAGCAGTTCTTTCATTGTAAATATTACAATGAGATAAGTCATAAAGCTCCATGGGTAGTATGTTTTATTTTCAATATTTTTCCTAAGGTCTTGGTGTGGTTTAACATGGAGGACAATGTTCCCTAAGGGGGCAAGTTCTGTAACAACGCTTGTGAAAATTCCATGTAAATAAAGTTAATAAAGGAAAAATAACACCACAGTCAAGGGACAGGTATTCCAAGTTGAATGTTGGGCTGGTCATCCTATTATGGGCATTCATTTCGATTTATTATGGCTCAGGAGATTGGCAAAGGCATTGAAAGGGAAAAAAGAATTTTTGGCATATTTATTAATGAAAATAAAGGAAATTAGGAGGAAAGTAAGGTGAAAGGTCAAAAGTTGCATGTGAGGAGGAAATTGAAGGAAAATAATGGAAAATGAAGAAAATAGAAGCTCATTGATAAAAATGATTCTAAGGGGAAGTTGGAAAGCTCCTGACTCAAGGTTTTTCTCAAGTTTTGGAGCAACAAATGGAAATGAAAGCAAAGGGAAGGAGCAGGAAAGGAAAGGAAGGAAAGCAAGGATCAAGTAGCTTTAACAAGAATAATTACAAGTAACATATTGCATGTGTGATTTCCTAGGTGGTTTTGAAATGCATGGCTTTGCATGTTGGTGTATAGTTATATTGTTGTCAGTGGCATGGGTTTTTGGGTATGACAGTGGTTTTTCAGGCTAGCCTTGCCTTTTCTAGACTCCATGGTCTGTCGGAATATTTATCTTGGTTTTGATCTTTGGTTTTCGAGATAGATTTCAGAATTCGGGGAGGAGGTGGTCTCAATATTCATTCCCAAAGGCCTAAGAATCCCTTGACGATTTTTGGCGGGATACATGATAAAGATTCAGGGGGAACTCTTGGTTTACTGTTAAGTGATTCGAGTTTGGATTGCAGTAGATCTTGAGAAACTAGTCTCGATTTAGGGCCTAGTGATATGGGATTGGATTATGGTAAAGCCTCATAGACAAGGAGACAAAAAATTCCTTATGGATAGTCATGGATTCTAGATGGAATTCCAATTTTGATTTGGTTTTGTGACCGAAGCACCAATTTTGGTGTGATCATGGTTTGGTGAGGAGTGAGGTGGTTTAACCTCTGGATTCCCTTGGTTATTTATGTATTGGTGTATCCATGAGATCCCACATTCATGCTTGGAATATGTCACGAGGGTGACTGGATGAAAGAAAGATTTGGTTCAGCCATTTATATGGTGGGTTGGTACATGGAAGTATTGAACCTGGTCTAATTTGGCTATGATTAATGAAAGATAAGTTCTCTTTCTTTTGTACTTATTTATATGTGGATGTAAGTATTTTTATATATTTTTTATTTTCATGGTTTAATGTTGGTTATAAGCATGGTTAATTGACTTGTTCATGTGATGGTTATTCCATGTATTTACTTGTAATGGCTAAATAACGGATGAAAGACCCAATTTATTTCATAACAGTTCAAGGGAGAATGTGGTCATCCTTATTTTCATGTCTCATAAGAGTTTCTAAGAATTCATGCTATGTCTTGTATCCTAGACTTTTAGATTGCATTGATGCCAAGTGTTGAACAAAATGCCAGTCCTAGTTGGGGATGGTTAGGCCTATTCCTAGAGTTTATTTTTGTTTTATTAGTATTTTCATCATGTATTTAATGGATTCTAGAAGTTACAACAATTTCTGGGCAGTGGTTGGGATTATGGGCTACAAAAGTGCCATAAATTACAGGGACACTAGCACAAGTCTACTGGGAAAAGTCCCTGGATTCTTGCTTGCAAGCCTGTGAGAGTATCTAGAAATCCCTGGATACTAGCATGCCCATAGAATAAGAGTGTCCAGAGGTCAAGAGCTCTAAAATATAAGTGGGACCTAGGAGCAGGATGCCTAAGTGTCTTAGATGTATCTTAGGGTTGTTGTTTATGATGTGGAAGGTATGCTTGATATGTTCCATCGATTCCATTTCCTTAAGGTCACGAAAGAGGTTGAATCCCTTCATAGTTGCCTCTGATGTCACATATTTACCCTGGCTAGCTGGTTACTTGGGTATATGTGGGAGGAGGGTGATTACATATGATGCGTAAGAGAGGCTTTAGTACGACCATGACGACACTTGTCTAACAATGCTCAACACTTTGTGTATGTATGCGACATATGTTTACATGGTTAGGACAACTAATATACACAAAGAAAAACCTTTGAAACCATCAGAATAGGCTTTCCAAGATTGCACAATAGCCAAACATGCCAAAAGACCGTAGTTAAACCAACATGAAAAAGGGACCAATGCACTGCAATAAATCTCATGAGATGAGATCTAGTGTTTGCAACAAAAATATAAAAGACCAAGGAAGGCTCTAAAACTGAGTGCAAGACAAAAACTTTTAGGGTGTTGCAACAACTATAACACTTGGAGACACACTGGTTGAACTCCAGCTTCTCTCTCTTGGTTAAATTCTTTTGTGGAGGGCCTTGGTCCTTCAGGGAGTTGTTGACATGGTGAATTTTCGCTATACCAACAAGGGGAACTAACCTGATCATGGACCCCAATTAGATCTGATTTCATTTGGGGTGGCTAGCTCCAATGGGTTTTAAAGGATCTCATAAACTATTAAAGGTGTTGAGAGATTACTTCCTGGAGGAAGACTTCAATTAAATGAACAAAAGAAATAACTAACCTATATGTATCAAATCCTATCTACACTACTTCTTACTACTTAAGCTAGTCCTAACTATCCTAATCTATCCTACAAGAGCATAACAAAAAATGTTAAACATCATATATAGATTCCAAGTCCAAATGAATCAATTATTGGTTCACATAAGAACAAGGTTGTACTAAATTCTAATTGCAATCCGATTACTTATACAGGAATACACATTCCTTTCCATACAAATAACACTTGCAACTGATGTTTAACAAAGTTTCAAATCAACAACTTTTCACGACTTAAGCATGCTATTGAATTATATTTGAATAACCAGGAATAACCATGAACTGTATGTTATCAATATTCACAAAGAAAAACACATTTATCTTTATCCCAGTAACAAAACTTTGATTCTAAACACAAGAAAGAATAGAAAAATAAATCTGAAACAAAAGGCTCCTTCTTGACCTAAATAGTCTTCTTTATTCACAATAAATCGAAAGCTTTTCTGCCAAAAAAAAGTCTTCCCCCATCTTTGGAGATAGTACTTATCTAGAAGCAATTGACCCTTGGTCTTCCCCTGAAATTTCACCTCCCTCCTCTTTTCAATATACAAATTAAAATATACAGGCATCAAATCGATCGATGAAATGACGAACCCTTAAAGGCCACATGTGCTAGAGCGTTTCATTTCTTTGGGAAATGAATAGATTTCGATTGAATGGAGGAGGTATGCATGTCATTTCTTCATGACAAGGCCCAAGACCACATAACCTTCAGAACACATAGGTAGCACATGGAAACATGACCGCTAACGCCTAAAGCCAGATCTTTCGATAGAACACACCCGCATATATAAACTCTTCGAATCTACTCATGCATCTTTTACCCGGAGCCATACTTGATGCTTATGCATCCATTCTTTGACCTCGCTTGCCCTCTCTTGGTCCTCGCTTGTAGAGATAACCAAAATCGGATATGCTTTAAATGAAAATATTATAGAAATGATTAAAAACACAAATCTTTCCTTCATTAAAACGTTTATAACATCAAAAGTAACAAGTGTGAAAGAATCGACCCCTGGTTTTTAATTCATGCATTGATTAAGTCCCGCAAGCATAAATCTGATTTACATTGAAAATCGTCACATAACCCAGAACGGAATCCAAAATTCGAACATGAAATATTATAGACAGGAACCCATACCCTATCGGGTCCGCGAAACACTATCGCATTGCATCGTTTTAGTGGAGAGGAACTGGGCTTATTGAACTACCGAACTCTGATATTGCGATGGTGGAAGTGGACCTGAAATCATTTTATGTTGCGCTTAATAATTTCGGCAGGTCCATCAGATTATAGAGCTCCTTATGTATGGGCCTCAAGTTCTGTGGATTGCGATATGTGATAGGCCGGACCTGAAAATATATATGCTGCGGTTAATAGTCCCAACGAGTCCGCCATATCGCATATCGCCTTATGTATAAGCCCTTAACTCTGCGATTGTGATTTTTGATTGGGGAAGAGGACCCAATAAATGCATGTCTTATGTTTAATAATCACGGCGGGCCCGCCATATCGTGGAACACCTGTTGTATGGGCCTTGGGTTCCGCCGATTGCGATTTGTGATTGGTGAACGGATCCGACATCATATGTGTTGTTGTTAATTGCATTTGAAGTATGGAAGGTCCTTGCTTAGTGGATGTGAAAGAGGAAGGCACAATATAACTGCAGAAATGGAGAGATTGCAATAGCGATAGAGGTGCCAAGCATTTAGAAACGTATAAAGACCGAAAGAGCGTCGAAAAGGTAAGTTACATACGTTTGCAAAGTATTTCTGTTACAAAAGTATTGTAATAGAAATAGCGGCACGATAGAGGGCTTTGTGGGTTGAGTCCACATATGACCGTGGTAAAGAGTGGGGGTTGGTTACATGTGCAGGCATAGAGTACCATGAATGTTTATGAGGATTGAGAAAAGTCCCGATGACAGAACATGAATGGAGGGCTAGACTGGGTTATAAATGAATCATGCCGCAGAGATTTATTCATGTGGTCTTACCATTAAGAATTGAAGATTTGAATCGACACAGATTTGAAATCCCTGGGATAAAAATAGATCATTTGGATAGTTATCATCAGAGAAATGAAAGATCAAACTTCTAGGGGACGCATTCAAATTTGCTACCAGGGCAGGTCTTAATAGGGTGGTGGTAGTGGCCACAACAAATCGTGAACCGTTTGGCGAACTAGTTATCTCTATTTCCAAAATAAACCTTGGATCAATAGAATGTCATGGTGCTAAGATAAACTTGAAACACAAACCATATAGTTGGACATGCATTAGTTCCACTTCAACATTAATTTCTTCAGGTGGAGTAAAGACAAATAACTTCTACTTACTGATGGGGTTTTGATAGACATTCTCCAATGGTAGTATTATGGGATTTATTGACCCTCCTTTACATGTTTTCTTCTTTAAAAATCCTTTTGGGGCCATCACTTATCTGCTAATACTTGTTTAGGTGTGTACCTCAGCTCTTTATTACTCATCAAACTTGATGTAGATATGTTTATCTTCACTTTATATAATAATTTCAGTGCTATATTTTCATATGGTTGAATGGGATGCAGTCATGGATCGTGCCATATTTTTAAACCGCTTAAGCGAGGTTGGGCTTGCTATGTCAACCGGTGCTCTGAGCCCAGGAACAATCCCTACTCCTACTGGCTTCCCAAACAACCTGTCCTTCTAGATTGGCAAAAGGACTCAACATTTTATTTTCTTTTAGATAAGTCCTTCTATTTTCAGGCACAAGGACTAGACCACAATTAGATTTGCCACAGGGTATATGACAGTGAGCTTAGCGCATGAAAGAAGGTTTACTTATCGATGACAAGTATTGGAAACCTAGTGTGGTGGATGGGACCAATGGAGAATAACTTCCAACCTTACAGGCAAATATAGGCTAGGTATGAGTGGGATTTAAAAATGCAGCATTCTGCCATGCCAGTCTAGTTCTGGTTAGACATTTTTTCTTTTTATAAAGATGCACCTACATGCTCCAGGTATCCAGGTTATCAATAGATCCTACCTAGTTCCCAATAGATGCTAATGAGTGGCTTTGATTTGAATTCCACCACTCATTTTCCAATTCTCATGGGCTCATTGAAATTTTGCCTGATTTGCAAGGCAATGAAGAATTTAGGATTGGTAGACTCATCAGTAGGTTACTGAGGGAGGAAAAAGGTTGAAGGTGAGGAATGAGGGTAACATGAAGAGATTTATAAAGGTGAAAATGAGACTGAAGGACGAAAATAAATTGGCTGAGAAGGACTGAAATTCAAAAGGAAAATAAACTTTGCGTAAAACAGGAAAGGACAGGACAAAAATGTAACTAAGCTAACAACAAAAGTAAATGTGATCCAGATTTAAGCAGGAACACAATAAAATACAGAGATAACCATAAAAACATATATGCAGTGGAAATAATACTTCATTTCATTACTGCAAAATACTGAAATGTGCTTACAAACAGAAATAGAAATAAATCAGCTAGGGCGATGGTAGCTTATCTCTGAGAAGAGATGTGGCGGCTACATGCCTCTGAACTGTTCTAAAGCTGTGTTACAATGAGGCTCGAAGGCCTATTTATTGTTGAGAAACAATGAAAACCCCTTCACATCCCAAAACCTAACCCTAGAAGATGAAATGCCAAATTGTGGGCCCCGTTTGGGTAAATTGGTACATCAATTTCGCGGGGTCGTAACTTTGGCATACGATCTTTGTTTGACGCGTACAATAGCTCGTTAGAGATATCTATCCGACTACTACCACTTTGGGAGGCAACATCGTTCCATGGACCCATGTTGCCCCAGATTCCCAAAAAAACGTCATTGAGGGCCTCAAAACAGCTCCAGAAGTTCAGGACCAATAAAACTGCTAAAAATAGTAAACTGTGATACAATTTAGGAAACTAAAAAGATTGAAAGAGATAGTTGTGGGGGTCCAAATGGGATAGGTGGGTGGCCACCAACATCAACCTGGATCATTCCTCCCCCCTTAGGAAGCAATGGTCCCCATTGCGTTGAGTTCCTCCTTCTGCTGAACTTGTTCTGCAATCTCTAATTTGTCCAGTGATGTTGGGAAGCATGGTCGACAATGGTCCACATTGAAAATTTGGTGCAGGCGAAGGAATGGAGGAATGATGTGCTCCAAAGAATTGTTCTCCATAGCCTTGGTACTACTGTAAGGACCATGTCGGAGTGATCTGAGCTTCTGATTGGTTCTGGTAAGGCGTTCTTTCTGTCGATGCAACCAGACTTTGTTGCCCACCTGAAACTTGTGTGGTACCCATGTGGGTGAGGAGAAGTTGTTCCTGTGTTTTGTCATGACCGTATCCCTTTGCTGCTGCTGCTGCATGGAGGAACCCTTTGCAGGGGTCATGGATGTAGCAACGATATTCCCCTTACTTTGGGAGTGAACCAGATAGATGAATTTCCTGGTCTCTGATATGAGCTTGCTGCCTTTTTTGGTAGTGATCAAAGATGTGGCGTTAGGTGGGGCTACCTCCGGTATCCAGTATAATGAATTATTCAAAGAAATAATGACAGCACAAGGCCTGGACTCATACACAGCATGTCGCCTCCACAAGTATGGCTGGCCTAATAATACATCACAAACATCCAGAGGTGTAACATCACACAATACCTCGTCTGTGAAGGGTTTGATGCTGTAGGGAAGGCAACACTGCTGGCGAACTTTCAGATCTCGTCCTTCGTGAAGCCACCCGATACTGTATGGCTGCGGGTGCGGTGTAGTCGATAGGCCCAACCGCTTCACGACCTCTATTGAAATGAGTTTCTTTTGGCTGCCACTGTCGACAATGAATTGCAGAGGCGAACCCTTCACCCACATCTGTGAGTGGAAAAGACGCTCCCCCTCTTCTGGATCAGTAGGTTCATTCTTCTAGATCTTAGAAGTGGCAACAGTGGTGTTGGGATCCACATCAATGATCTGCTTCCCTTTTCCATTCCCCTTGTCAGGTTCTGGCTCAGGGTCAGAACATGCATCTGATTCGGAAGCCTTCAACTCAGCCACTAGTGACTGCCTGGTCTGACACTCACTTGTGTTATGAGTGGGACTCTTGTGGAACTCACACCACTTTCCTGTGTCCATCTTCGGCTTCGTGGTGTTGTTATTTTCTTGCGGCTTTGACGAGTTGTCTTGGGTCACCCTGCCTTGGCTTTGTCCTTTGGGCTTTAGATTTGCAGATCCAAAGTCTCGCTTCTTCTGTTTGAACTTTTTCTCGATCTTAACAGCGTATCGGTATGCTATGCCGAGTGAGGAGATGTTCAAGAACCCGATCTCTTCCTGGATGTATCTGTGTAGGCAGCCGTGGTATTTGAGTACTAGATGTAGCTCAGAATCTTTGATACCCAATTGTGTGCGAAGCGTATGAAAAATGTTTGTGAACTCTGGCACATCTTGGTCTCGTCCCTGCCACAATGTGGTCCATTTGATGTATTTGTCCTCATAGCTTCCGACAAGGTAGTACTGCTCCTTGATGGCATCCCGGAATCATTCCAAGTGGGTGTGGCTGAAAATAGTGAGCTTGTACTTTCATCCCTCTACTCGCAGTAGGTTTCCCACCAGTCCTTGATGTGGGGGGCTGCTTTGAGAAGACCAAAAACAATCTTTTCCCAACTTGAAAATTCATGAATAGAAAAATACCCATCTAGCAGATTTAACCATTTATCTATGGCATCTGCGTCTATTTGACCCTCGAAGATGGGGATTTCAAAATTAACTTGTACCTTGAAGGGTATGGCATTTCCAGAGTCGCTGTTGGAAGCTGATGCATCGCCTCTGGGTAGCCGTTGAAGGATCTGCGCAAAGCTATCCATCATCGCGTTCCTTTGCCGCTCGAGTGCTTATTCGAGCAATATTTTGATAGGATCTCCTGCCCCCTCATCTTTCTTCTCATCCGCCATGGTAGGCCGTCAAGATTTGCGAGTTTGGTCTTGCAAAGGTTCGACTAGTTCAAGCCCTAACTCCTTATATCCCAACCTCGTTGGGGACATGGAAAGAAAAATAGAGAAAAAGCAGACCGCTCTGATACCACTAATCCAGATTTAAGCAGGAACGCAATAAAATATAGAGATAAACATAAAGACCGATATGCGGCGGAAATAATACTTCATTTCATTACTGTAAAATACTGAAACGTGCTTACAAACAGAAATAGAAATAAATCAGCTAGGGCGATGGTAGCTCATCTCTTAGAAGAGATGTGGCGGCTACATGCCTCTAAAATATTCTAAAGTTGTGTTACAATGAGGCTCGAAGGCCTATTTATTGTTGAGAAGCAATGGAAAACCCTTCACATCCCAAAACCTAACCCTAGAAGATGAAACGCCAAATTGTGGGCCCCGTTTGGGTAAATTGGTACATCAATTTCTCGGGGTCGTAACTTTGGCATACAATCTTCGTTTGACGTGTACGATAGCTCGTTAGAAAGATCTATCTGAGTACTACCACTTTGGGAGGCAACATCAGTCCATGGTCCCATGTTGCCCCAGATTCCCAAAAAAACGTCGTTTAGGGCCTCAAAACAACTCCGGAAGTTCAGGACCCAAAAAACTGCTAAAAATAGTAAACTGTTATACAATTTAGGAAACTAAAAAGAATGAAAGAGATAGTTGTTGGGGTCCAAATGGGATAGGTAGGTGGCCACCAACATCCACCTGGATCAAAATGAATCCTAACCTACTCAGGAGGTAACCACCATGTGGTGGCTAATGGAAGTATCTCTTAAGATGTTGGCCACTAACAGGGAGTTTTCCAGTTTCTCCCTGTAAAGTTTTTAATCTGTGCGTTCCCTGACCGATTTTTTCTTCAACTTGGAACAGGCCCAACCATAAGTGTTGTAATTTCATGTGTTTACCCTTTAGCTCACTCATCTTGTCCCATTTCAAGAGTAGCTCTTGTACTTGGTAGTATTTATCTCCTGCCAGAGTCTCTTTACAATCATTTGGTCATTCAAAATTTATTTCTGGCTTTATCTCTCAATTCCTCAACCTTACCAGTTGGTTGGTTGATCCTTTTTTGAGGTAAGGCTGAAGGGGTCCCTCTCGAAGCTTGGGAGAGTTGTAAAGAGGGAAGGGTAATGTTATGAGGCAAGATCACATCTTGTCCATAGATGAGGAAGTATGGGGAGTTTCCTAATGCTACATTTTGGGTGACCCTATCGACCCAAAGGGCGTTTGTTAGAGCGTTGTGCCAATTCTTCTAGTTGTTGGTGATAAATTTACAGATTATATGGATGAGGTTTTTGTTTGAGGACTCTGAAACTCCATTTCGATGGGGTTTGTTATCACTCAGATTTTCCTTAGAAGTTATGGGAAGAAGGAAAGGGGTCTAAGGTAACCACAAACCAATATTTTAAGTACAGAATCTAGCCAATCTTTACTCAGAGAGGGCTCTCTCTTTATAATTTAGCATTGTTTTGGTGTGATATTAGGCTAGTTATTAATGTTCAAGGTTGTTTTGTTTGAGAGTGGTGGAATTCTAAAACAAATGGGCAAACTAGGCTTCAGGCCATTGGGCTATGGAGTCAATCAGGGATAATTCAATAGATCGACTCAAATTACTGAGGTATGAGTTCAACAAGTAGGATAACAGAGTAAAAACAAATTCAGGCTTGAATGGATGTTATTTCCATTCAAAACAACAGGGCAATTAAGAATCCTCAAGTTAGGATTAGAAAGAAGAGGGGAAGATAGGTCAACCAGCATAAGGCAATTAAGAATCCTATACCAGGGACTTATTAAAGAAACTACAGGGATAACGGAGCAATTAAGAATTCCTTTACCAAAATAGTTTAGAAGAAAACATGTAAATGGCATACTGTTGATAACAAAGAGAAATGAAGCTAACTCTGATATACTTTGACTATATTACCATTTAGTTTTAAGATGCATGAAACATTGAAACATGTAGAAAACACATAAATCACAAGGATAGAATACTTATTTGCAATTAGACTGCACATGAGTCTGATGAAATGTCCTCAACTTTTATTCATTTTCTAGCAAAAATCCAGACTTGAGTACAAATCTTTCTCTGCTTGATAGTATAGAGTTATAGAAACGTTATAAAATCCACCCTCAACACTTCAGATGGAGAAGTATTTATACAAAAATTATACCAAAATATCTCATAACTAAATGAGATTTATTCTAGGAAATATGAATATCTTTACAACAACATAGAGACAGATGGTAAACAGATTGTTGTTGTCCATTGATTTATTGAAGGAGCTGGAGGTTCAAACTCAATTTTGGCTCTCGTTGTTGCTATGGTAATTGTGTGCTAGATCTTCATTGACTTTTCCCTACTAATACTCTCTCACCTGTTTTTGATACACCTTACCTGCGCACCAACTTTCATCCTTTTTACCAAACTTTATTGTGGTAAATATTTCTATTTACATTGTTGCTACGATAGTAATTTAAAGGATGTCTGTCATGTTAGTCCACCATTCTTCCTTTGGTATATTCGTCCTTGTCAATTTCCTATAAATTTCATTAGCCTCAGTATATTTCACAAAATTAGGCTGGACTGTGAATAAGTGATTTACTTCATGTTCAATGAAGAAGAGGCTCTCTAAACGATCGTAAAGAACTTTTCCTGTGGGTAGTGCCTTTGTTGAGGATGAACTAGCTTGACTTTCAACTTGCTGATGTAGTTTGTTAATGTAGTCTATTTGAACCATTAGCCTACCATTGATGACTAAAGGGCTTGGGAGTCCTTTACTCCTTAAGATGTCAAACTTTCTCATGAACTCATCTATGTCTTCATGCATACTTTGACATCTTCGCGCCAGACCTTGCATTAAGTTCCTTTTTGTTAGAACTTTCTTTAGTTCGAGGATAGTAGCAGTCCTATCCTCAACGTCCATTTGCTCCAACTGTTTACTGTTTTTACTGTTTAGAAAATTTATTAACTCGACTACCTCTTTAGGCTTTCTACCTAGTTCTTCTCTGGTCTTCTGAATTGCCTCAAGAGTAGGCTTAACCAAATCAATTTGTTCAAAAATAATTTGAATGGATGACCAAATATCATTGATGGAATCAATGATATTCGTCCACAATATTTTCCTAATCTCTGCTAAAAGCCTGTCAAATTTCAGGTCCTTCTCTAATGCCTTGATTTGTTCATCCATGCCTTTGTTTTTTCTTTTCTCCTCTGCATATTTGATCTTTGAAAGATCATGTTTTTTCTCCAAGGTAGTAAATTTCTGTTTTACCTTCTGTAGCTCTGTTACTTAGAGCTTCATTTCTTCCATTGACTTAATTGTTGGCATTATGTTTCTGGTATGGCTATATGTTACAAATGTTGTACTTGATGGCAACTCCCGTGGCAAGGCCCTCATTTTGTTGAAAATATAGAAGTACGTAGGAAATCAGATCATAAGGTGCGTACCCGCAGGTACACCATGCAGGGATCGCGTCCAGATACGCAGGCCAGCCGTTCAGGAGGTGCGTCCCCCCAGTGCACACATTTCAAGGCAGAGAAAAGCACACCTGGGGTTTCTTATGTTTTACTCTTGGTATTTAGCCGACGGTTTTGGGTTATTATGGTGTCGGCTTGTGGTATTGTTCCATGATTTTAGGAGGAGCTTGCCTATATAAAGCAAAGGAGATCATTTGGCTTGAGCATGTTTTTGGGTTGAATATCTTATGAGGGCTAGATCTGGTCTAGATCTAAACAAGGCAAATCTACTGATGGACCGAGATCTCTTCGGCGCATGTTCAGATCTGTAGATATGACTGTCTGGGTTATTTCTAAAGTCTTGAAATCATCTATGCCCGAAGGTACGCAGGTACAGTGAAAGAAAAGTGTGTACGCACGCAAGAGCGAAGCGTTTCAGGTGCGCCGGTACGCAGGCACAGAAGGGGTGCAGGTGCGGGGTACGCAGGCACAGAAGGGCTCTAGGTGCGTACATACGCAGGCAGTTCAATAGACTCAGAGCGAGGTACGCAGGCTAGCAGTTGAGCAGGGTGCGTCCAGGACGCAGGCTAGCAGTTGAGCAGGGTGCTTACGTAAGCAGGCAAGCAGTTAAGCAGGGTGCTTACTTCTCTTTAAAATCTTTGTTTATCATTGTTGTGTTCTGGGTTTGGTCCTATTATTGTTGATCTGGTTACTACAGGTGATTGGGTGATTCTCTTACACTTGGTGATCAATTGATGCTTATGGATCCAGTTTGAAAATTTATGAAAAGTGGTCCTTGTATGAAAAGAAGTAGGGGGTTGTAGCTCCCTTCCAGGAGAGACTGGAAAACGAGAGAGAGTTGTAGCTCTCTGCAGGTTGCAGCCTGTGTACTGGTAAAGGACTGCACCAGTACAAAACCATTGTAAAAGGAGTTTATAATTTGAAAGAAGATAGAAACATATTGCAGCAGGTGGTTTTCACCCACATTGGGTTTCCACCTTACATCTTGTGTTCTTTGGTGTGACTATCTGTTTTCTTTTGTTCATGCTCATTATTTTATGGTACTGACATGCAAAAATAATTCAAAGAACAAATAAAGAAGATTTATTAAAAGAATTATATAATACTGATTCACCCCCCCTCTCAGTATTATTTCCAACAATTGGTATCAGTGCAGGTCCTTCAGAGAAGCTTGATCGCTTGAAGGTAGATCGTTCATCATGAGCAACTACGTGAGAGAAGCATCAATCAGGCCACCGGTTTTTGATGGGACAAACTTCAATTATTGGAAGGTAAGAGTTACTGCCTATCTTCAATCTCTTGGTACATAAGTTTGGGACATCGTAGAGACAGGCTACGCTTTTCCTTCAGCTACTCCTACAGATGCAGCTGAGAAAAAAAACTATGAAACAAATGCGAAAGCAGTCAGTACTCTATTAGGATGTATATCTCAATCAGAATTCATGAAGGTAATGCACTATAAATCCGCAAAAGAGATATGGGACAAAATTGTCACAAGCTATGAAGGAGATGAACAGGTAAAGCGTGCTAAACTTCAAACTCTCAGAATTCAGTATGAGACTCTCAAAATGTATAATGATGAAAGTGTGGCTAACTATTTTCTTCGGGTAGATGAGGTTGTTAATTGTATGAAAAATTTGGGTGAAGAAATAAAAGAGGCTATTGTGGTTGAAAAGGTTCTAAGATCATTGTCCCCCAAGTTTGAATCTAAAGTATCTGCAATAGAAGAAAAGGAAAATCTACGAATTCTTACTATGTCTCAGCTACATGGAATTCTAACTACTTATGAAATGAGAAAGGGAGGTCCATCAGACAGAAGAGAAGCTTCTTTCAAGGCATCAGGCAATGGAGATTATTATGAAGCAAGCCACGTCCCAGAAGAAGAGGAAGAAGAATCAAATTTTGTCAGAAATCTTCAAAGGGGTTCTGGAAGGTTCAGAGGTAAGTTACCTTTTAAATGATTTGCTTGTGGAAGAGTAGGTCATTATGCTGCAAAATGTCCTTATAAGGATAAAGGAAAGGAACCTGCTAGATGGAACAAGAAACAGAACGCAAATAAGAAAAGCTACTACACTCATGACGATAGTGATGGTCTATCAAACAGTGATGAAGATGAACAAGGTAATGAATATAAGTTGTTAATGGCATTTGAAGATGATGATTATATGGATGCTGTAGATGTGGATAACCTTTATGATGAAATTACTAGACTCAAGAGATGTATAGAAGAAAAGAACATGATCATTGATACTCTACAATTTCAAATTGAGGAAAAGGAAAAACATCTTGAAAAATTAGAAGGTGAAATTGTTGGTCTTAGAAAAGAGATTGAGAAAACAAAAGCTATTAATCACAAGTTTGTCAAAGGATCTGAAACTTTGGATGAGATTATCAATGTGCTATAATGGAGAAACTTCTCAAGCATAAGACAGGTCTGGGCTATAATGGAGAAACTTCTCAAGCATCCACCTCAAAAAGTTATCTTGATGCAGCAAGAAGAAATGAGCAAAAGAACAATGAAGATCAACAGGTAAAGCAGGAATGAATTACAAATAGAAACTATCAAGGGCAATCCATCTTAAGGGTGAACAAAAGCTACAACTAGTCACAGGTAAAATCTTCTCAATTTGGTTCAAGAATAGATGAAAATAGAAACTACAATCAGTTGGCTGGTAGATTCAATAACCACAGAAGTTTCTTCAATGGACAATGTTTTTCTTGCGATAACTTTGGTCACAAAGCAGCTCAATGTGTTGCATATGAAACGATCATGACTAGAGAAGATCAAAAGCAAAGAAGTATGACAGGGATTACAAATAGGACCTATAACAACTTTTTGGTTCTTGAAAATGAAGTTGAATGTTCTATTTGCAATAACTTTGGTCATGAAGACTCTGAATGCAGGAGCAGGTTTCAGCAGAAAAAGGAGCAAGCCTCAAGCACCAAAACATGGAGAATAAAGGAACCTCAAACAGAAAGATGTGGGATAGCATTTTATGCAGAGGGACAGGAAAATCTATCGTACATTGACAGTGGATGTTCGAAGCATATGACAGGTGATAAAGAAAAACTCAAGTCTTATTCTGCTCTAGAAAAGGGAAAGAAAGTCTCTTTTGGAAATGATACTCCTGCAACTATAAAAGGAAAGGGCATTGCTCAGTTAAAAGAAAAGGTCAAGGCTAGAAATGTTTTGTATGTTGATGGATTGAAGCATAATCTTCTAAGTGTCAACCAGATGTGTGATCAAAGAACCGAGGTTATATTCAGATCAAATGGATGTCTTGTTCGTGATCTTGATACAGGTAAAACAGTGATCAAAGGCAAAAGAACTCCAAATAATCTGTACATATTTGAAGAAGAACAACAACAATGCTATCTGAGCAAGGATGATGAGCACTGGTTATGGCATCGGAGGTTGGGGCATCTAATGATCCGGATCTTGGGAGGAGGCCCCGAAGATCTAAAAGATTGAAATGGATCTTGGGGGGAGAGAACCCCGAGATCTAAAAACTTGAAATGCTAGAAGAAAAAGAGGAGAATGCCCAATAAACAAAACCACAAAGAAATTTTTTTATTAAAACCGATAATAACTGTAAAGGCTACATTGTGGCGGACAATCTGTCCTTTTACAAAATGTGACTTGTTACTTATAGTATTTTTCAGTTACAATACCACGGGTCAATTCCATGGGTGAATGAATACCATGGGTGGATTTTACAATACCACGGGCAGATGCCATTTACAATACCATGGGTAAATTCCATGGGTGAATGAATATCATGGGTGGATTTTACAATACCACGGGCGGATGTCATTTACAATACCATGGGTAAATTCCATGGGTCGATGAATAATATGGGTGGATGAGTACCATGGGTTGATGCCATTTTCCATTCGGATCATTCCTCCCTCCTTAAGAAGCAATGGTCCCCATTGCGTAAAGTTCCCTCCTACAAAGCCTTTGTTGAATATGAAGATCCACTGAAGGTAAGGGTTTTACGTGGTTAACCCAAAACCCTGATAAATGAAGATCTGAGGATAGAGATACCCTGTAATGCTTGTGACCAACTGTGATTCTGATAGTGTGTGGCCTAGCAAATGGACTTCGATGAACTGTGGGTTTGTGGATGACCCATAACCATGAAGAGCGAAGATCCGAGGATAGAGATACCCTGTAATGCTTATGACCAACTGTGATACTAATAGTGTACAGCCTAGCAAATGGACTTCGATGAAGTGTGGGTTTGTGGATGACCCACAACTGTGATGTTGGTTGCTGATGAAGTAGCAGGTGCCTACATAGCCTGGGGTGGGAGGGCACATCTCCAAATAACCCAAGCCGATTGCTGCTATGTTGAAACTGATGAATGTGAAGCAGGTGCCTACTAAAGTGGGGTGGGAGGGCACGTCTCCAATGGAAACCCACTCCGAATGCTGCTCCAGAATTAAAATGGACATAACTCGGCCAATATAACTCAGAATATTTATTATAACCTGTTTTTGGAAGCAGAAGGACCATTTTGCATCTTCCCATGTGATGGAAATCCTTATCTGGGCACTCTGAGATCTCAGATTTGTGCTGCAACAGTTCCGCCGTCACAAAAATTCTGATAAAATAGCTGATTTTAAATCAGCGATATCTCCCACATCCGGACTCCGATTTAACCCTTTTTTTTTTTGAAATTGGGTGATTTTTCGAGAGGAATCCAGATCTGGTATTTGATTTTGTAAATTTTGTACCAAATTTTTCAGATCTGATCTGCAAAGTCGCCGCCCAAAAAAAATCCTGCAAAAAAATGAGAAAAGAAAAATTCTTCCTGCTTGACCCAAGAAAGTGCTCTGTGGAGGTTGTAGCACATGCCTGAAGTTTGTTGAATATTGCTGCAAAATCTAAAACTGATACATGCATCAAACCCTCATTCCCATGGAATCATAACCTGTTCTGATACCACTGATCCGGATCTTGGGAGGAGGCCCCCAAGATCTAAAAGATTGAAATGGATCTTGGGGGAAGAGAACCCCGAGATCTAAAAACTTGAAATGCTAGAAGAAAAAGAGGAGAATGCCCAATAAACAAAACCACAAAGAAATTTTTTTATTAAAACCGATAATAACTGTAAAGGCTACATTGTGGCGGACAATCTGTCCTTTTACAAAATGTGACTTGTTACTTATAGTATTTTTCAGTTACAATACCACGGGTCAATTCCATGGGTGAATGAATACCATGGGTGGATTTTACAATACCACGGGCAGATGCCATTTACAATACCATGGGTAAATTCCATGGCTGAATGAATATCATGGGTGGATTTTACAATACCACGGGCGGATGTCATTTACAATACCATGGGTAAATTCCATGGGTCGATGAATAATATGGGTGGATGAGTACCATGGGTTGATGCCATTTTCCATTCGGATCATCTAAGCTTTTCACAAATAAGGAAAGCATGCAAATATCAGGCAGTTCGTGATCTTCCAGATATCAAAATTCCTGACAACACCATATGCAAATCATGTCAGTTTGGAAAACAAACCAGAACTAACTTTCCAGAGAAGGAAGGATCAGCTAGCATGCCTCTTGAGCTAGTTCATACAGATACATGCGGTCCATTCAGGAAAAGAACACCTAGAGGAGAAGAATACTTGATATTATTCATTGACGATTTCTCCAGGTTTTTCTGGCTAGGACTTATGAAGCACAAAGATGAAGCATTTGAAAAATTCAAATCCTTCAAAGCCTTGGTTGAAAATGAATCAGGTCACAAAATTAAGTGCCTCAGATCCGACAAAGGTGGGGAGTTTACCTCAAATGAATTTTTCGATTTCTGTAAAGAACATGGGATAAGAAGAGAATTCTCTACAGCTAGAACTCCTCAGCAAAATGGAGTTGTGGAAAGAATGAACAGAACAGTCCAACAAATGGATTGTGCTATGCTTGATGAATCAGGAACTCCTGCAACTTTCTGGGGTGAAGCTGCACATGCTGCGGTTGTTATTCTCAATAAAACAAATGTCCAGGTGAACAGCACTCAAACTCCTCATGAGCTCTGGAGTGGTAAGACTCCTTCGTTAAAGCACTTCAAAATCTTTGGGAGCAAATGCTATATCAAGAATACTGATGAGTAGCTTGGCAAACTTGAACCTAGAGCAGATGAAGGCATTCTTCTTAGTTACTCTCCACATAGCAAAGCATACAATTGCTACAATAAAAGACTTGGCAGAATTGTTGACAGCATTGATGTAGTGGTTGATGAAAAGGGATACATTCCTAGGCAAGTACATCATGAAGACATCGAAGAAGATGAAGGCTACCCTCAAAGACATAATGATGAAGAAGAAGAATCTCAAGAAGATCCTCAAGAAGAACCAGAGGAGCAGACAAGAATAGAAGAAAAGACTCCATCTGGATATGTTCAGAAGAATCATCCAGAATCTCAGATTATGGGGCAGAAAGAAGCAGGTGTACAAACAAGAAGAACAGTTGCAGAAGCTTCAAGCTATTTGGTGTTACTCTCCTCTACTGAACCACAAAGTGTGAAAGAGGCATGCAAAGATGAATGTTGGGTGAAAGCAATGGATGAAGAACTTGAGCAAATCGAAAAGAACAACACTTGGGAGCTGGTTCCTAGACCAAAGGATAAGAATGTTATCGGAACAAAATGGGTCTTCAAAAACAAATTGAATGAAAATGGAGAAGTAATTAGAAACAAGGCCAGACTTGTTTGTAAAGGGTATGCGCAGCAAGAAGGAATAGACTTTGAAGAAACCTTTGCTCCTGTTGCAATACTTGAGGCCATCCGAATGTTCCTTGCTCTCTCAAGTTTTCAAAACTTCAAAGTATTTCAAATGGACGTGAAATCATCCTTTCTGAATGGAGAGTTGGAAGAAGAAGTGTACATTGAACAGCCAGATGGGTTCATTCTTGGAAATGATCCAAATCTTGTATGCAGATTAAAAAAGGCTCTCTATGGTCTCAAACAAGCTCCAAGGGCTTGGTACTACCATTTGGACAAATATCTTCATCAACAAAGTTTTTCAAAAGGATCAGCAGATAGCAATCTTTATATAAAAGTTGAAAATGACAAATTGCTAATACTTGTTGTGTATGTAGATGACATTATTTTTGGGAGCAATGAAGAAGCGATGAGTCAAAGCTTTGCCTCGGTCATGCAGAAAGAATTTGAAATGTCTTTGCTAGGAGAACTGACATATTTCCTTGGTTTGCAAATCCAACAAAAAGAAGGAGGAATCTTTTTATCTCAAACCAAGTATCTCAAACAGATTTTGAAGAACTATGGTATGGAAGATGCAAAACCAGTATGTACACCCATGGTCACAGGATGTAGCCTCAGTGCAAATGATGAATCTGCAGCAGTACATCAACCAACCTACAGATCTATGATTGGAAGTCTACTTTATTTGACAGGTACCCGACCGGACATCATGCATGCAGTTGGAATAGTTGGAAGATTTCAGGCAAATCCGAAGGAGACTCATCTTCAGGCAGTGAAGAGAATTTTCAAATATCTTCAAGGGACTCAAAATTATGGCTTATGGTATCCTAGAGATACAGATCTTACACTTCATGCTTATACAGATGCAGATTGGGCCGGAAGCATGGATGACAGGAAAAGCACAAGTGGTGGTGCGTTCTTTATGGGTTCCAGATTGGTATCTTGGTTCAGCAAGAAACAGAGTTTGATTGCCTTGTCTACAGCTGAAGCGGAATATGTTGTTGTTGCATCTTGTTGCACTCAACTCCTTTGGATGATGCAGAATTTGCAGGATTTTCAAATCACTTGTACACCACCTATCCCCATCTTATGTGATAACACAAGTGCAATCAACATCTCAAAGAATCCGGTTATGCATTCAAAAACCAAGCACATACCAATCAAGTACCATTTTCTCCGGGAACAAGTACTTGAACAGAAGGTCAAGTTGGAGTATGTTCCTTCTAAGGAACAAGTTGCTGATATTCTCACCAAACCATTGCCCAGGGACACTTTTGAATACCTCAGGCAAAAGCTAGGGGTTGTTGATGCATCATCTTATTGTTGAACCTTTCTGATTGATGGTATAGGTTCAGGGGGAGCATATAATGCATTGTTGGCATTATGGAGGATGGTCAGAAGGAGATCTTGGAAATAGCTGCAATATGTCTCTATCTCTTTCATGGTGGATTATGGTTCTTTGCTGCAGATCTGGTTCATTTTCAGGGGGAGCATGATCGTAGGGGGAGCATACCCCTTTGCCCTTGATGTCAAAGGGGGAGAATGAAGCTGAGGTTTGTGAGGTTGCCATCAAGTCCAAAGGGGGAGATTGTTGGCATTATGTTTCTGGTATAGCTATATGTTACAAATGTTGTACTTGATGGCAACTCCCGTGGAAAGGCCCTCATTTTGTTGAAAATATAGAAGTACGCAGGAAATCAGATCATAAGGTGCGTACCCGCAGGTACACCATGCAGGGACCGCATCTAGATACGCAGGCCAACCGTTCAGGAGGTGCGTCCCCCCAATGCACACATTTCAAGGCAGAGAAAAGCACACCTGGTGTTTCTTATGTTTTACTCTTGGTATTTAGCCGACGGTTTTGGGTTATTATGGTGTCGGCTCGTGGTATTGTTCCATGATTTTAGGAGGAGCTTGCCTATATAAAGCAAAGGAGATCATTTGGCTTGAGCATGTTTTTGGGTTGAATATCTTATGAGGGCTAGATCTGGTCTAGATCTAAACAAGGCGAATCTACTGATGGACCGAGATATCTTCGGCGCATGTTCAGATCTGTAGATCTGACTGTCTGGGTTATTTCTAAAGTCTTGAAATCATCTATGCCCAAAGGTACACAGGTACAATGAAAGAAAAGTGCGTACGTACGCAGGAGCGAAGCGTTTCAGGTGCGCCGGTACGCAGGCACAGAAGGGGTGCAGGTGCGGGGTACGCAGGCACAGAAGGGCTGCAGGTGCGTACATACGCAGGCAGTTCAATAGACTCAGAGCGAGGTACGCAGGCTAGCAGTTGAGCAGGGTGCGTCCGGGACGCAGGCTAGCAGTTGAGCAGGGTGAGTACAGTAAGCAGGCCAGCAGTTGAGCAGGGTGCTTATGTAAGCAGGCAAGCAGTTGAGCAGGGTGCTTACTTCTCTTTAAAATCTTTATTTATCATTATTGTGTTCTGGGTTTGGTCCTATTATTGTTGATCTGGTTACTACAGTTGATTGGGTGATTCTCTTACACTTGGTGATCAATTGATGCTTATAGATCCAGTTTGAAAATTTATGAAAAGTGGTCCTTGTATGAAAAGAAGTAGGGGGTTGTAGCTCCCTTCCAGGAGAGACTAGAAAACGAGAGAGAGTTGTAGCTCTCTGCAGGTTGCAGCCTGCGTACTGGTAAACGACTGCACCAGTACAAAACCATTGTAAAAGGAGTTTCTAATTTGAAATAAGATAGAAACATATTGCAGCAGGTGGTTTTCACCCACATTGGGTTTCCACCTTACATCTTGTGTTCTTTGGTGTGACTATCTGTTTTCTTTTGTTCATGCTCATTATTTTATGGTACTGACATGCAAAAATAATTCAAAGAACAAATAAAGAAGATTTATTAAAATAATTATATAATACTGATTCACCCCCCCTATTAGTATTATTTCCAACATTAATTAAGTCCTCTATGCTCTGTGTTGATGTACCTGCCTGTGTTGTACCTATTGCTTCCATTGGTGTGGCTGTTGCCAAAGGAATGTTTGGTGCTAAAACAATTACCATATTAGAATGGAATACTATTGAAACTATAGGCACTACAGTCTGGGGCTGGGTGGTCGACTCACTTTTCCTTGACTGCATTTCTTTCTCCAATTCCTACTCTGTTTCCTTTAATTTCTCGTTTAATTTCATCATTCTTTTTCTCAATAACCTCACTAGTTTGAGGGTGTATGAGGGGTGGAAATTTCAATTGTTTTCTAAGTGCAGCTATATCTTCATTTTTATTTTTGATTAAGCTTTTTGCTACCGTAACATCCTTCGTGTCATGACCCAACTCAACTACTAACTCTTCCAATGATTTTATTCTATTATCCTTTGCTTGTGAGGAGGCTTTCTCGAGCTGCAATTGGGCTATAGTGTTGCTCACTGAATTTTGCAATCTATGAGCCATCATTGTTTTGGTGGTCAATGTTGAATAGACCATCTCACCCATTTGTTTGTGTAGTTCAATCTAGTCGATAGGGTGGATGTCTTTAGCCAAAACCTCGAAATCAATTTTGAGATAATCTGCCAAGGATTTTGGCTACTGCACCGTGGACTTCATGAAATGCATCTGCATTTTACCCTCTTTGATGTCAAAGGTTGACATTAGTCTGATCTGGTTTGTGGTGGGCATTTCTAAATATTCAGCATAGGATTTGGCCTTTAGCTACTCATTCTTTGTCTTGATCTCCTTAAGCTTCGCCTTTATATCTATAATCTTCTCGGAAGAAGACTTGAAGGATGAAACCTCTGTGTTGGGTTGTCTTTCTAGCACTTGCCTCTGTGAACTTGAAGGTGTCCACCTTTTGGGAATGTTTGCAAACTATCTATCCCCTCCTTCCTCATTCTCTCCATAGTCTCTCCAATGAATTCCTCCTTTGACTATGGATTCAACCTTTGCCTCTTAGCAAAGGGTTGATCTGTGGGTATGCTAGAAGGGGTAGCTACTTCCCTTTCTCTTTTCATCTTTCTTTCCTCATTTAGAGGAGTCTGTAGCACTGGATGATCACCCATGTTCGTTTGAGCTGGTAGCGGCTATGGTGGGGTCAATTCTTCCAAGATATCAGGTTGCTCTGATTCCTCTGGCTATTCTGTTGTTTTTTGTTGTTCTGATGTAGGGGCACTTATTTCTTGAGTTTGCCTCTATGAAGACTCTTTTGTGGGAGCACTATTTTCTGGTGTTGGGCTTTGGGAAGACTCTGTAGGTACCTATACAAAGGATTCCAGGTCAAGTCCCTTCTCCAAATCTTTCATCACATTTTCAACTTCCACCTCATCACTATCTTGTTCTATCAATGTCTCTTCCCTCCATTGATTTAAATTAGCATATTGTTCTATCTTAGGAATTCTGTGATGGAGGTAGGGTAATAACTTGTGTTTCATCATTATATCATAGATGAAACTGTGAGGATCATATGGCCAGATAAAACACTTTTTCAAATGCATCCTCTCTAGGATCTCTTCTACTTCTTGCCCTACTTTTCTATTGTTTCACACAAATGGGCCTAACTGGTCTTTGATTCTCAGTTGGGCTTTCTCTTTTGCTTTCATGAAGTGGATCTGATTAGAGTTGATTATTTTTCTGTAGTACTCCAGGGAAACTAATCTCATGGGGACACACTTGGGCAATTTGAGTGGAGGTAGTTCACACCCATAGACTTTGATCTCAATATGATTCTGGTACAAGTACCAATCACCTATCCTACACTACTTTGACAACTGAAGGATTCTTTTGATAACATCACTAATTCTAGGAGGGGAACATCCTATCAGCATGGTAGTTATAGGATGGACAAATTGATCAACGAAATCTATGTATGAAAAGGGGGAATAGGGCGAATAGTGAAAAATAAAGGTCCATAAAATCACTGACCTTGGGCTCCCTTTAATATCAAGTTTATGCACATAGAAGGGGAATTTGTCAATTTGGTAGTAAAGGAAGAGGTGATTCAAAATTGTGGAATATTTGAACACTCTTTCATTCTCTAGCCTCATGAATTGGTCATGCATCTTTTCAGCTATTAATGTAGCATAGTCATATTTGGCAGCAAGAGGCTTACCAGGGGTGAAGATAGTGATGTAGGCAAAGGTCAGTTCATCTACATACTCATCAGTTGTAAAACCTAGAATGCAAGAAATCATGGAGATAATGTCCCTAGCCAGGCCAATAAAAGAACTTTTCATGTAAGGATGGGGGTCCTTTATTATGTATCTCTCTTCCATGAAGGTCTAAGAGACTCGAGTGATCTTTGAACTGGGTAGTTTTGAGGATTTCTCAAGTAAATCAGAAATGGATAGGGGTACAAGGTCTTGGCCAGGCTACAGTTGCAACATGTTATTGATAGATTCTGCTGTAATGGTGGAAAGGATTTGCTTGTTAGCGGACATCATAGCTCTCAGATTGGGATTATAGTTTGCATGGCATTGATGGACAATATATTGGAAGATATGGACAGTGGGAAATTTGTATTTAGGGAGGTTTGATTCCCAAAGACCAATTTTATCTTCTTTATTTAGAGAATTGTCCTTGTATTTGCAATGTACCTTTAGGGGGGAGTCTCCAAATGTAAGGTATTTAATTTGGAAGTCTTTATCAACCAAGGGAAGCTGGTCTAAGTCTTTATGGGGAGCATTAACTGGAGCGATGTTTAGGGAAACTGGGGTTTCCATCCTTGGTTCTTGTGTTTTTAGGGAAGAAAATGGGGATTTTCAATAAATTGTTGAAATAGAGGTGTCGGGGAGTATTGGGACTAAGCTTAGCAACTCAATTATACTGAAAACTTTGGCTTTTAAAGCAATTTCAGAGGAATTTCAGTATATAACAAGGTTTCTAGGAGAAAATCTTGTAAAAACTTATTCCTGGGTAACTGGCTATGATGTTCACGATCACAGGATGCACACAGTGGACTGGGGTGGTGTTGAAAGGCAACATCCAAGGTAGTTGATAGTTGGGGAATGAACTAGTTGATTTTGGGCGTACTACGTGCATGCATGGAATTGTTCTAGATAAAGGACGAAGAATATATTACATTTTTCTTTTATGAAAAGTCAATATTTTGGTGGGTTAGTAAAAGGACAGATGGCGTCAACTTGATGATGTGACGTTTTGTCATTTATGGGAGGCAGTAAGCAGGTTCCATAACACAACTTATGGGAGGTAGGTGGTATTGATGGAGGGTCGTGTGATTCCATTCATTAATGGACATGTAGCATCGATGACTTGTGGGAAATCGCTCATAACACGTGCTTAACGTCCAACCAAAGGGCTCGCACGATATGAGTGGTAGCCATCAGATATAAGAGATTTGATCAGACGGTGGTCAGGGATTGGGAAGTGACTGAGGGTTAATGGAGGGGGCCTGATATTAATTAAAAGGATTTAATTACATCGGGGGTGACGTGATTGGTCAAAAGTTATTAATTAATCCAGATGATTTAATTAATCATTTATTGTCATGGCGAGGGGTAGTGTTATAGATGTTTTTCGGCACTGCAACCCAAATCATAAAATGTCCATAAACCAAGGGCTCTTAAGTCCCTAAAAGTGTTTCCAACCTCTAAAATAACAAGGTCAACTGATTACATCTTCTCCCAGAAGTTCTCCATGAAACATTGCTCGGAACTAGTCAAAACTAGACCATCTCACCTCCTCCATGGTCAAAGTGCGCGACATCCCACCTAAATACTCATGGGAGGTGCGATGCATCTTGGAAAGCCCTTCTATGTAGTGCGATGGGCAAGAGTGGACAAATGACAGGGTCAATCTGCAAGGTGGAGGAGCAAGGAATCTTCTAGAAACTTCTCCTGTGACACTTGCCTCTCTGCATTCGCCTAGGGATGAGTAAGAGATCATCAATCTCCAAGTGGATTAAAGAACTATCAGAGAGAGGACACTAATCAAATCTCAAAAGCTGACCCACCCCCCTTGCAAACATCTATATATGGATCCCTAATCCGAAAGATCCAGAGGCTAGAATTTTGTATCTTGTAAGGAAGTGCTGCTAGTTTCTTGGTGCAATATCATAGTGTTGGGTGATCTAAGCTTTTCATGAGGTGAAGAAGGGCTTTCTTGCTGAGAGGATGATGCTGGGTCAGAACAATTGGTTGTAATCCTCTTTACTCTTTCTTGATTATCAATAAAGCTATTCAAGTTTTCCTCCACATTTTTGTATGATTGATGATATATGCATTTGTGTGGTTAATATATATCTGGTCCTATATTGTTTATGATAATAGATCTATGTTCATGGATATTGTTATGCTGCTTTGATTCTATAGGTACCCTTTGAAGTTGGTTGGAGTAGGAAGCAAGTGGCAAAGATCTACCAAAAGAGAGAGGAATCAAACAAGGAGCCAAGCGCAAGACAGAGGTTGCTCTCATTTATTCCCATCTTATCTATTTCTCATAAAGGAAAATGAAAGTAGTTTTAGTTTGTTTGTTTCTAGGGAAGCTAACAACCTTAATGGGACTAGTAGCTCTGCATAGACACTAGTTTTCCCGATAAAAAAGTGGTGACTCGATTGGGGAGCGCATAGATTGTTTCTTTATCTACCTTTGTTTACTTTATAAACTTACAGACGGAGCCTGAAGTCAACCCAACTAGCCTTCAAACTGAATTTGATATGCAAGTGCAATGTAGATCAACGTTGCTTCAGTCTATCTCCTGGTTTTGTTTATGAATTGAACAATTGATTTACAAGATCTCTAATTGTCCTTGGGGTGGCTCTAGTAACCTATTTAGATCTACCCCTGTGATTGATTTACTGATTACCACTTGCTTGGCCTAAATCCCTGAACTGAACTACAAACTGTGACCCGGAACCCAATTAAAGTCTCGTCTGTGGTCCAGCGCACTGTCTGTTCTGTGAACTCCAGATGCATCGCACTTCCCAAGTGTAGTAGGTGCGCTGCATCTCTGTTTCACTGTGTTATAGGTGCGCTGATCAGACAAGGCATTTCTCCTAAATTTTGGTTTCTGTGTTCACTCTTTTCATCTCTATTCAAGAGTTTTGCTACCTGTAGTGAGTACACCTCTGTTGAAACCCCCTTCCTTGCCATTATTCTGCCTCCATTGTGAGAATAATTGTAAATGTTTTTATGTATTTTAAGTCATTTTGAGTTCTCCTTTACAAATAAGTAACGTAATTAAATTGTTGTTTCTTGATTTGAAAGTGTCGCAGGTGTCATTTTCAGTCATAGAAGAGAATCCAATTGTTCTTGATAGTTGATTACACTGTTACTCTTGTATTTGATTTGAATTAGTAGTTTTTCAAGTGTTGAAAGCAAGTTTTCAATTCCAAATCGCAAAGTGTCGCCCTTGTCTTCATTTTGTCTTGAAAAGGAACTTGTTAGTATTATCACTTTGAAAATAATTCAGATTTACACTTACCTTTCTTTTTATCGTTCACACATTAAGAAGGCTGAAAACAAATACATGCATGTGCATTTGCATTTAGACTATTTGTTGGTTTGACTTAGGATAGTGCATATAGTGTATTCTCTCTGCTTTGTGATGAAAGAATGCCATCTCTCTTTCCTTAGTAGCTAGGATTTTTCATTGCAAAAAGAAGACTAAACGACTGTTTATCATCTTAGATTGCATTTTAGGAATTTTACATCTACATCACGTGGTGAACCTGAAAGGAAAATTTCTTAAGCAAGATCAACTGTAAAATAAATTTAATGACTCTAAAAACGCTTTGCAACCTAAAGCACAACATTTAGAAGTCTAGGCTAGAGACGTATTCCGGCGTCGTAAAACCTGGTAACTGTTGTTTTCATTGCTGGTTGGGTGATTCCTCCACTTTGAGACAATAAGTGCCAGTACAGACTTATGCTCCCACGTACCGTCGAGTATATATTGGGAGACCACAATAAGCTTTATCCTTTATCCATAGGAATCCATGTCTGCCGCCCTATCGATCGTAATGCACTGAACATAGCATTCGGGAAGATTGACTATCGCACCGTAAAAAGTATTTTGCAGTTTTGTGATTGGTTTGGTAATCCCTCTGTCTAGATTTCTAGAGCAATCCCTTTCGTTCCCTTTCAGACTCCTTAAAGGAAAAGGTCCATTTGAGCACTAGCCACTTCAGGGTCATTAAAAATCGAAGGCGACTAGAGTCATCTTTTGTTTTTTCTCGACTCTTAAAAATTGAAAAAACAAGTTCTGTCAAAGCGTCTAAAATTCATTTAATTCGGAAACATATTTCCCCTTGATTTTTAGTTGATTGAGTAATATGCAATCGTGGAAGAAAGTCAATTGAAACCTCGTAGTTCGTAGAGGCTTACGAGTCAACCGTCTTTGTCTCCAGAATTGAAATTGTTATGGACAAAGCGAACTCGTTTAACCGGTTCCAAATCCCCTGGTAAAGTTAGAACAAGTGTTCCGACACCTTCGGAGACTCTGGTTACCCCAAACATTTCTGGTATCCCTAC
Source organism: Pinus tabuliformis (assembly GCA_031772625.1). Lineage (NCBI taxonomy): Eukaryota > Viridiplantae > Streptophyta > Pinopsida > Pinales > Pinaceae > Pinus > Pinus tabuliformis. The sequence continues at coordinate 2,011,312,156 of CM062818.1, read as the reverse complement.
CTTTACAGAAGAATTTCAGCAGCCACCAAAGGGCAGTAGAACTAATTCTACTGTGAAGGTAAACACTTGTATCACTGAACCAGCTCCATCTACAGCTGATTTAGAAAGTGTTATTCCCCAAACATCTATCGTTGCGGCTTCTATAACTTCTTTGGCACTAAAAATATTTTATGGACCTGACGGTCTACCTCTTCCACCTGGTCTGATTGCTATAGAAGAGATTGTGGAGGATCCTCCATCTAGTACTCCGTTGCAATTTGGAATTGGGATCACTCTATATCCTTCTTCATCAGAAATTATTCTACCGTCATCGGAAGCTCCTATAGAATCACTAGGAAATCTTTTGGATAGACTAGAAATGTTTGAACAACCATCGAAATCCAGGACTGTGTCATCCGACACAGCGACGACAGAACTTCTTGCTGTCACTCCAGCAATGTTTGTCGGGTTACCATCTGTCCCAACTACCACTCAATTGCTAGAAGGGGCCCACCCAGGGGCTATTTGGATAGTATGGTCCATTCCTGTTTGTTCATTTGGAATAGTATCCGGAAACTCTTATGTTGAGTCTTAGCAAATTGATCCTTCAGGGTGTCAATTTTGGCAGTCTGGTCCTCAAGGGCAAACAATTCCTTTAAGTACCAGATTACCGCCGTATGGGGGGCAGTATAGCTTTTCATTGTCTCCTCCGGGAGGACAACCATATGAGAGTTCACAACAAAATTCAGGTTATGCTGGAATTACATCTAGTGGTTGGGTGCCAATACGGCCTCAACAACCAAGAGTTGTATATTCGATGCAACAATGTTTACCTATGTCAAATATACCAACTACGTTGGCTATCGTGACAGTGTCGCAAGTACAAGTGTTTCCTATTGTATGCCAACCTCAGGTTTCTCAAGTTGTAATGCAACAACCTCTTGTCCCTGCGACTCAACCAAAGTCGCCAACTAGTGGAATGACATAGGCCCAAACTGGTATAATTACCCCTCATCTTGGTCAAACGATCAGTATTGGACAACAGCACATGGCCTCACAACCATGGCTGGTGCAATATTAACAACCGCAATTCCAACAAGTGTACCAAGGATCTAAGCAACAAATCTTTGCAAACAATGGGCAGCCATATATTCAAAACGGTCAAAATCAACCATTCTACAATGGTTATGCCCATCAACCTTACCAAACTTACCAACATCAAATGCATTATGTGGGTATGCAAAGACCAACTGCTCAGGCAATCCCATCTTATCCTGGGTACGCTTCGCCAAACCTGAATCAACAGTTACCCTTCGTGGTGACATTAGAGTTGCCAAATCCAAATCGGCTAACGAACGATCCAATTGCTTATGCCCCTTGGTGGCCATCGATTCTGCATAAACTTCCATCAGATATTCCTAAATCTAATGGAAATCCGGGTGAAGACCCGTCGAATCATGTGATGACATTTCATCTGTGGTGTTCATCAAACACCCTAAATGATGATTCGATTAGGCTTCGCCTTTTTTAGAGGACATTAACTAGTCTAGTAGCAAAATGGTATATCGAGTTACCCAGAGCTTCATTTGACAACTTCAGTGCCCTATCCACAACCTTTCTAACCCATTTTCAGTTACTGATAGTGTACGAAAAGGGAACAAAACTTCTTACCAATTTCAAGTAGACAACGGCTACTCACATATCTGATCATATTCATGAGCGGCGACGACATCGTAGAATGGTAAAAACATATGTTCCTCATCAGCTTTTAGCTTAATGGTTTATTAAGTCATTATTACCTTCCATTACAGAAGATGTGGCAAGAGGAGGAGTTGTCACTGAAGAGCAAGTTATTGCTCGTGCACAATATTTAGACTTGATTTATACCCAGTCTGGCGCGCTCTACAATAAAATCCCTGAGGCTCCCAAACTGGAATTTTTCATCCCTCCTCCTCCTAAATCGAACAATGACTCTCATGCCGGCGATGGTGTGATTGGTACGACAAACACGAAATCGACAAAGGCTACATATAAAAATGCCCGTAATATTTCTAGTCAAAATGCAAAAGAAGAACTTCTTGTCTCAGAAGTAAATGCCATCTCGACTGATAAAGGTAAAGAAACCAAGAAACTAGGAGGCAAGAAGAAACACAAAGGGAAGAAGAAGAAACAAGAAGAATCATCACCTGAAAATTCTTCTGCCAACCCTCCTAGAGATCGGAAATCAAAAAATCCATGCTTAATATGTTATGAGGATCATTGGGCAAGAGATTGTCCACATAAAGCTGAGCTTAAAAGATTCTTCAAGAATTCAAAAACCTCGGCGGTATTGACTGATCCATTTCCAAATCTAGGAACAAATCTGGTTGCTAGTGAAAATGCTTCCCCGTCCCAAGTGCTAATGTTGTCGGTTTCGAAACAACAAAATGATGCTTTGATATCAACAAGGAATAAATATTACGGGAATCCAAAGCTGTCGAACAACAAGGATAAGGATCAACCCAGTAATTCGACAACAACTTCAACAAAAGTTGTGCCGCCCATCGTTCCAAAGCTAATAATAAAACTGCCAAAGGGAGTAGTACACTAGTCGGCATCTAATCCTCGTGCCAGAGCAGCACAGCATTATAATATAGTGGAAGATCGGGCCCAATTGCCATCCACTATCTCGACACTTGAAGTACTACAAAATTGCCCATCCCAAAAGCAGGCTTTATTATCAGCTATAGGTGGGATAGACCCAAAGGATTCTAATATTGTATCCTTTAATCACAAAGGATATGATCCTCAGTTACCAGCTCAACTAGCTTTCCTCATTCAAGTGAAAGCCCTCAACAAAACTGTTCATCGAACAATTATTGATGAGGGGGTATCTACATGTATTATGTCGATGAGTTGTTAGAAAACTTTAGGATCTCCAACCTTCTCATGATCTTCGATGACATTAAAAGAATTTGATGGAAGAACATATACCCCATATGGTATACTAAGTAACTTGCAAGTTGAATTAGTGGGGAAAACAATAGAAATAGATGTCGAAGTAATCGATGGAAACCTCGATTACAACATCTTACTGGGAAGACCATGGATATATGCTATGGCTGCAGTTGTGTCGACCTACTTTAGGAAGATTGCATTTCCTTTTCAAGGAGGAATCACAATCGTCGACCAACAAACATTTCTCCCCAATAGTTCCCAAGTTATGGGAAGCATTCCGATGATTCATGGAAGCCCCCATTAACTTCAAAATATCGGAGTAGGCCTACTAAAAGACTCTACATTAATGGGGACTTTTGCCCTCTCGCCTCCAATAAATCTGGCGGAAGTGGCGACGATAGGAACCTGCAATATGATATCTTCGATTAAAAAGATCTCAGGAAATGATATTAACATGGATCATACATAGGTATTGCCTCCAAGCCCAATAGAAATATTGTAGCAATCAATGTTTTCGACATGGGAGGCAGACCTGAATCAATGCTCATCAAGCGTTTGGATAGATAGGTCTAAGGAATATGGCACCCCTTCAGATCCTTGGTCGCAAGTTCATTACACCGTCGAAGGAATTGTTCAATCAATGATAATTGAAGGGGAACCATGGGAAGATAACCACCATTGTTTCCATCTTCGAGATTGTCAAGAAGATACTCCTCATGACCTTCATCATCCTTCAGTTTTTGATTTCCTATCAAATACTGTAAACACGGTGGATTCTGAGCGAAACTTGTCCAACATTGAAGAGACTATAGCCATAAATATCTCGACCAAAATAGATGTTGTAGAGAATATTTATGTTGGAAAATGTTGTTCTCCTTCAGAACTAGAAATATACAACGCTCTTTCTCGCGAATTTAGAGATGTCTTTGCATGGTCATATGATGAAATGCCAGGCATTGACTCAAGTATTGTTGAACACGAAATCAAGATGTATCCAGATGTCAAACCGACACGACAACGGTTACAGCAGGTGCACCCCAAGAAAGCCACTGCTATCAAGGCAGAAGTTGAGAAACCTCTCCATGTTGGTTTTATTTACCCGGTTCCTCTGACCGATTGGGTATCGAACATTGTTCTTGTAATGAAATAACAAGGAGCGATAAGAGTGTGCATCGATTATAGGGATGTAAATCAAGCTTGTCCAAAAGACAACTACCCTACACCCTTTATTGACCAGATAATTGATGAATGTGTCAGGTGTGAAATCTTTTCATTTATGGATGGATTCTCCGGGTATAATCAAATAAATATCCGCCCACGGGACTAGTCAAAGACTGCATTTATTTGTCCATGGGTCACATTTGCATATCAGAAATTACCCTTTGGTTTAAAGAACACAGGGGAAATATTTCAGAGGCCAATGAATTATGCCTTCCATGACATCAAAAATATCGTTAAACCATATCTTGATGACCTTCTGGCTCATTTGCGAAAGCGGACCGATCATCTGCAACATTTGAGAGCGATATTTCTATGTTTCCGACACTACGAGATACGACTCAATCCACACAAATGTGTGTTCTGTGTTAGCTCTGGTCGTTTTCTTGGCTTTGTAGTCTCAATGGATGGGATTCATCTCGACCCATGTAAGGTTCAGGCAATCATAAATTTTCCTCCACCTTCGAATTTGCTTCAGATTCAGAAACTCCAAGGGAAAGCAAACTTTCTGAGGAGGTTCATTCCAAATTATGCCAAACTTGCTAAAGTTTATACACATCTATTGAAAAAGGAAGTGCCCTTCATTTGGGATCAGGTCGCGCAAGCTTCCTTTGATGCTTTAAAAGAATCCCTGATGAAAGCATCATTAATGTACGCTCTTGATTATCAAAAAGACTTTAACTTGTATCTGGTTGCAGTGGATACAACCATCGAAATGGTTTTAGTTCAAGAAGAAAACGGAATTGAACATCCAATATATTATTTAAATAGGAACTTAAATGATACATAAAGCAAGTATTCCTATGTTGAAAAGATGGCCCTTGCAGCTGTTCAAGCGACATAGAGATTTCGACACTATGTCCTCTTTCGAAAAACTACCATTTTATCAGATTGCAACCCCATGACTTATATATTATTGCGACAGATGCTGGGGGGAAAATATTCAAAATGGATAGCGATTCTTCAAGAGTTTGATTTGGAATTTGTAAAATACAAATCAAAGAAATCCCTAGTATTTGTGGAATTACTATGCGATCTCCCATCATCGTCCAATGATGAAACATCCGAAGAAACCATCGTGGATGAATCTTTGTTTATGATATCTTCAAGAAATCTGTGGTATGGAGATATAATCATCTATCTCCAAACCCAAAAATATAGGTCTAATACCTCTCACTCAGAACAAAAATGTATCCGGTACCAATCAAAAGACTACATGATCATTGGTGATACACTTTACCGTCGTGGTGTCAATACAATTCTGAGGAGTGCTCACCCATGAGGAGGCCGAAAAAGTCCTTAATGATTGCCATTCAGGCGCGTGTGGGGGGCATCAATCTGGTTACTCTATAGCACAAATTTGTTTACGAGCATGATACTTCTGACCAACAATGTTCAAAGATTGCGTAACAGCAGTCAGAAGTTGCCATGCATGTCAAATTTTCGATGCAAAATCAGAAAACCACCCACACCCCTACAACCGATAGTTGTTGTTGGGCCATTCGCCAAATGGGGCATCGATTTCATGACATGTAACCCCACCTTGACCGGGGGGCATGGGTACATCATAGTCGTTGTAGACTATTTTACCAAATGGTTCGAGGCAATGCCTACATTAGATAACACTGGTGAAACAACTACCCTTTTTTTTTTCAATCATGTAGTCACCAGATTCAACATTCCACAGGCTATAGCCACAAATCATGGATCACATTTTTGCAATCACATGATGGTTGAATTGGCTGCCAAATTAGGTTTGTACCACGATAGCTCTACTCCATATTACCCGCAAGCAAACAGACAAGTTGAAGCAATCAACAAAGTCCTGAAGCGAATGCTACAAAGGATGATTGGAGTCCACAAAAGGAGTTGGCACCTGATCCTGTACTCAGCCTTGTGGGCATACCAAACATCGGTAAGAAATGCAACTGGGTTCACACCTTTTCAGCTGGTGTATGGCCTGGAAGCAATCTTACCAGTTCAGTGTGAAATCTCATCCCTCAAGCTCGCAGTCGACCTTCTCCCCGGAACTTCAGAAGAGGAGGCTCGTTTCTTGGAACTAATCCAATTGGATGAAACCCATCATGATGCCGCTTTGGCTAACGAAGCCCATAAGAAACGAGTGAAGGCACAGTTCGACAAGAATGTCAAACCCCATGTCTTCTCAGAAGGTGACTTGGTCTTGCTTCATGACTAGGAATCCGATAAATTGGGAGCAGGTAAGTTCAAGTCTTTATGGATGGGACCCTATATTGTTAAGTGAGTGTTAGCAAGAGGAGCCTACGAGTTAATGGATTATGACAGGATTCCGCTGGCGCAACCCCATAACGGGTTGTACCTTAAGCGTTACTACGCATGATTCAGCGTGGTAACCCATATGGTTTTGTTACATTTTTGTTTTCGCTAAGAGTAATTGTTTTGGTCAAGTAATCCACTGTTTACATTTGTCGCAGATGTCAAACATATTGGAATATTTTGTTGGATATGCCGATGGAGCAAATCGTAGTTCGCAGAATCTACCTTCTGTAGCCTAGGCCATTTTTTATCCAAGCGGTGAGTTAGTAAGTTTCAGAGGGGTATGTATTGGTTGGTCAACAAATAACATCACTGAATATAGCACGTTGATGGAACTTCTCTTTGATGCCATCACACATGGCATAAGTCGACTTGTCGTCAGGCTGGACTCACAGCTCGTCATACTACAACTCACTGGTATCTACTCCGTCCGAAATCCAACTATCTATCACATGTTCCTAAGGGTCAAGATTTTGGAAAGGTAATTTGATTTTATTCAATATCAGCATATTTCCAGAAACTTAAAAACATTAACAGACTCATTGGCTAATTATGTGTTAGATAGACATTTGCAACATTTATAAAAAGAAGCATTTCATCAGTATTTGCATCAGGATCATGTAACTTAACCAAAATAAAACTTTGAAAATCAAAAATATATATAACTATTTATGGTTTACACATAATGTTCTGTAACCAAGACAAAATTGGTCAAATGACCCAAAAATAAAAAATGCTAGGGGGCACCCTAGTATAATGATGCTGGTGATAACAAGTCACCGCCTGTGCAATCATGCATAAAAGCCTAGTCCAACGACTTGGCACACCATTTGTATGTTGCTGCAACCTCAGGGGTAGATCGTCGGTCCTCACATCTGGAATACCAAGAGTAAGGCCCTCGACCTAATCCTACAATGCTGAAAGAGTCTCGACCACATCAAGGTCGCGAAGGATAGCCCTTCCTGCACCCTCTCCTGCTGGAGCGGCAGCTGGCACTCTCAGGCGTACTACTGGTCGAACTGGTCCAACATCTGCATGAGCACATGAGTTTTGATTAGTCCTAATAGAATAAAGCAAAAGAACATTATAAAAAGGAATGATAAACAGAGATATGGTTAGAGCATTCACCGATGATGCCCTACTGCTCGCCAACAGGCAATACCAAATTCGGGTCACCCCGGAAATCCATACCAGCATATGGATACTCGGAAAAAACCATCTCCTGACAGTTGAACCACTCGAAAAAGGTATTATGGAAGGAAATATGAGACTGACCAGCATTTCTGGCCATAAGGTCGACCCGTCTCTGCATCCGTGGCTTAGTCGGTGGAGGTAAACCAAGTGAAACATACTGCGGCTGCATCAGCAAGATCTTTTCCAAGGCAAAAGCTATCAAGATAGAACCATATCCAAAGTTCTTCAATCTTCCATTTTTCACCTTGGTCAGTTGTTCTTTCATCATAGAGAATACTGCATCACACTAATTGAACACCTTCGGTTCAAGGAATTCTAAGGCATACTGCATATAAGATCTATTGGCCACATGAAGTGCCACACTACCAACCAGTCTAGCAAAAGTGAACAGAATGGTCTGAAGGGACCTGCTAGAGACATCTCAGATAATGATCTTGCCATCCTTACTCGGCTGAGATCCCTCTCTGCAATACCTGCGAATGTAATCTCTCACAGATTCACCCCCACAGGCCAAACCTGATAATGAGATAGCGGCACCCCGCCTCGATAAGTCGGTCAAAAAATAGATGTCCATGACAGTCAAGGGGATGGAATTGCCCCTAATCTGGAACTCCTGGGTAGTAGGATCCCATGCATCGAGGAAATATTGCAATAGGGTGATTTTTTGCCTCATGCAATAGATGCAAAAAAACTTGAACAGGCCACAGTTCCGCAGTGCATTTACCGTAACCGGATCATGTCAAGCAAGAATTTCCTCTTCTTCATGCTCACATTCTCACCATGTAACAGTAATTTTTCTCCAATGAATCTCTGAAACAAACAAGAGAAGAGTCAAGATCCTGATTTGGTGAAAAACAGGAAAAAATTTCCATGAAAAACTGTGCATAAATTGCCCTCTTTGCGCCCATCGCACCCCCGACAGTGTTTTAGGTGGGATGCATGCTGACTGGCCAATGGCCAAGCCAGCATGCATTGCACCTTTCGATGTAGAAGAGGTTTGATGGAGCCAGGGTGAGTTTTTCAAACCCTAGGGGCTCAGAAAAACCAGAAAACATGCTAAAAATGAAAAACGGAAAGGATGAAATTAAAGAGCTCAAGTTTAGCTCCTACCTGGTCCAGACAGTATCGAGAATCATCCACAAAATCTCTCAGAATCAGTTGGGGAAAATCAAGGGGGAAAGTACCTCCAAAGCTCCAATAAACCAAAGTTGAAATGAAATGGTAAAATGAGAGGTAAAAACACTTTTAAATTACTTTTCACATAATTCAAGTAAAATATTAGTGCATTAACTCATTTTTCAAACATCTATTGTTCGTTTCTAACTAGTTTGATGAAGCAATTGAACGGGCAGTACAACCTTTGAAAGAACAAAGTTGTCAATGGTAAAATCAAGACGATCAATGACCATTATATCGAGTAGTTTTAATGTGGAATTCAATCTTGTTAAAAAATAAACATAAGCTAAGAGCAAATGTTTCCCCAAAGTTTAAGCTCATTAAAAAATGAACCATTTTCTGGTAAATATCCATTGTGAATGTATTACCATTAGCCTTTAAAAGCCTTGGTCATATTCTCATCATCACCTCCACTTTGTTTCGGCCGATCATTCACCTCCATTTGATTGTTTACCCCTTTTGAGGAACCGCTGTGAAGAGTGATCCTGATAGCCATCCTTGTGATGCTGTCATGATTGGAAAATTCTAAACCTTAACTGGAATCAGCTACTACCTGAATTTATCACTCGTTCCTCAAAAAACGAGTTTCCTTTAAGATCTTTTCAATTGACTCATAAAATATGAAAAGATTGTAGAGCGATTGGCCTCTCCAGCTCGTTAAAGGGACAGGAAGTGCTATCCCTCCTTTAGATTTTAATATTTTTGGACTTGAGGGATTATTACACAAAAAGATCAAGCGCTTGTTTTGTTCGGCTCGTTAAAAGTACCGAAAATTCATCCCTTTTGTACTGTTTTATACTTTTTCGGACTCAAGGGATTATATGACGAAAAAGGATCATTAGAGTTTTCTTTACGTCCCTTTTTCAGACTCTCTAAAATTGAAAAGGACCGAGTTATCCTTGTCGTTAAACTCGTTAAAACCGAATAGCGACAAGCTTGTCCATAACAGACAAGAACGAGTTTCACTATCGCTAGGCTCGTTAAAACATAAGTGATGGGTTTGCCCGAAGGGAAAATTATAGAAAAAGCATATGTTATCCTCCTTAAGCTTGACAAAAATAAAGAGGTGCTGGTCAGCAATGATTGGGGAAAAAATTGGGAAGAAAAATTGGAAAAACTTTATTGGTAGCATGTCGCGCTTGAACATGACACTTTCACTTTGCATTCGAGTCGGGTTGGGTTGTTCCATTCATTGGTCACATCACCATGGTTCCATCACAGCATCCATATTTGGGGTTAATGCTACCAATCCATAATTTCAGTGTTGCCGATATGTTCAAGAGAAGTCGCTCAGAGAATTCACCTGTGTCTCACCCACTGCAATACATTCACGCACCATTCTTTCATGGCCGCCACCCTAAACCTTATATCACCAGACCGTTTTCACCTCCATTAAAATCATTTGCTCCGTTCCGTGTCATTGATGTGGGATTCACTAAGGCCCTCCTATGATGGATCGCTTCTTGTCGACATCAGCTCATTATCCAAGAAGTCAATCTAGGAACAACCCTTTCAGTACTTTGAAGCTTGCATTCCTTAATGGCAAGTTTCTCACTTCCAGCGATATGTTTACATCAATGTTCTTCGACTGAAAGATTTTGAGTGGTGTTCGATGCCAAGTCCCTTATTCACACCATGTGAATTGTACTGTAGTACCTTGATGGTCATCATCATTATCAGGGATTCCTCTCGCGCCTGTTAACAACTTACATCATTGGTTGGTGATCAGGTGATGTCTTTCCGTGTTTGACTCCAGAACATCTCTCACATGGATTGACTTGTACTTTGAGTGAAGATCGAATGAGATTGAAGACCTCGGATCTAGTTTCATCCATCCATGATGCGATATATATTCAGGAAAATAAAGACATCAAATGTACATCATTACTGAACAGATGATCGTCCATACTAAGGGATGATGGCTCTACCAGAATCATCCGTCTACACTCAGACGATTGTCTATCTTATGTACATGAAAATGAATTTATAACGCTGAGCATGTGAATTCCCACCTCAGCTAGATCATGAAAATATTATGAAAATAATGTATTGTATTGTATCTTATCACAGGTCGCCTTCCAGCTTAAAAGAACTTCAGATCCTCATGATAAAGCATTTCACCCGACATCAACAATTAATGACCTCATGCTTTAGGGGGAAACTGTTATAGACAATTTTGGGCACTCCAACACAAATCATAAAATGTCCATAAAACAAGGGCTCTTAAGTCCCTAAAAGTGTTGCTCCAACCTCTAAAAGAACAAGGTCAACTGATTACATCTTCTCCCATAAGTTCTCCATGAAAAAATGCTCAGAACTGGTCAAAACTAGACCATCTCACCTGCTCCATGGTCAAAGTGCACTGCATCCCACCTAAATACTCATGGAAGGTGCGATGCATCTTGGAAAGCCCTTTTATGGGGTGCGATGGACGAGAGTGGACAAATGGCAGGGTCAATCTGCAAGGTGGAGGAGCAAGGAATCTTCTAGAAACTTCTCCTGTGACACTTGCCTCTCTGCATTCGCCCAGGGATGAGTAAGAGATTATCAATCTCCAAGTGGATTCAAGAACTATCAGAGAGAGGACACTAATCAAATCTCAAAAGCTGACTCAGCCCCCTTGCAAACATCTATATATGGATCCCTCATCCTAGAGATCCAGAGGCTGGAATTTTCTATCTTGTAAGGAAGTGTTGTTGGTTTCTTGGTGCAATATCATAGTGTTGGGTGATCTAAGCTTTTCATGAGGTGAAGAAGGGATTTCTTGCTAAGAGGATGATGCTGGGTCAGAACAATTGGCTGTAATCCTCTTTGCTCTTTCTTGATTATCAATAAAGCTATTCAAGTTTTCCTCCACATTTTTGTATGATTGATGATATATGCATTTGTGTGGTTAATATATATCTGGTCCTATATTGTTTATGATAATAGATCTATGTTCTTGTATAGTGTTATGCTGCTTTGATTCTACAGGTGCCCTTTGAAGCTAGGTGGACAAGGAAGCAAGTGGAAAAGATCTACCAGAAGAGAGAGGAATCAAACAATGAGCCAAGCGCAAGACAAAGGTTGGTCTCCTTTATTCCCCTCTTATCTATTTCTCATAAAGGAAAACGAAAGTAGTTTTAGTTTGTTTGTTTCTAGGGTAGCTACCAGCCTTAGTGGGACTAGCAGCTTTGCATAGACACTAGTTTTCCTGATAATGGGTGGGGTTCTTAATTAGTCATGATTTGACTAATTAATCACATTTATCAAAGTTATTAAGGTTATTTCGCAATCGCAGGGCAGAATATATATTTATTTGGGATTTTAATAATAATTCGGGCAATGGGTCATTTTTCGGGAGTTAAATAATAATACAAGTTAATGGTTAATATGACTTCGTAGTATATGAATATGCACTAAGTTAAAATGCTTCCGAAAGTATTTCATCATACAACATTCATGACTTAAGCTAGTAGAACATGACGGTTTTGAGATAAAATGTTTTAATTTCCCCAAGTAAAATAGGATTTTACTTAGGAAATGCTCTATAAAGGGAATGAATGACTTTATGGAGGAGTAAATGTTGACGAAGTGGATTTAAGTACTCCAGGTATTTCAAATTATTGGGCCGAGGGTCCAGTCCCTCCAAAAGTCAAAAAAATGCTCTGATCCCCTCTAACTTGTCCTAAGCGTCTTTAGTACTTAGTGGATCTTAGTAAAGATTGGGGGAAAATGAGTAAGGAAGTTAATTAATTTTACTTTGAATTCTTGATATGTTGTCTTTACTGTGCTCCATGCTTTGTCTAAGTGATGAAATCAAAAATATTAAAGCATTGAACTTCACCATTCATTACACCTTTGTTCTGCAACCAATCATCTACTTACCCTATATACACATCCCACCACTTTTTCTTCTTTATTAGGGTGTACTTAAACTGGAAAATCCATATCACACTTTCTTTTCTTTTACATATAGATATCTATCTAAGTCTATCCTTATTACATCCAAGCGCTTAGATTAAACTGTTGAGTTCCTTTTATTCACTCTACCTATCCACTTATCTACCAAGATTAAACAGTTTGGTCGGATTTTATTCTCTATCTTTAAAAACATGGAATAACCAAGTTTAAACTATTTGGCTACCATGGATTGTGGCCTAAGTAATAAGTTGCACAAAATCATTATTATGCATAAAAAGTAAATAGGAGTGGCATTTTGACTTGCTCACTTTCATGGTCTTTTTTATTTTTCTTAGGGTTGATTTTATTTCACTTTTTCTGACCTTTTCATTCTTTTTACCCTTTGATTTTTGTTTTAGGGCATACCCTCTTTACATTTTTTAATTTTTTGATTTTTTATAAATATGGAAAACATTTGCAACAATAAAAGGTATGTACATATTTCAGAACCAAACCATGTCAATCATGATATATGACACCTATTGGTATAGGAACCTAACAGTGGCTCCACTTGGGGATGGCTTTCCTTGGTGGAAAGTCAAGAGCTGTAGGCTAATGGCCCTTGAAAGATTTTGATTGTGCTCTGCACTTCCTTTTCCCTATTGCTTTATTGGTATGTATGATAATAATATTTATGAAGCTTAGAGCCTTCTCTTCAGGATTCAACTTCATAATTTTTTACCATCCAATCAACACTAAAAATTATGAAGGATATGATATGTACAACTGAACATGTAAAATTAGTAAATGGGGTTAATGTAATCTTTCAGCATCCAACCATTGACTGGTCCTCCTTCAACTTCTACACCATCTAATTCTTCCAGAAAATATGCATTATGTCCTCTGAAGGCATATATAATGTATGACCCTTTCCACAAGAAGTCGAACTTCCCATGTTTCCCTTTATACTCTCTTCTTGAATCCGACTTTAACACTTTGTCTCCCAAATAAAATTCTTCTGCTTTGGTCCTTTTGTCAAAAATCTTTTTGATTTTTTCTTGTAGTACTTGGGATCTTTGGTACACTTCATCCTTGGTTTGCTGTAAATGGATGGTCTGGTTTATTCTTCCTTGTATATCATTTGTTTCCACTTGAGCTTCTTGAAGTAGTTTCATGGCAGGAACCCTAAAAGATGAGAGAAAAATGGCCTCCATGCCATATACCAACTCATAAGGACTGGCTCCAATGGATTTCTTAGTTGTAAGCCTATCTTCCCACAAAGCATTCGTCACTTTTTTGTTCCACGTTTTCTTATTTTCTTCCAATAGTTTTTTTATAATAGTTATTAGACATTTATTAGAAGATTCTGCAAGACCATTCCCTTGAGGATAGTAAGATGTGGAATGACCAAGTGTTATAAGATACTTGTGACAGAAAACAATCATTTTCTTTTACTTGAAGGATGCAGCATTATCTATGATAATTTTTTCAGGACAACCAAACCTAGAAAGGATATTAGAGTCTAAAAATCCTATGATGACAGTGTTTGTAGCTTGTTTACAGGGAATGGCTTCTATCCATTTGTTAAAGTATCAGTTGTAGTGAGAATCCATTTATGCTTATCAGAAGAGGGTGGATGAATTTCCCCAATGAAGTAAAGACCTCATTGTTGAAAAGTTTTCTCGATGGAAATAGGTTTCAATGGTAAAGGTAACAATTTTCTTTTGCCTTCAAAGATTTGGCATTTATGGGAGGAAGTTACAAATTTTTTCACATCTGCAAACAAGGTTGGCTAATAAAATCTAGCTCTTATAATTTTGTCAGTAGTTGAATTCCAATAGAGATGTCCACCATAATCTCCTACATGAAATTCTTGGAGTACTTTGTTAGCTTCTTCTTTATCAAACAATTCAGCCAAATTCCTTCATGATTTTTCCAAAACAAAGTATTATCCAATTTGCAGAATTTTAAAGCTTTCATTTTCAAAAACCCACTCTTACTTCTGGATAGCCCTGGAGAAGCCTGCAGGTTTTGTAGAACATAAATTATATCATCATACCAAGGTGAGTCTTAAAAGGACTGGTTGATCTGTGGAGTCACCATCTCCTATTTGTTATCTAGTTCTGCAATAAGATTGATGTCTAGTGCTTGGCAATTTGTTTCTGCCATGAGTTTGGCCAACCCTTAAACTTTAATTAACTTGTTAGGTTTTATCCTTATATCATATTCTAAAATAGTAACTATCCATTTACCTCTCTTGCCATCAACACCATCCTTTGTCAGGATATCTTTGACTACAACATTTGGAACATAAGCTACTACATGAGAATACAAAATATATTCTCTAAAGTCTTTATAGCCTTTACCAAAGCAAAATCTTGTTTCTCCATTATCGTGTACTTCAATGAGGCATCTCTAAGAGCTTTACTAAAAAAGGCTATGGTTTTTCACATCCCTAATCATCCTTTTGTAGTAAAACTGCAGCTATGGTGTGTTCTAATGCAAAAGAAAAATTAATGAAGTCTCTGTCAAATTTTGGACATGTGAGGGCTGGTGTTTGAGTTAAGGCTAGTTTAATTTCTTCAAATGATTGTCTAGCCTCAACTTTCCATTTAATGGTTGAATCTTTTTTCAACATGTTATTCAATAATCTAATTAATTCAGCTAAGTTAGAGATGAATCTTCTTAAAAAATTTATCTTTCCTAAAAATTCCTGAAGTTCTTTAATGTTTGTTGGGTGAGGTATTTGCAAAATAGCTTCAATCCTGGAGGGGTCAATTCGAATGCCATCTTTGGAAATGATGTGACCTAACAACTTTCCTTCTTCTAAACCAAATAATTATTTCTCTAGATTCAAGGAAATACCATATTTTCTGCATTTTAGAAAAACTTGTGTGAGATGCTCCAAGTGTCGTTGATCTGATTTGGAAAAAACAGTGAGATCATCAAGATATATAACAAGAAAATCATGAATCTCTTTTGCAAAGGCAATGCCCATTGCTCTTTAAAAAGTTTCTCCTGCATTTTTAGTCCAAGTGGCATTTTAATGTACATGAAGGTACCCCATGGAGTAGTGAATGCAGTTTTCTCTTGGTCATCAGGATGAAGTAAGATTTGGTTATAACCTGAAAACCCATCCAAAAGTGAAATTCTAAAAGAGCCCACTAACCTTTGTAGTATATGGTCCATTTTGGGTAAAGGATAGTTATCTTTAAGCGAGACCTTGTTCACATTTCTCAGGTCAACACATAATATTATTTCCCCCATTTTCTTCCTAGTAGGTACAAGGTTAGATACCCATTCTGAAAATATAATAGGGGCGATAATTCTTGCTTCATACATGTGTTTTATTTCTTTCTAAATTGATGGTAATAACACAAGGTTAATTCTTCTGATTTTTTGCTTAAAGGGCTTTTGATTTTCTTTCAAAGGGATAGTGTGTTGAATGATAGGGGTGTCATAGGATTTCAAATCTTTGTAACTCCAAGCAAAGACATTATGGAATTCCCTCATAAGTTCAACATACTTTAGCTTCTCATCAAGAGGTAAAGATTTTGACAATTTCATCAATTTGGTATTATCTTGTGTTCCTATGTTATGCTCTTCTGCTTTTAGAGGCTCCATTTTAGGTTTCTTCGAAATGTCATTAGAGTCAAAGAAATTCTCCAAAGGAGTCAATCCTTTGGGTAAATGATTATCCTTCAGATTTATAACCTATGTTTCTTCTTCGATTATCTCATCTAGGTCCATTTGTTTTAGGTCTTTGATTTATGCTTGTGAGAATTTAGTAGGGTGAAGCATGTTTATTGAATTCTCTTCCAGATTGTTAATATCTACCTCATTAGTATGATCGAAATCTGAAACTAGGTCTACATATATATTAATGCTAGCAAATTTCTCATTTAAAGTTAGAAAATTATTAATATGCTTATCACTATCAAAGACCTGCCAGTTCTTAAGATTATTAGGGATGGCTGGCCTGTGCCTAATCTCAGCAGTGTACTAGTCATTGGCCTAGAAAGGCAATTTTCAGGTGCTAGCAAACATACCTAGGCTGTGAGCTTGAATATTATGTTTTCTAGGATTAGTTACAAGCTGGGTTTCTAAAAAAGTGTTAAGGATTTCTATCATTGTTCCTTTGTAATATCCTAATCTAGGATCTCTAGTTATGTAAACTCCTTTTATCTGTTTAACTATCAATTTAGAATCTCCCATGATTGATACTCTTATCTCTCCTAATATTTTAACTAACTTGAGGCCTAGTAGAAGCGCTTCATGTTCTGCCATATTGTTTGTACATTTGAAATTCAACCTATAGGCATGCCCCTCTGCATGATCATTCTTTAAGTTATAGATCCATACCCCTGCACCTGCACCTAGTTTATTTACTGAACCATCAAATTCTAAATGCCATAAAATTTTATGTTCATAATTTTTGTCTGGGGTAGTGTAGTCTTTCTTAACTAGGGCATCTGGATCTCTTTTATCATCTGGTTTTTCTTTGTCATTCGATATCTCTTGAATTTGAACAGTTGACCTTTCTTCTTTTTCAATTTATTTTGGTTCTATTGCTAAATATTTAGGATTATCAATTTTTGGATGTATTTCAGCATTATAGAGAATAAAGGAATCAATATCAGAATGTACTAAGTAAATGGGAAAGTTTTGAGGCTTCTCCTGACTACTCACTACATACTTCATTAAAGTTTCTCTATATAACTTCTTTGGTTGTCCAAAAACAAATATGGTAACGTATGACATGTCTAATTATAGAGATCCCTGAAGTTTGGAACCCTTGGATCTGGACAACAACATGCCATACTTGGGCGGAACATCTGCGACCACTATGTCCATGACTAGTTTTTGTAGGGTATTAAACTAATGAAACACATAAATCCTTTATAAGACCCAAACATCTTGCTTGACTAGAATTAAAGGAAAATAAATCCTTATAGGGTAGAGTGATGGCTAGGTTGAGTTTCTCCATCACATATTTGGGCATGAGGTTGTGAGAAGCACCAGAGTTAAACATGGAATTATGCAAAACCTTATCATGAATATTGAGACTGACATAGAAGGGTGGTAACCCTCCTTCCAGTGGTTTCCCATTTACTTCAGTGCCAAAAATCAACTTGGGCTGGTCATCAAAGAGATTTACAGAATCTGCATTTTCAATGATATTTAATGATTTTATTATTTGAGACTTGTAAACATCATGTTTCACCAATTCTATCAAAGGAACCAAAATTTTAAGATTTGCTACTTCTTCTCCTAGATTAAAGGGCGGGATTGTTTTGTTAGTTTGCACCTTTGGGATTTCGACAAAAATGTTTTCTAGGTTTTCTTCTATTTCAGGATTTGAAACATCCTTTACTAATTTCTCTCGTGTGATCTTTTGAGGTTCTTCCACAGTTTCCTTGGAGAGAATTGAAGTGGAAGGTTATTCATTGCTGGGTTGGTTATCAGACACGTCTTCTATGGTGGGGATGGAAGGGTTTTGATTAGTTCTTGAAAGGATCTAAAGTGTTTTTGCCACGAGAACTATTTTACCATTTTTAGGTTGATTAGGAGCTATTTTCTGGTTTGTTTCAGGGTTATCAGTAATTTTTCTACTCCTCAGGTTATACTGCTTGTGCACCTCAAAGATGGCAGAGTCATACCCCTGTCTGAAATCAAATGATTCTCCTGTTGGAGTCTGAAATTGTTGGAGTATATGAGACTCTTGGTCATCCTGAGTTAGAAATACATCTTCCTCCCCCTCTAGACCCATTAAATTTATCTGAGTGTCTTGCTCAGAGTCTTCTGATTGAGAGGCTTCTACATAGTTTCCCTGGAAAGGTGGTCTGATATTCTGGTCAGGAATATTCTTACCAGTGTTTTGAGTCTAATTTTTCCTAAAATTAGGATTTCTCCCTGAATTGGCCTGCTGGCCATCCCAAGGATATTTCCTTTCAATTGCATCAACTATGTCAAACAATTTGTCCATTCCTTTAACAATACCAGCAAGCTTTTGTTCAAAGGGTGAATTTTTGTCTTTTGTAGGTATTCTTCTCTCGTTTTTGGCTTTAGCTCTTTTGGAGAGTAGGTTGGCTTCAATACTTACAGCTACACTTTGCATTTCTTCCAGAGTGGGGGAATTTCTTTCTCTCAGTTGAAAATCCATGTCTGAATGAAATCCATCAGGAAATTTGATTAGGGCTAAACCAGGAGGGGGTCTAAGGTCGAGGGAATGGCACTATAAACACTATTAAATCTAGTGCAATGGTACTGGATGTTTTCATGGGGTCCCCTTCTAAGGTTCTCATATTCAAATATAATCTAAATAGGGTCTTTCCTTTTTTCCCACGTGTTCAAGAATTGTTGGTAGAGAGATCTTAGGCTATCTATACTATTGGGTGTTAGGGCTCTAAACTAGGTTATAACTTCTCCAGACAAAATTTGAACAAAAATTCTCATTTTCACATCAGTAGTGTCTATCTCATATATTTCAAAGTAATCACTCATCTTCTTAGTGTTCTGCTGAGTAGTGCAAGTTCCAGTGCCATCAAAGGTGGTAATCTTACTCTGATAGTCTCGAGGCATTGCACCTAGGTTAGCATGTAGCACCATGACAGTATATCTGTTGGCCATTGTTCTCAGTTGGGTGAGAGTAGAACCAGGAGTTGAGGTAACGAGAGGTGTTTGGGTTGTGGATGAATAACTAGAGGTAGTAGTAGGATGTTGAGTGATGATAGATTGAAGAGGGAGTAAAGGGATGAATGGAGGAGTGAACTGGATTTATGATGAATGAGGTAATAATGATGAACTAGCAAAAAGAGAAGTATTCTCAGAAATTTTGGGTGTTCTATCGGTGATAAGAGATGACTGAGTGGAATCCTACAGATATTGATCAATTGAAAAATTGGCTCTTTGGATTTCACGTTCTCTAAGGTATTTTGGATCTTGGACTAGATCTAATAATTCACTGTCAGATGAGGTTCTAAATAGAGAGAGTTCGAAGTGTTCATCAAAAGGAAGATCTTCTCGGGAAATCCATTTAATAGGACATGAATGTGATTTGAACAAAGGTCTATGACTTATTGAGATTTCTTGCCTTCTAATGATTCTTGTAATAAGGTTAGGATTTTCAAACACAGAGGGTGGGTTGGGATCAGGATTAGCCCTAGTGTAACGAGTCCTTTCTGAAGCTAGATTTCAATTTTTTATGAATTTTCTTATATAAAATTTCTGAAGTAACTTCTAAAATCCTCGAAGATGCTTTAAAATCAAACTTTTCAGTTTCTTAAAGGTTTATTTCAACTAAGGAATTGTTCATTCCCCGGTATGGTTGCCACTATGTTATCACTCAGATTTTCCTTAAAAGTTATGGGAACAAGGAAAGGGGTCTGAGGTAACCACAAACCAATCTTTTAAGTACCGAATCTAGCCAATCTATACTCAGAGAGGGATCTCTCTTTATAATTTAGCTTTGTTTTGGTGTGATATTATGCTAGTTATAAATGTTCAACGTTGTTTTGTTTGAGAGTGGTGGAATTCTAAAAAAAATGGGCAAACTAGGCTTCAAACCATTAGGCTATGGAGTCAATCAGGGATAATTCACTGGATTGAGTCAAATTGCTGAGGTATGAGTTCAATAGGTAGGATAACAGAGTAAAATTAAATTTAGGGCTTGAATGGATGGTATTTATGTTGAAAACAAGAGGTAAATTAAGAATCCTAAAGTTACGATTAGAAAGAAGAGGGGAAGATAGGTCAACCATCATAAGGCAATTAAGAATCCTATACCAATGACTTATTAAAGAAACTACAGGGATAGAGGAGCAATTAAGAATTCCCTTACCGAAATAGTTTAGAAGAAAACATGTAAATGGCATACTATTGATAATAGAGAGCAATGAAGCTAATTCTGATATACTTTGAGTATTTTACCATTTAGTTTTAAGATGCATGAAACATTGAAACATGTAGAAAGAAAATAAATCACAAGCATAGAATACTTATTTGAAATTAGACTGCACATGAATCTAATGAAATCTCCTCAACTTTTATTCCTTTTCTATCAAAAATCCAGACTTGAGTACAAAGCTTTCTCTGCTTGATAGTATAGAGTTATAGAAATGTTATATAATCCACCCTCAACACTTCGGATGGAGAAGTATTTATAAAACAATTATGTCAAAATATCTCATAACTAAATGAGATTTATTCTAGGAAATACAAATATCTTTACAACAATCTAGAGGCAAATGGTCTAAAATATAGAGAGATGGTAAACAGATTGTTGTTGTCCCTTGATTTATTGAAGGAGCTGGAGCTTGAAACACAATTTTTTCTCTTGTTGTTGCTCTGGTATTTGTGTGCTGGATCTTGATTGACTTTTCCCTTCTGATACTCTTTCACCTATTTCTGATACAGTTCACCTGCCCACCAGCTTTCATCCTTTTTACCAAACTTTACTGTGGTAAATATTTCTATTTACCTTGTTGTTACCATCGTAATTTAAAGGATGTCTGTCATGTTAGTCCACCATTCCTCCTTTGGTATATTTGTCCTTGTTAATTTCCTATAAATTTGATCGGCCTCAATATATTTCACAAAATTAGGATAGACTGTGAATAAGTGATTTACTTCATGTTCAATGAAGAAGAGGTTCTCTAAACCATCTTAAAGCACTTTTCCTGTGGGTAGTGCCTTTGCTGAGGCCAAACTAGCTTGACTTTCAGCTTGCTGATGTAGTTTGTTAATGTAGTCTATCTGAACCATTAGCCTATCATTGATGACTAAAGAGCTTGGGAGTCCTTTACTCCTTAAGATGTCAAACTTTCTCATGAACTCATCTTCACTCCAGACCTTGCATTAAGTTCCTTTTTGTCAGAACTTTCTTCAATTCGAGGATAGTAGCAGTCCTATCCTCAATGTCCAGTTGCTCCAATTGTTGCATGTTTTTACTATATAGAAAATTTATTAACTGGACTGCCTCTTCAGGCTTTCTACCCAGTTCTTCTCTGGTCTTCTGAATTGCCTCAAGAGTAGGCTTAACCAAATCAATTTGTTCAAAAATAATTTGAATGGATGACAAAATATCATTGATGGAATCAATCATATTGGTCCACAATATTTTCTTCATATCTGCTAAAGGCCTAGCAAATGTCAGGTCCTTCTCTAATTCCTTGATTTGTTCAGCCATGCCTTTGTTTTTTCTTTTCTCCTCTGCATAATTGATCTTTGAAAGATCATGCTTTTGCTCCAAGGTAGTAAATTTCTCTTTTACCCTCTGTAGCTCTGTTACTTGGAGCTTCATTTCTTCCATTGACTTAATTAAGTCCTCTGTGCTCTCCGTTGATGTACCTACCTATGTTGTATCTGTTTCTTCCCCTGGTGTGGCTATTACCAAAGGAATGTTTAGTGCTAAAACAATTTCCATAGTGGAAAGGAATGCTATTGAAACTATAGGCACTATAGTCTAGGGCTGGGTTGTCGACTCACTTTGCCTTGACTGCACTGCTTTCTCCAATTCCTACTCTGTTTCCTTCAATTGCTTGTTTAATTTAAGGACCAAGTCCATAAGTTCATCATCATTCTTTTTCTCAATAACCTCAACAGTTTGAGGGTGTATGAGGGGTGGCCATTTCAGTTGTTTTCTAAGTGTAGCTATATCTTCATTTTTCTTCTTGATTAATATTTTTGCTACCTTAACATCCTTCGGGTCATGACCCAACTCAACTACTAACTCTTCCAATGATTTTATTCTATTATCCTTTGCCTGTGAGGAGGCTTTCTCCAGTTGCAATTGAGATATAGTGTTGCTCATTGAATTTTGCAATCTATGAGCCATCATTGCTTTGTTGGTCAATGTTGAATAGACCATCTTACTCGTTTGATTGTGTAGTTCAATTTGGTCGATAGGGTGGATGTCTTTATCCAAAACCTCAAAATCCGTTTTGAGATAATCTGCCAAGGATTTTGGCTGCTACACTGTGGGCTTCATGAAACTCATTTGCATTTTACCCTCTTTGATGTCAAAGGCTGAGATCAGTCTGGTCTAGTTTATGGGGGCCATTTTTAAATATTGAGCATAGGCTTAGGCCTTTAGCTACTCATTCTTTGTCTTGATTACCTTAAAATTCCCCTTTATATCTATAATCTTCTCGAAAGAAGCCTTGAAGGATGAAACCTCTGTGTTGCGTTGTCTTTCTAACACTTGCCTCTGTGAACTTGAGGGTGTCCCACATGTTGGGAATGTTTGTAAACTATTTGTCCCCTCCTTGCTCATGCTCTCTGTAGTTTCTCTGACGAATTCCTCCTCTTAATGTGGATTAAACCTTTGCCTCTTAGCAAAGGGTTGATCTGTGGGTATTCTAGAAGGGGTAGCTACTTCCCTTTCTCTTTTCAAGTATTTTTCCTCATTTAGATGAGTCTATAGCACTAGAGGATCACCCATGTTTGTTTGAGCTGGTAGTGGCTGTGGTAGAGTCAATTCTTCCAAGATTTCAAGTTTCTCTGATTCCTCTGGTTGTTCTGTTGTTTCTGGCTATTCTGATGTAGGGGCACTTGTTTCGTAAGTTTGACCCTATGAAGGTTTTGTTGTGGGAGCATTATGTTCTAGTGTTGGCCTTTGGGAAGACTCTGCAAGTACCTATACAAAGGTGTCCAGGTCAAGTCTCTTCTCCAAATCTTTCATCACATTTTCAACTTCCACCTCCTCACTATCTTGTTCTATCAATGTCCCTTCCCTCCATTCATTTAAATTGGCATATTGTTCTATTTCAGGAATTTTGTGATGGAGGTAGGGTGATAACTTGTGTTTCATCCTTCTATCACGGATGAAACTGTGAGGATCATATGGCTAGATAAAATTCTTTTTCAAATGCATCCTCTCTAGGATCTCCTTTGCTTCTTGCCCTAGTTTTCTGTTGTTGCACACAAATGGGCCTAAGTGGTCTTTGATTCTCAGCTGGGCTTTCCTTTTTGCTTTCATGAAGTGGATCTGATCAGAGTTGATTATTTGTCTGTAGTGCTCCAAGGCAAACAATCTCATGGGGACATACTTGGGCAATTTGAAAGGAGGCAGTTCACACCCATAGACTCTAATCTCAAAATGATTCTGGTACAAGTACCGGTCACCTATCCTATACTGCTTCAATAATAGAAGGATTCTTTTGATATCATCACTGATTCTAGGAGGGGAACATCCTATCAGCATGGTAGTATTAGGATGGACAAACTGATCAATGAAATCTATGTATGAATAGGGAGAAGAGGGCGAATGGTGAAAAATAGAGGTTTAGAAAATGATTGACCTTGGGTTCCCTTTAGTATCAAGTTTATGCACAGAGAAGAGGAATTTGTCAGTTTGGTAGTAAAGGAAGAGGTGATATAGAACTATGGAATATTTGAACATTCTTTCATTCTCTAGCCTCATGAATTGGTCATGCATCTTGTCAGCTATGAATGTAGCATAGTCATATTTGGTAGCAGGAGGCTAACCAGGGCTGAATATAGTCATGTAGGCAAAGGTCAGTTCATCTACTTACTCATCAGTTGTAGAACCTAGAATGCAAGCAATCATGGAGATAACGTCCCTACCCAGGCTAGTAAAAGCACATGCCATGTAAGGATGGGGGTCCTTCGTTATGTATCTCTCTTTCATGAAGGTCTAAAAGACTCGAGTGATCGTTGAGCTTGGTAGTTTTGAGGATTTCTCAAGTAAATTAGCAATGGATAGGGGGGTAAGGTCTTGGCCAGGTTGTAGTTGTAACATGTTATTGATAGATTCTACTGTAATGGTGAAAAGGATTTGCTGGCTAGGGCACATCACAACTCTTAGATTGGGATTATAGTTTGCATGGGATTGATGGACAATATGTAGGAAGATATGGACAGTGGGAAATTGGTATTTAGTGAGGTTTGATTCCCAAAGACCAATTTTATCATCTTTATTTAGATAATTGTCCCTGTATTTGCAATGTAGCTTCAGGGGGGAGCCACAAAATGTAAGGTGTTTAATTTAGAAGTCTTTATCAGCCAAGGGAAGGTGCTCTAAGTCTTTATGGGGAGCATTAACTGGAGCAATGTTTAAGACAACTGGGTTTCCATCCCTGGTTCTTGTCTTTTCAGGGAAGATAATGGGGATTTTCATTAAATTGTTCAAACAAAGGTGCAGGGGAGTATTGTGACTAATCTTAGCAACTCAATTATACTAAAAAATTTGGGTTTTAAAGCAATTTCGGAGGAATTTCAGTATATAATAGGGTTTCTGTGAGAAAATCTTGTTAATACCTGTTCCTGGGCAACTAGCTATGATTTTCATGATTGCAGGATGCACATAGTGGACTAGAGCGGCAATGCTTGGAGTTGTAGGGCACAAAAAAGTCTATAACAGTTGCCCCCTAAAGTATGAGGCCGTTAACCTTTTTGTCTCGGGTGAAATGCTTTATTATGAAGATCTGAAGTTCTTTCAATGCTGGGAGGAGACCTGTAATAAGATACAATACAATACATTATCTTCATAATATTTTCATGATCTAGCTGAGGCCGGCATTCCCATGCTCAGCTTTATAAATTCATTTTCATGTACATAGGACAGACAACTGTCTGAGTGTAGACTGATGATTCTGATAGAGCCATCATCCTTTTCGTAGGATGATTATTTGTGCTGCAATGTTGTACATTTAATGTCTTTATTTCTCTAAATATATATTGCAGCCCAGATGGATGAAACTAGATCCGGGGTCTTCAATCTCGTCTAATCTTCACTCAAAGTACAAGTTGATCCATGTGAGAAATGTTCTGAAGTCGAACATGGAAAGACATCGCTTGATTACCACTCAATGATGTAAACTGTTAACAAGCGCGAGAGGAATCACCAATAATGATAATGACCATCAAGGTACAACAGTACAATTCACGTGGTGTGAATAAAGGACTTGGTGTCGAACACTACGCAAAATCTTTTGGTCGAAGGCCATTGATGTAAACCTATCGCGGGAAGTGAGAAACTTGCCATTGAGGCATGCAAGCTTCAAAGTACTGAATGGGGTGTTCCGAGATCAACTTCTTGGATAATGAGATGATGTTGACAAGAAGTGATCCGTCACAGGAGGGCCTTAATGAATCCCACATCAATGACACGGAACAGAACAAATGATTTTGATGGAGGTGAAAACGATCTGGTGATATAAGGTTCAGGGTGGCGGTCATGAAAGAATGGAGTATAATGTATGGCAGTGGGTGAGACACAAGTGACTTCTCTGGATGACTTCTCTTGAACATATCGGTGACACTAGTGTGATGGATTGGTAGCATTAACCCCAAACATGGATGGTATGGCGTGACCATGGTGATGTGACCAGTGAATGAAACAACCCAACCCGACTCGGACATGGAGTGGAAGTTTCATGTTCAAGAACGACTTGCTACCAACAAATTTTCTTTGAGTTTTCTTCCCAATTTTTCCCCAGTCATTGCTAACTAGTACCTCTTTATTTTTGTCAAGCTTGAGGAGGATAACATATGCTTGTTCTATAATTTTCCCTTCGGGCAAACCCATCGCTATGTTTTAACGAGCTTAGCGATAGTGAAACTCGTTCTCGTCTAAAGACAAGTTTGTCGCTATTAATCTTTTTAACGAGTTTAACAACAAAGATAACTCGGTCCTTTTCAATTTTAGAGAGTCTGAAAAGGAACGTAAAGGTAACTCCAAAATTCCTTTTTCGTCATCTAATCCCTTAAGTCTGAAAAAGTATAAAACAATACAGAAGGGATGAATTTTCGATAGTTTTAACGAGCCGAACAAAACAAGCGCTCAATCTTTTTGTGTAATAATCCCTCAGGTCCAAAAAGACTAAAATCTAGAGGAGGGATAGCACTTCCTATCCCTTTAACGAGCTGGAGAGGCCAATGGCTCGACAATCTTTTCATATTTTACGAGTCAGTTGAAAAGAGCTTAAAGGAGACTCGTCTTTTGAGGAAGGAGTGATAAAACGGGTAGCAGCTGATTCCAGGTAAGGTTTGGAATTTTCCAATCACGACAGTGTCACAAGGATGGCTAGTGAAATCACTCTTCGCAGCTGTTCCTAAAAATGGGTAAACAGTCAAATGGAGGTGAATGATCGGCCAATGAAAAGTGGAGGTGACGGTGCAAAGACGACCAAGGCTTTAATGGCTGAAGTACTACATTCACGATGGTTATTTACTGGGGAATAGTTCATTTTTTAATGAGCTTAAACGCGGGTGGAAACATTTGCTCATGTCTTATGTTTATTTTTTAACGAGCTTGAACTATGTGCTAAAACTGCTCGATTAATCCAGTCTTGTGATAAGAATGTCTCATATAAAAACGGAAACTTTTAGAGATTTCCCCACATCCTTTATTTATGCAAGTTAGGAAACGACCAATCCTATGGGTTTAAAGGGTTACAAGTCCTAAAATTTTAAAAAATAAATAGTCTCTCTTCACTTGCATTCCAAAAGGTTTTCATGCCCCCAGGTATAAAACAGAGTTTCAAGGTTACCCCTTATTTAGTCCGTAAAACATGTGGTTTACCGAGAGAGGCCTACCTCTTACAGGTTACCCAAAGATTGCTCTATTCACGGCGTAAACAAAACACTTCTATCGTGATGTCTATCGAAATAAACAAAGGTGAGCGGCGATGCCCGCCAACTCACATAACTTTGAAAAGAGAATCTTGTTCTAGAATAACCCCTCCTCCAATCACGGATGGGGGTATAGACTAGTCATATTCTCCCGCAGAAACCTACCCTATACCCAAAGTTTTCCTATCGAAGCAAACCAAGGTGCATGCCCCCTGGGTTTTAGTCATATCCCTCCAAATTACTCGTGCTCATCGGGACGACAGACTAGAGATTGAGACATTTCTTGCGTGAAAAGACCATTCAGGGATGGTATATGACTTTTTTCTCTGTACGATCCAGGAAATGAAAGCTGGTCCATGAGCTTGACCACTCTTCCTTCGTGCGGAAAACACATTACTCTAAAGAGTGAGGAGACAATTGCTCCCATGCAATAAATATAGTCTCGTCCAAGGAGTAGATTGTAATCCAGGGGTCCTTGAACTACCATTACATTCATGTGAACGGTTTTCCCTCTCAATGTTATGGGCACATCGGGAAGGATCCCTAACAGTCGACTGGTTCCTTTATCAAAGCCTATCAGATTTCTCATCTCAGGCAAAAGAGATGGCGAACCAAGCACTTTCCAATCAGTTGAGGAAAGGATACTCACAGAAGCCCCCTCATTTATGACGGTACCAGCCATAACCATTCTATATATTTGAACAATAATTCGGAATGTTACACTAGCTGGTAAACGGGGTCTGCCTAGTTGATTCCAGTCAAAGGAGACAACTAGGTTGCTTGGAGGTGGGACCAAATAGACGACTGGGTACGACTCTGACGAACTTCCTTCCTGTGGTAAAGGAACGGGTAAATTGTCCCCATGTTCGTTGGAGTATGTGCTTATGAAAAGAATTTGGACGGTGTCATCCTTGTTCTCTTCAGTTGTTGTATCATCTGAAGATGGAAACTCTGAAGGCAAGACTGGGTCAACTGTCGCCTTGACCTTTTGACTTTCGTCTGGTATGGATTCAGATGGTTCATCTTCAATGACAGATGCTTCGGTCGACCACCTGAGCGGGTCAGCCAGATTTTCAATTAGTGACGGACTCGGCAAGAGTTTTTTATTTCTAGGAGGAAGTCGTAACGATGAAACTGGATGATCATCCAAAACTCTTTTAGCTTCGTCTAATAAGGGACAACAGTGGACGGCATGATCGCCTTCGCACAGTTTACAAGGAAATCTATATTTTCCTTTTTGTCCTGGGGCTTCACTTTCACTAGTTCACGGTGTGTTTTCAACATGATCATCAGAGGTTGACGACACTGGGTTGTGCGAATGAGGAGACCAGTCCCTTAAGATCCGAGGGATGCAAGGACAATCTCTGTGAAAGTGGTCTCCTTTGCAAATGACACATGGCGATTTAGGCCTGGTTGGTACAGTGTGTGGATTTTCGTTAGACGACACTCGTTTTCCCCCATTCTCTTTCGGCTCCTTCTTCTTCTTCTCTTTCTTCTTCTTTTCCTTCTTCTCTTTCTTCTTCTTTTCCTTCTTCTCCTTAGGAACTCGACTTTTGGCTTTACCAGCCCCATCAAGCGGAGAGGAAGGAGGAGAGAAAGAATTAGAGGAAGTAGAAGGTTGGTGGGTAACTCTGGACTCGTCTAATTGTTGATTCGATTGTTCAGGAATAGTGGTGTTCTGAACGACAGAGGTTGAGAAGAGCCATACAGGCAAACCAATTGTCAGTCTTGGAAGCGACAATGTGGCCATATGGGGTGCACCAACTTCTCCCCAAGAGGAGAAGGGACTAGGATTCCCTCCAAGGGGGATTCCTTGGTTGGTGGACTCCAATTTCTCAACCGAAGATCAACGTAGGAAAGGGGTAATGAATATTCCATTTAAAATAAATTTTTAGATGCTTTGACACAAATTGTTTTTTCAATTTTTAAGAGTCGCGAAAAAACAAAATATGATTCTAGTCTCCTTCGATTTTTAATGAGCCTGAAGTGACAAGTGCTCAGATGGACCTTTTCCATTAAGTAGTCTGAAAAGGAATGAAAGGGACTACTCTAGAAGTCTAGGTAGAGGTAGTACCAAACCAATCGCAAAACTACAGAATACTTTTTACGGTACGGCAGTCAATCTTCCCGAACGCTGTGTTCAGTGCATTGCGATTGATAGGGCGGTAGACACAACTTCCTATGGATAAAGGATTTAAGCCTATAGGGGTCTCCCAAAATATATTCGATGGTTCGTGGGAGCACAAGTCCGTACTGGCAGTTATTGTCTCAAAGTGGAGGAATCACCCAACCATCAGTGAGGACAACAGTTACCAGGCTTTACGACGCCAGAATACGTCTCTAGCCTAGACCTCTAAATGTTGTGCATTAAGTTCCAAAGCGTTGTTAGATTCATTGAATTTATTTTAAGTTGATATTGTTTATGAAGTTTTCCTTTCGGGTTCACCACGAGATGTAGATGTAATTCCTAAAATGCAATCTAAAGATGATAAAAAAACTTTTTATCTCTTTTATGCAATGAAAATCCTAGCTACTAGGGAAAAGAAAGACAGAATATTTTCACAAAGAGAAAAGAGCACACTGTAAAATCACTTTCCTAAATCAAGCCAAACAGACTGTCTGTATGAAAATGCACATGCATGTATTTGTTTTTTGACTTTCTTAGTATTGATGCTAAAAAGAATGTTGATGTACAAATCTAAATTTCTTTTCAAGCGACAAATATAAACAAGCTCTTTTTCGAAATCAAAAATAGAGATGATTACGACGCCTTACGATTTTGAAATGAACACTCGTTCTTGACAATAGAAAATTACAAATTCAGACCAAAGGCAATAGTAACAGGATAATCGACCATCAACAACAATCAAGCTTTCTCCTATGATCAAAATCGACACTTGCGACAGATTCAAATCAAAGGACGACAGTACGACTATGCTACTTTTGTAAAGGAAAACTGTAAATGACTCAACAAACACACAAAAACATCTACAGTTCTTTTGTACAAAAGAGGCAGGATAATAGCAAGGAAAAGGGGTTTCAAACAGACATATACTGATCACAGGCAGCAAAATTCAGGGATTGAACTGGAAAGAATGAAGCACAGGAACCACAACTGCACAGAGCTAGTCTGATCAGTTCACCTGTAACATAGAGAATCTGAAATGCAGCGCAGGTTGTCCCTTCGGTAAGTGCACTGAATTCAAAATCTCTGAACAGTACCTGTGCTGGGCCAGAAACGAGACTCTGTCCAGGTTCCGGGTCACAGTTTGCAGTTCAGTCCTTGGTTT
This sequence comes from Pinus tabuliformis, assembly GCA_031772625.1. Lineage (NCBI taxonomy): Eukaryota > Viridiplantae > Streptophyta > Pinopsida > Pinales > Pinaceae > Pinus > Pinus tabuliformis. The sequence goes on along the minus strand of CM062818.1, from coordinate 2,011,281,590 downwards.
TTGGCCGAGTAAAAAGCAACTAGTAATGCAAAAATCAGGGGTAGATCTAAGGAGGATCTAAGAGCTATCACAAGGGCAATCATATAGTTTGTGAATCAGCTGTTTAAATCATAAACAGATCCAGTGAATGGATTGACGCGGCAATTATCTACTTTGCATTTGTTATGGAAAAGGAAGTTCGAATGCTACTTAGAAGTTTATGAAACAAACAACAAAGAATGATAAACAAACAAACTAATTATCTCCCCAATGGAGTCGCCATTTTGTTACAGGGAAAAGTGTCTATTTAGAACTGCTCTATCCCACTAAGGTGTGACAGCTACCTTAGAAACAAACAGAGAAAAGCTAATTTTGTATTGCCTTTATGAATTATAGATAGAGAGGAATAGAAAGAACCAACCCGTGCCTTGGGCTAATCCTTTGATTTGATCCCTCTCTTCTTTGATAGCCTCCAGCTACTTGCTCACTAGCACGCCCAGCTTCACAAAGTACGTGTAAGATCACAAAAGCATAACACTATACAAAGACATGGATCTATATTCATAAACAACTTAGGATCAGATTTAAGTTAACCATACAAATGTAACAAGCATCAATGATACAAAAGCATGGAGGAGAACTCAAATAGCTTTTATTGATAAACAAGAAAAGATCCAGGAGGAGTTACAACCAGTGGTTCGGACCTAGCATCAACCTCCCAGCAAAGAAGCCCCTCTTCACCTAAAACAAAGCATGGACCACCCAACAATCTGATGTTTGTCTCTAGAAACCAACAGCAATTCCTTACAATATGTAAAATTCCAGCCACTGGATCTCTGGGATGAGGGATCCATATATAGATATCTGTAAGGAGGATGAGTCAGCTTGTGATTTGATTAGTTTCTTCTCTCTGTCATTTCTTTCTTCCACTTGGAGACTGAGGGCCTCTTACTCATCCTTGGTCGAATTCAGTGAGGAAAGTGTCACAAGAGAAGATTCTGGAAGCTTCCATTGCCTCTCCACCTCGTGGAATGACACTGCCATTTGTCATTTCTCGCCCATCGCACCCCAAAGAAGGGATTTTTGAAATGCAATGCACCCTCACAGTGCATTTGGGTGAGATGCAATGCACCTAGCCAGTGGAGCAGCTGCAGTGATCCTGTTTTGACCAATTTTGAGTAGTTTTTCATGGAGAACTTCTGGGAGAAGCTGTAATCTGTTGACCTTGTTCCTTTAGGGGTTAGAACAAAACTTTTAGGGACTTAGGAGCCCTTGGTTTATGGACATTTCATGCTTGGAGTTGTAGGGCACAAAAATATCTATAACATGTGCAGGCCAAGGAATGGGAGAATTCTGAGCTCAAAATAATTGTAGCCTTGGTAATGGTGTAAGGACCATGTCAGAGTGGTTTGAGATTTTGATGGGCTCCGGTAAGGCATTCTTTCTACAAATGCAACCAAACTTTGTCGCCCAACTAAAACTTGTGTGGCACCCAATGCTGATCATGTCGTTTCTTGTACTTGGCATTTTCCACAATGGAGAAGTGATATATCATCTCATTGGCTAGAGTTGTCCGGGAGTCAAATCGAATTAATGCTTGACCTGACAGCGCAACGATACCCCTATGGGTGAGGAGAAGATCTCCCTATATTCTTTCATGACCATATCCACCTTCTTTTGCTGCCTAGAGGAACCCTTCCCAAGGGCCATGGATGTGGCTACAATCTTCCCCTTTGCGAGTGAACCAAAAAGAAAATAAATTTCCTAGTCTAGGAGATGATCTTACTGCATTGCTTTGAAGAGATCAAAGAGGTGGTGGTAGGTGGGGCTACCTCCAATATCCTATATAACGTATTACCTAAAGAAATAGTAATAGACCAAGGTATAGAATCATATAAAACATGTCGCTTCCACAAGTATGGTTGTCCTACTAATATATCACAAATGTCAGGAGGAGAAACATCACACAATATGTCATCTATGAAGGGATTGATGCAATAAGGAAGGCGAAATTACTGGTTGACTCAGAGATATCTTCCTTGGTGAATCCACTAGATGTTGTACGACTATAGGTGTGATGTAGTGGGTAGGTCCAACCGCTTCACAACCTCTACTGAAATGAGGTTCTTTTGGCTCCCACTTTCGACAATGAATTGCAGTGGCGAACTCTTCACCCACATATGTGAGTGGAAGAGACGTTGTCCCCCCTCTAGATCTTTGGGTTCATTATTTTAGATCTTGGTGGTGGAAACAGTGGCACTAGGATCCACATCAATAATATGCTTCCTTTTGTCATTCCTCTTGTTGGGTTCTGACATAGAGTTGGAACATGCATCTAATTATGAAGCCTTCAACTCAACCACCGAAAACTTCTTGCCCTGAAACTCACTTGTGTTGTGAGTGGGGATCTTATGGAACTCACACCACTTTACTGTGTCCTTATTTGACTTCATGGTGTTGTTCTTTTCTTGCAGCTTCAACAGGTTGTCTTGGGTGACCCTGTCTTGGATTTGTCCTTTATCCTCCGATTTGGGGGCACCCTTCCCTTGCTTTGGATTCACATATCCAAAGTCTCACTTTTTTGTTTAAAATTTTGCTCGATCTTGACAGCGTATTAGTATGCCGAGCTGGGCAAGGAGATGTCCAGGAACTCCATTTCATCCTAGATGTATCTATGTAGACAGTCATGGTACTTGAGTACCAAATGTCACTCAGAATCCTTGATGCCCGACTTCATGTGAAAGGTATGAAAAATATTGGTGAACTATGACACATCTTGGTCTCTTCCCTGCCGCAATGTGGTCCAATTTATGTATTTATCCTCATAACTCCTGAAAGGATAGTACCGCTCCTTGATGGCATCCTGTAACAAACCCCAAGTGGGTACAACCGAAAACAGTGAGTGCGTGCTTTCATCCTTCTGCGTACAGTAGGTTTCCCACCAATCCTTGACATGGGGGGTGACTTTGAGAAGAGAAAACGTGATCTTTTCCCACCTATAAAAATCATGAACAAAAAATATCCTTCTAGTAGATTTAACCATTTATCTACGACGTCCACATCTATCTGACCCTCAAATATTGGAATGTCAAAGTTAACTCGTGCCTTAAAGGGCGTGGTGCTTCCATAGTAGCTGTTGGAAGTAGACGTGTCACCCCTGGGTAGCCACTAAAGTATCTAGGCAAAGTTGTCCATCATCACGTTCCTCTATCTCCTAAGGGCTTCTTCAAGCAATATTTTGAAAGGATCTCCTGCCCCCTTGTCTTTGTTCTCTTCTACCATGGGAGGCCATCGGGATTTGCGAGGTTGGTCTTGCAAAGGTTCGACTAGTTTGAGCACTAACTCCTTATATCCAACCTTTTTGGGGACATGTAAAGAAAACCGAGAAAGAGCAAACCACTCTGATACCACTGATCGGAACTTAAACAGAAATGCAACAAATTACAGATATAACCATAAATACAAAGATGTAGTAGCAATAACACTTCATTTAATTAATATCAAATACTGAAATATGCTTAAAAACATAATGGAAATAAGACTAGCTTGGGTGATGGTAGCTTATCTCTGAGAAGAGATGTGGGGTTTACATGCCTCATAACTATGTTACAATGAAGTTTGGAGGCCTATTTATTATTGAGAAACAATGGAAAACCCTAAACATCCAAAAACCTAACCCTATGAAATGAAGTGCCAAAACTATGGGCCCCATTTGGGTAAATTGGTACATCAAGTTCTTGGTGTTATACCTTGGCATACGATATCCATTTGACATGCACAATACCTTTTTAGAAAGATCTATTTGAGGACTACAACTTCTGACTAGCCAGCACTAGTCTATAATCCCTATTGGCCTTGGCTTTCCTAAAAAACATCATTTAGGGCCTAAAAACAACTCTGGAAGTTTAGGACCCAAAAAACTGCCAAAAATGTCAATTTTCTACAATTAAGGATGCTCAAAAACTAAAAGCGATAGTGGTGGGGGTCCAAGTGGAATAGGTGGGTGTCCACCAACATCCACCTGGATCAATTTAACAAAATTTGGATTATTGGCATGACTTAATATAGATGAGAAGTATTGGAATTTTGACATGATGCTTGACAGCTCATAGCTATGCTTTAGCCTGATAACGAATTAGGGTTTTGATTGATAACTGCTAATTTTCCTTTATGTGAAGTGAAAATGCTATGTGGACATAGTAACTTTCAATGATTAACGTTCGCATTCAGTATTGATTTTATATTGACATCATTCGATTTGGCACATTGGTTTAAGTATAAACAATTGTGATTTAGTATGCAGTATTCTCAAAATGAATGCATGAAACTTTTATGACTTATCCTTGGTATGTGCATTTTCATCTAGTGACAAAAGTAATTCATATTATGATTATGTAGATGGCCTGATGGAGTTTGATATTATTTAATAACAATTTTTTTATATGATAATAGATGAAGTCATAACTTGGTATTTGGATGTAAACTCTACACGACACTTGGTATAAAGAGTTTGTCACAATGATATTGGCATAAACTTTTATGCCTTTGATAATAGTTTTTATTTGGAATCTAAGGCTTGATAAGCTGACTTAGATGATTTGATTGCACAACGTTGATTTATGTGAGGCTGAGTAAATTGGTTTGATCAATATAATGTTTGCAGATAGCACTGTATGGTTTGAAGTAAGCTTCTCGAGCATGGTATGTCCACCTTAACAGTGCCCTGGTGAAGCCAGGAAGATGTGCCAATCCAAACCTCTACCTCAAAAGGGGTCCAAGGTATGACTTGGATTTTCGTTATATATGCTGATGGTCTATTCTTGACAGGTAATGAGCCTCTAAGTATCAAAGTAAGAGGGAGTTGGCATATGAAGTTATAATTCAATAATCATGGCATGGTGAATTAATTTTTGAAGTTTGGAAAAGAAAATCTATATCGTGAAGCTTTTTGAGCCTTGGTATTATACCAAGAGTGCTACAACTTCCAGAGGCTCCTCAACTCTATTTATCAACCCAGGGTTTGTACAAAATTCGAGGTGAAAATTCTATATACACAGTGGATGGATTTCTACTCATGCCACCCTCAACTAGGTCACTTGATAATTAGGGCTCCAAGACCATTCTTCTACTGAACTAGGGAAGATTAACTACTGAAAGCATGATTCAAAAGCTAGTCCTAGTGCATAAAGAGTAAATTTTTTTCAAATCTAACTTGTAAATGTTGTCATCTTGTAAATACTACTGAATCAATCCATGAGAGAACAGAAGAATTATGATAACTATAGAAAGGAAAGCTACACTAATTGTAATCAACCATCTAGCTGTCAAATTCAGTTGAAAACAAAAGATTATTCTACCAATTCACAATTCAGGAGTCCATGCATCATTAATCTATTTGACACTTGCAGTTTAAGTAATGTACCAATTGCCACATTTGTAATGAACAAACTAATGTTATTTTCTCTTAAAGTAAAGGAAAAGGAATGGAGGGAATGGAGTATGTGGTACCTCTCATCATGGAGTCCAATCCTGGGGGTTAACTTACTTCTATACTAAGCTACACTGAAATTGCAGGTCAAAATAGGGGAAAAGCATGCTGCTATAGGTGTGCTATAAGAAGTTGCTACAGGAAGTCCTAAAATTCTATAGAAAGTTTTCTAGGAGGGTTTGGAGGATAATTATGATGGGATACAATGATGGAAATATGGATGAAGGTTGTGGGAAACGTATGGAAGGTGACCAACACCCTTAGACAAACCCAACACTTAAGGAATACCAACTTTAGGCTAAGAAGGTTGCTCATGGTGACCTAAAAAACATAGATCAATCATATTGGTTGGAATTCATCAAAAGATAGTGGAGAAGTATTGGATGGAGGTGGTGAAAAGAGCCCTTTCCTACAAATCCAATAGTCCTGCAACATTACATGCACCTGTTCTTCTTTTCATTTTCAAAATGTCACAATCAATGGCAGAAAAGATGAGTTGAATTTGGAAACTATCTAACTGATGCTAAGAAATTTATATATGCAATGACTTAACTTCTAAGCTAAACCAATCATATGTAAAGGAAGAAAACAAATGTAGACTTTTCCAAGAAATCATAAACAAGAAATCACACAATGTTTTTGGGCAATGTTGGCATTATGATACATATGTTGTACTTGATGGCAACCCACTCATCTCAGATAATAAATTACAGTGCAGACAAAAGTTCACGCACTTATATGCAGAGAAAATTTTATTTCATGTAGAGAAAAGTTCACACACTTTTATGCAGAGAAAAGTTTATTTCATGTAGAGAAAAGTTCACGCACTTTTATGCAGAGAAAAGTTTATTTCATGTAGAGAAAAAGTTCACGCACTTTCATGCAAGGAAAAGCGTGTATATGTTGGAGAACTTACCTTTGGTCCATGGTAGTTAGTCCTTGGTATTTGAACCTATGAGGAAAAGCGCGTATATGTTGGAGAACTTACCTTTGGTCAATGGTAGTTAGTCCTTGGTATTTGAACCTATGGTTTTGGACCATGGTACTTCGTCAAAAGTGCTGATCTCACGTACTTTCATGGTTGGTTCATGGTATTAGTCCAACAGTTTTTTGATCCTATGGTTTTGGCCCGTGGTATTGTGAAAGGCCTAAGCCTATATAAAGCAAAGGAGATCACTTGGCTAATTCATTCTTGCAAATCAAATATCTTAAGATCTGAAATATTGGGATACTGTTTTAAAAGTTTGATCTATGAAAGGGAAGTTGAAAGCGAATCTGGGAAGGGTGATCTCTCGAGCGCTGTAGCTGCAGAAGTGCGGAGGCGCCATAGAAGGCGCAGTGCGGAGGCACCGTAGAAGGCGCAGTGCGGAGGCGCCACAGAAGGCGCAGTGCGGAGGCGCCACAGAAGGCGCAGTGCGGAGGCGCCACAGAAGGCGCAGTGCGGAGGCGCCACAGAAGGCGCAGTGCAGAGACACCACAGAGGCGCCACAGAAGGCGCAGTACGAAGGCGCCACAGAAGGCGCAGTGCAGAGGCGCCACAGAAGGTGCAGTGCGGAGACGCCACAGAAGGCGCAGTACAGAGGCGCCACAGAAGGCGCAGTGCGGAGACGCCATAGAGGCGCCACAGAAGGCACGGTACGGAGGCGCCACAAAAGGCGCAGTGCAGAGGTGCCACAGAAGGCGCAGTGCGAAGGTGCCACAGAAGGCGCAGTGCAGAGGCACCACAGAAGGAGCAGGTGAGGTGGTCGCGACGCCACAGAAGGCGCAGGTGCGGAGGTAGTACAGATATCCGCAGATCTATACCAGTGAAGTTGCGATCCCTGCTTAAAATTTTTTTTAACTGCCTTTGACTATTCTGCAGGGTTTTGGGTGCATAACTGATGTTTGGTTACTGGTATTGAGTTTAGATAACAACATGATTAATGACTTATCTTTATGTACTAGATCTGGTTGATAACTCTCATAATATCATTGTATATGTATGGATCTGGTGATTGGGTGATTCAGAAGGTTGTTTAATTATGAGCTTCAATGTTGTTGTTGGATCCAGTTTGAAAATTTATGAAAAGTGGTCCTTGAATGAAAGGAAGTAGGGGGTTGTAGCTCCCTTCCAGGAGAGACTGGAAAACGAGAGAGAGTTGTAGCTCTCTGCAGGTTGCAGCCTGCGTACTGGTAAAGGACTGCACCAGTACAAAACCATTGTAAAAGGAGTTTCTAATTTGAAAGAAGATAGAGACATATTGCAGCAGGTGGTTTTCACCCACATTGGGTTTCCACCTTACATCTTGTGTTCTTTGTTGTGACTATCTGTTTTCTTTGTTCATGCTCATTATTTTATGGTACTGACTTGAAAAAATAATTCAAAGAATAAATAAGGAAGATTTATTAAAAAAACTTGATAATACTGATTCACCCCCCCTCTCAGTATTATTTACAACAATTGGTATCAGAGCAGGTCCTTCAGAGAAGCTTGATCGCTTGAAGGAAGATCATTCATCATGAGCAACTACGAGAGGGAAGCATCAATCAGGCCACCAATTTTTGATGGGACAAACTTCAATTATTGGAAGGTAAGAGTTACTGCCTATCTTCAATCTCTTGGTACAGAAGTTTGGGATATCATAGATACAGGCTACACTTTTCCTTCAGCTACTCCTACAGATACGACCGAAAACAAGAAATATGAAACAAATGCTAAAGCAGTCAATACTCTGCTGGGATGCTTATCTCAAACAGAATTCGTGAAGGTTATGCAATATAAATCCGCAAAAGAAATATGGGACAAGATTGTCTTGAGCTGCGAAGGAGATGAACAGGTAAAGCGTGCTAAACTTCAAACCCTCAGGATTCAGTATGAGAATCTCATAATGTATAATGATGAAAGTGTGGCTAAATATTTCCTTCGGGTAGATGAGATTGTTAATTGCATGAAAAACTTGGGTGAAGAAATAAAAGAGGCTATTGTGGTTGAAAAAGTTCTAAGATCATTGTCCCCCAAGTTTGAATCTAAAGTGTGTGCAATAGAAGAAAAAGAAAATCTACGAATTCTTACTATGTCTCAGCTACACGGAATTCTAACTACTTATGAAATGAGAAAGGGAGGTCCATCAGACAGAAGAGAATCTGCTTTAAAGGCTTCAGGCAAAGGAGACTATTATGAAGCAAGTCACGTGCCAGAAGAAGAAGAAGAAGAATCAAATTTTGTCAGAAATCTTCAAAGGGGAGCTGGAAGGTTCAGAGGTAAGTTACCTTTTAAATGCTTTGCTTGTGGAAGAGTAGGTCATTATGCTGCAAAATGTCCTCATAAGGATAAAGGAAAGGAACCTTCTAGATGGAACAAGAAACATATTGCAAATAAGAAAAGCTACTACACTCATGAAGATAGTGATGGTCTACCAAATAGTGACGAAGATGAACGAGGTAATGACTATAAACTCTTAATGGCATTTGAAGATGATGATTACATGGATGCTATAGATGTGGATAGCTTTTGTGAAGAAATTTCTAGACTCAAGACATGTATAGAAGAAAAGAATAGGATCATTGATACTCTACAACTTCAAATTGATGAAAAAAAAAATCTTGAAAAGTTAGAAGGAAAAATTGTTGGTCTTAGAAAAGAGATTGAAAAAAAAAAGGCTATTAATCTTAAGTTTGTCAAAGGATCTGAAACTCTGAATGAGATCATCAATGTACAACGCTCTCCTCTAAACAAGACAGGTCTGGGATATAATGGAGAAACTTCTCAAGCATCCACCTCAAAGAGTTATCTTGATGCAGCAAGAAGGAATAGCAAAAGCACAATGGAGATCACCAAGTAAAGCAGGGACCAATTACAAACAAAGACTATCAGGCAAATCAGGGGAAATCTGTCTTAAGGATGAAAAAAAGCTACAACCAGCCACAGGTAAAATCCTCTCAATTTGCTTCAAGAATGAATGACAATAGAAATTACAATCGTTTGGCCGGAAGATTTGATAACCGCAGAAATTTCTTCAATGGACAATTCTTTTCTTGCCATAACTTTGGTCACAAAGCAGTTCAATGTGTTGCATATAAAACGATCATGACTAGAGAAAAGAAGTATGACCGGGATTACAAAAAGGACCTATAACAACTTTTCGGTTCTTGAAAATGAAGTTGAATGTTCTATTTGCAATAACTTTGGTCATGAAGATTCTGAATGCAGGAGCAGGTTTCAGCAGACAAAGGAACAAGCCTCAAGCACCAAAACATGGAGAATAAAGGAACCACAAACAGAAAGATGTGGGATAGCATTTTATGCAGAGGGACAGGAAAATCTATGGTACATTGACAGTGGATGTTCCAAGTATATGACAGGTGATAAAGAAAAACTTGAATCATATTCTGCCCTAGAAAAAGGAAAGAAAGTTTCTTTTGGAAATGATACTCCTGCAACTATAAAAGGAAAAGGCACTACTCAGTTAAAAGAAAAGGTCAAAGCTGGAAATGTTTTGTATGTTGATAATTGAAACATAATCTTCTAAGTGTCAGCCAGATGTGTGATCAAAGAACCGAGGTGATATTCAGATCAAATGGATGTCTTGTTCGTGATCTTGATACAGGTAAAACAATGATCAAAGGTAAAAGAACTCCAAATAATCTATTCATATTTGAAGAAGGACAACAACAATGCTATCTGAGCAAGGATGATGAGCACTGGTTATGGCACCGGAGGTTGGGGCATCTAAACTTTTCACAAATAAGGAAAGCATGCAAATATCAGGCAGTTCGTGGTCTTCCAGATATCAAAGTTCCAGACAACACCATATGCAAATCATGTCAGTTTGGAAAGCAAACCAGAACTACCTTTCCAGAAAAGGAAGGATTAGCTAGCATGCCTCTTGAGCTAGTACATACAGATACATGTGGTCCATTCAGGAAAAGGACACCTCGAGGAGATGAATACTTGATATTATTCATTGACGATTTCTCTAGGTTTGTCTCGTTAGGACTTATGAAGCACAAAGATGAAGCATTCGAAAAATTCAAATCCTTTAAAGCCTTGGTTGAAAATGAATCAGGATACAAAATTAAGTGTCTTAGATCCAACAGAGGTGGGGAGTTTACCTCAAATGAATTTTTCGATTTCTGTGAAGAACATGGGATAAGAAGAGAATTCTCTACAGCTAGAACTCCTCATCAAAATGGAGTGGTGGAAAGAATGAACAGAACTGTCCAACAAATGGCTCGTGCTATGCTTGATGAATCTGGAACTCCTGCAACTTTTTGGGGTGAAGCAACACATGTTGCGGTTATTATTCTCAACAAAACAAATGTCTGAGTGAACAACACTCAAACCCCTCATGAGCTCTGGTATGGTGAGACTCCTTCGTTAAAGCACTTCAAAATCTTTGGGAGCAAATGCTATATTAAAAACACTGATGAGCAACTTGGAAAACTTGAACCTAGAGCAGATGAAGGCATCCTTCTTGGTTATTCTCCACACAGCAAAGCATACAAGTGCTATAGTAAAAGACTTGGAAGAATTGTTGACAACATTGATGTAGTGGTTGATGAGAAGGGATACATTCCTAGGCAAGTAAATCATGAAGATATCGAAGAAGATGAAGGCCATCCTCAAAGACAGAATGATGAAGAAGAAGAACCTCAAGAAGAACCAGAGGAGCAGATAAGGATAGAAGAGAAGACTCCATCCAGATATGTTCAGAAGAATCATCCAGAATCTCAGATTTTGGGACAAAAAGAAGCAGGTGTACAAACAAGAAGAAAAATTGCAGAAGCTTCAAGCTATTTGGCATTACTCTCTTCCACTGAACCACAAAATGTGAAAGAGGCATGAAAAGATGAATGTTGGGTCAAAGCAATGGATGAAGAACTTGAGCAAATCGAAAAGAACAACACTTGGGAGCTGGTTCCTAGACCAAAGGATAAGAATGTTATAGGAACAAAATGGGTCTTCAAAAATAAATTGAATGAAAATGGAGAAGTAATTAGAAACAAGGCCCGACTTGTTTGTAAAGGGTATGCGCAGCAAGAAGGAATAGATTTTGAAGAAACTTTTGCTCCTGTTGCAAGACTTGAGGCCATCCGAATGTTCCTTGCTCTCTCAAGCTTTCAAAACTTCAAAGTATTTCAAATGGACGTGAAATCAGCCTTTCTAAATGGAGACTTGGAAGAAGAAGTATACATTGAGCAGCCAGATGGTTTCATTCTTGGAAATGATCCAAATCTTGTATGCAGATTGAGAAAGGCTCTCTATGGCCTCAAACAAGCTCCAAGGGCTTGGTACTATCATTTGGACAAATATCTTCATCAACAAGGTTTTTCAAAAGGATCAGCAGACAACAATCTTTATATAAAATTTGAAAAAGACAAATTGCTGATACTTGTTGTGTATGTAGATGACATTATCTTTGGCAGCAATGAAGAAGCTATGAGTCAAAGCTTTGCCTTGGTGATGCAGAAAGAATTCGAAATGTCCTTGTTGGGAGAACTGACAAATTTTCTTGGTTTGCAAATCCAACAAAATGAAGGAGGGATCTTCTTGTCTCAAACCAAGTACCTCAAGCAGATTTTGAAGAAATATGGTATGGAAGAAGCAAAACCAGTATGTACACCCATGGTCACAGGATGTAACCTCAGTGCAAATGATGAATCAGCAGCAGTGCATCAACCAACTTACAGATCTATGATTGGAAGTCTACTTTATTTGAGGTATGCAGTGGGAATAGTTGGAAGATTTCAGGCAAATCCAAAGGAAACTCATCTTCAGGCAGTAAAGAGAATCTTCAAATATCTTCAAGGGACTCAAAACTATGGCTTATGGTATCCTAGAGATACAGATCTCACACTTCATGCTTATACAGATGCAGATTGGGCCGGAAGCGTGGATGACAGGAAAAGCACAAGTGGTGGTGCATTCTTTATGGGTTCCAGATTAGTATCTTGGTTCAGCAAGAAACAGAGTTCGATTTCCTTGTCTACAGCTAAAGCAGAATATGTTGCTGCTGCATCTTGCTGCACTCAACTCCTTTGGATGATGTAGACCTTGCAGGATTTTCAAATCACTTGTACACCACCCATCTCCATCTTATGTGATAATACAAGTGCAATCAACATTTCAAAGAACCCAGTCATGCATTCAAAAACCAAGCACATACCAGTTAAGTATCACTTTCTCCGAGAACAAGTGCTTGAACAAAAGGTCAAGTTGGAGTATGTTCCTTCTAAGGAATAGGTTGCTGATATACTCACCAAACCATTACCTAGGGATACCTTTGAATACCTCAGGCAAAAGCTGGGGGTTGTTGATGCATCATCTTGTTATTGAATCTCTCCTGATTTTTGTTTGTACGCAAGGTTCATCTGAAGTATATGCGTACATGTGCTGGGTTGCGGATTGGTCAAAGATCGAATGGCACAGGTTCAGGGGGAGCATATCATGCATTGTTGGCATTATGGAGGAAGTACAGAATGAGATCATGGATGCTGGTCTGAATATTGCTGCAATACGTCTCTATCTCTTTCATGGTCATGGATTATGGTTCTTCTTTGCAGATCTGGTTTATAGTCAGGGGGAGCATGTTCTTAGGGGGAGCATAACCCTTTGCCCTTGATGTCAAAGGGGGAGAGTGATTGGTTGTTGTTGCCATCAAGTCCAAAGGGGGAGATTGTTGCCATTATGATACATATGTTGTACTTGATGGCAACCCACTCATCTCAGATAATAAATTATAGTGTAGAGAAAATTTCACGCACTTATATGCAGAGAAAAGTTTATTTCATGTAGAGAAAATTTCACGCACTTTTATGCAGAGAAAAGTTTATTTCATGTAGAGAAAAGTTCACGCACTTTTATGCAGAGAAAAGTTTATTTCATGTAGAGAAAAAGTTCACGCACTTTCATGCAAGGAAAAGCGCGTATATGTTGGAGAACTTACCTTTGGTCCATGGTAGTTAGTCCTTGGTATTTGAACCTATGAGGAAAAGCGCGTATATGTTGGAGAACTTACCTTTGGTCCATGGTAGTTAGTCTTTGGTATTTGAACCTATGGTTTTCGACCATGGTACTTCATCAAAAGTGTTGATATCACGTACTTTCATGGTTGGTTCATGGTATTAGTCCAACAGTTTTTTGATCCTATGGTTTTGGCCCATGGTATTGTGAAAGGCCTAAGCCTATATAAAGCAAAGGAGATCACTTGGCTAATTCATTCTTGCAAATCGAATATCTTAAGATCTAAAATATTGGGTTACTGTTTTAAAAGTTTGATCTATGAAAGGGAAGTTGAAAGCGAATCTGTGAAGGGTGATCTCTCGAGCGCTGCAGCTGCGGAAGTGCGGAGGCGCCACAGAAGGCGCAGTGTAGAGGCGCCACAGAATGCGCAGTGCGGAGGCGCCACAGAAGGCGCAGTGCAGAGGCACCACAGAAGGCGCAATGTGGAGACGCCACAGAGGTGCCACAGAAGGCGCAGTACGGAGGCGCCACAGAAGGTGCAGTGCAGAGGCGCCACAGAAGGTGCAGTGCGGAGACGCCACAGAAGGTGCAGTGCGGAGGCGCCACAGAAGGCAGAGTGCGGAGACACCACAGAGGCGCCACAGAAGGCGCAGTGGAGGCGCCACAGAAGGCGCAGTGCGGAGGTGCCACAAAAGGCGCAGTGCGGAGGCGCCACAGAAGGCGCAGTGCGGAGGCGCCACAGAAGGCGCAGGTGTGGTGGTCGCAGCGCCACAGAAGGCGCAGGTGCGGAGGTAGTACAAATATCCGCAGATCTATACCAGTGAAGTTGCGGTCCCTGCTTAAAATTTGTTTTAACTGCCTTTGACTATTCTGCAGGGTTTTGGGTGCATAACTGATGTTTGGTTACTGGTATTGAGTTCAGATAACAGCATGATTAATGACTTATCTTTATGTACTAGATCTGGTTGATAACTCTCATAATATCATTGTATATGTATGGATCTAGTGATTGGGTGGTTCAGAAGGTTGTTTGATTATGAGCTTCAATGTTGTTGTTGGATCCAGTTTGAAAATTTATGAAAAGTGGTCCTTGAAAGAAAAGAAGTAGGGGGGTTGTAGCTCCCTTCCAGGAGAGACTGGAAAACAAGAGAGAGTTGTAGCTGTCCGCAGGTTGCAGCTTGTGTACTGGTAAAGGACTGCACCAGTACAAAACCATTGTAAAAGGAGTTTCTAATTTGAAAGAAGATAGAGACATATTGCAGCAGGTGGTTTTCACCCACATTGGGTTTCCACCTTACATCTTGTGTTCTTTGGTGTGACTATATGTTTTCTTTGTTCATGCTCATTATTTTATGGTACTGACATGCAAAAATAATTCAAAGAATAAATAAGGAAGATTTATTAAAAAAACTTGATAATACTGATTCACCCCCCCTCTCAGTATTATTTCCAACACAATGGCAGAAAAGATGAGTTGAATTTGCAAACTATCTAACTGATGCTAAGAACTTGATATATGCAATGACTTAACTTCTAAACTAAACCAATCATATGTAAAGGAAGAAAACAAATGTAGAATTTTCCAAGAAATCATAAACAAGAAATCACACAATGTTTTTGGGCTGTGATGGTGAAGTCCTCTAATCATACTCCCATTCAATCACATACTTTTTGTGGAACTATACCCTACTAAAATGCAGCAACTAATCAAACATTTTAAGATAAAACAAGTATAAACACATAAGAGGGACCTAAGCTATTAGGTTTGGGCCCAAACCCAAGAGCTTCAACCCTATAGACTAACTCAGTGATGGATTAAAATGAATATTCTCATTATCATTCCAAAAATGTCAAATAAATCATTATAAATAGTAATGAAAAGTAATTGAGCTCAATAACCTCTTAGCTACAACAAAACTTTGAATCCTATTGAGTTCCTTAACATGTTTATTTATACAAAAGGGTAGCTACCAAAAAATCCCTAGAAAATATAGATGTTTGTCTCCCAAACTCGAGAAAGGTGGTTCTAGATCTTCCTTGAACTGCACTGGTTTGGCTGCTAATGACCTCAATTTGTTTGCATCCCAATGAACTCTAGTTGATGAGATACAAAGTGGTGATATTTGACTAATTGGAGGAGTTAAGTAGGTGGAAAACGTCGTATAATCTCTCCTTGTTGTCTACTCCAAACTCCCGCGCTCAATTATCTCAAAATTTCTCCAATTCCCGCATTTAAGACATATTAGGCCACATGGCATAGAAACACATATTTTACTCCTCATACTAAGCATAATATAACAAAATTTGTATATAAATGTGAGAAAGATATGATTTTAAAGCTGGAGGATGGCATTGTGACCCTTATGATATACCTATTGATGAGCCTAATCATCACCCCCCTACTAAAACTATTACTCATCCTTTGAGAAACCTATACTTCTTCTTGCCCTATTGTTATTTTCTTATGCCTAAGATGAATTTCATGATATCCCATGTTGGATAAGATTTGTGTTTATCTCAATTTCCCATAATTCCTTTGATTCTCCTCTCCTCTCATGACTTCAATAAACTTCCATCAATGTAGAACAAGGATTTTCTCTTTCCTGCTATAGGAGTGAGAGTGTTTATGGAAACTTCTTGTAGCACTATGTTAGCTTCCTGTAGTAGTTTCTCAATGATCCAAATGGATCCAAGAACACTCTCTAAGTCTTGAAAACTCGAAAAATCATGCCAAGGTCCAAAGAAAACCACATGAGAAAACCTTTCAGAATGGGGAAAAAACACTATCGGGAGGATAAAACATGTTAAAACAAGGAAAAAAACAAAGTATCAGAGGCAGAATAAATAAATGCATAGTAGCCATAAGATCTGGCCAATCAATGGTCTAGATCTGATCGATAATTGCAATCGAATTAGGCAGACGATGGAAATTAGCACAAACTACATAACACCTACGCCGACGATTGGCGAAGTCAACTAGGGCCGTCGATCAAGTCCGCAAATCGATGGCCCATGTTGCATTGTAGGATCGCTATCGGAGACTACAAGAGTGCTTACAATATCCCGGGGTTATCGAGATGTGCAATTGCGATCAATAGCATCGCGATATCGCATCGGAGTAACACCATGGAGCGAGACCTATACACATGTATATATGTGATTCGATGAACTGGACCTGACAGTTTTATCAATATTATTTCATAAGATTTGAGATCCATAGCAAAGAACACATATTTCATTAAATTTGGAATTAAATAGTGAATCTAGAATTTAAATATAACTAAAAAACTCATTTCTAGTGATACCCTTGTAATATTTTTTCCCCAATTTTAATGAAATATGTATTAAAGTCATTTTTAATGCATTTTCACAATTTTCGTTTATTAAATGAAATGTGAAGGATGGAGGCCGATGCGATAAGCCAGACTCGAAAGGGTTCATGAAGTGAAATGTATATTGTTTCAAGTCCGAAAAAAAACCATTTCTAATGCATTCTCACAGTTTTGACGTTTCAAAAATACAAAGGGGAACCTTGGAGCAAATTCGAAGCGATTTACGATAGCGATTGAGGACAGACCCGATAGGGGAATAGAACATATTAAAGGACTTTTTGGAGTCTGCATTGAATTGTGTTTTGGTGGAATTTCTTAGTCGTGAATGCATTTTCCTGTGTAAAAAAGAACGATTGCGTTTGGGATTCTGAAGGATTTCAAGGGACCGAGGCACTCTTACGTTGTAGAATAGGTGGCCACCTCCCCTTCAGGCATTATGCCATGATTGTGTAACACTAGAAGAGGGATTCGAGCGGACAGAGGCCCAGGAGACAGAAAGTCGGGAAGGAGAAACACAGTCCAGATTGACTTTAAAGCCACAAACAAAGAGCAAAAAGCACATGCAATATTGAAGGCAGTGCTGAGACAGAGCTAAGACAAAGATAGAGAGTGTTGAGGGACTCTATGTACTCAGAGAGTCTTGAGAGGTTCAAGAAAATCTCTTGATGTTGCATCTGTTGTGTGTGAGGCTCAAATTGAGCTCACTGTTGTAAAAACTCTGTTTTGAAGACATAATAGAGAGGCCACCATTGAAGGCTAGAACGAGATATGTAGCCCAGGAGTATTGGGTGAACTTGTTGGGTATACGACCAAAGTCCCACATTGACTAGAAGTGGGGAGGATCATGGGTATATAAGGATGGAAAAATATCTCCATTGGTATGAGGCCTTTTAGGGTAAAGCCAAAAACAAATCCATGAGGGCTTAGGCCCAAAGTGGACAATATCATACTATTGTGGAGATATGTGGTGTCCAGAGTCATAACAAGTGGTAACAGAGCCATGCCCCAAAGTTATCCAAGTGGATGAATCCTCATAATGCCGAACGAAGGTTGTGGGCATTGGTAATATCATGATAGGATCCATGGATGAGCTCGGTTAGACAGGCGGTGTGCTCCGAATTCTTCATGGACGTGCCTTGGTCCCAACACGATGAAGAGGAGTTGACCTGGGATAGAGCAAGCTCTCGAGGCAGGTGGTGCTTCCATGTAAGGCGTGTGCTTCCAACGCATTGGAGCGGAGAATCCTGGTTGATAGAGAGTGGACGGTTGAATAATCATTTGAGGGGAGGCTCGATGGTCCTTTGTTCGAGGGGAGGATTGTTGGGTATACGACCAAAGTCCCACGTTGACTAGAAGTTGGGAGGATCATGGGTATATAAGGATGGAAAAATATCTCCATTGGTATGAGGCCTTTTGGGGTAAAGCCCAAAAACAAATCCCTGAGGGCTTAGGCCCAAAGTGGACAATATCATACGATTGTGGAGATATGTGGTGTCCAGAGTCCTAACAGAACTCCTCATTAAATTTGTTGTGTTATGTGTTTTCTATTATGTTTTGTTTATTACTTCATTGTTTGTGTATTTCACAACCTTATCGATCCATTGCATAAAATAACATAGACAAATCCATGCACGAGTCTGTAATACCTTATTAATTATCTTAGATCTCATTATCAGATCACTCTAACTTCATGTATCTTTTGCAGGCTTCTTGTAGCTTCCTGTAGCTTTTTGGAGCCCTCTTGTAGTGATACATGATCTTCCTATAGCAATTATAGTCTTCCTGTAGTAATCCAGAGAGGGGCTGAAATTTGATTCTTGAGCTACTGGGATGATGGAGAGTGGTGAGTACATGAGCCTCACACAACCTTAATCTTGTAGAAACTAATATTTTCATGTCAAGAGGTGGTGGGTCCACCTTTTATTTCTTTTATTTTTAGTTTTTGTTTATGTTTTCCATTATTTTTTCTTTTCTCAAATTTTCTCAAATTTTTTCATTGCATGCAAAATAAACTTAGAGTGTGTTGAGTTAAGTGAGTTTTCCCTCACCTACCCATTAAACTCCTTGTCTTCCATCATGACTAAATGATTATATCCACTTTCTCAAGTCCTCTTCACTTTTGTCTTTTACTCTCCCCCATGTGCGGGTGTCTTGGTGAAGTTAATTGCTAGATAAGGCCAAGGTTTCTCTGTTACTAATCATGGCTATAAAATCCTTTTTCTTCATATACTTGAAATGTTTTTCAAGCTAAAATAAGTTCGTAGGAAATTTTTAAAGGATTTCATACCTAAGCCTTACCCTTGATGTGTTTTTACAAGTGATATTGAGGCTATTGTTATGAATGTTGAAGATGCCTTTGGTGGTCCTGAAGTTGCTACTAATGATCTTGAAGTTGCATGTGATAATCTGATAGAAGTACTCTAGGTTTTCTTGTTGCTACTGTTGCTCTTCTCTTGATATGCTCTTGATGTGAGTGTTGTATTTGATCATATATTATTTCTAAACAAAGGTAAGGCTGTTGTGCATGTGTTCTGAACTGAATTGCACCTTCACTGATGATGTTCCTGTGTGTGGGTGTTTCTCTCATGAATGGGTTACATCTACTAGTGGAGTGATTTTTTTAGGGTGATGAGTCCCTTCTTGGGTGCATACATTTCTCCCTCATGCTTCCTATTGGTGGGAAGAAAAAAATATCATAGATTTATTTTGACTTCACAAGTTTCTACAAGGGAAGTTTCTTCCTGTAGCAGCCTTTTGATCCTTTCTTCTAGTCTTCAGTTGGCATGGTGGTGTTGAGGGGAGTGATGAAAATCTAGGTAAATAGGGTTGGAGTCATGATGAGGTGATGTGAATAATGGAAAAATTGAGAACAATGCTCTGTGTGTGTGTTTTTTAGGCAGGACAAACTGAAAAGTTTGAGCAAGTTTAGGTGAAATAGAATGGATGAGTGATGAAAGTGGTGTTGGGGGACCTATCTCAACATTCCCTAAAGAATACATGACCTTTTTACCCCTTTATCCAATTAGATATTCCTCCTGTAGCTTCTTCTCGGCCATCCTATAGCAATTCAGACCTTCCTGTAACATCTCAAAACAACCTCTTGTAGAAAAATTGTTTTATGCATATCTCTCAAACAGTAGACTAGATTGACTTGAATTTTTCTGAGCATGTTTGCATCATCCTTATGCACCTCCTCGAAAACAAATCTTGGCCAATGGATGCATGCATATCGAGAAAAAAGAAAATGGCTATATGTGATGGAGGTCGATTCTGCAAAAAGTGTGCACTAAAATTTGTAGAAATTGATTGAGCATGTTACCATCATCCATATGCATCTCCCCATGAAACAACTCAGAAAATGGATGCACAGTTTTCAATGTATGATAAAACAATTTTATGCTCTATGTATTTTGGATTCCTATAGAAAAATAAAGCCCTCTTGTAGCATTTTGGGACAGCTAGGAAAGTGAATGATAAAGATTTGGAAATGATGGGTGGATGGTGGAAATAGATGAGGGTGATAGATTGGAATGGACTTGGTCCCATTGGAGCATCTGGGGAAAGGAGGAGAAAGTCCAATTTTGGCTTCCTTTGACTAGATTTTTGACAAATTTTTTCTTTTGGTGCCAAATTGTTTTTGTTGCTTGCAAAGGTTTGGGAGCATATTCATTCATTAGAGAGAGATACATGGAGCAAATAATTTTCTTCTTTTCATTTTTTTCTCTTTTAGGACTACTAGTTGCCTCAATGAGGGTTTAAACTAGTAGGTCTGCCTAGGTGCCTCAAAGGAGGTTTTCACTTAGGATATTTTCTTTTTCTTATTTTCTCTTTTCCAACCCATTGATTGCCTCATGGAGATTTTCAATGAATGAGCCAATATCAGGCGCCTCAAATGAGGTTTTCACCTGAGATTTTATAATTTTTTTTTATCCTTTTTTTTCTATTCTACTCTACTTGAAAAACAAAATATCCTTCAAGTATAGGAATACTTCCAATGGGGTCATGTGCACATCAAGATGATAGATAAACTGATGTGTAGGCTTGAAATATATGCTTTGACATGTACTTGAATTTCAGAGATCAAATTCTTTGACTTTGACAATATCAAGCATAGTTGAAGAAGAGTGTGTTGCTGCAACTTAATGATTGCATGGAACCATATTTCAATATAGTTGTGATGCCCCTAGTCCAATTGTTGATTTGGACCATATTGGATGTCTTCTTCTTCCATCAAATTCAAATCTTCTTCTTTTTGCTGATTATTCTCTTGAACACATAAAGGATCTAATGGTAAACATGAGGGAACTTTCTTAATCTTTGATTCTTATGTCTGCTCTTCAGTAAGTGAAACCCATGATTCTTTGGTCTTCTCATTTGAATCTTCTTTTTTTGAATGTTGTCCTTCAATGACATCAAGAGAATCTCTTTTTTGTACTACTCTTCCCGAGATAAGATGAATATCATTGAGATCAAGAGGAGATGTTAGGAAGTGTTGTACCTCAGCATTGTAAGTAGGCTGAGCTACTTCCTTGTGTGGGTTTTTGTACTACTCTTCCTTGGTAGGGATAACATGGAGTTGGGTATGCAGGATATTGAGGATATTGTGGGTTTCTCTCATAATTTCCTTGCCAACCTTGTTGCCAATATTGGTTTTGGGGTTGATATGGCCAAGGTTGCTAAGAAAAGGGTGTGTTCCAATTACTTTTATATGGATGTGCATAAGCTTGAAATTGTGAATTATGATCTTGCATCATACCAGGTTGACTAGGCTGCCATGGTCCTCTTGGACCTACATAACATAACTTATTTGGTTATTGACTTGCTCCATTTTCATCTTGGTAAACTTCCTTTAACATTGGTAATGATGGGGAATATTTAATAGCATGTGATTCTACACAGAAAACACAAATATCAACATCTCCTTTTCCTAATCTTGCATTCGTAATATATCTACTTGTTTGCTTAGATTGCTAAGAATTTATGTTTTAAAGTCATCAAACATATTCCCAAGTTTAGCTTTACTTACCAATCTTGATGTTGATTTACTTACTCTTGCCCTTCCTCTTGATATGTGTTTTCATGTTTCACAAATTTCTTCAAATGATAATTGGTATACATTACCTCTACTCATGAGATCAAGGAGATCAATTCACTCATCCCTAATTGTTCTAAGAGGTTTTTAGTGTGTCAAATCCTAAATGATGTAATTTTTCACTCTTAACATTATACATGAACCTCTCTATTAAATGCTCAAGGCTCTCATCTTATTTTTTATTCATTCTACATATTTCTTCTTTAAGATCATGATCTTTATATTTTTCTAGAAATATATTTTGCATATCATTCCACGATCTTATCGAATTAGTCCCTAAACTCATGAACTATTTAAGAGATCTATCCTTCAATGTTGCTGGAAACAATCTCAACATTTGAGTGTTTAGTAAGTAACCATAAGACCTACAAAGGATTTCAAATTCAAAGAAAAAGGTTTCTAGATCCTTTGACCCTATACCATGGAATCTGGGAAGGAAATATGGAGGGGTGTTCTTCATATGAAAGTTGATATCAATATCTTGAATGGGAAATCCAAGAGGATCTTCTTCATTGTCATCATATCCATCCATTTCTTCTATATTCTGTGTCACCTCCTCTTCTTCTACTTGCAAAAATGGATGGTTATGTGGTTCTTACTGCACCACATGATCAAATGGGGGGGGGGTTGGTGTTGGAGAAGTATACATACTCAAGGGAGGACATCAATAATGCTATCTAAGAAAAAATGATGAACATTGGCTATGGCACAGAAGATTGGGACATCTAAGCTTCCCTTAGATAAGGAAAGCATGCAAATATCAGGTTGTTCACGATCTTCCTGACATCAAAATTCTAGACAATACAATATGAAAATCATGTCAGTTTGGTAAACAAACCAGAACACACTTCTCGGAGAAGGAAGAATCAGTTAATAAGCCACTTGAACTTGTCCATACTGATTTATGTGGTCCATCAAGGAAAAAGTCACCTCGAGGAGAAGAGTACTTTATATTGTTCATTGATGACTTTTCCAGGATGTGTTGGATAGGACTTATGAAGCATAAAGACAAAGCTTCCGAAAAGTTCAAAGCATTGAAAGCCTTGGTTGAAAATGAATCAGATCACAAAATCAAATGCCTCAGCTCTGATCGAGGAGGGGAATTCACCTCGAATGAATTTTTCGATTTTTGTGAAGAACATGGAATAAGAAGGGAATTCTCTACTGCAAGGACTCCTCAACAAAATGGGGTAGTGGAAAGGATGAACAGAATAGTTCAAGAAATGGCTCTTGCTATGCTTGATGAGTCTGGAACTCTTGCAACCTTCTAGGGTGAAGTTGCATTTGTTTCCATCACTATTCTCAACAAAGCAAATGTTTAGGTAAACAGCACTCAAACTCCTCATGAACTTTGGTATGGTAAGAAACCTACTATAAAATACTTCAATGTATTTGGAAGTAAATGTTACATAAAAAGGACTGATGAAAACCTTGGAAAGTTTGAACCTAGAGAAGATGAAGGCATTCTCCTTGGTTACTCTTCCTGAAGTAAAGGATACAAGTGTTAGAATAAAAGGCTAGGGAAAATTGTTGAAAGTATTGATGTTGTGGTTTATGAAGCAGGTGAAAATTCAAAGTAGGTAAGAACTGAAGAGTGGGGAGAAGATGAGGATTGTCCTTCCACATCAGATCCGACTAATTCTAAAGAAGAAACTTATGAGGCACCAGAAGAATAGATAAGAATAGAAGAAAAGACTCCATCCAGGTATGCTCAGAAGAACCATCCAGAGACTCAAATTTTGGGACAGAAAGAGGCAGGTGTACAGACAAGAAGAACTATTATAGAAGCTTCAAGCTATCTAGCATTTCTTTCCTCCATAAAACCACAAAATATTCATGAAGCATGCAAAGATGAATTTTGGGTCAAAGCCATGAATGAAGAACTTGAGCAGATTGAAAAAAATAACACTTGGGAATTGGTTCATAGAGCTAATGATAAGAATGTCATAGGAACCAAATGGATATTCAAAAACAAGCTGAATGAAAATGGATATGTTATTAGAAATAAGGCTAGACTTGTTTGTAAAGGGTATGCTCAATAAGAAGGTATAGACTTTGAAGAAACTTTTGCACCAGTTGCCAGACTTGAAGCCATAAGAATGTTCCTTGCTCTTTCTAGCTTTCAGAAGTTCAAAGTATATCAAATGGATGTGAAATCTGCCTTTCTAAATGGAGACTTAGAAGAAGAAGTGTATATTGAGAAACCAGATGGATTCATCCTTGGAAATGATCCAAAACTTGTATGCAGACTTAGAAAGGCACTCTATGATCTTAAACATGTTCCAAGGGCTTGGTATTATCGTCTGGACAAATACCTCCCTCAACAAGGTTTTTCAAAAGGATCAGCGTGTAGCAATCTATATATAAAAATTGATAATGATAAATTTATAATACTTGTTGTATATGTTGATTATATCATCTTTGGTAGCAACGAAGAAGCCATGAGTCAAAACTTTGCTTTAGTGATGCAGAAAGAATTTGAAATTTCCCTACTTGGTGAGCTCACATATTTCCTTGGTTTACAAGTACAACAAAACAAAGACGATATCTCTCTATCACAAACCAAGTACCTCAAGCAGATCTTAAAGAAATATGGCATGGAAGATTCGAAACCAGTATGTACCCCTATGGTAATAGGATGCAGTCTCAGCGCAAATGATGAATCAATAGCAGTACATCAACGAACATATAGATCCACGATTGGTAGTCTGCTCTATCTGATAGCTTACCGACTAGACATCATGCATGTAGTGGGAATAGTTGGAAGATTCCAGGCTAATCCAAAAGAAGCACACCTTCAAGCAGTTAAAAGGATTTTAAAATATCTTCAAGGAACACCAAACTATGGCTTATAGTATCCTAGAGATATAGATCTCACACTTCATACATATACATATGCAGATTGGCCAGGAAGAGTGGATGACAAAAAAAGCACTAGTGGTGGTGCATTCTTTATGGGGTCCACATTAGTATCTTGGTTCAGCAAGAAACAAAGTTTAATCGCATTATCTACAATTGAAGAAGAATATGTGGATGTTGCATCTTGTTGCACACAACGCCTTTGGATGATGCAAACAATACAAGACATTCAAATCACTTGTACCCCACCTATCTCCATTTTGTGTGATAATACAAGTGTAATAAGTATTTCAAAGAATCCAGTCATGCATTCAAAGACCAAGCCCATACCTATCAAATATCATTTTCTCGGGAACAAGTGCTTGAACAAAAGGTCAAATTGGAGTATGTTCCCTCCAAGGAATAGGTTGCTGATATATTCACCAAACCACTACCGAGGGAGACATTTGAATACCTCAAACGGAAGTTGGGAGTAGTTGATGCATCATCTTGTTGTTGACACTTATCTGTTTCAGAGAAAAGTGGTTGTATGCAAGTTTCATGAAGAGCATCTGTGTACACATGCCGGTTTTTGTCGATACAGTCGCGTATATGTTGGTTTGAAGAAGATCAGTGAACCAGACTCAGATTGAAAAGAGTCTGATATGGATCTGATAGTGATCATCTGGCACAGGTTCAGGAGGAGTATATAATGCATTATTGGCATTATCTTAGAAGATCTTGGTACAATTTCACAGTTGTTTTTTATTCAGGTAGAACAGGTGCAGAGGGAGATCATGGTTGCTGGTCTGGACGGTGATTGACAGATGTTTTTGATGATAGTTGCTAATGACTATCATATCTTGTCTTAGATATTTAGTCTCTATGTCATGTATTTCTTTTATTATCAAGGTCATGTAATGGCCTATTTTGGTTTCCCCACTTGGTTGGGAGATGGATGTATGTATGAGTCTTTGGTGATAGGAAGGTCATTTGTGATATATAGATTCATGTTCTTCTTGTAGAACATCTTTTTACAGACCTTCCTTATAGTCAGGGGGAACATGGACAGCACAGTAGAGCAGAGACTTCAGCATGTACTTAGGGGGAGCATAACCCTTTTCCCTTGATGACGAATGGGGAAAATGAATTTGAGTGACTTCAGGTTGCCATCAAGTCCAAAGAGGTAGATTGTTGGCATTATGACATAGGTTGGGCTCTATGACATAGGTGTTGTCCTTGATGGTAACTCACTTAGATGATAGATCATAGTTCAGGCTCTCAGAAGGAAAAAGAGATATACACAGGTTCCACTTAGCCAAGTCGTGTATACACATGGGATCGCCGATCAAAAGGAATGTATGCATATGCACACACTTTCATGCAAGGAAAAATGTGTACATGTGGGAAAACTTGTTTTTAGTCAATGGTATTTAGTCCTTGGTATTTGGACCTATGGGTTTGGGCCATGGTATCTCGTTCGAAGTGTTGAACCCAGGTATTGGGTCCCAAGTATTGGTTCTAAATGGTTTTGGACCATGGTATTGAGTAAGGCATAAGACTATAAAAGGGAAAGGAGATCATTAGGAAAAGACACTCAAGGATTGAATATCTTATGAAGAGTAAGATCTAGAATACTGGTCATTGGGTGATGGTGCATAGCTAGATCTGAATCAAGGAGGAACCTGAGTGCCAGAAGAAGGAGAAGCTCTATTCATGGGTCAAGATCTTAAGGCTTGAATAAAAGTGTCTTTGTGTGATTTTGATCTATTATATTGGGTGCATGACTTGATCTATAAATTTGATAATCTGGGTATAACTGATGTATGAATAATTCAAAAGGGTAAATTATCTTTTATAGATCTGTATGTAGGTTCAGCATAGCAAAGGCGCATATACAGGCTGGTTTGGTAATTCAAAACAACGTATACGTAGGTTTTCCTTAATACAACAACATATGAACGCAGGTTCTACATATTGAAGTATTGTACATCTCATAAAATATGTTTTAGCTACTTTTGTTTATTGTTGCAGTGTTCTGGGTTGAGGATTGGTTTCTGGTTACCATTACTGTATTCTGCTTGCAACATTCAGAGAAGTGCTCGATTGATTCAGTTTTGTTTGGTGCAAAGGAGATTGGTTGATGTAGATATATTTCATGTTTGATTGATTGATGGATCCAATCTAAAAATTTATGAAACTGGGTCCCTGAAAGAAAAGAGAAGGTTGTAGCCTTATGTAGGTTAGCACCTACGTACTAGTACATCAGTTAGTACAAGAGCTAAGGGGGTTGTAGCTCCCTTCCAGGAGAATCTAGAGAATGAGAGAAGGTTGTAGCCTTCTGCAGGTAGAAGCTTGTGTACTGGTATAAGACTGCACCAGTGTAGAAATATTGTAAAAATAAGTTTCATATTAAAAGAATATAGAGATGAATTGCAGCAGGTGGTTTTCACCCACATCGTGTTTCGACCTTATATCTTGTGTTCATGATCTGTTCTATTTTACTACACTTGTTTACTGTTCTTATGATTTTCTGATGCAATGATTAAAGATCAACATTTAATGGATTAACTGAA
The DNA here is from genome assembly GCA_031772625.1 of Pinus tabuliformis. Classification (NCBI taxonomy): domain Eukaryota; kingdom Viridiplantae; phylum Streptophyta; class Pinopsida; order Pinales; family Pinaceae; genus Pinus; species Pinus tabuliformis. The sequence goes on along the minus strand of CM062818.1, from coordinate 2,011,254,343 downwards.
TCATAAGTTTACTGGACATACACTAGTTTCTTTAGACATAGTTGCATATAGACGTGGGTCACATAACTGAAGTAGCGTATATATATGTGAGTATGAAAATAAAATGTGTTTGATTTGATAATACTAATTCACCCCCCTCTCTATATTATTTCCAACATTTTCCAACATTTTTGTTACTATATTTTGTTGCACACGACAACATTGATTTCTGATTGCAACTCAATGACATACATCTTGTCACGTCAGTTGCTGGGGGGGAAATACTCAAAATGGATCGTTATCCTTCAAGAGTTTGATTTGGAGTTTACTACTGCCAAGTCCAAGAAGTCACTTGTCTTCGCTGAATTGATTTGCTCGTTACCATCCACTATTGCTCCCTCTCGTTAGAGGATCGCTTTCTGGACAATACCCTTTTCTTGATCAATACCCTTGATCCCTGGTACGGTGACATTATTGTCTACCTCCAGATGTCTTCCTTCCATCCCAATTTGTCTAAGGATGCTTGACGACATATTCTTCATCATTCTTAGCCTTATCGTATTGTTGGGGACACCTTGTACCATCTCGATGTTGATCCAGTTCTCCGCCATTGTTCGATGTTCGAGGAAGCTGAATAAGTCCTGAATGACTGCCACTCTGGTGCCTATGGTGGTCACATGTCTAGTTATGCTACTGCCTAAAAAATCTTCTGCGCTGATTATTTTTGGCCCTCTATTTTTAAGGACTACATTCTCACTATCTGTTCCTGCCACGCTGCCAAATTTACCAATGGAAGATGTGCGTGCCCCCATCCCCTTTGCACCATGTCATTACTATAGGCCCTTTTGCTAAATGGGGCATAGATTTTATTACCTGTAACCCTCGCTCGGTCGAGGGGCATGGGTATATTATCGTTGTCATCGATTATTTTACAAAATAGGTCGAGGTGATGCCTACATTATCTAATGTCGGTAAGACAATGGCTTAGTTCTTATTCAATCATGTTATTACTCGATTCGGAGTCCCTCAGGCTATTGTCATTGGTCACGGTTCTCATTTCCATTGTCATATGATGACTGATTTAACGACCTAGTTAGTCTTGCGTCATCATAGTTCGACGCCTTATTACCCTCAGGTCTATTAGAGCCTAGATTGACCTCAAGCTGAAGGGAGGCAATTCTAGGGTAACCAAAAACCACGCTTAACCTAGTAGCTAGCCCTACCAGGTCGGGAGAGGGCTCTTTACTTATCAATATCAGTGGAGATGACTGAATCAAATATAGATTTTAGGCTAGGTATAATAGCTCTAGGGTTTTTGATTGATTTTTTCGGTTTTGTTGCTGGATCAGATGGAGCAGGCATCTTTGGGTCCGGGAGATCAAGTCAGGAATGTAGGGTGTTCTATGGGGTGAGGTAGGTAGGTTTTTAAGCACTTGGAATTGAGTGAGATGGTAGGCCTAAGACTAGGGAGGGGCTAAGGACGGCATGCAAATATCATGAGTCCTCTTCAAATAGCTGAAAACATAAAAAACTAAACGTATTGGAAGGCAGAGCACTCTTACCAATGTATTCTACCTATCTATCTTGATTTTATTTTAGAAGAATGAATTAGATTTTGGAACACATAACACATGAGAAAAACTAATGATAGAAGGAAGAAAAAATGCTAAAACACATTACCACAAGAATCCCACAAAAATAGTTGAAAATCCTAGTTTATTTCCTTGCCAAACAACTGTAGAGATGTATTATGTAGCTCAAAGCATCCACAAGAGTCCAACCTTTACAAATGAGGAAGAAAATACATAATATAGACAAACAAACCACCTATGCTAGCCATCAGGGGTCAAATCCATGAGAATAGTGGTGGTTTCAACCATATCTAAACTAAAAACAGGAATATAGGTAGTGCAATAGCTTGCCTCTAAAACCATGGACATTGATTCATTCAACCCCAAACCACATCAAAATGATGAACCTACCCTCTAGAGTCAATTTAAAATTACATTTGCACAACATATCATCATTTACATTCATAAATTCATCAAAAATGAGATTAAAAGTCAACTTGTAGAAAAATTAGGTGAAATTTTGACTTTTGAGGAAAACTGGAAAAATTCATCCTATGCGCAATGCATTTTCAAACCCCGTTTTGGAGGCCTCTCCCTTAACCAAATTGAGACCAAGATAGCTTGTTGGAAATTTGTTCCTATCTAGTTTCTATAACATCTTGAATTTTTTCATTTGGATGTCATTTTCCCCCTCAAAAGTGGAATCTCCAAAGACTGCTTCCTATGTCTCCAAAAAGTGGCACAGAGGGCATTTTTTGATGGTTTTTGACCTTTAGGTGACCTAGATTTGCTCAAAATTTGCTGAAACTTTCTGGGTTTCCTTATCTTTTCATGTTGAATTTAAATATGTAAGCTATTCTTCTAACAATTGCCCCAATCAAAAGTGCAACGCAAACACCTATTGCAGTTTCCTGTGTTGAAAATTTCTATGCGCAACGCCATTGATTCTATGTGAAATGCTGCTTTCAAACCCCATTTTGTAGGCCTTTATGGTGTCTAAATTGGGTACAGGATAGCCTTGTAGAAATCCTTTTGAGTCTACTTTCCAGAACATCTTGTAGTTTTCAATTTGGAGTTCATTTGCCCTATCAAAATCCAAATCTCCTAACACTGGTCAAAATGTGCAAAATGAGGCCGCCTAAATGCAGATTGATGTTGCAATAAATGTTTGAAGATCTTCCTCATCTCTAAATTGAGTTCATGATACCTCATTGGAAATATATTTGTGTCTATCTATCATTTTACTCATCAAGAAAGTCATTTCGCCAACAAGGCTAGGATAAATTTTGATTTTACAAAGGTCACTCTAAAGGTGCAGCAACTGTATTTTTGACATATCTCTAACACCATGACACTTGTGTAAAAAGTGAAGGAGTTTTTTCTTTCTTGGAAAATTATGGACAAAAACCTCTCTCACTTTTGTCAAATTCATCTTCTATTTCTTAAAAACATCATTTTAGTAAAACCTATCCCGATGTGTGGAACATGGGATTTGTAGAAATGAAGAGAAATGAAGGGGATAACGGGCTGCTAAATCCTTGAGAAGATTTTTGAAAATATGGAGGGATGTTAGGAAGGAAGGGAAAGTGGAATTTCAAATATTGAGTGAGGGGAAGGGGTCCAAAAGGGAAAAACATAGGCCTATCCTAGAAAGTTTCCAACTTGTAGCAAGAAGCTAGGGTTGTGGGAAAATGTTGAATTTGAAGGATATCAGTGATGGTAAATGCTTAAGAAGGTACATTAAGGATAGGGGAATGTGTATGAGCATCAGGATAAAAGTTTCGTTGATGATTTGACCATCCAAGAGAAATTACCTTCAAAACGCTAGGAGAGGGAAATGAGCCTTACCCAAGTACAACTGAAGCATGAACAAGGTGTAAAATGACCCATCGGAACCTGAAATGATGATGAAAACTCTCTGAATGACGGTACACTCAGCTGAATGGTGACATGGACCGACACTTGGAAAGTTTTGGAAGGAGTGAAAATAAATCCTAGACCTAATACCTAGCGACCAAATTTTACTTGAAGACCCACTGAAATGACAAAATTTGACTTTGGCACCCTACGACCACTTTGTAAGAGCATGTTTGATCGCTGGTGGAAGGCTTCAAAGACTGACACTAACATTGGCTCCAATGGGGATGGTAGCTCCTTGGAGGTGCCAAGAACACCGTAGACCTAGTAGCCTTACCCATTGGGCATGCAGTAAAAAACTCAAGCTAAAATTACATGACTGAATACTGATGACTCCAAGACACAAACGGATTTGAAACTGACTCAATACTAAAACACAACTAACAAACTAGAAAATATGATTGAAATTGAGAATATTCAGTAAAACCTACTCTAGCTATTCCATTCATCACCCGGTCAGGTGAAATGAAACAACCAATGCAACCAAGTAAGCATTTTGGTTGTTGTTGGAATTCTTCACAAGTGCTTTCTTATGAGCCATAAGAGAGAACTACTAAAAGGCAACTCCCATGAAAAGTTGTAAACAAATCTGTTGAATAATATGGATTCTCTATTCGACTCCAAAAAAGCTACATAAAGATCTTGAAATTCATGTGAACTAGGACTTATCTCATCCAATGGATTACTTTTATTCTCCTTGTACCATGAATGCAAACTTTCATTTGAGCTTTGTGATGAGACTCCTGTTGAAAATGAAAAAGAAACCAGCTGCCAGATCAAATTTGTATCAATACTTGTTTCAAGCTCACAGTTAGCTAATGCAGAAAAGCTTTGACTACAGACATCATCCAACACATCAACTATTGGATAGTGAAAAACTTGAAAAGACTATTGTAACCCATTTTCTATTGGTTCCAATGAGATTGCATGATTTTCTACAGGCTACTCATTTGAAGATATACTATGCAAATTTCCCTTCAAAAACTGAAATGATTCAAAATATAATGGTATTGAATCATCTTGCATCATTTGATCATATGTTCCAGCTTCCAAGTCTTCATCTGCAACTTGACATTCAATGGCATTCGGGGGTTGCAAATCTAGATGTCAAAAGTTTTGAACAAGGATTTCATTATCTTCTAGATGGTCAAGATCAAAACTTATCGATGGTTGATTTTTGATTCCATGAAAGTTGTCTATGATGAATTGAAACGAAGTAAAAAAAAACGCAAAGATCCTTCACTTGAAAATTTGATGCACTTTCCTCCTCACTTCCATGCTGATAAGAAACAACTGATCACTATATTCAAGTTGCTCCAAGTGAACTTCCTCCTTCCACAAACCAACTACTGATTTGTCTACAAGACTAGCTTCTGTTTGGAGAACAGAATCATCAGCATACTGATCAAACTGAGGCAAATCACGAGTATAAAACACATCATCAAGCATACATGTCAAATCAATAGATCTCTTTTCTCCAAGATAATCTATAAAACAATCATTATCATATCTATGACAACTAGGATAAGAAAGAAAATGTTTTAGATTAGCCATTTGTTCTTCTTCGGTCAGCGAGCCATGGTCTTGAACATCATACTCATTCCTTGTGGTGATATTTTGCATCATCTCTTCCACTGCACTTAGCAAAATGTCGAGCTTTACCTCTAAGGATATCAAGTCCTCTGGATCTGTGTTCTTCCTCTCTTCTTCCTTCAACTTTGCCCTTCTGATCAACAGATTAGCCTCTACATCTACTGCACTATTTTTCATCTCTTCAAGTGTTTCAATGTTCTATTCCCTTAGTTGAAACTCCATTTCCAGATCAAAGGCTTCCGAGTAGTGTAAGAGGGCAAATCTAGGAGGAGGTATTATATTAACCGGCATCAAAAAATAGACTTGGTTAAACCTAGTAGAAAATTGTTGTACTGTCTCCCCTGGCAGTCTTCTCAGCTAGTTATACTCTTCTAGAATCAATAAAGGGTTTTGTCTGACCACCCACTTGTCAAGGAAAACTTTGATGAACTACTGGAAATCTGAGATGCTCGCATCAGGCAGGGTTTTGAACCAACTCTTGACTTTGCCTTACAAAGAAAGAGCAAAAAGCCTAACACTGACATCTTCTTCATCAACTTCAAAAAGGTCAAGAAAAGACTCAAAATTCAGTACATGTCTCTCAACGGTGACGTTGTCACATTCACCATCAAATCTTGGTAGATATAGGTAATGATTTTTGGGGAAAGAATGGGATATAGGAGGTAAAATCAAAGGCTTGTATCTATCTAGAATTTTACAAGGTAAAGGGGTATGTATAGAAGGTGTAGAATCAGCCTTGGTCTCTTTAGGCTCATTAGTTTGAAGATGATCATCACAAGATTATGAAGTAGGTTCTTGATAAAGATCAAAGGCATGTGAATATATGGTATTGATAATCTTCAAATGGAAAGAATCAAATACAGGTATATGATCTTCTCTCAAATACAATATACTTTGCAAAGACTTCTTGACATTCTTGGGAAAAGAGAAGAAACAATTTATAACAAAGAACTTAATGTCTTGGATGAAATTCCAACTTGAATACTTGATCTTTCCATATTGTCCTTTCATGTTTTTTCTGGTCAGGTTCATCCTCTAGTGGAGTCCATGGATCTGATCTTGAAACTGATTTAGAGTTGCCAGGTGAATGATTTCAGCCTTCCGATGTCTAATCATTGTGCACCATCAACAATCAGATCTTAACTTGATGCATTTTGCTGAGGAACATAAAACTACGTTCCCTAGTATGGTCACCACTATGCTAGAGCCTAGATTGACCTCAGGCTTAAGGGAGGCAATTCTAGGGTAACCACAAACCACGCTTAACTGGGTAGCTAGCCCTACCAGGTCAGGAGAGGGCTCTCTCCTTGTCAATATCAGTGGAGATGACTGAATCAAATATGGATTTTAGGCTAGGTATGGTAGCTCTAGTGCTTTTGATTGATTTTGTTGGTTTTGTTACTAGATCAAATGGAGCAGGCAGCTTTGGGTGTTTTGTGGGGCGAGGTAGGTAGGTGTTTAAGCACTTGGAACTGAGTAAGATGGTAGGTGTAAGATTGGTGAGGGGCTGAGGAGGGCATGAAAAGATCATGAGTCCTCTTCAAATAGCTGAAAACATACAAAACTAAATGTATTCCCAAGGCAAAGCACTGTTACCAATTTATTCTCCCTATCTATCTTGATTTCATTTAGTTTATAAGAATGAATTAGATTTTGGAACACATAACACATGAGAAAAACTAATGACAGAAGGAGAAACAATGCTAAAACACATTACCACAAGAATCCCACAAAAATAGCTGCAAATCCTGGTTTATTTCCTTGCCAAATTGCTATAGAGATGTACAATGTAGCTCAAAGCATCCACAAGAGTCGAACCTTTACAAATGAGGAATAAAATACATAATATAGACAACCAAACCACCTATGTTATCCATCAGGGGTTGAATCCATGAGAAGAGGGGTGGTTTCAACCATATTTAAACTAAGAATAAGAATATAGGAAGTGGAACAACTTGCCTCTAAAACCATGGAAACTGATTCATTCAACCCCAAACCACCTCAAAATGATGAACCTACCCTCTAAAGTCATTATACAATTACATTTGCATAACATAGCATCATTTACATTCATAAATTCATCCAAAATGAGAGTAAAAGTCAACTTGTAGAAAAACTAGGTGAAATTTTGACTTTTGAGCAAAATTGGAAAAATTCATCCTATGCGCAGCGCCATTGATCCTATGCGTAGCGCCTTGTCAAACCCAGTTTTGGAGGCCTTCTGATTAACTAAATTGAGACCAAGATAGTTTTGGAAGAGAGGATTTTTAGAAATGAAGGGAAATGAAGGGGATAGGGGCTGCTAAATTCTTAAGAAGATTTTGGAAAATATGGAGGGATGTTAGAAAGGAAGCAAAAGTGGCATTTAAAATATTGAGTGAGGGGAAGGGGTCCAAAAGGGAAAAACACAGGCCTAGCCTAGAAAATTTTCAAATTGTAGCAAGAAGCTAGGGTTTGTGGGAAAATGATGAATTTGAAGGATATCAGTGATGGGAAATGCTTAAGAAAGTACATTAAGGATAGGGGAAGGTGTATGAGCATCAAGATACAAGTTTTGTTGATGAAATGACCATCCAAGAGAAATTACCTTCAAAACCCTAGGAGATGGAAATGAGCCTTACCCAAGTACAACTAAAGCACGAACAAGGTGTAAAATGACCCATTGGAACTTGAAATGATGATTACAACTCTCTGAATGACGGTACACTCAGCTGAATGGTGACATGGACTGAAACTTGGAAAATTTTGGAAGAAGTGAAAACAAATCCTAGACCTAATACCTAGTGACCATATTTTACTTGACAACTCACTGAAATGACAAAATTTGACTTTGGCACCCTAAGACCACTTTGTAAGAGCATGTTTGATTGCTTGTGGAAGGCTTCAAAGAATGACACTAACAAGGCCAATGGCCAAGTCCAAGCCGTCAACAAGGTGTTGGTCACAATGCTTCATCGTACCATTGGAATGCACAAGTCTAGTTGGAATTTGATGTTGTTTTCCCCCTTATGGGCCCACCGTACCTCAATGAAGGATGCCCCCAAATTCATGCCATTTCAACTCGTTTATGGTCTGGACGCTACCGTTTTGACTGAATGCGAGATATATTCCCTCAATTTAGCTGTCGAATTGCTCCCAAATACTACTCTGGTAGAAGAATTCCTTCTTTACCTAGAGTGGCTAGACAAGACCCATTGACTCACTTCTTTAGTCCTCAAATCATAGAAGAAGAGAGTGAAAACTCATTTTGACCAAACTATTACTCCTCATTCTTTCATTGAGGGAGGTTTAGTCCTGCTCTACTATCAAGCGAATGATCAGCTTGGGGTGGGAAAATTCAAACCTATGTGGCATGGGCCTTATATTGTGAAATTTGTTTTGCAAAAAGGGGCCTACGAGCTAATTGACTACGAAGGAAATCCCCTAGATAAGCCCTAGAATGGGCTTTATCTTAAAAAATAATATGCACAATTTTTTTGTGCATCTGCTGTGTACGTACGTGTTTTTTAGTGTGTGCATGTGTGGCTTGGTGTGTAGGCGTTATTGCCGCTTATTGTGTGTCATCGGGAAAACTAGTGTCCATTCAGAGCTGCTAGTCCCACTAAGATGGGTAGCTATCTTAGAAACAAACAAACTAAAGTCACTTGTGTTTTCCTTTATGAGAGATAAATGAGAAAGAAGCAGAGAGTACCAACCTCAATCTTTCGCTTGGCTCCTTACTTGTTTCCTTTCCCCTTTGATAGAAATTCACCACTCTTTCCTCACTCGTACTGCTTCAAAGAACACCTATGGAGTCAGAGCAGCATGATACCATCAAAGCATAGAGATATATAACCATAAACAATATAGGATCGGATCTATATTAACCATACAAATGCATATATCAAGACAAGAGTCAGAGATACACAAACATATGGAGGAAAACTCAAAGAGCTTTATTGATAGAAGTAGTAGAAGAGAGGATTACAACCCATTGGTCTAACCCAGTGCCATCCTCCTAGCATGAAATCCCTCTTCACCTCATGAAAACTTAGATCACCCAACAATGTTGCACAGAGAAACCAACAACACTTCCTTACAAAAATACAAAAATGCAGCCTCTAGATCTCTAGGATGACGGATCCATATATAGATGTTTGCAGGTGGGTGAGTCAGCTTCTGGGATTTTGATTAGTGTCCTCTCTCTGATAGTTCTTGGTTCCACTTGGACATTCATGATCTATTACTCATCCCTGGGCAAATTCAGAGAGGCAAGTGTCAAATGGGCAATTTCTAGAAGATTCTCTGGGTTTCCACCTAGCCAACTTCCTCTGCCATTTGTTTTCTCTCACTCATCGCACCCCACAGAATGGATTTTCGGTATGCATCACACTTTTTGCATGTGGTAGGTGAGATGCATTGCACCCTTGGCACTGAGCAGTCTGTATGGTCCAGTTTTGACTAGTTCTGAGTAGTTTTTCAGGGAAAACTTCTAGGAGATGATGTAATTAGCTGACCTTGCTCCTTTAGGGTAGGAAACAACACTTTTAGGGACTTAGAAGCCCTTGGTTTATGGACATATGTGATTGGGGTTGCAGTGCCCAAATATGTCTATAACAGTAGCCCCGTAAAGCATGAGGTCATAAATCTTCAGATGTCGAGGGAAATGATTTATCATGAGGATTCGAGGTTTTTCGAACTGGAAGGTGGCCTATAATAAGAGATGATACAATACATTATCTTCTTAATATTTTCATGATCTAGCTAAGGTGGGCATTCCCATGCTTAGCTTTATAAATTCATTCTCATGTACATACAACATACAACCATCTGTGTGGCAGACTGGTGATTCTGGTAGAGCCATCATCCTTTGGCTTGGATGATTATCTATGCAGCAATGATGTACATTTGATGTCTTTATTTTCCTGAATATATCGCAGCCCGGATGGATGAAACTAGATCCAGGGTCTTCAAAAATCATTCAATCTTCGCCCAAAGTACAAGTTGATCCATGTGAAAAGATGTTCTGGCATCGAACATGGAAAGACATCACCTGATTACCAACCAATGATGTACATTGTTAATAAGCACGAGAGGAATCACCGATAATGATAATGACCCTCAAGGTACTACAGTACAATTCATGTGGTTTGAATACATGAGTCGATGTAGAACACCATGAAAAATCTTTCGATCAAAGGCCATTAATGTAAACCTGTCGCCAGAAGTGAGAAACTTGCCATTGAGGCATGCAAGCTTCAAAGTACTGAAAGGGTTGTTCCTAGGTCAACTTCTTGGATAATGAGTTGATGTCGACAAGGAGTGACCCATTGTAGGAAGGCATTAATGAATCCCACATCTACAACACAGAACAGAGAAAATGATTTTGTGGAGGAGAAAATGATCTGATGATACAAGGTTCAGGGTGGCGGTCATGAATGAATGAAGCGTAAATGTATTGCAGCAGATGAGACACAAGGTGGGTTGGTGAATTCTCTCAGTGAATTCTCTTGAACATATCGGCGACACTGAAATGGATTGGTACCATTAACCCCAAAAATGGATGGTACGGTGGACTAATGGTGTTATGACCAGTGAATGAAATAACACAACCCGACTCAATCATGGTGATGGAGTGAAAGTGTCATGTTCAAGAGCGACCTGCTACCAATAAAGTTTCTTCAAGTTTTCTTCCCAATTTTTCCCCAGTCATTTCTGACCAGTACCTCTTTATTTTTGTCAATATTGAGGAGGATAACATATGCTTATTCTATAATTTTCCCTTCGGGCAAACCCATCGCTATGTTTTAATGAGCCTAGCGACAGTGAAACTCACTCTTGTCGGCATGGACAAGTTTGTCGCTATTGTTTTGATTAGTTTAACGACACATATAACTCGGTCCTTTTCATTTTTAGAGTTTGAAAAAAGGATGGAAAGGAAACTCCAGTATTCCTTTTTCATAATATAATCCCTTAAGTCTGAAAAGGTATAAAACAATACGAAAGGGATGAATTTTTGATAGTTTTAATGAGCCGAACAAGACAAGCGCTCGATCTTTTTCTGTAATGATCCCTCAGGTCAAAAAATATTAAAATCTAGAGGAGGGATAGCACCTCTGATCACTTTAACGAGCTGGAGAGGCCAATTGCTTAATAATCCTTTCATATTTTATGAGTCAGACGAAAAGAGCTTAAATGAGACTCGTTTTTTGAGGAACGAGTGATATTTTCGGGTAGTAGATGGTTACAGGTGAGGTTTGGAACTTTTCAATCATGGCAGTGTAAATAAGGTAGCTAATCAAATCACTCGTCACAGCTGTTCCTCAAAAGGGTTAAACAATCAAATGGAGGCGTATGTTCAGCTAAAAAAGAGTGGAGGTGATGGTAAGAACACGACCAAGGCTCAAAAGTTGATGATAATGCGGTCACAACGGTTATTTACCAGAGGTGGGTTCATTTTTTAATGAGCTTAAACTCTGGTGGAACATATGCTCATCGCTAAGTTTATTTTTTAACGAGCTTGAACTTCGTGTAAAATTGCTCATGATAATGGTCATTGATATTCGATTCACCGTTAACACTATGTCCTTTTGATGGTCGTAGTGCCCATTCAATTGCTCCATCAAACTGATTAGAAATGAGAATACATGCTTGAAAAATGAGTTGAAAAACTAATACCCTACTTGAATTACGTGAAAAGTAACTTAAAAGTAGTTTTTACCCCTCATTTTACCATTTATTTTGAATTTGGGATTGTTGGAGCTCTGGAGGTGGTTTACCCCTTGATTTTCATCAGTTGATTCCAAGAGATTCTATGGATGATTTTCAACACCGTCTAGACCAAGTAGGAGCTAAACCTGAGCTCTTCAATTGCATTCTTTCCTTTCTGAATTCTAAGCATGTTTTCCTATTTTTCTGAGCCTCTGGGGTTTGAACAATTCGTTCTGCCCCCATCACACCTAGTATACATCGAAAGTTGTGATGCATACTAGGCTGGCCACTAGCCAGTCAGTATGCATCCCACCCAGTACATAGCTAGGGTGCGATGGGCACAAGGAGGAAAACTTTTGCACTGATTTTCCATGGAAATTTTGCCTGTTTTTTGCCAAATCAGGATCCTAATTCTCCTCTTGTTTGTTTTTAAGAGATTCATTGAAAGCAAAATGGTTATTACATGGCATGAACGTGAGCATGAAGAAGAGGACATCGTTACCTTACATGATCCAGGTACGGTAACTACATTATGGAACTGTGGCTTGCTCAAGTTCTGCCGCATATCTAACATGAGGCAACAAATCAACTTGCTGCAATATTTCCTTGATTCATGGGATCCTACCAACCAAGTGCTCCAGATTAGAGGCAAATCCATCCCTTTGACTATTGAGGACATCTAATTCTTGACTGGTTTATCGAGGCGTGGTTCCCCTTTCTCACTATCAGGTTCCACCTGGGGGGGCGAATCTGTGAGGGATTATAGTCGTCGATACTGTAGAGAAGGATCTCAGCTGAGCAGGGACAGCAAGACCAATATTTGAGATGTCACTAACCAGTCCTTCAGGACTATTTTATTAACCTTTGCTAGATTCGCTGGTTGCGCGGCCCTTCACTTGGCCAATAGGTCCTATATGCAGTACGCCTTGGAATGCCTCGAACCAAAGGTATTCAACTGGTTTGATGCAGTACTTCTGGTGATAAAAGAACAGCTTACCAAGATGAAAAATGGAAGATCCCAGAACTTTGGCTATGGTTCTATTCTGACCGCTTTCGCCTTGGAGAAGATCCCACTGATGCAGCCACAGTACATTTCACTCGGTCTGCCACCACTGACTGAGCCATGGATGTAGAGATGGGTTGACCTTAGGGCTAGACATGTTGGTCAATCGTAGGTTTCCTTCTCTGATGCCTTCTTCGAGTGGTTCAACCATCAACAGATGGTTTATGCCGAGTGTCCGTATGCTGGGATGGATTTCCAAGGTGACCCAGATTTGGTGCTGCCCGCTGGCAAGCAGTGGGGTGTCATAGGTAAAAATCTCTTACCATATCTCTGTTTATTTCTTTTATAATTTTCTTGGGCTTTTGAAATTTTTATCAAGGCTAATCAAAACTCATGTGCTCATGCAAATATTGGACCAGTGCAACCAGTTGTGCGCCTGAGAGTAGCAGTTGTCATTCCAGCAGGAGAGGCTGTAGGGAGGGGTGTCCTTCGTTATCTGGATGTAGCTGAAACTCTTGCAGTGTTGCAGGATCAGATCGAGGGTCTCACCCTTGGTATTCAAGATGTGAGGGCTGACGAGCTGCCTCTGATATTACATCGCCATACCACTGGCATGCCGAGCCGATGAACTAGGCTCTTACGCATGATTGCACAAGCAGTGACTTGTTATCACCAACACCATTAGACTATGGTGCCCCCTTGCATTTTGAGTTTTTGGGTCATATGACCAATTTTGTCCTAGACACAGAACACTATATAAATAGTTATATATATTTTTGATTCTCGGAGCTTTATTTTGGTTACGTTATATGATCTTCGTGCAAATATTGATGAAATGTTTTTCTTTTATAAATGTTGCAAATGTCTATCCAACACATAATTTGCTAATGAATTAGTTAATGTGTTTAAGTTTCTAGAAATGTGTTGATACTGAATGGAATCAAACTGCCTTTCCAAAATCTTGACCCTTAGGAACATACGATAGATAGCTAGATTTCGAATGGAATAGATGCCGATAAGCTATAGAATGATGAGTTGTGAGCCTAGCCTAACAACAAGTCGGCGTATGCCATGCATGATGGCATCAGAGAGGAGCTATATCAACATGCTGCATTCAATGATTTTGTTCATCGATCGACCAATACATACCCCTCTAAAACACACTAACTCACCGCATGGCTCTAAGATGGCCCAAGCTACAGAAGATAGGTTCTTCATACTACGACTTGCTCCATTAGCATATCCAACAAATTATTCCAATAGGTTAGATATCTGTAACAAAATGAAAAAATGGATTACCTAACCAAAACAATCACTTCTAACGAAAAGAAAAATGTAACAAAAGCATATGAAGAGGTTACGACGTTAAGTCAAGCATAGTAACACTTAAGGTATAACCCGTTTCGGGGTTGCGACAGTGGAATCCCATCGTAATCTACTAGCTTGTAGGCTCCTTTTGTTAATACATGCTTATCAATATAGGGATCCATCCACAAATACTGGAACTTACCTCCTCCCAATTTATCGGATTCCTGGTCATAAAGTAAGACCAGGTCACTGTTATAGACATTTTTGTGCCTTACAACATTGAGCATGAAATGTCCATAATCAAGGGATCCAAAGTCCCTAAAAATGTTGTTCCTACCCCTAGAGGAAAAAGGCCAACAAACCACAGCAATTCATAGAAGTTCTCCACCTGAAAACACTCAAAAACAAGCCAATTCTGGATCATGTCAACTGCTCCACTGAGCATCTGCGCTGAATGTCAACTGCTCCACTGTCTACCTGCGTTGAATGTCAACTGCAACAAAGGCTACCTGCGCTGAGCGTAATTGGACAAGTGGCTGGCTCATTTCTCAATGTGTCAATGCTCAGGAAGCTTCCAAAATGACACTTGCATCAGGGAATTCGACTGGTGATGAGTAAGAGGTTCCAAATCTCCAAGTGGAAGCAAGAACCTCCAAGTGGACTCAAGAACTGAGAGAGGGAGAGGACACTAGTCAGATCTCAAGCTGACTCATCCTCTCTCCAAAACATCTATATATGGATCTCTCCTCCATGAGATCTAAGGGCTGGAATTTTGTTATTGCAAAGAATTGTTGTTGGTTTGAGCTTGGATCATTGGGTGCTTAATGCTTTGAAGGGAGCTGAAGAAGGAATTCCATTCTGCTGGGAAGGAGATGCTGGATTGGAGCCCTATGGGTTGTATCTCTTCCTGAACCTTTTTATCAATCAATAAAGCTATCTTGGTTCTTTCCTATATGCTGGTGTATTTTGTATGATTTTCATTAGTATATTTGATTTACTTCTAATCCTGAATCATTTATGAATATGTATATTTTCCTTTGTGTTGTGTTCTTCTCTTGTCACAAGTAGATGTTCTCTTGTCACAGGTAGTTGTTCTCTTGTGATCTCGTGGGAATCAAGTAGCTGTTCTCTTGAGCAAGCGAGGAGGCAAGTAGCTGTGGACACCCAAAGAGAAGAGGATCTAGATCAAGGGACAACCGGAAGACAACGGTAAGTCTACCAATCTCCCCTCTTTCACATTTCATAAAGGAAGAAACCGAAGTAGCTGTATTTGTTTGTTGCTAAGGTAGTGTCACACCTTAGGTGGATAGGATCGTCCTGCATAGGCATTTTTCCCCACAACAAATTGGGGAATCCGCTGGGGAAATTTGTTTTAGTCATTTTATTTGTGTTTACATCATTGTTTACTTCATAGACTCAACGGCAACAATCGAACTGCTTCGCAAAGTAGACTGTTGCTGCTTTGATCCTTCACTGGGTTTTTGTCTATGATCTAAACAATGGACTCACAAATGACTTGATGATCCTTTGTGATAGTCTTTAGTACCCTCTCAAAGCATCCCTCTGTTTATACCTTGCTTGTGTTTCTGATTTGGCCTGAAACAGTTGATTTTTGAGCATTTTATGACCCGGAACCCAAGAGAAACGAGAGTTTCTCTTTCAGCGCAGACACTGTGAAGGCAGTCTGCATTTCAACGCAGGTCCCGTGAAGGCTACCTATGCTGAATGTCAACTCCATAGTGTTAGACTTGCGCTGAACAAGTTTAGCCTTGTGCAGCTGGGGTTCTCTGCTATCTTTTGCCCTGTTTTGATCTCTGTTTTTGCAGCCTTTAACCAGCATAGGTACCAGTCTGATAACCCCTTTTCTTTGCTTGAATTCCGCCTCATTTTGTACAAAAGGACTGTAAGTGTTTTTATTTGTTTGTGGCGTCATTTATAGTTTTCCTTTGCATGAGAGAAATAATCATCCTGTAGCCCTTGATTCAGATCTGATTGATTGTGATCTTAGGAGAGAGTTCATTGGCTGTTTACAGTTGGTTATCATTTGCTTTTGCTTATTGGTTTGAATTTGTCACTTTTAAGTGTCGAAACAAGTATTCATTTCGGAAATCGCAAAGTGATTGTAATCTCTTCTACCCTTGTTGATTTTGGAGAAAGTAAACTTGTTTATATCTATCATTTAAAAGCAAATTCAAAGTTGTACAAAAAGCTTTCTTTGTAGACATTTATACTAAGAAAGTGGAAAACAAACACCTGCATTGTGCATTTGCATTTTGATAAGTTTGCATGATTGATTTAGGAAAGAGTGCATTAGAGTGTGTTGATTTCTCTTTGAGAAAAGATAGTCGCTCTCTTTTCCCTTAGTAGCTAGGGTTTTCAAAGTTGAAAAGATTATAAAGCTTGCTTATCATCTTAGACTGCATTTAGGAATTGTACCATACATCTCGTGGTGATCCTGAAAGACAAACTTTAAAAAGATCAACTTAAAATAAACTGAATGAACCTAATAACGCTTTGCAACATAATGCACAACATAGAGGTCTAGGCTAGAGACGTGTTCCGGCGTCGTTAAGCCTAGTGACTGTCGATCTCGTAGAAGGTGGGTGATTCCTCCTAAGGGACGATAGCGCTAGTACGGATTGTGCTCCCACATACCGTCGTGTATATATTGGGAGACCCCTATAGGCATATATCCTTTATCCTTAGGAAACCGTGTCGGCCGCCCTACTGATCACAATGCAGTGAACACAGCATTCACGAAGATCGACCGCCCGTACCGTAAAAAGTATTCTGTGGTTTTGCGAAAAGTTTGGCACACCCTCTGCCTAGATCTCCAGAGCAGTTTCTTTTGGCCTTTTTCAGACTCTATAACAAAAAAAGTCCATCCGAGCATTTGTCACTTCGGGCTCGTTAAAACATCGAAGGACACTAGAGTCATCTTTAGCTTTTTCTCGACTCTTTAAAACTGAAAAAGCAAGTTATGTCTAAAGCGTCGTTAACAATTTATTTTAAACGGAACAATCACCCATTATTCCTGCGTTGGTCTTTAGGTTGAAAAGATGGAGCACACCAACCAAGGAGTTCCCCTTGGTGGAAATCCTAGTCCCTTCTCCTCTTGGGGAGATGTTGGTGCGCCCCACATGGCCACATTGTCACTTCCAGGACTGACAATTGGCCTACCAGTCTGGCTCTTTTCAATCAATGTCGTTCAGAATTCCACAATTCCTGAACAGTCGAGTCAACAGTTAGATCAGACGAGAGTTGCCCACCAGCCTTCCACTTCATCTTCCTCTCCTCCTTCCTCTTCGCTTGACGGAACTGGTTGAACAAAGAACCGGGTTCCTAAGGAGAAGAAGGAGAAGAAGAAGAGAGAAAAGAAGCAGAAGGAGCCTAAGGCGAGTGGGGGCAAACAAGTGTCATCTAACAAAAATCAACACAGTGCACTCGTAAGGCCTAAATCGCCATGCGTCATATGCAAGGGAGACCACTTCCATAGAGATTGTCCCTGTATCCCCCGGATACTAAGAGACTGGTCCCCCCATTTGCACAATTCAGTAGCATCGACCTCTGATAGCCATGTCGACTGCTCACCGTCAACTAGTGGGAGTGAAGCCCTAGGACAGAGCGGGAAAGCTAAATTTCCCTGCAGACTGTGTGAAGGCGATCATGCCATCCACCGTTGTCCCTTCTTAGACGAGGCAAAAAGAGTTCTGGAAGATTGCTCGATATTACGAGCGCATCTTCCTCCTCGATATCAAAGACTCCTGCCAAGTCCCTCGCTAGTTGAGAATCCGGTTGACCCGCCCAGGTGGTCAGCCGAATCACCTGTCATTGAAGATGAACCATCTGAATCCATACCATACGAAAGTCTAAAGGTTGAAACGACAGTTGACTCGGTTTTTCCTTCAGAGGCTCTATCTTCGAATGACACCATCACAAAGGAGAATAAAGACGACACCATCCAAATTCTCTTCATCAGCACTGACTCTGATGATCAAGGGGGCAATGTCACCATTCCTTTATCGCAGGAAGGAATTTCATCAAAGCGCTATCCGGCCGTATACTCGGTCCCACCACCGAGCAACCTGGTTGTGTCCTTTGACTGGAACCAGCTAGGCAGACCCCGCTTGCCAGCTAGCATACCATTCAGAATTATTGTCCAAATATACAGAATGGTAATGGCTGGTACAGTTATTGATGAAGGGGCATCTGTGAGTATCCTTTCCTCTATTGCTTGGAAAGCGCTTGGTTCGCCTGCGCTTTTGCCTGAAATGAGAAATCTAACAGGCTTTGATAAGGGAACCAGTTGCCCTTTAGGGATCCTCCCCAATGTGCCAATAACATTGAAAGGGAAGACCATTCAAATGAACGTGATGGTCGTTCAAGGACCCTTGGATTATAACCTACTCCTTGGACGAGACTATATATATTGCATGGGAGCCATCATCTCATCACTCTTTAGAGTAATGTGTTTTCCGCATGAAGGAAGAATGGTCAAGCTCGTGGACCAACTTTCATTCCCCGGATCACGCATCGCAAATAGTCAGATACCATCCCTAAATGGTCTGTTCACGCAAGAAGTGTCTCAACCCACGGTCCGTCCTCCTGATGAGCGCGAGTAATCCGAGAGGATATGACTGGAACCCAGGGGGCATGCGTCTTGGTCTGCTTCGGCGGAGAACTTTGGGTATAGGGTAGGTTTCTGCGGGAGAATATGACTAGTCCGTACCCCGTCCGTAGAGGAAGAGGGGTTGTTCTAGAATAAAATTCTTCTGTCAAAGTTATGTGAGGCGGACGGAAACCGTCGCTCACCTTTGTCTATTTCGGTAGACATTGCCGAGGAATTGTTTTGTTTAATCTACTAACGAGACAATCTTTGGGTAACTTGAACGAGGTAAGCCTCTCTCGTTAAAACAAATGTTTTGACGGAAAAGAAGTAGAGGTAACCTTGAAATTCTGTTTTATGCCTGGGGGCATGCAAACCTTTTGGAGTGCAAGCAAAGAGTGGTTATTTATCTGTTTTTTGGGTTAGCCGTTTCCGAACTTGCATAAAGAAAGGATGCGGAGCAAAGCGTGGTGAAATGAAGCTCCATAAAAAATAGCGATCTCCAATGAGACACTCTTATCATATGACTGGTATAAACGAGCAGTTTTAGCATAAAGTTCATGCTCGTTAAAAAATAAACGCAAGATCCGAGCAGTTTTAGCACATAGTTCATGCTCGTTAAAAAATAAACATAAGTCCGAGCAGTGTTTTGGCGCATTCAAGCTCGTTAAAAAATGAACCCATCCTGGTAAATAACCATTGAGTATGTAACCTGATCAACCATAAAAGCCTTGGTCGTGTTTTGTGCACCGTCACCTCCACTTTTCATTTGGCCGATCGTTCACCTCCATATGATTGTTTACCCATTTTGAGGAACAACTGCGAAGAGTGATTTCACCTAGCCATCCTTGTGACACTGCCGTGATTGGAAAATTCCAACCTGTACCTGGAATCAGCTGCTAACCCTGTTCATCACTCGTTCCTCCGAAGACGAGTCTTCTTTAAGCTCTTTCCAATTGACTCGTAAAATATGAAAAGATTGCCGAGTTTTGGCCTTCCATCTCGTTAAAGCAACCGGAAGTGCTATCCCTCCTCTAGATTTTAATCTCTTTGGACCTGAGGGATTATTGCACAAAAAGATCGAGCGCTTGTGTTGTTCGGCTCGTTAAAACTATCGAAAACGCATCCCTTCTGTATTGTTTTATACTTTTTCGGACTTAAGGGATTAGATGACGAAAAGGGACTTTTGGAGATAACTTTATGTATCTTTTCAGACTCTCTACAAATGAAAAGAACCGAGTTATCCTTGTCATTAGACTCGTTAAAATCACTAAATAGCGACAAACTTGTCTTTAGACGAGAACGAGTTTCACTATCGCTAGGCTCGTTAAAACATAGCGATGGGCTTGCCCAAAGGGAAGGTTATAGAACAAGCATATGTTATCCTCCTCAAGCTTGACAAAAATAAATAGGTACTGGTAAGAAATGACTTGGGAAAAATTGGGAAAAAATCAAGAAAACTTTGATGGTAGCAGGTCGCTCTTGAACATGACACTTTTCCTCCGTACCACAATCGGGTTGGGTTGTTTCATTCACCGGTAACATCACCATGGTCTCGCCATACCATCCATACTTGGGGTAATGCTACCAATCCATCACATCAGTGTCGCCATATGTTCAAGAGAAGTCATTCAGAAAGAGTCAACCGGGTCCCATCCACTGCCATACATTATCCTTCATCCATTCATGACCGCCACCCTGAATCATATGTCACAGATCGTTTTCACCTCCATTAAAATCATTAGCTCCGTTCCGTGTCACTGATGTGGGATTCATTAAGGCCCTCCTTTGACGGATCGCTTCTTGTCGACATCAGCTCATTATCCAAGAAGTTGATCTAGGAACAACCCCTTCAGTACTTTGAAGCTTGCATGCCTCAATGGCAAGTTTCTCACTTCCGGCGACAGGTATACATCAATGACCTTCGACCAGAAGATTTTGCGTGGTGTTCGACGCCAAGTCCTTTATTCACACCACGTGAATTGTACTGCAGTACCTTGAGGGTCATTATCATTATCGGTGATTCCTCTCGTGCTTGTTAATGGTTTACATCATTGACCGGTAATCAAGCAATGTCTTTCCATGTTCGACTTCAGCGCAATTCTCACATGGATCGACTTGTACTTAGAGAGAAGATCGAACGAGTTTGAAGACCCCGGATCTAGTTTCATCCATCCGGGCTGCGATATATATTCAAGAAAAATAAAGACATTTGACATGTACATCATTGCAGCAGATGATCATCCTACTCAAAGGATGATAATTTCACCAAAATTATCGGTCTACCATCAGACGATCGTCTGTTCTATGTTCAAAAATGAATTTATAAAGCTGAGCATGGGAATGCCCGCCTCAGCTAGATCATGAAAGTAGTATGAATCATAATGTATTGTATTGTATCTTATTACAGGTCTCCTCCCAGCAAATGGATGAACTTTGGACTCTCCTGGATAAAGCATTTCACCCGATAAACGGCCTCATACTTTAGGGGGGAATTGTTATAGACATTTTTGTTCCTTGCAGCATTGAGCATGAAATGTCCATAATCAAGGGATCCAAAGTCCCTAAACATGTTGTTCCTACCCCTAGAGGAACAAGGCCAACAAACCACAGCAATTCACAGAAGTTCTCCACCTGAAAACACTCAAAAACAAGCCAATTCTGGATCATGTCAACTGCTCCACTGAGCATCTGCGCTAAATGTCAACTGCTCCACTATCTACCTACGTTGAATGTCAACTGCAACAAAGGCTACCTGCGCTGAGCGTAACTGGACAAGTGGCAGGCTCATTTCTCAATGTGTCAATGCTCAGGAAGCTTCCAAAATGACACTTGCATCAGGGAATTCGACTGGTGATGAGTAAGAGGTTCCAAATCTCCAAGTGGAAGCAAGAACCTCCAAGTCGACTGAAGAACTGAGAGAGGGAGAGGACACTAGTCAGATCTCAAGCTGACTCATCCTCTCTCCAAAACATCTATATATGGATCTCTCCTCCATGAGATCTAAGGGCTGGAATTTTGTTATTGCAAAGAATTGTTGTTGGTTTGAGGTTGGATCATTGGGTGCTTAATGCTTTGAAGGGAGCTGAAGAA
Source organism: Pinus tabuliformis (assembly GCA_031772625.1). Taxonomy (NCBI): domain Eukaryota; kingdom Viridiplantae; phylum Streptophyta; class Pinopsida; order Pinales; family Pinaceae; genus Pinus; species Pinus tabuliformis. The sequence goes on along the minus strand of CM062818.1, from coordinate 2,011,232,583 downwards.
GGAATTCCATTCTGCTGGGAAGGAGATGCTGGATTGGAGCCCTATGGGTTGTATCTCTTCCTGAACCTTGTTATCAATCAATAAAGCTATCTTGGTTCTTTCCTATATGCTGGTGTATTTTGTATGATTTGCATTAGTATATTTGATTTACTTCTAATCCTGAATCATTTATGAATATGTATATTTGCCTTTGTGTTGTGTTCTTCTCTTGTCGCAAGTAGCTGTTCTCTTGTCACAGGTAGTTGTTCTCTTGTGATCTCGTGGGAATCAAGTAGTTGTTCTCTTGAGCAAGCGAGGAGGCAAGTAGCTGTGGACACCCAAAGAGAAGAGGATCTAGATCGAGGGACAACCAGAAGACAACGGTAAGTCTACCAATCTCCCCTCTTTCACATTTCATAAAGGAAGAAACCAAAGTATCTGTATCTGTTTGTTGCTAAGGTACTATCACACCTTAGGTGGATAGGATCGTCCTGCATAGGCATTTTTCCCCACAACAGTCACCTTCTAAGAAGACACGGGGTTTGACATTCTTTTCAAATTGCGCCTTGACTCATTTCTTATGTGCTTCGTTAGCCAAGGCAGCATCACAACGGGTTTCATCCAGTTGGATTAATTCCAAGAAATGAGCCTCCTCCTCTGAAGTTCCGGGGAGAAGGTCGACAGTGAGCTTGAGGGACGAAATTTCACACTGAACTGGTGAGATCACTTCCAGGTCATACACCAGCTGAAAGTGTGTAAACCGGGTCGCATTTATAACCGATGTCTGGTATGCCCACAAGGCTGAGTACAGGATTAGGTGCCAACTCGGTTTATGGACTCCAATCATCCTTTGCAGCATGCGCTTCAGGACTTTGTTGATCGCCTCAACTTGCCCGTTAGCTTGCGGAAATACGAAGTCAAACTGTAGTGGGACAGTCCTAATTTGGCAGCAAATTCAACCATCATGTGATTGCGGAAATTCAATCCATGATCTGTGACTATAGCTTGTGGAACACCGAATCTGGAGACTACATGATTGAAAAAGAAAAGAGCAGTCATTTCACCACTATTGTTTAATGTAGGCATCGCCTCAGACCATTTCGTAAAATAGTCAACTGCAACTATGATATACCCACACCCTCCGACCGAGGTGGGGTTACATGTCATGAAATCTATGCCCCATTTGGGAAATTGCCCAACAACAACTACTAGTTGTAGAGGTGTGGGTGGTATTCTGGTTTTGCGATCGAAGATTTGACAAGCATGGAAACTTCTGACTGTGGTGATGCAATCCATGAACATTGTTGGCCAGAAGTATCTTGCTCCTAAAATCTTTTGTGCCATAGCATAAATAGATTGATGCCCCCCACATGCACCTGAATGACAATCATTCAGGACTTTTTTGGCCTCATGGGTGAGGCACCTTCGTAGAACTGTATCGATACCATGATGGTAACTGTATCACCGACCATCATGTAGTCCTTTGCTTAGTATCAAGTACGTCATTGTTCTGAGTGAGAGGTATTAGACCTATATGTTTGGGTTTGGAGATAGATGATTATATCTCCATACCTCGAATCGGTTGAAGATATTAGAAACAAAGATTCATCCATGATTGTCGCTTTGGATGTTGAATCGTTGGATGATGATGGGAAGTCACATAGTAACTTCGCGAAAACAAAAGATTTCTTTGATTTGGATTTCATGAATTCTAGATCAAACTCTTGCGAAATTTCTATCCACTTCGAATATTTTCCCCCAAGCAACTGTCGCAACAGGATGTAAGTGATGGGGTTGCAATCTGACAAAATGGTAGTTTTTCAAAAGAGGACATAGGGTCAAAATATATGTACTCCTTGAATAGCTACGAGAGCCAACTTTTCAACATAGGAGTACTTTCTTTCTGTATCATTTAAGTTTCAACTTAAATAATAGACAGGATGTTCGATTCCATTGTCTTCTTGAACTAAAACCATTGCGATGCTCATATCTGTCACAGCCAGATACAGGTTAAAGTCTTTTTGATAATCAGGAGCATACATTAACGATGCTTTTATTAGGGATTTCTTTAGAGCATCAAAGGAAGCTTGTGCAACCTGATCCCAGTTGAAGGGTACTTCTTTTTTCAATAGACATGTATAACCTTTAGCAAGTTCAGCATAATTTGGAATGAACCTCCTCAGAAAGTTTGCTTTCCCTTGGAGTTTCTGAATCTAAAGAAAATTTGAAGGTGGAGACAGATCGATGATTGCCTGAACCCTACACGGGTCGAGGCGAATCCCACCATTTGAAACTAAAAAGCCAAGTAAATGACTAGAACCGACACAAAACACACAATTGTGTGGATTGAGTCGTATCTTGTAGTGTCGGCAACGTAGAAATATTACTCGCAAATGCTGCAGATAATCGATCTGCTTTTGCAAATGAGCCAGAAGATTGTCGAGGTATGGTTGAACAATGTTCTTGATGTCATGGATGGCATAATTCATTGCCCTCTGAAAGGTTTCCCCTACGTTCTTTGAACCAAAAGGTAGCTTGTGGTATGCGAATGTGCCCCACGGACAAATAAATGCAGTCTTTGACTGGTCCTGTGGACGGATATTGATTTGATTATGTTAGGTTCCTATACCAATAGGTGTCATATTTCATTATTGACTGTGGAAATGCAGAATATGATCATCCTTTCCATACTGCAAAGGTTCCATATTTTCCACAAAATCAAAAAATTTGAAAAATGTAAAGAGGGTATGCCCTAAAAGAAAAAACAAAGGGTAAGAAGAATGAATTGTGTTAACACCCAGGTTGTTCCCTATGACTCCCAAGGGAATACGGCCGGGGTAACCACTAACCAATCTTTGGATCACAGTTCCTAGCCAAACTGTAATCAGAGAGGGCTCTCTCTTTATGATTTGTCTCTGTTTTGATGGTGTTTTAGGCTAGCTATTATGCTCAGGTTTTGGTTTATGTTTTGGTTGAAGGACTTCTTTCAGGGCTTAAGATGTAGTGCTCAAAGAGTAGTATAACATTGGGCAATGGAGTCTAGAGCTGTGAAATGCTTTAAAATGCTGGAGTGATGATGTTCAGACTGCAGGGCCTATTGTGTATTTCAAACAAACAAATTTAAACTTAAGTGGTGAGGCATGGTCAGCCAACAGAAAGCAATTAAGAATTCTCTACTAAGCTGGTGATGTGAAAGTGAAACATGTTGCACAGGAGCAAACTTGAATTCCTGAAACAAAGATCACTGTGAAAGATATATTCTGAAAGTGCAGCAATTAAGAATTACACTTATCAAGATGATAGCTGAAGAAAACATTCATTAACAACACGGATTGAACTCAGGGTATTGCATGAATAAGTCCTGATGGTTATTCTTTTTCTTTGTTGCTAAAGCACTTAGAAATTAGAAACATATATGGATTGTAAAAGATTAAAGCACATAACAAAGAGAGTTACAGAAACTTATTGTATTGTGAAGTACACAGGAATCCTGCAGTTTTCAACAGACACCAGAACGCATTCAACACTTTGAGAAATTCCATCACTTTCTTTATTAAACTCTGAAAGGATTACAGCATAAGAATTTCTTCAAGAGAGATCAACAACAACCCCTACAAGCTTGTGCGAGGGGAAAATATATACAAACAGTATTACAAAATATCTCAGGCATTGAGTCATCTGAGAAATGAAATATCTTCACCAAATTTTCAAGATATTTAGGTAAGAAAGTTATTACATCATTGAATACAAAGTAAATGCATCTTTATGCTTTGTCAGAAGATATTTTGGCCTTTGGAGGCCACTGAGTCGGTTGGAGTGATCTGCATAAATGCTGAGAAATGCGCTTTTGGAGCTGCTCTGCTGTAGCTTCTCGGCCTGGACACCTGTAGCTTCCTACTTTGCTTCGTTGGCCGAAATTTCTGCTGAGTTGGCTCAGCTTTAATCTTTAATGCATGCTGATTCTTTTTAAACTGTCCTGTGTATGACAATTTTGCATTTTCGATGATCAAAATTTGTTGAATGGCTTCCTGTTTATAAAATTGTCTGTATGGCCTTAGTCCACCATTCTAGTGTAGGTAGTTGATGCCTGAGAATTGCATCCATAGTCTCCTCTGCCTCTGTATACTTATAAAAATTGGGAGGTGCCTCAAACAGGTGTTTGATTTCATTCATTATAAAAAATAAATTTTCTACTCTGTTGTAGAGAGTCTGTCCTGTGGCTGGCCCTGTTTCCTCTGAGGTGCTGGGCTTCTCATTGATCTGACTTGTGGCAAATGTGTTAACCCTTTTGGCATACTGGTCATGTGTGAACAATCTCCCTGCGTTGTTCAGTAAGCTAGGGAGCCCTCTGTTTTCTAACACCTGAAACTTCTCCAAAAACTTGTTTACCTCAGTCTGCATATCCTGGGTTCTTCTCTCTAATGTCTGTACTAAGTTTCTCAGTGTAAGAACCCTTTTGATTAACTGAATGTGCTCAGTTCTGTTTGAGATCCCCATGGCAGCCAACTGAGTACTTGTCCTATTGTTAAGCACATTAATCATCCTGGTGGCTATTTCAGGCATGTTGCTTAGAGCAGCTCTTGATCTTTGAATCTCAGTCTGTGCTTTTGGAATGAGCTCCAACTGCTCATGGATTGTTTCAATATATTGACATTTCTCATTAATAGATTGGCCAATGTTAGCCCACAACACTATTTTAAGCTCAGCCACAACTTTATCTAATTTGAGCTCAGTTTCTAGCTCTTTGATCCTGTCTTTAAGGGCTTTTATCTCCCTGCCCTTTTCTGCCACAGACTGCTTGGATTTATCATATCTTTCATTGACCTTGGCTAGTTTCTCCTTGGCCTCATTCAATTCTGTCATTTGTGCTTCCAAGGCCTGGATCTCATTCCTCAGCTTTTGAATGTCCAGGCTTGGGGCCTGCTCTATTGTTAGTGGTGCTGCTGAGGTGGACGTTGCTGCTTGTTCTGTCTGTTGAGGAGGAGGAACGGTAGGTGGAGTAGTTTCCTCAAGATTTATCACTTCAGGAGGAGGCTGGGAGGTCTGACCTTCTTCTCTTTGCTTCAAAGCTGCCTATAATGCTGCTTGTGCAGCCTCTGATTCTCCCAACTTTTCTTGTGCCTGCATGAGCTGTTTATAGAGAGACACCAGCAAAGCTGTAGCATCTTTATCATGCCTTTGTTGAGCCACTTCATCTGTTTGAGGGTGAATTGTGGCTGGGAGTTTGATCTTTCTCCTCAAAGCTGCCATATCTGCATCCCTCAACTTTAATATTTCTTGTATGCCCTTGATGTCTTTGGGATCATGCCCAATCTCAATAATTATGTCTTCTAAGGACCTTTTTCTGTTGTCCTTTGCTTGAGATGATGCCCTTTCCAAATCAAGTTGGGCAGCTGTATTATTAAGACTATTTTCTAGCCTGTAGTTATCTAATGTTTTATCGGCCAAGGAAGCATAGACCATCTCACCTGTTTGTTTATGCAATTCAATTTTATCCATTGGGTGGATGTCCTTGGCCAGGACCTCAAGATTGGTCCTTAGGTAATCTGAAGGGGACTTTGGCTGCAAAGTAGTCGGCGTGAAGTGACTCATGATCATCTTGCCCTCCTGGACATCATATGCAGACATTAGACGTTGCTGGTTGGTGGGAGCCATATTTAACAGATGGTTATACAGCTGTATTTTTATGGTTTCATTCCTTTTCTTGATTTCAATGAACTGCTGCTTAATGCCTAGTTCACCCCCTCGCTGCTGGCTTGAGGAGCTGACTTCTCCTCCCACAGTTTTGTTCTGTTCCTCTTGGAAAGAACTTGCAGATGCTTCCCTGCTAGGTGGGTTCATGCCTAGAGATTGCGCTGTTGGCATTTCCTCTTCAGAAAAAGGGTTCAATCTCTGTCTTTTCTCACCATGACTTTTTGATGTGGTCAAGGGAGTCTCTCTGTCCCTTTTTATGCTAGTATCCTCCTTTTCTGGAGTTTGGAGGATTGATGCATCAACTGATGTTTCTTGCCTAGGAGGCACCGTATTTTGTGCCTGCTGTTCTGTGAAACTTGGGGCCTTAACTGCCCCTTCTTGATGTGTGGGCTGCTCTATGTCATGCTGCCCTTATTTTTGTTGTGATCCCCGTTGTTGCTGTTGCTCTTCCTGCTGCTGCACTGTTCCTTGCTGCTCCATCTCTTTACCTGTTTGGTCTTGAGTCATGTGAGGTGGTTGCTCTTGTTCCACCTGCTTTCCTTTGCCTTTGTTGCCTGTCTGTTGGGTGTCCATGGCAGCTTGCTGCTGTGTTGTTGAAGAAGAGGCAGCTACTCCAAGTTGCCTTTGATATGATAAGGAAACCTGTCCACAAGTTTCCAAGTCAGCCTCTTTTTGCAAATTCCTAGCCTCTCTCTCTAGCATCTGCTCTCTAGAGATTGGCTCTTCTAGAGTGCCCTCTTTCCAGCCTAAAGAATTTGCATACTTTTCAATATGAGGCAGCCTAACATGTGCATAGTTACCCAATTTTTGTTTTATCCTCCTGAGGGAAATAAAGTGATTACGGTCATAGGGTGACCATTTGAAACTGGTTTGTGATTTGAAACCCTCTAAGATCATATCTGCCTCCTTCCATCCCTCCTCTCTTTTGTTGTACAAAAAAGGGCCTAGCTGGCTCCTTACCTTCAGTTGTACTTTCTTGTTTTTGCTTTGGAAATGTAAGAAGTCAGTATATCCAAACTGCCTGAAGTATTCTAGGGAAAATAGTCTCATTGGGACATATCTTGGCAGCCTGTAAGGGTCCAATTCACAGCCATATACTCTGATCACTGTGTGGTGTTGGTAAAAGTACCAATCACCAATGTTGTAGGATTTGGAGAGATGGATAATTCTCTGCATTTCATCGGTTAACCTTGGAGGAGGAACACCATACAGCAATGCCATAGCTGGGTGAATGAACAGGTCTATAAATTCACAGTATGTGTATGGTGATTGAGAAACATCATGGAAAACTGAAGTCCAAAACACAACTGATCTTGGATTTCCCTGGGCATTAAGTTTCTTGAGAGAAATGGAGAAACTGTCTGGCTGATAAAACAAGAACAGGTGGTAGATGTATGAGGTGTATCTGAACACCCTTTCCCTTGGTAGATTCATCAGTTGTTCATGGATCTTTTCTGCAATATAGGTGGCATAGTCATAGTGCACATCTGGTTTCCAGGAGAAAACATGGACAGCATTGCCATTATGGTGCCATCCACATCCTCAATTCCCTTGTATCCCAGGACATAGCTGATCAAATCTACTAGCATTCTGCCCAGGTCATTCAGGTAGTGATATCCAATAGGGGGAGTCCTTATAGTTTCAGAGCTTGGCTGCACAAATAGCTGGTTAATTTTGGTAATCTGGGCACTTGAAAGATTATTTCCCTTCTTTATTAAATCCGACATGGAAAGAGGGGTCAATGGCCTTACAGTATGGAAATGCAGCATCTCATTTATGGTTTCTGGGGTTATAAAGAACAAAACAGAGCCTGTAGGACTGAGAACAGCTCTCTGGCAAGGATCATAGCATTCCTGGCATTTGTGGATCAACTCTGGGAGGGCATTGACTTGAGGGAGGTTGTAAATGGGAAAATTTGAGTCCCAAATCCCCAAAATATCAGCTCCATTAAGGTATTGAGCTTTCAATTCATTTAGCATATGGATATTGAACTTAGAACCCATGGGAAACCAATCTAACATCTGATAGTCTACATCTCCCAGGGCTTTCCATGTTATCTCCCTTTGAGGGGCATTAAGAGGCTGGATATTCAAGGCTATTGGTGTCTCCATGGCTACTGAAGCTTTTGAACTGTAGGTGAACCAGTTTCAATCAGGCAGAACAACATAGAGGAATGTTTTCTTGCAATGGAAGTGAATTGTAAGAAACATAAGGTAAATTGAATAAACAGCAGTTGAAATAGTGTCTAAAGGATTGATGAAACAACAGCAGGACTGACCAGGAGTATTTTCTGTGGTGAATCTGGTCAATTGAAGTCTCTAGTTCACGACTGCGCGAACTACCTGTGAATTCAGCTTAAGTTTGTCAAATGAGGCTCTGCCGGAGGTTTATGACTTCACTGGTTAAAAATGGGTGCAAGTCACTGTGTATTTAATGGTGAAAACAATGTTTTACAGTCTTTTAACAGCTTGCTTGAGGAAATACGGATAAAATCGGGCTCATGGAATGATTTTGAGGAATACATGGTAATTTCGCCGGTAAGAGTTGCAAATGCAGGTGCAATGGAAGCGCCGACGGTCTCGGAATTAGCTTTAGCAGGTTGGCGTTGGTTTGAACGTGAGCAACATGCAGAAATAGCTAAAGTTTCGTTTGCCAAAAGTTGGAAAAACATGACATTTTGGCCTAAATAAGGAATTTTCGCAATATTGGCGCGTTTTTGGGATGACGTCAGCATGACGTCATTGGGTGGGGTCGGAGTCGGTTGACGTTTGCATGACGTCACCGGGTGATGTGGCAGGCTGCGGTTGGTCCACGGGGATAGTGAGGTGGCGGCCATATCAGCGCGGAGGTGGACGGAGGAGTTGATGCGATGGCGAGGTGGTAGTGACGTGGTTCTGATGTGGGGGTGACGCAAGCCCGACAAAACAAGTGGTAAGCGGAACAACGGTAATGGTTTTCGTGGACCGCTTACAATACGGAGACGGTTTTGTCAGAGGCCGACCCGAGAAGCTGTGAGGGCGACGCGTGGCAGAGGCCTGACGTCACCCTCTGACAGTTTCTCGGGTGCTAAACGTCGGACCTCGGGCCCAACCCGATATTCATAATAGCCGTCCGATCAAAAGCGCCCGATTGGACGGTCGACGGGTTGATGACTTGATCGGATGATACGGACGGGGATGAAGATTAAAATAATATATATTTTTTTGGGCGCGCGCTCAACGGAAAACTTCGGAATATAGTGTTTGTAATGTTTTTCAACGAAAAATAATGCGGCCCCGACACTTTGGTTAATTTGGCAAAAGTGGGTTTTTGATATAATTTTGCAAATTAGAGCGGGTATGGGTAAAATGGGTCCTTTTATAAGGTTTTCTTGGTAAATAAAGGTTTTAAAGGGAAAAATGAATTCAGAAGAGGTGAGGGGGGTTAGACTTAGGTTTATCAAAGTGACCAGATGTCATTTTGATCCCTGACAGAGGGCATATGGCTATAATGCCAAGGGGAGGGATATTTATACAATGTTTGGGGTTTATACACCATGGTGTTATAATACTAGGGAAAGGGTAATATAGGGGAATTATATAATAGAGTTAGGGTTAATATGGATGAAAAGGAGTTGATGAGGGGAAATAACACTAAGTTTATTTGAAAATAACTTAGCTTAAGGAGTAGATCAAAATGAAAAGAGTTTTAGACAAGAAATGTGGCTTCTAATAGGACTAAGAACCACCATAGAACCATGAATTGTTTCATGAATCACAACCGATGAGGGGATATTAGTAATGAATGGGAAGAGGGGAGGAAGGGAGGTTAGACATGCTTCTTTGCTTGCTGCAACCTGCTGGAGAAGAACACCTTCTCAATTCATTGGTTTTGCATTATGAACAAGGCTACCACACATGCAATTTTGTAAGAAATGATATTTTTGCAACCCCAACTGCCTACCCATCTATTTGTCTAGCATTTTTTGTTTCTTCTTGGAGGGTGCACTTAGGCTTGCAGACCCTTGTTTGCCTTTTCGTTTCTTTGGCTTTTTCTTTTGTTTTCCTATCTACTTCTACCCTTATTTCTTCCAAGGTCTCAGATTAAGCAGTTGGGAGCCTTTCTTCTCTACCTACACTACTTGGCTGCCAAGATTAAACAGTTTGGACAAACTTCTTTCTCTATTATACAACTGAAAATTTAAAACTTGGCATGATCCAGATTAGGCTATTGGACCATCCATCAAAAATTGAGTCTACATCAAGCAATAAGCACAGATTGTATTCTCTTGGAAATATGTGATCTTTGCATCATCAAAGCAGAGCATATTTGGACCTTTTCATTGCCAATCATGAAATATGAAACCTATTGGTATAGGTAGCTAACAGTGGCTCCACATGGGGATGGTTTTTCTTTTGAAAGACCAAGAACAGCAGGTCAGATTGCCTTGGCCCTTGACTGCTTTTGTCAAAATTTTGAAGTTAGCTGCTTTGATATGCCCAAAATTGTGTACTTCCCTTCTTGGTAGACCTCTGATTCTATTTACCTTTTGCTGGTAGTTTTAAGAAAACTTTGAGAAATTGCATTTTTACATGTTGACAGAAAATAATATATACATCTGGATATGTACAAGGGAAAACTCAGGCTGCACTTATGGGTGACATTCAAAATAGTGCTTCAGCATCCTGCCATTCACAGGGCCTTCATCCAAATCAGTTTCATAGAGACTTTTAAGGAAATAAGTGTTGTTTCCTTGTACTGCTTGGACAGCAAATGGTCCTCTCCAAAGGGAGTCAAATTTTCCATGTTTTCCCTTATCTTCCCTTCTTGAATCCCATCTGAGGACTTTATATCCAACATTAAAGTATTCTGCCTTAGTTCTTCTGTCAAAGGCCTTCTTTAATTTTTCTTGTAGAACTTGAACTCTGCTGAAAACTTGGTCTCTAGTTTGCTGTAAACATATGATTTGATTGATTCTTCTTTGCATATCATTTGGTTCAGCTTGGCTTTCTTGAAGAAGTTTTATAACAGGTACCCCTAGTGATGAAGGAAACTTGGCTTCTAATCCATAAACCAACTCATATGGGCTGGTCCCAATTGATCTCTTGGTTGTTAGTCTATCTGCCCATAGAGCATTCACAAGCTTCTTATGCCAATTCTTTTTGTTCTCTTCTAGCACTTTCTTTATGATGTTTACCATAATTTCATTTGATGACTCAGCAAGGCCATTTCCTTGGGGATAGTATGCCGTAGAATGGCCCAAGGTGATGTGAAATTTATGGCAGAAGTTCACCATCTTCTTGGATCTGAAAGCAGCAGCATTGTCTGTTATTATTTTGTCAGGACAACCAAATCTAGCCAATATGTTGTTCTCCAAGAACTGAATGATTGTTGAATCATTTGCCTGTCTGCATGGAACAGCTTCAATCCACTTGGTGAAGTATTCTGTGGCTGTTAAGATCCATCTATGTTGGCCTGAAGATGAGGGATGAATTTCCCCAATGAAATCCAAGCCCCATTGTTGAAAAGGTCTCTCTGTTGCGATAGGCCTCAAGGGAAGTGGCAGCAACTGTATCTTTCCCTCAAATACTTGACATTTATGACATGAGGTTGTGAATTTCTTGACATCAGAGAACATGGTGGGCCAGTAGTAACCAGCCCTTAGTATTTTATCCACAGTGGACTTCCAGTACAAGTGTCCACCACAGTCACCTGCATGAAATTCCTTTATGATATTGTCAGTTTCATTCTCAATTAGGCAGTTTAGCAATATTCCTTCATGGTTTTTCCATAATAAATTTCCATCCATAACACAGAATTTAGAAGCTTTCATTTTTAAGAACCTACATTTAGTTCTGGACAATCCTGGGGGAGCACACAGGTTTTGTAATACATAACATATATCAGAGTACCAAGGGGATTGTTCAAAGGTTACATTGATCTTTGGAGTCGCCAACTCCGGTCCACTGTCCAGCTGATTGATGTCTAAGGCTTGGAAATTTTCTTCTGTCATTAGTTTGGCCAAACCTTGCCCTTTTATTAGTTTTGTAGGTTTTATCTCAACATCAAATTCCAAAATGTTGGCAATCCACTTTCCTCTTCTGCCCTCTAAATTTTCTTGGGTGAGAATGTTTTTGACAATAGGACTTGGTACATAAGCTATAACATGTGAATAAAGGATGTAAATCCTAAAGTCCTTAATGGCCTTAACCAAAGCATAAGCTTGCTTTTCCATGATTTGATATTTTAAAGGTGCATCTCTAAGAGCTCTGCTAAAGAAAGCAATTGGCTTCTCATTTCCTTGGTCATCTTTTTGTAATAAAACAGCAGCAATAGTATGCTGGGAGGCAAAAGAGAAAATGATAAATTCTCTGTCAAATTGAGGATTGGTCAAGACTGGGGTTTGGGTAAGAGCCAGCTTTATACCTTCAAAGGCTTGATTTGCTTCAACTGTCCATTTTACTTTTGAATCTTTCTTTAGCATGTTATTTAGTAATCTGATTAGTTCTGCTAAGTTTGGGATAAACCTTCTCAAGAAATTGATTTTTCCCAAGAATCCTTGCAACTCTTTGATATTTCTTGGGTGGGGCATTTGTAAGATAGCCTGTATCCTATCTGGGTCAATTCTAATGCCATCTTTAGAAATGATGTGGCCTAGTAGCTTACCTTCCTCTAAACCAAACAGGGATTTCTTGGGATTCAAGGAAATTCCATATTTTCTGCATTTTAGGAAGATCTGTCTCAAATGTTTTATATGTTCTTGGTCTGATTCTGAGAAAGGTGTAAGGTCATCTAAGTAAATGACTAAAAAGTCATGAATCTCCTTGGCAAAAGCAATATCCATTGCTCTTTGAAATGTTGCCCCTGCATTTTTCAATCCAAAAGGCATCTTTACATATTTGAAAGCTCCCCATGGGGTTGTGAATGTTGTTTTGTCTTGATCATCAGGGTGCACCAGGATTTGATTGAAGCCTGAAAATCCATCCAGTAATGAGATCCTTGAGGCCCCTACCACCCTTTGGAGAATGTGATCCATCTTGGGTAAGGGATAGTTGTCTTTGAGGGATACTTGGTTCAGATTTCTTAGATCCACACACCGCCTTATTTCACCAGTTTTCTTTCTTGTAGGGACTAAGTTTGAGATCCAGTCCGAAAATCTGATTGGTGCTATGATGCCTGCCTTGATCATTTTCTGTACTTCTTGCTCCATTGCTGGGAGAAGCATAGGATTGATTCTCCTAAATTTTTGTTTAAAGGGCTTTTGATCAGGCTTGAGAGGGATAGTATGATGGATAACAGAGGTGTCATAGGACTTTAGGTCCTCATAACTCCATGCAAAAACATACTGGAACTCTTTAAAGAGGTCAATGTATTTAGGCTTTTGGTCAGGAGGTAAAGAAGCAGACAATTTGATTATTTTGGGCTTGTCAATGGTACCAATGTTGCATTCTTCAATGGCTGCATTTAAGGGCTGCATTTTTGGTTTTCTGGGAATATCATTCGAATCAAAGATGTCCTCTAGTGGAGTTAGGCCTGTTGGTAGAAAATTGTCTTTCAACTCTATGATTTCAGTTTCAGCATTGGCCACTTGTTCACAATTGATTGATTGAATTTGCTGGATGTTATCCTTGTTGAAAATAGTTGGCTTTAGCATTTGTTTTGTTGTTCTAGGTGATATTGGGTGAGTAGTTTTTTGAAACTGTATTTGTGATGGACTTGCTCTTTCAAGTATTTGTGATTGACTTGTTGTATCAAGTATTTGTGATTGACTTGTTGTATCAAGTATTTGTGATTGACTTGCTGTATCAGTGTCAATATTTAATCCTGCAAATTCTTGTTGCAAAGTTAAAAAATGGTTTATTTGCTTGTCATCCTCAAATACTTGCCAATCATTAACATTGTTTGGAATGGAGGGTCTGTGTTTTTCTTCAGCTATAAAACAATGATGGGGCTCAAAAGGCAGCTTGCAGGTACTTGCAAATGTGGCTAAACTATGAGCATGCAAATTGTGGGTTCTAGGAATTTTAGTGATTTGGAATTCAGAGAAAAGGTTTAGTAGCTCAATAACAGCAGACCTATAAGTCCTTAGTCTTTTGTCATTGGTGACAAAATTTCCCTTCACTTGTTGGATAACTAAATCTGAATCACCCATGATTGAAACCCTGGCAGCTTGTAGGAACTTTACTAACTTGAGGCCTAGTAAAAAAGCTTCATATTCTGCCATATTATTAGTACAACTAAAGTTTAATCTATAGGCTCTGCCTTCTGCATGACTATTTTCTTTATTGTGCACCCCAAACTCCAGCTCCTGCCCCTAACTTGTTGACTGAGCCATCAAATTCAAGGAACCATAGAATATCTTGTTGGGAAGGAGATTTAATGATCTGTTCATGGGCTGGCAATGTAAGTAGAAGTTTTGGTTTTTCATCTGGCTTGTCTTCTAGGACAGTTTCATCATTTGATTGGGTCTGCTTGATATTTAGAACAGCAGCAGTGTCTAGCATTTGATTGATTGTTGTTTCATGGGTGGTAATTCTTTCATTAGAGTCTTCCTCCTGTATAAGTATTTTGGTTTCAGCATCATTTTTTGAGAGAATTGTGCTGTTATTGAAGAGAATGTATGAGTCTATGTCTGAATGGACAGCATATATGGGAAAGTTTTGAGGCTTTTCTTCACTGCTGACCATGTATTTCATGAGTGTTTCTCTGTATAGTCTTTTTGGTTGCCCAAAAACAGAGATGGTGGCATATGACATGTCTAATTGTAGGGAACCTTGGAGTTTAGCTCCCCATGATCTTGATAACAGCATCCCATACTTAGGTGGGATATCAGCAACTACCACATCCATTAGGATTGTTTTGTTTGGGTATTGAACCAGAGACACACATAAATCTTTTATGAGACCTAGACACTTGACTTGGCTGGAGTCAAAGGAAAACAGGTCCTTGTATGGTCTTGTTATATCTAGATTCAATCTCTCCATGACTGCTTTTGGCATGAGATTGTGAGAGGCACCTGAGTCAAACATTGCATTATGTAAGATTTTATCATGAATATGTAAGCTGACATAGAAAGGTAACACCCCTGTGACTACCGTTTTTCCATCCACTTCTGGGCTGAACAGTAATTCTGGGGTGTCATCCAGCACATTGACATCATCTTTGTTGCTAGTGAGTTGAAGGGACTTCTTAATCTGTAGTTTATAGATGTCATGCTTGGCTAGTTCTGAGAGAGGAATTGCTATCTTTAGTTTTCCAATTTCAGTTTCTAGGTCAAATGGTTTTTCAGATTGGGTCTTAGGGTTATGGATAACAGTCCTTTCTTTGTTCATTAAATCTTCTTCTTGATTTTTATCTTGAATTTGGGACTTGTCTCTTTTACTCATCTCTTGGGGAGTAACATTTAAATTAGGTTGAGAGGGTGAAGTGGCCATAGGCTGCTATTTTAAGGACAGTGGTTCAGTGATCTCTTCAATAATTACTTCTTCTACAGGTGAATTTGTTTTGTCGTTAGGCTGTTGATTATCCTTTATATTTTCGGGCTGATTTACATTCACAGTTCTGCTCCTTAGCTTGTATTGTTTATGGACTCCATACACAACAGTGTCATAGCCTTGTTTAAAGTCAAAGGATTCACCTGATTTAGTTTGGAATAGTTTGATTTCGTCATCCTCATGATCTTCTTGTGTTAAGAAAACTTGACTTTCACCATCTAGACCCATTAAATTAATCTCAGGATCTTCATTGGGCTCAGTTGATGTGGAAGTTTCTGCATAATTTTCTTGGAAAGGGGGTCTTATGTCTTGATCAGCACTGGCCTTGCCAATGCCTGGGTTTTGAGTTCTCCTAAAATTTGGATTCCTAGGAGGGTTGTTTTGTGGTGCTTCCCATGATGATTTTCTCTCAACCGATTCCACTCTATCACCCAATCTTTTCATTCTAGTAAGTATTGCATCCAACTTTTGATCAAAAGCAGAGGGTTCTTCTTTGAAGGCTGTTCTCTTTTCCAACCTTGCTGTGTTTCTTTTGGCAATCAGGTTAGCTTCCACTGTGACAGCAACCCTTTGGGCCTCTGCAAGCGATTGAGGATCTCTTTCCTTTAACTGATAGGCCATGTCAGGGTCAAAACCATCAGGGAATTTGTACAAAGCTAAGTCAGGAGGGGGCCTTAAATTTTGTGGGATTGCGTTATATACATTGTTAAATCTTGCACAATACTCCAAAATAGTCTCTTGGGGACCTCTTTTGATAGTGTCATATTCCCCAAGTATGTGCAGAGGATCCTTTTTCTTCTCCCATCTGCTAGTAAAGGCTTGATAAAGCTCATCAGGAGTTGTGATGGAATTTGCATTCAGGGATCTAAACCAAGTTCTTACATCCCCAGTTAGGCTTTGCACAAACATCCTCATTCTCACACTGTCATCATCTATTTCATAGGTCTCAAAATGGTCTTGCATCCTCTTGGCATGCTGGACAGCTATCAGAGGGCCATTGGAGTCAAAATATGAGATTTTGGTTTGGTAATCTTGGGGTAGAGCTGTAGCATTAGCTGGTATTTGCAAGGGTGCACATCTGTTAGCCATATTTATAGGGTTTAGAGGATTAACAGGGGCAGCTAGGATAATAGGAACAGTGGGTACCACAGGGGTAATAGGTAAGGGTGAACCTAGAGTGTTGGCCAAGCGGATATGTGCAGTGGATGAAGACGTGGGAGGAGGACTTTGAGAGGTGGAGGGTGAACTACGGGAAGACCGGAAAAGGACCTTGCATGGAGTAGAGATAAGGCTGGGATGATCCGAATCTGAGGTTAAATCAGCAGGCTGCTCCTGCCTTTGCTGCCTCCTGATGTTTCTAGGGATGGTATTTGGATTATCAACAATGATGGATGGATTAGGGTCAGGATTAGCCCTAGTATGCCGTGGATTTTTCTTGGGAGCCAGCTTCTAACTGTTTTTTAGGATTTTATAGGAAGTTTTTATATCTGCAAGGACTGGATAAAGATTTTGGAATGGCTATATATATTCCAAAGCTGAGATGAAGACTCACTGAAAAAGCTCTTCCCTAAAGCTATCCATGTGATACAGGAACAGTTTTGAAGGCCTCCTGACTGATTTCAGGCTTGATTTGCAGCTTTGAGATATGTATAGAAATTGGAAAATCCTAAGAAGTCCCCAGTGGAGTCGCCAATTATGTTAACACCCAGGTTGTTCCCTATGACTCCCAAGGGAATACAGCCGGGGTAACCACTAACCAATCTTTGGATCACAGTTCCTAGCCAAACTGTAATCAGAGAGGGCTCTCTCTTTATGATTTGTCTCTGTTTTGATGGTGTTTTAGGATAGCTATTATGCTAAGGTTTTGGTTTATGTTTTGGTTGAAGGACTTCTTTCAGGGCTTAAGATGTAGTGCTCAAAGAGTAGTATAACATTGGGCAATGGAGTCTAGAGCTGTGAAATGCTTTAAAATGCTGGAGTGATGATGTTCAGACTTCAGGGCCTATTGTGTATTTCAAACAAACAAATTTAAACTTAAGTGGTGAGGCATGGTCAGCCAACAGAAAGCAATTAAGAATTCTCTACTAAGCTGGTGATGTGAAAGTGAAACATGTTGCACAGGAGCAAACTTGAATTCCTGAAACAAAGATCACTGTCAAAGATATATTCTGAAAGTGCAGCAATTAAGAATTACACTTATCAAGATTATAGCTGAAGAAAACATTCATTAACAACACGGATTGAACTCAGGGTATTGCATGAATAAGTCTTGATGGTTATTCTTTTTCTTTGTGGCTAAAACACTTAGAAATTAGAAACATATATGGATTGTAAAAGATTAAAGCACATAACAAAGAGAGTTACAGAAACTTATTGTATTGTGAAGTACACAGGAATCCTGCAGTTTTCAACAGACACCAGAACGCATTCAACACTTCAGAACTTTGAGAAATTCCATCACTTTCTTTATTAAACTCTGAAAGGATTACAGCATAAGAATTTCTTCAAGAGAGATCAACAACAACCCCTGCAAGCTTGTGCGAGGGGCAAATATATACAAACAGTATTACAAAATATCTCAGGCGTTGAGTCATCTGAGAAATGAAATATCTTCACCAACGTTTCAAGATATTTAGATAAGAAAGTTATTACATCATTGAATACAAAGTAAATGCATCTTTATGCTTTGTCAGAAGATATTTTGGCCTTTGGAGGCCATTGAGTCGGTTGGAGTGATCTGCATAAATGCTGAGAAATGCGCTTTTGGAGCTGCTCTGCTGTAGCTTCTCAGCCTGGACACCTGTAGCTTCCTACTTTGCTTCGTTGGCCAAAATTTCTGCTGAGTTGGCTCAGCTTTAATCTTTAATGCATGCTGATTCTTTTTAAACTGTCCTGTGTATGACAATTTTGCATTTTCGGTGATCAAAATTTGTTGAATGGCTTCCTGTTTATAAAATTGTCTGTATATCCTTAGTCCACCATTCTAGTGTAGGTAGTTGATGCCTGAGAATTGCATCCATAGTCTCCTCTGCCTCTGTATACTTATAAAAATTGGGAGGTGCCTCAAACAGGTGTTTGATTTCATTCATTATAAAAAAATAAATTTTCTACTCTGTTGTAGAGTGTCTATCCTGTGGCTGGCCCTGTTTCCTCTGAGGTGCTAGGCTTCTCATTGATCTGACTTGTGGAAAATGTGTTAACCCTTTTGGCATACTGGTCATGTGTGAACAATCTCCCTGCACTGTTCAGTAAGCTAGGGAGCCCTCTGTTTTCTAACACCTGAAACTTCTCCAAAAACTTGTTTACCTCAGTCTGCATATCATGGGTTCTTCTCTCTAATGTCTGTACTAAGTTTCTCAGTGTAAGAACCCTTTTGATTAACTGAATGTGCTCAGTTCTGTTTGAGATCCCCATGGCAGCCAACTGAGTACTTGTTCTATTGTTAAGCACATTAATAATCCTGGTGGCTATTTTAGGCATGTTGCTTAGAGCAGCTCTTGATCTTTGAATCTCAGTCTATGCTTTTAGAATGAGCTCCAACTGCTCATGGATTGTTTCAATATATTGCCATTGCTCATTAATAGATTGGCCAATGTTAGCCCACAACACTATTTTAAGCTCAGCCACAACTTTATCTAATTTGAGCTCATTTTCTAGCTCTTTGATCCTGTCTTTAAGGGCTTTTATCTCCCTACCCTTTTCTGCCACAGACTGCTTGGATTTATCATATCTTTCATTGACCTTGGCTAGTTTCTCCTTGGCCTCATTCAATTCTGTCATTTGTGCTTCCAAGGTCTGGATCTCATTCCTCAGCTTTTGCATGTCCAGGCTTGGGGCCTGCTCTATTGTTAGTGGTGCTGCTGAGGTGGACATTGCTGCTTGTTCTGTCTGTTGAGGAGGAGGAACGGTAGGTGGAGTAGTTTCCTCAAGATTTATCACTTCAGGAGGAGGCTGGGAAGTCTGACCTTCTTCTCTTTGCTTCAAAGCTGCCTGTAATGCTGCTTGTGCAACCTCTGATTCTCCCATCTTTTCTTGTGCCTGGATGAGCTGTTTATAGAGAGACACCAGCAAAGCTGTAGCATCTTTATCATGCCTTTGTTGAGCCACTTCATCTGTTTGAGGGTGAATTGTGGCTGGGAGTTTGATATTTCTCCTCAAAGCAGCCATATCTGCATCCCTCAACTTTAATATTTCTTGTATGCCCTTGATGTCTTTGGGATCATGCCCAATCTCAATAATTATGTCTTCTAAGGACCTTATTCTGTTGTCCTTTGCTTGAGATGATGCCCTTTCCAACTCAAGTTGGGCAGCTGTATTATTAAGGCTATTTTCTAGCCTGTAGTTATCTAATGTTTTATCGGCCAAGGAAGCATAGACCATCTCAACTGTTTGTTTATGCAATTCAATTTTATCCATTGGGTGGATGTCCTTGGCCAGGACCTCAAGATTGGTCCTTAGGTAATCTGAAGGGGACTTTGGCTGCAAAGTAGTCGGCATGAAGTGACTCATGATCATCTTTCCCTCCTGGACATCATATGCAGACATTAGACGTTGCTGGTTGGTGGGAGCCATATTTAACAGATGGTTATACAGCTATATTTTTATGGGTTCATTCCTTTTCTTGATGTCAATGAACTGCTGCTTAATGCCTAGTTCACCCCCTCTCTGCTGGCTTGAGGAGCTGACTTCTCCTCCCACAGTTTTGTTCTGTTCCTCTTGGAAAGAACTTGCAGATGCTTCCCTGCTAGGTGGGTTCATGCCTAGATATTGCTCTGTTGGAATTTCCTCTTCAGAAAAAGGGTTCAATCTCTGCCTTATCAACCATGACTTTCTGATGTGGGCAAGGGAGTCTCTCTATCCCTTTTTCTGCTAGTATCCTCCTTTTGTGGAGTTTGGAGGATTGATGCATCAACTGATGTTTCTTGCCTAGGAGGCACCGTATTTTGTGCCTGTTGTTCTGTGAAACTTGGGGCCTCAACTGCCCCTTCTTGATGTGTGGGCTGCTCTATGTCATGCTGCCCTTCTTTTTGCTATGATCCCTGTTGTTGCTGTTGCTCTTCCTGCTGCTGCACTGTTCCTTGCTGCTCCATCTCTTTATCTGTTTGGTCTTGAGTCATGTGAGGTGGTTGCTCTTGTTCCACCTTCTTTCCTTTGCCTTTGATGCCTGTCTGTTGGGTGTCCATGGCAGCTTGCTGCTGTGTTGTTGAAGAAGAGGCAGCTGCTCCAACTTGCCTTTGATATGATAAGGAAACCTGTCCACAAGTTTCCAAGTTAGCCTCTTTTTGCAAATTCCTCGCCTCTCTCTCTACCATATGCTCTCTAGAGATTGGCTCTTCTAGAGTGCCCTCTTTCCAGCCTAAAGAATTTGCATACTTTTCAATATGAGGCAGCCTAACATGTGCATAGTTACCCAATTTGTGTTTTATCCTCCTGAGGGAAATAAAGTGATTACGGTCATAGGGTGACCATTTCAAACTGGTTTGCAATTTGAAACCCTCTAAGATCATATCTGCCTCCTTTCATCCCTCCTCTCTTTTGTTGTACAAAAAAGGGGCTAGCTGGCTCCTTACCTTCAGTTGTGCTTTCTTGTTTTTGCTTTGGAAATGTAAGAAGTCAGTATATCCAAACTGCCTGAAGTATTCTAGGGCAAATAGTCTCATTGGGACATATCTTGGCAGCCTGTAAGGGTCCAATTCACAGCGATATACTCTGATCACTGTGTGGTGTTGGTAAAAGTACCAATCACCAATGCTGTAGGATTTGGAGAGATGGATAATTCTCTGCATTTCATCGGTTAACCTTGGAGGAGGAACACCATATAGCAATGTCATAGCTGGGTGAATGAACAGGTCTATAAATTCACAGTATGTGTATGGTGATTGAGAAACATCATGGAAAACTCAAGTCCAAAACACAACTGATCTCGGATTTCCCTGGGCATTAAGTTTCTTGAGAGAAATGGAGAAACTGTCTGGCTGATAAAACAAGAACAGGTGGTAGATGTATGAGGTGTATCTGAACACCCTTTCCATTGGTAGATTCATCAGTTGTTCATGGATCTTTTCTGCAATATAGGTGGCATAGTCATAGTGCACAGCTGGAGGCTTTCCAGGAGAAAACATGGACAGCATTGCCATTATGGTGCCATCCACATCCTCAATTCCCTTGTATCCCAGGACATAGCTGATGAAATCTACTAGCATTCTCCCCAAGTCATTCAGGTAGTGATATCCAATAGGGGGAGTCCTTATAGTTTCAGAGCTTGGCTGCACAAATAGCTGGTTAATTTTGGTAATCTGGGCACTTGAAAGATTATTTCCCTTCTTTATTAAATCCGACATGGAAAGAGGGGTCAATGGCCTTGCAGTATGGAAATGCAGCATCTCATTTATGGTTTCTGGGGTTATAAAGAACAAAACAGAGCCTGTAGGACTGAGAACAGCTCTCTGGCAAGGATCATATCATTCCTGGCATTTGTGGATCAACTCTGGGAGGGCATTGACTTGAGGGAGGTTGTAAATGGGAAAATTTGAGTCCCAAATCCCCAAAATATCAGCTCCATTAAGGTATTGAGCTTTCAATTCATTTAGCATATGGATATTGAACTTAGAACCCATGGGAAACCAATCTAACATCTGATAGTCTACATCTCCCAGGGCTTTCCATGTTATATCCCTTTGAGGGGCATTAAGAGGCTAGATATTCAAGGCTATTGGTGTCTCCATGGCTATTGAAGCTTTTGAACTGTAGGTGAACCAGTTTCAATCAGGCAGAACAACGGAGAGGAATGTTTTCTTGCAATGGAAGTGAATTGTAAGAAATAGAAGGTAATGTGAATAAACAGCAGTTGGAATATTGTCTAAAGGATTGATGAAACAACAGCAGGACTGACCAGGAGTATTTTCTGTGGTGAATCTGGTCAATTGAAGTCTCTAGTTCACGACTGCGCGAACTAGCTGTGAATTCAGCTTAAGTTTGTCAAATGAGGCTCTGTCGGAGGTTTATGACTTCACTGGTTAAAAATGGGTGCAAGTCACTGTGTATTTAATGGTGAAAACAGTGTTTTACAGTCTTTTAACAGCTTTCTTGAGGAAATACGGATAAAACCGGGCTCCTGGAATGATTTTGAGGAATACCTGGTAATTTCGCCGGTAAGATTTGCAAATGCAGGTGCGATGGAGGCGCCGGCGGTCTCGGAATTAGCTTTAGCAGGTTGGCGTTGGTTTGAACGTGAGCAGCATGTAGAAATAGCTAAAGTTTCATTTGCCAAAAGTGGAAAAAACATGACATTTTGGCCTAAATAAGGAATTTTGGGAATATTGGCGCGTTTTTGGGATGACGTCAGCATGACGTCATCGGGTGGGGTCGGAGTCGGATGATGTCAGCATGATGTCACCAGGTGATGTGGCAGGCTACGGTTGGTCCACGGGGATAGTGAGGTGGCGGCCATATCAGCGCGGAGGTGGACGAAGGAGTTGATGCGACGGCGAGGTGGTAGTGACGTGGTTCTGATGTGGGGGTGACGCAAGCCCGACAAAACAAGTGGTAAGCGGAACGACGGTAATGGTTTTCTCGGACCGCTTACAATACAGAGACGGTTTTGTCAGAGGCTGACCTGAGAAGCTGTGAGGGCGACGCGTGGCAGAGGCCTAATGTCACCCTCTGACAGTTTCTCGGGTGCTAAACGTCGGACCTCGGGCCCAACCCGATATTCATAATAGCCGTCCGATCAAAAGCGCCCGATCGGACGGTCGACGGGTTGATGACTTGATCGGATGATACGGACGGGGATGAAGATTAAAATAATATATATTTTTGGGGCGCGCGCTCAGCGGAAACCTTCGGAATATAGTGTTTGTAATGTTTTCCAACGAAAAATAATGTGGCCCTGACACTTTGGTTAATTTGGCAAAAGTGGGTTTTTGATATAATTTTGCAAATTAGAGCGGGTATGGGTAAAATGGGTCTTTTTATAAGGTTTTCTTGGTAAATAAAGGTTTTAAAGGGAAAAATGAATTCAGAAAAGGTGAGGGGGGTTAGACTTAGGTTTATCAAAGTGACCAGATGTCATTTTGATCCCTGACAGAGGGCATATGGCTATAATGCCAAGGGGAGGGATATTTATACAATGTTTGGGGTTTATACACCATGGTGTTATAATACTAGGGAAAGGGTAATATAGGGGAATTATATAATAGAGTTAGGGTTAATATGGATGAAAAGGAGTTGATGAGGGGAAATAACACTAAGTTTATTTGAAAATAACTTAGCTTAAGGAGTAGATCAAAATGAAAAGAGTTTTAAACAAGAAACGTGGCTTCTAATAGGACTAAGAACCACCATAGAACCATGAATTGTTTCATGAATCACAACCGATGAGGGGATATTAGTAATGAATGGGAAGAGGGGAGGAAGGGAGGTTAGACATGCTTCTTTGCTTGCTGCAACCTGCTGGAGAAGAACACCTTCTCAATTCATTGATTTTTCTTTATGAACAAGGCTACCACACATGCAATTTGTAAGAAATGATATTTCTGCAACCCCAACTGCCTACCCATCTATTTGTCTAGCATTTTTTGTTTCTTCTTGGAGGGTGCACTTAGGCTTGCAGACCCTTGTTTTCCTTTTCGTTTCTTTGGCTTTTTCTTTTGTTTTCCTATCTACTTCTACCCTTATTTCTTCCAAGGTCCCAGATTAAGCAGTTGGGAGCCTTTCTTCTCTACCTAGACTACTTGTCTGCCAAGATTAAACAGTTTGGACAGACTTCTTTCTCTATTCTACAACTGAAAATTTAAAACTTGGCATGATCCAGATTAGGCTGTTGGACCATCCATCAAAAATTGAGTCTATATCAAGCAATAAGCACAAATTGTATTCTCTTGGAAATATGTGATCTTTGCATCATCAAAGCAGAGCATATTTGGACCTTTTCATTGCCAATCATGAAATATGAAACCTATTGGTATAGGTAGCTAACAAATTTGTCAAGAAAGAAAGAAAATGAAACCCAAAGAAAAGACCAGGAAAGTGGCTAGTCAAAATGCCACTACTTTCCTATTTTTTGCAAAGAAGTTCAGAATGTGCAAACAATGACTTCTGGCACACCTTATGGATGGCCCAACAGCTCAATCTTGGCCAGTCTATGCTTAAATTTCTTGTTTTAGCATGAGAGAATAAGGTTTGTTCAAACAGTTCAAGCTTGGCAGACAAAGAGCTAGGTAGAGAAGCAAAGGGTCTCAACAGCTAAATCTAAGCCCTTAGAAGAAATAAGCACAGGCTTAGATAGGAGGGTAGCTAAAAGAAAAGAAGATAATCAGTGTTTGCTAGTTCAAATGCACCCAAACAAGATGAAGAAAAAATGTTAGGTGTAGAAGAATGGGTAGGTAATTTTGGTGTTACAGAAGCAGGTTCATGAAGGATATTTCCTTTTGAAGATGATTCATCTCAAAGGTATCATATTTAACTGGCAAAATATGATGACAAATCAGAGGTTGCATGTCTAACTTCCCCTCATTCCTCTCACAGCAATTACTCACTAACCTCCCCGAAAGAGATTGAGATCTGCTCAATACTCTCAAGTACCCTCCATCTTCATGTAAAGATTCAAGTAAAATGACATTTTCCTTAAAGAATAAAGCCACATTTCTTGTGTAAAACATTTATCTTCTCTTAAGCCTAAGTTATTCAACTTTTCTGCTTAAAAACCCTTTAATTTTCCTCAAAAACCTAGGTTTTACCTTATAAACCTAGTGTTCTCCATTCATAAAACCATATTAACATCCTAACTCTATTTATGTAACTCCTATGTATATTTCCCCAGCCCTATTTTATGAAAAATACATAAGAAATGCCAAAAATATTATAAATACCCCCCCCCCCTTGCGGCTAAAGTTATGGCCACATTTTAATTTTTATCGGGATTATTGGTCCACCCGGGGCCAATAAGAACCCTCCATGTGCTCCACCAGGATTTGCTTAACATTTGGTTAAAAAAATAACCAAATCCACCCGAATAAACCATATAAAACCCCGATAACCAAAGTTTTATAACCCAAAAACATTACAAAATGTTGAAAATATATGGGCGGGACCCGCACCGTACCCCTCCGCCAACTTACCCCTCCTTCAACTGTCAGATCCGATCCCCCAGATCAGACGGATCACATCCATATTGGAACCCCTCCAATGTCTGACAAATAGCGTGTAATAAAAAGCGGTTTTCTCGCCGTACTGTGGGACGTGTGTCGCTCCCACAGTTTATCACGTCCGTTTGGCCGAAAATAGCCGCCGTACATAAAGTTGTGCGATAAAACCATAAACCGCCTCCCATTTCCTGCTGTTGACGTTGTCACCCACGTCAGCGCCCACATCAACACCCACGTCAACTGCCACCTCGTCACTATTCCGTCCCCCGTGTCTGCCACGTCAGCGCCAAGTCACCTTCTGTACTCCCCTGCTACCTGACAATGGTGATGTCATGCTCACGTCACCCTACCGAAGTGTGCCAAAACCCCGCCAAAATCAAAATTTTGTTAAAAAATTGTTTTAATGTTGTTTTGTCCATTATTCTTTGTTTGTTTGGCGTAACCTTTGCATGGTCATTTATGTTCAAAACACCATTTTAGTTGCACAGTCCGCCGCCCATGTGAATTCACTCCTCAGCTTGGCCCCTCAGCTCAGTTTTCTACTTGCATTTCATACCAGGCACCCATAGAACAGGTATTTACCCATAATTCACACATAAACCCTGTTTTTCCGAGTTTTATGTAAAAAGCGCACGATGAACTAAAATTCTAGTTAAATTGTGCTGCTGCCTCTACACCTCTACATTATAAATCACTATTTTACCCATTTTTCCAAAGAAATCTTGTGAATTCTGTCCTCCTCTACAAAATTGTCCATTAAACTATAATTCAAGCCTTTTCCGCCTGCAAAACCACCAAAAATGCCCAAATATTGACTTAAATTCATCAAAACACCTGCAAAAGGAGCACCATTTCCACTGTTTTTATCCAGCTTCCCGACTAAACTCTGCAAACTCTGGTTTTTACTGTGAATTTTACCCAGCGAGGCAGTTTCTAAATAAAATTCAATCTGTAATTTCCTGAGAAAAACCCGAGAGCCAGTATTTTGTTTTCTGTTGCTACAAAAGCTCTAACTCCAATTAAAAGGGTCATAAAATAACTTGAAAATGGAGGCTCCAGTGGCCTTGAATGTTGCCCACTTGAATGCACCACATAAGGAATTGGAATGGATACCCCTTGCTGATAGGGATTTCCAGATTAAGGATATGGTGGGTTACAAGCCTCACCTTCAAGCCCTTTGTGAAATTAGAAACAGCTACAGAAGCAACACTGATGTCTTGGGAGTTTGGGAATCCAACATGCCTATCTATTACCTCCCTTCAGTGAATGTGCTCCTTGATTTCATCCATTTATGTTGTGCAAATTATGAACCCACACAAAGAGCAGTTATGGCTCCATCTACGACTGCCCTCTTCTATATTACTCCTCAATCCATAAATGAGATGCTGAACTTTAAGCCAACTCAGCCTCTGGCTCCTCTCACCATGAAATTCTTACTTGACCAAGGTGCCAAACTGCCCAATTCAGAGATAACCAGAATTGCTCAGTTATTCATGAAACCAAATTTTCAGCCCGAGCAGCCCCCTCCTTATCACCAATGTTGGTTCAATGAGGCAGGGAGACTCATTGTAGACATGATATCCTACATTTTAGGATTCAAAACCAGTGAGTTTGTTGATGAAACTGTTTTAGTATTGATGTCCATATTCACTCCAGGACAGCCCCCTGTTGTCAAGTATGATTATGCCACCTTCATAGCAAATAAAATCAATGAGCAATTCATGAACTTGGACAGAGAAAGAGTGTTCAAATACACATCCTACATATATCATTTGCTGTTGTACTATCAACCTAATAGTTTCCAAATTCCTCTGAGAAGATTGGACCTCAAAGGAGAAACGAGGTCTGTAATTTTCTGGACCTCATTATTCCATGAAGTCCACAACTCCCCTTATACATATTGTGAGTTCATTGACCTATTCATATATTCAGCCACTTCTTTCTTGATGACAACTCCTCCTACTAGGCTCTCTGCTCAAATGCAAAAAATTCTACATCCCCCCAAGGACTACAGTATAGGTGACAGGTATTTTTATCAAAATCACACAGTGATCAGGATTTATGGCTGTGAATTACACCCCTACAAGCTGCCAAAATATGTCCCTATGAGACTCTTTGCCCTGGAATACTTCCGGAAATTTAGTAGTTCAAATTTGACTCGTTTCTATGGTGCTAGGAAAAAGGCATAGCTCAAGATAAGACATCAATTGGGCCCTTTTATCTTCAATAAAAGGGAAGAAGTCTGGGAAGAAGCAGATAAGATTTTAAGGGATCAACTTATGTTGAAACAAAGTTTTCATTGGTCACCATATAACCCTGAACATTTCATAGGTTTTAGAAGAGTCAAAAACAAGCTTACAGGATATGTTTAGCACAAAATCCCTAAAATTCGACAATATGTTAATTAACAAGAATGGGTAAAAGGAACATTAGTTGAAGAGATTAGTGAAGAGGAGAAATTAGGAAAAGCAATGAAAGGGCTTGAAAAAACACTTGACCTGGACTCTTTTGGACAGGTCCCTTTGATATTGCCTCAACACATTGGAGCGGGCACATCATCTGCCACAACTTCACAACAACCAGCCTAAGAGAGTGCTCCACCTGTAAGGACATCCAAAGGCAATGAAGCACAACATTCATAACAACAAGATATAATGGCAGGCCAGCCAGATACAACAAAGGAGCAAAGCCAAGGGCAAGGTCCTTCAACACAAACAAAGGTACCTGAAATCCATGTGCTACAAACTCCTCTCATTGAGGAAAGAGCCAAGAAAAGAGATAGACAAGAAGACACACCTTTACGTGGATCAGCAGAACAACAAGGGGAAAAGAGGCAAAGGTTCAACCCTTCATCTGAAGAGGAACTGGTGGAAGAGACAACATGCAACCTAAGGGGTGAGGGAACAACTGAACAACAGATTCCTCCAATTTTGGAAACATCAACTAGCTCATATCATCAAGAGCAAGAAAGGTAGCATGGTGTGGAGGTTACATCCACCAGGCCACAGAGAAAACAAGGCACGGATATCAAGAAAGCATTTACTGAAATAAAGGCTAGAAATGACCCAATAAGGATCCAACTTTATAATCAGTTGCTGAGAACAGACGCCATAAATTAACAAAGGCTAATGGCAGCTTATGATAGTCAAGAAGGAGAAATAACTCTTAGTTACTTTAGGCCCATAATGCAACAGCCACAGTCAGCTACTGATTATATCAGGACCAATCTGGAAGTTCTCTCCAAAGACATCCACCCAATGGACCAGATTGAATTACATAAACAAATCGGAGAAATGGTGTACTCCACCTTAGCAGACAAGGCATTATTAGCTCTCAAATTGCAGAATTCATTTCACAATACCTCTGCCCAATTAGAATTGGAAAAGGCCTCCTCATTAGCCAAGGATAACACAATCAAATCCTTCGAGGAAATTATTATTGAGCTGGGACATGATCCGAAGGATCCCATGGGCATACAGGCCTTAATAAGAAAGAAAGAAGAAGATATTGCAGCCCTCAAGAAGCAGCTCAAGCTACCAATTACAATGCACCCTCAAACCACAGAATTTGCACAGTAGAAAGAAGAGGAGGAAATGGTGAGTTTGCTGATGAGGATGAATGAGAGACTGGCAGAAACAGAGAAGGTATTGGAGGAAGCACTACAAGGAAAACAGGGAGAGTTGGCCTCTCAGCCATCTCAAATGGCTCCAATTGTCACAACAACTCCTCCAAAAACTACAGCAACAGTCCCTCTCACTGTCCCAGAATCAACAGCAGGTACCTCAGCTTCAGCAACAATTGCGGAAACAACAGCACTTCCAGTTACCAGCCTGAGCATGGAAGAGATGATGAAGGAAATAAAGGCTTTATAACTCCAAATGGCAGAGCTAAACGAAGCCAAAGAAAAACTGACCAAGCTAGAGGTGAGCTATGATAAATCAAAAATAACTGTGGCTGAGAAAACAAGAGAAGTAAAGACCTTGAAAAATAAGGTAAAATGCTTAGAGAAGGAACTTACTCTTCACGAAACTCTGGCAGAAATCAAAACAATTTTGTGGACTAAAATTGGTCAATCCATCACTTATCAATGGACATTAATACAAACTATCCATGACCAAATTGAATTGATAGAGATAGCTCAAGCTGAGATTCAAAAGGCCAGAGCATTATTAGCAAACAAGCCCGAACAGGCCAATAAACTAATTCATTTTTCGAATACTCATACCAGAGAACAACTAGCAGCTTTGGATATCAAGGACAGAATAGGCACCATTTTGACAGTGAAAAAGGTGCTGACTTTGAGGAATTTTGTACAAAATCTGGAAATAAAGTGACAATAAATGCAGACAGAAATAAATGCTTTTACAGAAAAGTTTGCAGTCTTGCAGAGCAAAGG
This sequence comes from Pinus tabuliformis, assembly GCA_031772625.1. NCBI lineage: Eukaryota > Viridiplantae > Streptophyta > Pinopsida > Pinales > Pinaceae > Pinus > Pinus tabuliformis. The sequence continues at coordinate 2,011,202,896 of CM062818.1, read as the reverse complement.
GTTACCCAGCTTATTGACCAGCAATCGGAGCCTATTGACACATGAACAATATGCTCACAAGGTAAATACCTATGTTACCAATCAAATTACGGCATCATCAAGCATTTCAGAAGACACAATACCTCCCTCTGGATAGAGCTTATATGACAAATTATAAAATTTGTTCTACATTGAACATGAGATGACACATCTTTTTGAGGTCCAACCCAATTACTACAGGTATACTGAAGCAAATGAAACATTAATAAATTTACAAAGACATCAGTTGCCAAGAGACCAATGGTCGCAGGGAATGTTGGAGGTTTTACCAAGGTAGTGTTGGAACTAATTCTTTTTTCATTGTCTTCATTTAATAAAATTTAATGCGCGTGCCACATATCATAAATATGAAAATAGCATGGAAGGCGTTCACGCCAAAATGTGTTAAGCCAGAATCAGGCACAGATGACAAGCCCGTGATAGAAACGCAAGGACGCAAATTAAAGAGACAGCTACCTGTCGATTGGCCGAGTTAAGAAGTCAAACATATCAAACCACCTAAGGCAGCTAGCACAATGCAAGTTACTACTGCATTCATTGCGCTCTATTTTCAATGTCATTTACTGCCTTTGAAGAAGTAGATGGATGAAGTTAATGCTTAATATTTTCTCGATGAGATATTTTGTAACTCTTTTTATAAATACCTCCTCAAGATATGTATTGTTGTTGGTTGGTGAATATCATTCTGGACCTACGCGGTAATTTTGAGAACCCTTCTGAATAAAGATTGGTGGAATGCTTTGCTGGTGAATTTTCTGGTCATGGAATTAATGGCACAAGAACATGTTACATAATTCTTGTGTTACCTCATTGATCAATAAGTATTTTAACTCTTGTTTACTGTTCCTATGTTTTATATATCATCTATATATCATATTCTGAATTGCAGGAAAAAAGGATAGCCCAGAATTTACTTTGTTGTACTCTGTGTTCAATTCCTGTCAATTTTTATGTTTTCTTCATGACTAGTATAGGCAGGAATTCTTGACTGCTCCTATCTCCCTGGTTCTTACACCCTGAATACAATTAGGGAATTCTTAACTGCTCCTTGATAGTATTTACTCATCTTCCCTCTATTAGCATAATGAAAGATTCTTAATTACCTTTCATTCCCTGACTTCATATCATCTTATTCTAGCTTGAAAATTGGTTTATGTTTAATTATCTTACTCTGTAGTTCCTCCTTTTCCTAACAAACCATACCCAGAAATTCGTTTTCATTGACTACATTAGCCAAATGGTCTGAACTTCTCTTATTTTTCAGCCCTGTTCTACTGAATGTCACCTTCCAAATACTAAACAAATACTTGTGCTTCATATCTAGCCTAACATATAGCAAAACAAATCTAAAACATAAAGAGAGAGCCCTCTCTGGTTGCAGATAGGCTAGAATCTATAGCTAAGACACTGGTTAGTGGTTACCTTGGCTGTATTCCCTTTTCTCAGATCTTTTGGGGAACAACCTGAGTGATAACATCATTGGCGACTCCGCTGGGGATCTGAATGACTGTGTTTGTTGTCTATTTTTTAAAGCTACATATGGAGCCTGAAGTTAGCCAGGTAGCCTTTGAAACTATTTTTGGTGTGCATTTATAGGAGTAAACAAAAGCTACTTCAATAAATCTCCAGTCTAGCATTAGGCTTTATACAGCTGTCTCAAAAAAATTTGATCAGTTTCCTCTTGTTTTCGAAAATATCTTTAGTAAAATCCAAGACTTTTATGATTCATATTTTCCTAGAAAAATATTGTCAAAAATAGTGTCCTTTAAATATTTCCAGAAAATACCAAAAACAGATTTAGGAGCTGGCTCCACAGAAGAAAGTGTGTTATACTAGATCAAATCCTGATCCTAACCCTCCAACTATTTTTGAAAACCCTAACTTGATCTCTAAAAATCATAGAAGACAAGAAATTCTGGAGAATTTTGCTGATATAAACCTTGACATACTACAACAAAACCTTACCAAATCTGAGCTTACTCCTGGAAAACCAGCAATCCTTTCTACTATTGGTACACCTTATTCCAATTCACCATCATCACTCCAAAGCATCTTTTCCACTCCTCCATCCACTATGTTTATCTCAGCTATTATCCCTGTGCTACGAGTTGTTCCATTTATACCTGTAAATATGGCAAACCGATATGCTCCTCTGCAATTGCCTGCAAATCCAGGGGCTATGCCTCAAGACTATTGTTAAACACACATGGGCAACCAAAAATATGAAAGATAAAACATGCAAGTACATTTTTATTAACATGAGATATACATTTATAGTACATTGTTGTGACCGTTGGGTTTCACATCCCAAGGTCTCTTGGACTCCTTTTGTCCATTCAGCTTCCACACTAACCCATTTAGGATTAGGTGTCCAACATTCCCCCCCTTAATCTGAAGGGTTATGTATGAGTCCAAGAAGAGAGCTGTAATAAAAAATGTGCAAAAATGCATGGCAGCACTAGGCTGAATGTGCTCTCTGAAATGTTGGTATAAAGGGCGGTGGTTTAAGGATGACCACCAACACTGGAACGCTTAGTGCAGTTCCCGGAACTCTTCCAAAACTGGCAAGAAGCTGAAGTCTTCTGCTAGAGGAAGTGATCCTATTGTTTTAAAGAGGGAGACCTTCAACCATAAAAGGGAGGTCTCACCCTGCATAAAAGGTAAAACTTCAACCTGAAAAGGGAAGTCTCAACCTATGATGGTTTAAGGATGACCAACAACTCTGGAATGCTCAATGCAATTCTTGGAACTCTTCCAAATCTAGAAAGAAGCTGGTGTCTTCTACTAGAGGAAGTGTTCTCAATTGTGTTCCTGGAATTCTTCCAAAACTGGCAAGAAGTTGAAATCTTCTGCTAGAGGAAGTGTCCCAGATTGCCAACTGAAGGCATGTTCACGGGCATCTTTGTCTCTGGCTACAACAACTCTGAAACTGGTGTGGCAGGTTATGGCTCAGGCTCGCTTGATGTGGCTTTGAAGCTTGTAGATGACCATCATTTCCCCCCCTGTCAGATACAAGGTGAGATGATGGAGGAAACTCAACTGCAAGACTGTTCAATACTCTGGAACAAGTTATGACATGTGTTTGGAATATCTTCTTGGCTGTTGATGCCCATTACCAAGAAGAAATCCATCCAAGATGAATCTTTGTTCTTGCAGGATGTTTGTTTTTGAAGCATCTGTGTGAAGAATGAATGGTTTTATGACAGTGCTTACATGGATGAAGATCAAAACAGTGATCTTTCAGATGGCCAACTTGGTCACAGTGTTGGCATTTCACAATCTGTTGTTGTTGTTGTTGTTGTGGAAGAGAGGCAGAGACTGGAACAGCTGGAGGTGAACTGTCATGAGGAGCAGTTGAACTGTCATGAATAAATCCAGCACTTTGAAACTGAATGGGCTTGGCATAGTCTGGAATATGAAAGGACAAGTCCTTTTCATATCCAAGACTGATTTTGTGCTTGTTGTGGACAAGTTGTTCCCAAGGTCTGATGATGGGCTTGGGAAGTGCAGACAGAGTTTCTGCATCTACATGTACAATTGCTGCTTTATTGGATACTAAATCTGCTTTATTGACTTGCTTCTGATGGGTTGCAGTCTCAATGTTCTGAACAGAAACAGATTCAAAATGATGACTCCATTGTTTTAATTCTTTTTGCTAAAGCTGAGATTCAAGTTGTAAAAATTCAATCTTTTCATGTACATCTTGTAAACAACTATGAATATCGGTGAGAAAATCCTTGTTGATTTTGACTGTATTATCATAGTAGAGAGTATTAGATTGTCCACTAACTCTAATATTACAGCAATTGGAGCCATTTTTAACCTCAAAAAATAGTAAAACAATGAGGAAAAGATGGACACCAATTTCTCTTTTATATAAACTTATGGCAACAACTTCAAATCAATCAGCTTCCAATAGATTCAACACACAAAGAATGGTGATATCCGGAAAATAGACTCCTCATTCAAAACTGAAATTTCTTCAATTCACCTGAGAATTTAACTTCCAACAAAGCTACAAGCAATTTAGGCCTCAAAAAGATATTTTCCTGTACCAGCCTTGAACCCAAGGGAACTTGTCCTGGCAACAACTTCAATCCTGTTATTAAATTCCAAAAATCTTACAATATGAGCTGGAATTGCACTCTAATAGATCCACCTAAAGGCAAACCCAATTAATAAATCTGATTATTCAGTACTTATCGCTGCTAACACCATATCCCGAACGCATTTAACAACAAATACGATTATTGGATACTACTTGCTGCTAACTTCCCTCCAATGCGATATCGAGTTCCAAATTCATTGTTTCATGTACAGAAGCACTCTCATAAATCAGCCCTTGTTAATTTTTTGGCATGAAACGTGCAAGCCCTTCATTGATCTTCACTAGAGAATCCAAATAGATCTACTGCTACTACCCAATCCTACAAATAAGCCACATGGGAAATCCACAATAGAACTTGAAAAGCACAATCAAGTGAATGCAAGCACTGTATACCAAAGCGATGTATACACCAAATCAGTTCAACGCATAGACCACTTTTGTATTCACCAAAACTCTTCTCAGCCAAATCAAAAGAATACCAATGTGTGCTTGAAAACTGCCAAATCTTACCATTCAAATGATTTTAAATGATTTTTAAAAAGACCGCAGAGCGCTGTATAGTTCAATGCATATACCAAGGAGTTGTATAACAAAATAAAACCGTAGAGCCCCTTCAACACATTCAAAACTTTGCTGGACTTCGTTTTACAGCAAGGCAGTATTAGCAGAAGAGAGAGCCGGACGAAAGTAGACTTAGACTTTATAATAACGGAACAAGAAGTTCAGCTGATGAGCGTGAAGTGTATGATGGAGTAATATTGAAGACAATGCTCAATACACCAAAATAGTGTCCAACATACGCAGAAGCCAGTCACAGTTTCAACACGGGTAGCGTTCAAAACGCACCGGCGTATAGCCCTTCAAAAAACTTTCAAAACACACCAGCCCGTCAACGGTCCCTGCAAAACTTACATTTCTTGGGTACACACTTCAAAGAATTGTCAGGTGCCATTGGAAATCTCATGGATTTGGAATTTCTCGTTATAAAATGCCCTTTCCTAGAAATACTATCATCTTCGTTAGGTAACCTTACAAACTTGAAGGAATTGATGCTCCAGCATTGCAAAACATATTAATCAGAGAGAAAATGTGTATATGTCAGGAGCAAAGCTTATTAATCAGGATACCAAACGACAACAATATTTGAATAGTTTCAAAATTTCTAAGTCTCCACACTTTTCTTTATGATTCTCAACAAGCTGGGATTATTTCCCCTCTTTACATTTCCAAAGGCAAATTAGAAACCTTGTATTTCCTGTACCTATGACTATAGTGGTGCAACGCTTCATAATTTACATCAGACTGAATTTAATCCATTTTATTTGGATGGAGAAAACCCAGATTAGTTTGAAACGTGTTGGCATTCATTTTTGATAAGGTTGACAATCTTGTTCACCTTGGGTTTCCCACACATGGGCAGCGTTCAACATATGGGTGGACAAAACTATGTAATAAGCGTAAATGGCGGTAAATATAAACAGTGGTAAATGGCAGTAGTGGTAATGGTGGTATTACGTATTACAACCCAGCAACATCATAAACAATGGTATTGTGTATTACAACCTAGCAACATCATAAACCAAACACTGTTTCCTCCTACGCAGAGCGTATTCATACTAGATAGCTTGGTCTCACATTTGAGTAATCTTACCAACTGGAAATTGCATTTGTTCCTTGCTTCAGATCCAGAACAGCACCACGATGATCAGCAAAAACGTTTTGCTTCAAATTCTACGTCGACATGCAGCAAGGGAAGAGCAAATGCAGCAGCAGCAAAACGAATCGAAACCCAACAATGCCATCGGTGTCATCTTGTTCTTAATTCAGGCCATCGTCCAATGCTCAGATGCAGTCGACAGTCAAAGCAAGCAGAGCACAGAAGACGCAAATAATGCAGCATTTAGACAGTGGCAGCGACTGTGGAGGGGGTAGGTGGGAATATATGGAATATGGCAGACAGAGAGCGAAGTAGACAGACTCCACAGGAGCAGCTAAAGGGTGGATGCGGCAATGGAATGTGGTAATTAGAGGATTGTCCAACGTTCTTCAGAAACCAGTGCCATTTTTGGCATCAAACACTCAAAGCTCGTCAGAATCTCTGATTCAACCAGCCACGGGCACAAATGCCATGAATAACCCTTATAATGCCAAGCGCTCAAGGCAACCTAAATGATAGGTCAGTATTAGCAAGAAAATAATGGCTCATTATAGTGGCTCAAAATAGAGCAGGACCAGCAATCGCCTACTCTGATACCATGTTAAACACATGGGCAACCAGAAATATGAAAGATAAAACATGGAAGTACATTTTTTATTAACATGAGATATACATTTATAGTACATTGTTGTGACCGTTGGGTTTCACATCCCAAGGCCTCTTGGACTCCTTTTGTCCATTAAGCTTCCACACTAACCCATTTAGGATTAGGTGTCCAACAACTATCAAAGAAAAAATACATATTTTGATGGTATTGGCTCCTATACAACCCAACAACGCACTAAGAAAATGATGGACTACTTTGAGAACTATGAAATTGATGACAACGATGTCAAAATGAAAATTTTTGTCCAAAGCTTAACCGGTGATGTAAGGACCTAGTTTAGAGCACTTGCTGCAGACACAATTGCTGATTTAGATGCCCTTTACCAAACATTTCTAAACAGATGGGAAAAGAAGAAGGACCTATTGCATATCCTATCAAAGTATGACAGTTTAAAAATAGGCCCACAAGAAACTGTCCAAGATTATTGTGCTAGATTCAATAACGTGTACAATGCTATTCCTCAGAAACTTAGACCTCCACTTTACTTAGCCTTAATCAAATTCCTTGATGGATTTGATTCAGATATGGCATATCAGCTAAGGGAAAGAGCTCCTGCCAGCTTAGAAGACATGCAAAGCATAGCTATTAGTGTAGAAGCCAACCTGATCTCTAAAAGAGCCCAAGCTAGAGATGAAAGGAGGACTACCTTCTGTTGTGGCCACCAACAACCCCCCTCTTTGTTTAGTATTAGCAATAACACTAAGAAAATGGGGACCCTTAATAAAAAAATTCAAAAAACATTTTATAAAAAATTTTGTATTCTACTCCTTGAAATTATGTCGCATCGCGTGGAGAAGATAAAACACCCCCTTATGAGCATAATAAAAACTACGAAGAAGCGACACGAAATTCATCGTATCGCACACATTAAGAAGTGCTCTTAAATGAAAATCTTAAGAAATCTCCAACGGCCGATGTGCGATGTCGCATATCACAATATCGTATAAGCGGCACACAATGATTTAATGACTCATGCGATCCGCGATGCTGCGATCTTGTGATATCTGCGATCTGCGATAAACGCGATCTGTAATAAACACGATCTGCAATCTGCGATAATCTGATCTGAAAAAATTTTCGATGACACATCTAGGTAATGCGATAACGTGATGCTGCTATCGCCCATCGCAAATTTCCTCGACTCAACATTCTAGAAAAGTTGTCTATAAACCAAAATTAGGCGCGCGCCTTAAAGGAAATTAATGAACATATGCCAAAGCGTCAGTGAAGGATAGTTTTTTGTTTTTCGAAGCGTCAGTTCACGATGGGTGTCATGATTTTATAGATTCATAGAGGTTAGAGCTTTCGTATCAGTATTTATTATCATTACTCTTTTCCTTTGCATGAACTGCAGGAATGAAAAATAGGAAACAATATGAAGCAATGAGCAGGAAACATCTAAGGAACGCATCAATGGGTGATAAACACGATCTGCAATCTGCGATAATCTGATCTGAAAAAATTTGCGATGACACATCTAGGTAATGCGATAACGTGATGCTGCTATCGCCCATCGCAAATTTCCTCGACTCAACATTCTAGAAAAGTTGTCTATAAACCAAAATTAGGCGCGCGCCTTAAAGGAAATTAATGAACATATGCCAAAGCGTCAGTGAAGGATAGTTTTTTGTTTTTCGAAGCGTCAGTTCACGATGGGTGTCATGATTTTATAAATTCATAGAGGTTAGAGCTTTCGTATCAGTATTTATTATCATTACTCTTTTCCTTTGCGTGAACTGCAGGAATGAAAAACAGGAAACAATATGAAGCAATGAGCAGGAAACATCTAAGGAAAGCGTCAATGCTCGGAGAATAGAGAAGAGATGCCTTCATGAACGCATGCCGCATGCAACAGAACCACAGATTCCAGAGTATCACTCAACAGATGCCGAGGTTGATAGCTGATTCAACATTCAGGGTCAGAAAGCTCACAAAAGCAGCATGTTTACAAAAAATCCTAAAACTTCTACCCGGTAAAGGAAAAAGGCGCTAAAGAAAGAAAACGCACCAGAAAAGCTCGGATCAAAGAACATACGCAGTTTTCGATGTGCGATTAGCAGCTAGCACTAATCGCGCATCGCTAAGAAAATTGTTCAGAAAGAAAAGTCCCTAACTTGCTTAGTCATTCGCAAGTCCGGAAACTGAAATAGCAAAAGCAGAAGCAGTTTGAGGGAAATTTGGGTTGTTGCCAAGTATATACACAGTAAATTCGCCCAACCAGAAGATAATTCTCAAAAATATCTTCTAGTGTACTAAAAAGTGGTGCCAGCGCCTGCCATTTCTGTTTGCATAACTCAAACAAAAGCAGAAGGCAACCAGCCGACTCTTCCCAGGCGAATGTTGAATGCTCGCAACATTTAAGGAGCAAATGCAGAAATAGTTAGGTATTAGATTCAGTTTTTAGAAATAGTTTTTCTTTAGAAGAAGGGCGGTCATTTAAACCGTATCCTAAATTTATGTAATTAAGTTAATTAGTTAGCAGTATTTAAACCCTTCTCATGCATTTGGAGAAGGGTCCAGAAATTTGTCAAAAACTTGTCCTCAGAACATGCACTTTTTCACCCTCGGAGGGGGTTTTGATGAATGGATGGATCAAGGTTTATTAATGTTTGCATTTGATATCTGCTACTAATGTTGCACTTCTGTACTCTTAGTAGATGTTAGAGCAAGGAGAGATAAATCATTGTTGCTTGAAGCTTATGAGTAGGATCAGTCATAAATGGTACTTTTATCTCTTGACCATTTCTACTTATATTCTTAAAGTGATATACAGTTTTAGTTGTTTATATGTTATTGCATGAATGTGTGAGTTACCATTTGGCACTTTTGTACGATGGAGCCATTTATTTATGTCTGATATATGAATAACTTATTATGCGATATGTTGTTCACAACTGTTTTGCCCAACTTTTTATGCAAGGTAGTTCATCTTAATTGATTCCTATTCTTATGATAGCTGAATGATCTTTATTACCAGTTATTATTTGAAATCTCTTTAGATTGCATAATAGAAGAAATACACCCTGGGTTAGCATAGATTAGATGTGTTGTTTTTCATTAGATTACAATAGCGTAAAGTTAGTTTAAAAGTTTGAATTAGATTAGCTTTAAGTATTCTTAGATCAGCAACATCCAATTCTGCACACACACACCCTTAGATTGGGAAACTGGTCCCATTATCCCCAGTTGGACCCACTATACCAAACAGATAGGTGCTTCCAACCAAGGTTCGGACCGGGTGGGTATCCCCCTTGTTGTCGACCCGATTTTCGGGGCTTCAATATATCTGGCGCTAGAAGGAGGGCCCGAACTATGAATGGAACCTAAATCAAAATCTAAATACCATTCTGAGAGTAAATCGCCCTCATCAACTCCCCCGACTTCCCCAGTACGTTTAAATCTAGAGTCATAAGTCCCTCGAGTATTAACCGCTGCTACACACCCTAATATTTCAGACCAATATACCAATGAACCCCCTGAAGTTCAAGCTCTGATTCACAAACTCCAGGGATTTTCCATTTCTACTGAGAGGTCTGATAAATCTCAAAGCAGTGTGACTTCTCAGTACAATCTTGCTCATCCCCTGACCAGATTAAAGAGTGAAAAATTTGGCATCCAACCAACTGAATTGCCTCTCCCCACCAGGAAAAGAACGAGGAAAACACCACAAGAGTCTGACAGTGAGACTATTTCATCTACATCCTCCATTTCAACTCCCTCACCGCAAAGTCAACCACCCACATCTTCATTCCAAACCATCATCCATCCGCTTATGGGAACTCCCACAACCCCTCATCAATCATCTACGATCATAGTATCTTCATCTTCCCAGCCACAGGGATCATCTTCTGCACTTTCATTCACTAGCAACTCAACGATGTCCCAGTCTCCATGGAATAATCCTGGGGCAGTCCTAATGCCTCCACCCTTGAGTCAAATACCGACCCATCCTGAGAAATTGCTACCCAAATTCAATCCAGAAGCAGGCATGCTAGCTGAAGAACACATAAACAATTTCATGCTTTCTGTCAATCTCAACGGAGTTACTAACAAAGATGTTGTTGTTCGGATATTTCCCTATACAATGCAAGGAACAGCCGGGTCATGGTACTTTTCATTACCCTTCGGGTCTATCACAAGTTGGGACATTTTCCAAAGTTAATTCCTTACCAAGTTTGGTGATGACAGATCAACGGCAACGTTAATCAATGACCTATCCAATCTTAAAGGCGAGGTTAGAGAACCCATCAAAGATTTCAATTTACGGTTCAATAAGATCCTCAACAAAATTCCCACTGATTCCCAACCCAGCGAAGAAGTACGATCTGAATGGTATATTACGGCCTTACCATCAAACTTAGCAATCTTCGTGGATAGGGAAAATAAAACAACCTTAGTTGAAAACTTGACAGAGGCGATAGCAGTAGAGAAACGCGTAATAGCCCTGGAAAAGAGATTTGTGATAGAGGAACGCAAGTCTAAAAACGTAACCTTCAAGGAAGACTCCAAGAAGAAACAAACGAAAGACCCTTTCGATTTGGAAGGATTGCAAAACGTATTAAAGACCATGTCCAATGAGATGATTGACATAAAAAAACAAGTAGCAGAAACTTCTTCGAAAAAGCCCTACAGAGCTTTTAAAAGAGGTCCTTCGATGGATGTGAAACCACCCAACGCTATTTCAAATGTCGAATCCGAAGAAGAGGAAGAAGAAGAGAATACCACTGAAGGGAAGACTGATGACGAAGAAGTTGTGGAATTACAAGGAATGTGGGATTTCATCCTCCCACAAGAAAAAGATCAAGAAGCATTTCCGGTTAGCACACGAAGCAAAAATCAACTTGATCCCCCCCAAACTACCCCTAAGCAGAAGAGCACAAGCTCTACAGCAAAAGATAAAGTCGCAACAAAAAAAACGACCACTAAAGCGACTCAACCTAGCCCGGTCCAATCAGATCAAACAACTCCATCAAAAACACTAATAGTGTCGGATGAAATGGAATACAATATTATTGACGACATGAAAAAGACTAGGGCTAATATTACCCTTTACGAATTGAGCAAATTGAAACATCAACAGAAGATAATAATGAAAGAATTACATGTTGTGCCTATTACATCTTTGCCTACAGTTGTAGCTTCCCACAACATGGGAAAACCTCCAACCAACACGATTAATAAGATTGATCCTAATGACATCGCCTTGATTGGAGGAAGATCAAAGTCTCACACTCCCCCGTTCCTTCTCACTTATGAAATTTTCAATAAAAGTGTGCACAATTGTTTGGTAGATTCTGGTGCTTCAACGAATATTTTACCCAGATCAATGTGTGCCAAGTTAAATGTTCAACCAAAAAAATCCGCAGTGCGCATAGTTCAGCTTGATAGATCTCAAGTCGAAGTGATTGGTGAACTTAATCAAGTAACCATAAGATTGTCATCCAACCCAAAGGTATGTCAGGTTATTGACATTCTAGTGGCTGATATCCTAGAATTCTATGGCTTGATTCTTAGCAGAGATTGGTCCGAGAAACTCCATGGATACTTTTCAACCGACTGGTCACACATGTGGTTACCCTACAATGGTAAACCGAAGCAAATAAAGGTTGAACGAGAGTTACACCAGAAGTACATAGTAATGGAATTGGAGGGAGAAAATGAAGCAGTAGCATATAACAACAGTATCATAGCCAATTACTCGGTAGATTCTTTTCTCGGCAATTTCAATGCTCATACATCACCTTACTTAGAAAATTCAGTTTTGCCCCAAGTCGAAAATTTTTCCCAAACTGATAATTCAAAGTGTGTTAATTTTGTAGATAAACCTGTAAATACATCTTTGTTTTGGAAATTATATTTTGATGGCTCTAAATCTAACAAAGGATCAGGAGCAGGATGCGTTTTGATTAGTCCAGAAGGAAATAAGACCATGCTTATGTGCAGACTCGAATAAGATTGCACAAACAATACAGCGGAATATGAGGCCTTGGTGCAAGGCCTATACAAAGCAATCGGGTTGAACGTCAAGTATCTTCAAGTCTTCAGAGACTCTGAGATTGTTGTCAAATAGGTACGTAACAGTATTCATTGCCTATCAAGTCATTTAAAACACTATCAAGCTTTGGTGCAAGATCTGACTGAGCATTTCATAGCATTCAATATTTCTTCAATCCCGAGACTCCAAAATGCAAGCGCAGACATTTTGGCTAACGTAGCCTCTAGGCTTATTCCCTCCGAAGAGTTTAGTCCAGATAGATTCTCAATAGAATTAATATTTAGACCATCCATCCCTGACAACATTTTAAATTGGAGAGTATTCAATGACGATCCCAATATTGTAAATTTTCTTACTTCCAAAGGATCCTACTCCAGTCAGATAATTGACGAAGACCATCACGATCGAAAAATACAAAAAACTGGCACTGATAATGCTATACCTAAATTGGTGGCTAAGTTAGAAGAGTTATACGATTTGAAAGATCAGTTCAAAAGGTCTGCCAATTCAAAGCTCTACAGTTCAACTCTGAACTACAAATTGGTAAACCTAGGAACCGATGATAAACCACAAAACATTAATCTAGGCATCGACTTAGCCCCTGAAGAAAAACTAGCGTATATTCGTCTTTTGAGACAATATAAAAATGTCTTTGCCTGGAATTACGATGAGCTGAAGACGTACGAAACTTCTATCATTCAACATACTATCCCTATGATTGACAACGAAAAGCCTGTCCAACAGAAACTGAGAAAGATCCACCCCAATTTAGAAAATCAGATAAAAACTGAGCTAAATAAGTTGTTAAAAGCCAGAATAATTTTCCCCGTCAGACATTCCAAATGGGTCTCCAATATGGTACCTGTTGGAAAGAAAAACAAAGATATTAGAATCTACATCGATTTTCGGAATCTCAACGAAGCCTGTCTAAAAGACAATTTTCCTCTACCACCTATGGAGCAGATATTACAAGCAGTAGCAGGCTTAGAACTGATGTCTTTCTTGGATGGATTTTCAGGATATAATCAAGTGCTGGTACATCCCGATGATCAGTTGAAAACCACATTCAGAACTAAATGGGGCACATACGCTTATCGGTAGATGCCATTTGGTTTGATCAATGCCGGTGCTACATTTCAGAGAGCCATGGACATTGCATTCAAGGGATTAGTCAATAAATCCGTAGTAATTTATTTGGATGATATAACAGTGTACTCCAAGAAGCGAAGCGACCATCTCAGAGACTTAAAACAGATCTTTTAATGATGTTTAAGGTATGGGATTTCACTTAACCCAAAGAAATCTTTTTTCGCACTAAGTGAAGGGAAACTTCTAGGATTCATAGTGTCAAAATCTGGTATTCACATCGAACCTGACAGAATCAAAGAAATTTCAAAAATATCCCTACCTCATAATAAAAAAGCCATGCAATATTTCCTTGCTCAAATCAATTTTGTAAAGAGATTTGTCCTAGATTTTTCACGAATTGTGTCTCCTTTGCAAACCATGATTAAAAAGAATTCAAATTTTAAATGGGGTCAAGATGAACATGAAGCATTCAACCTGATCAAACAATCTATCATTAATGCTCCATATTTATCAACCCCAAATTTTTCAGAATCTTTTATCTTATACACATTTGCCTCAGAGAAATCATACGCTGCGATACTAAGTCAAGCAAACCAAGAAAAAGCGGAAGCTCCAATCGCATTTTTTAGCTCGAATTTACAAGGTGCTGAACTCAATTATTCAGACGTCGAGAAACAGGCATATGTTGTTTTCAAAGCAGTCAAATATTTCAGACCTTTCTTACTTAAAACCCATACTAAGGTCATAGTACCGTTTCCAGCGGTAAGAAATCTTCTAGTACAGAGGGATGTGGGTGAGAAAAGAGCAAATTGGATCACTGCTTTATAGGAATACGACCTTGAGATCAAGCCAGCAAGCATTGTAAGAGGTCAAGGCTTCTGCAAAATGTTGGCCGGAGCATCGCAGATTTCTGAAAATTCATCTGAACAGGTACAACTGTATGAGGTAAGCCTAAACGATGCAGAATCATTATATGCTAACATCATTTATTATCTTAGGAACAGATATGCTCCATCACACCTAGATCACACTAAGAAAAGAGCTCTGAGATTGAAAGATAAACAATATCAGCTCATAAATGATGTTCTTTTTAGAAAGAATTATGATTCTATTCTTCTTAGATGTCTTGAGAAAACTGAAGCTGAAAAAGTTTTGCAGGAACTCCGCAACGGACCAGCAGGCGGGCACTATGTTGGAGATGCTACTGCACATAAGATCTTACGTGCAGGATATTACTGGCCTATGCTGTTCAAAGTGTCACACAGTTACGTAAGGAAATGTCAAGTCTGCCAAACAACTGCTAGAAGACAAAAGAAGCCGTCCCTGCCACTACAGCGGGTAAACATCGAGAAACCATTCAGTCAGTGGGGCTTGGACATAATAGGTGAGATCGTTCCTCACTCTTCTAAGCAGCATAGATACATCCTCATGGCAACAGATTATTTTAATAAATGGGTAGAAGCAGTTCCTCTCAAGACAGCCAATTCTGCAAATATTATTGAATTCATAGATCAATTTATAATCACTAGGTTTGGATTTCCAACGGCTTTAATGTTTGATAATGCATCATACTTTTCTGGAAATGCAATGACTGAGTTTGCACTTAAAAGGGGTTTCAAACTGAAATATTCGGCCAACTACTATCCGCAAGGTAATGGGTTAGTTGAGTCAACAAATAAAAATCTAATCAGGATTATTAAAAGAATAGTTGACCAGAACCAAAAGAATTGGTACAAAGCTTTGGTAAATGCTTTATGGGTAGATAGAATAACGAAGAAAGCTTCAATCGTCACTTCTCCCTTTAATTTAGTTTATAGGAAAGAAGTGATTCTTCCAACTCACTTAGTCATCCCCTCTTTGTCTTTAGTACAATACATCGATGAAGTATCTACTTCCTCCATACAACTAAGACAAATGGAAATAATTAAATTAGAGGAACAACGAGAACAAGCTAATAAAACCCATGCTCATCACCAAGCGCTAATAAAATCCTCTTTCGATTCAAGCATAATGACCAGAAAAAGTTTTCAGATGGGAGATTTAGTTTTGAAATGGGATAAGGCTCATGAAGAAAAGGGAAAACATACGAAATTTCAAAAGATGTGGCTTGGTCCTTTTCAGATTGTTGAAGTCATAGGTCCATCAACGTTTGTGTTGCAGGATTTAGCAGGTAGAAGGGATTCTTTGCCTGTTAATGGACAAATCCTTAAAATATATTTTCCATAGAAGATTATTCTTCTATTTTCTAGAATAGTTTTTCTTTTCTTTTTCATAATAAAACCAGTTGGGAGTGGTTACTACAGGTATTCGCGGAAAAGACACCAATTGTATAAGTAGCAAAACTTTTTTTTTTTTTGAAAATATGATTTTTACTATTGACAGATACAGTTAAAAACTTTAGCCTAGATATGATGCTAGTTTCAACTTCAAAAAATTTGATGAAAGCAACCTTTAGCGAAGGAATTGTTTTATATCAGCACAATTAAAGGTATCAATAGCAAAATAAGGCTTCTCTGTAAGGCTGCTGTTTTCAAACTCTATTATTGTCGTCCAGAGCTTTCTTAAGGAAAAACAATGACTTCCTCCCCGCTAAAGAAAATCGCAGCATTCAGAGGAACAATCCGAGAAACACTATATCTCAAAGAATAAGAGGTCTCATCACGAGCTAGCTTATCATGATCACAGATATTATAACTTGCTGACTTTGCCAATACTGTCCACCAAAACAAGGCAACGACTCAAGATTGTTGCAATCAAAAGACAAGGGGTCTCATCACGAGCCAGCTTGTTCAGCAAAAGTGTAAATCAAGTGAATGACTGTGTCATAATTTTGGCTACCAAACCAAGACATTGTTCTTTGAGAATAAAAAAGGGAAAAAGAGTCAAAATGGGTTTTTCTTTGAAAAGTTGTAGATAACCTTAAGCAGGATAAAGGATCATTGCTAGGTAACAGGTAACCCTGTTGAGGCTATGGACGCCTGCTGGCAGCAGAGGCTCTACCTACGACAAATGAGCATATTTTAAAGCCAGCACACAGAGAAGACTTTATTTTATCTTTAAAAATACCAAGTAGTGGCTGATATAAGTACAAGAACAAGCCTGAGGAAGCAAAAAATTAGAATAGGAAAAGGTTGAAACAAAATATCTTTGATAGGGTAAGGCATAATGTACTCTATCTGTCCATAACAAAGCTTAGATTTATGAAAATTTTTCTGTTTTGAAAGTTTAGAAAAATTCAATAGAAAAGCAGAGATAACTGGTTCTTCCAATTGAATCGCCATTGTTGTGGCCACCAACAACCCCCCTCTTTGTTTAGTATTAGCAATAACACTAAGAAAATGGGGACTCTTAATAAAAAAATTCAAAAAACATTTTATAAAACTTTTTGTATTCTACTCCTTGAAATTATGTCGCATCGCGTGGAGAAGATAAAACACCCCCTTATGAGCATAATAAAAACTGCGAAGAAGTGACGCGAAATTCCTCGCATCGCACACATTAAGAAGCACTCTTAAATGAAAATCTTAAGAAATCTCCGACGGTCGATGTGCGATGTCGCATATTGCAATATCGTATAAGTAGCACACAATGAATTAATGACTCATGTGATCCGCGATGCTGCGATCTTGCGATATCTGTGATCTGCGATAAACGTGATCTGCGATAATCCGATCTGAAAAAATTTGCGATGACACATCTAGGTAATGCGATAACGCGATGCTGCTATCACCCATCGCAAATTTCCTCGGCTCAACATTCTAGAAAAGTTGTCTATAAACCAAAATTAGGCGCGCGCCTTAAAGGAAATTAATGAACATATGCCAAAGTGTCAGTGAAGGACAGTTTTGTGTTTTTCGAAGAGTCAGTTCATGATGGGTGTCATGATTTTATACATTCATATAGGTTAGAGCTTTCGTATCAATATTTATTATAATTACTCTTTTCCTTTGCGTGAACTGCAGGAATGAAAAACAGGAAACAATATGAAGCAATGAGCAGGAAACATCTAAGGAAAAGGGGAAGCGTCAATGCTCAGAGAATAGAGAAGAGATGCCTTCATGAACGGATGCCGCATGCAACAGAACCACAGATTCCAGAGTATCACTCAACAGATGCCGAGGTCGATATCTGATTCAACATTCAGGGTTAGAAAGCTCAAAAAGCAGCATGTTTACAAAAAATCCTGAAACTTCTACCCGGTAAAGGAAAAAGGCGCTAAAGAAAGAAAACGCACTAGAAAAGCTCGGATCAAGGAACAGAGGCAATTTTCGATGGGCGATTAGTGCCTAGCGCTAATCGCGCATCGCTAAGAAAATTGTTCAGAAAGCAAAGTCCCTAACTTGCTTAGTCATTCGCAAGTCCGAAAATTGGAATAGCAAAAGCAGAAGCAGTTTGAGGGAAATTTGGGTTGTTTCCAAGTATATACGCAGTAAATTCGCCCAACCAGAAGATAATTCTCAAAAATATCTTCTAGTGTACTAAAAAGTGGTGCCAGCACTTGCCATTTCTGTTTACATAACTCAAACAAAAGCAGAAGGCAACCATCTGACTCTTCCCAGGCGAATGTTGAATGCTCGCAACATTTAAGGAGGAAATGCAGAAATAGTTAGGAATTAGATTCAGTTTTTAGAAATAGTTTTGCTTTAGAATAAGGGCCGTCATTTAAACCGTATCCTAAATTTATGTAATTAAGTTAATTAGTTAGTAGTACTTAAACTCTTCTCATGCATTTGGAGAAGGGTCCAGAAATTTGTCAAAAACTTGTCCTCAGAACATGCACTTTTGCACCCTCTGAGGGGGTTTTAATGAATGGATGGATCAAGGTTTATTAATGTTTGCATTTGATATCTACTACTAATGTTGCACTTCTGTACTCTTAGTAGATGTTAGAGCAAGGAGAGATAAATCATTGTTTCTTGAAGCTTATGAGTAGGATCAGTCATAAATGGTACTTTTATCTCTTGACCATTTCTGCCTATATTCTTAAAGTGATATACAGTTTTAGTTGTTTATATGTTATTGCATGAATGTGTGAGTTACCATTTGGCACTTTTGTACGATGGAGCCATTTATTTATGTCTGATATATGAATAATTTATTATGCGATATGTTGTTCACAATTGTTTTGCCTAACTTTTTATGCAAAGTAGTTCATCTTAATTTATTTCTATTCTTATGATAGCTGAATGATATTTATTACCAGTTATTGTTTGAAATCTCTTTAGATTGCATAATAGAAGAAATACACCCCGGGTTAGCATAGATTAGATGTGTTGTTTTTCATTAGATTACAATAGCGTAAAGTTAGTTTAAAAGTTTGAATTAGATTAGCTTTAAGTATTCTTAGATCAGCAACATCCAATTCTGCACACTGTCACACAGAATTGGTCAAGGGTGCGGACACGACTGACCTTCCTAGAAGTCTAAGTCGTTCTAATGACAAACAAGACAAAATGGAGTGATCTTTCTCTAAATACACCTTTTACAACATGAAAACTACAAGTGTTTAGGCTTACCTTATTCCAAAACGCTGTTGTTGAAGTCCGTTCTTGACGATCCGGATGAGCTCCTCCTTCAAGTCAATTCCTGCAACCACAAACAATCAAACAATTACCAAGCACTTGCATTTCATATAATAAAACATATATTCAACATGCAGACCAAGGAACACATGAAATAACTCATTAACACAAGCTATTGAGAAAAATAAACCAGTTTGTATTAATAACGAAACAAAGAAACTCTTACAACCTGGCCTTGGTGTTGTGCAAGTTCCTCCCAGGGTCCATCAAGGGTTTTCCTCTACTTTGACAAAGCTCACCCTCTTCCAAGTAGAATCAAGTAAAGACAATCTCTCCTTACAAAGGCTCTAATGGAAGACCTAAATCCTGCAGCATTTACCCAAAGAAAATGTATAGCTCCAACCCCCTCTCCCTCTGGCTCAATGTCTTTATTTATAGTGCTGTAAAGAGGTTATTCAGGTCCACTATCAATGGGATCATCCCCCTCTTTGGGTGGGATAGCTCCCTTATTGATGGGATAAGTTCCCCCTTAATAGAGATACATGAACCAACTGGAGGCGCATCCATTTCATCAAACCGACCTCTAGAATGTTCTAGAAGTAACCACAAGTAACTTTTTCAAGATAAAACTCGCGCATTTTGCCTTTTACAGAGGGACGCACCTGTCCCTTAACATACAGAGCGTCCATGGACGCAGATTTTGTGAACATGGTCAGCGTCCCCGCAGGTAAGGCTAGAGAGAACCTGCGACCCCAGAGATAAACATAGTTTTTACAAGACTTTCTCTCTTCTTTGAGTTTGAGATGGATAACAGAGGCATGAGACTTGCCTAAGAGGGTAGCATGACTGTTGATTTGAGCCATACTAACTGTAAGTAGTCAAGGTGACATTTTTTAGTGTAACAGATTGCCCCCTAAAGTGCGAAGCCTGGAATAGAGTAAGGTTTTGTAATTCTAGGAAGGGTGAAGCGCTTTATCATTTCAAGGATTGTCTTGTGGATGGCCTGGTTGGAACCTGCAATTTTCAACACAAAATACATGGATAAGATTATATCATCACTGAGGTAGGCATTCCCATACTCAGATTCAAAACTTTAACTAATGGACTAACTATTCTGATACAGGAATGATCTTGCAGTACATCATTTTTGTAGACTTTTGTAGACACAGTATGGACGCAGCCATCTGTTTATGATAAGTCTACATAGATAATGAATACAAAACTCCTCGCAGCCTGGATGGTAGAAACTAGATCCAGGGTCTTCACTTCTACTTCCCGAATTGGTACGATTCTAGCCATGTGATTAAATGATTCGATGTCGAACATGTTAGAAACCACTTGATTACCAGTCGATGATGCAAACTGTTAACAAGCGTGAGAGAAACCACCAGTAATGTCAATGGTTCTCAAAGTACCAAGCACAACCTGTGAAATGTGAATAGATGTTTTGATGTCGAACACTTCACGGAATCCTTTGATCGAAAGTCAATGATGTAAACTGACGTCAAAGGCGAGAAACCTGCCATTGATGCATGCAGACTTCAAGGTACTGTCGATTTCTAAGTCATCTTTCTAGATAATGTGTCGATGTCGATAGAAAGCGACCCGTTGCAGGCAAGCCCACAACACGAAATCATTGTTCAAGTTGAAGAAATGTTGTTGTAAGGACTGACTCAGGGATGGTCAAATGGATGACAAGTATTTTGCAGATGAAAGTTTTTCTTGCAGACCTCTTGAACACATAACGACACAACAGATGGCTTGGTGACGAATAACTCAAAGTTAATCCCCGGAACCCGGTTAAAGACTTTCAAAGTGGTTTGGTCAACTGTGAGGTAAAAGATTTCCCAACCCAGGTGAATGAAAAGTGTCGTGTTCAAGAGTGGTAATAAAGTTTCTTCTGAGACAAAAGGTGACAAACAGGTTCATTCTTCTCTCTTTTCCCCCACCATTTCTGGCAAGTACCTCTTTATTTTTAACAAGCTTGAGGAGGATAACATATGCTTGATTATAAGCTCATCCTTCGGACGAGTCCAACCTAGTTTAAATTCGAACCCTAGGAAGGAGTGGTTCGTTCCTGTTTGTAATTGAACAGGTCCTCTACTGTAAAAGTTTAACGAGCCCAGTATAGGAGAAACTCGGCGTTTTTCATTTTTAGAGAGTCTGAAAAAACTAAAGAAGACTCCACGTTGAACTTTTTCGTATATTTGTGTCCCTCAAGCCTGAAAAAGTATAAAATAATACCTGGGGGAACCGCTTGATCTTGCGACCAAGGAGTACTTTCATAATAGTGTCGTTGACCTGAAAAGTAAAAAGCGATCAAGGACACGTCGTTTTATTTCCTTATCGAGTTCGAAACGACAAAAACCCGGCAATCTTTTCCTGATTTTGCGGTCAGAAAAGAGCTAAAAGGGGACCGTCTTTTAATTCCGTTTTAACGAGTGAAAAAGAAACACTCGGCGATCTTTTCATGTTTTAGGAGTCAGAAAAGGGCTTAAAAGATGACTCTGATATTTTTGTTTGTGAAAAAATTACAATTTCCCTCGAAATCCCTTTGTCCTGCACAAAAGGAACACATTACTCATACCTGTTTAAAATAGGCAAAAATACATTCAAAAACATCTTTTCATGGTAAAAAATGAACTAATTCATCCAAAAAACCTATAAAAAGACCTTTTACCATGTCATTTTTACCGTTTCACTGTTGAGGTTGAAAAAGGAGCTTTTGACAAGAAACTTCTCGTGGTCGCTGCGGAAAATCTGACCGTCGGAATCGAACGCCGTCTCATCCAGGTATTTTACACATCCTACTCTGCATTTCTATCCGTTTAGAATTAATTTTTAGGTCTTAGTTTCATTTTTGGGGGGGTTTTGGTTTTGGAATGCGCCTCTCGGCGGACGCAGGTGCCCTTCGGGTGACCTGCGTCCCCCGACTTTTTCTCATACGGGAAAACGGTCGGAAGACGCAGCCCGCCTTCAGGCCAGCTGCGTCCGGGCGCCCTGTGCTACAAAGCCGGGGTGCGTCTTCCGAGAAACGCGCATTTCAAAACCCCAACTCTCTCAAAAAACCACCAAAAATTCCAAAATCAATTTCTAATTGCTATTTTTGATATGCAGGGCATTAATCATGTTAGACTGGAGAGAAAGAGAGCATGTAGAGGAAGATGAAGCTGCAATAAATCATCAACCTTCCCTGGATGCCCTAAGAGCATGCGGATTATACAAATATTGGACCATACCGGGCATGAGGGGCCAGGTAAGATTCTTGGAATGGCTGGTTGAGCGATGGAACGTTCAAGAACAATGCTTTTACATAGGAGGGCACCAGCTCGAGATAGAGCCCTCGGATGTATACTTTCTCACTGGCTTGCCAAACAGAGGTGAGCAACTCAGTCTTGCGGGGACTAGGCCGGGTGGCCAATCCCTTGATAGTCTCCGCGAGGATTGGTGCACACGTGGGGCTCACCATTCAAAAGGCATAGAGATAAAACACATCACTCTACCGGAACTCAAAGTCATAGCGTTCACGGTTACCAGAATTTGCGGCGCGGCCGCTTTACACATTGCTTCCGGATCCCAAATGCGGATGGCAATTGACTGTTACCAAGGCACCATTTTCAACTGGTGTGAAGCTGTGTCGGCTCATATGAAGAGCCAACTGACCAAGGCAAAGAACGGACGACTAAAGACTTTTGGATATGGGCCTATAGTCGTGAGCTTTGCCTTGGAGAGAATTCCAATGCTGATCCCTCAGCAACTCACTGTTGATATCTTGGGTCCTCGGCAGCCAAAGCTGATACGATGGGTTGCGGTGATGGCCCGGCATCCTGACGAGGGCGCGACAGTAGTTCGATTCTCAGATAGTTATTTTGACTGGTTAGAGGGCCAGCTTTTTGTGATACAGGACTTTCCGTATGCCGGAATGGATTTCAGAGGTGATCCGGACATGGTTCTTCCACAGGGAGAACAATGGGACGACAGAGGTACTTTTATTTTCACAAGTTTTCTAGTTATGTATTTTTTGTATTTTTTTTATATATATCGTCTCAAAATTAATAGTAAAACTTTTTCAAAATGCAGATGTTGGTCCACAGCGTCCAGCCAACCTCCGGCCTTATGATAGACTACATCCAGCTGCACCGGTACCGGCCCACAGGATGCGACAGCAGAAGTACTAGCTGAGTTGGAGCATGATCTAGAGCGTCTCACGGCAGATATACCTGAGACTACTATGGACGACATTCCTATCAGGCTTCAGCGCTTCGTAGTCGCGGTCCCTGGACCGTTTAGGAGATTTTTGCGTAAGGTAGCCCGCGCAGTGGTGTCGTACAGAGAGCACCACCAGTGATTGACTAGTCACTTTTGTAGTCACATGTGACATTTTTGACTTTTTGTACTATCATTTTGCCGATCATAAGGTGTTTTCAACCTATGATCGAAGACGATGTATATATTTTTTGACACACTTCTATCTATATATATCACTATTACCGGCTTATCTTGTTTAACATATGATGAAATGTTTTTAAATTTACTTGCATGATTATTATAAATGTCTGTCCAACACTCGAGAAGCAATTGCATCTGCTAATGTATTCAAAGACCTTGGAATATGTTGATATTCAATGTAATCAAATTCACGTTCCAAGAGACGCACTCTCAAAAACAACCTTAATAACACAGGATTTCTAATGGCATAAACTCTATTAAGCTGTAATACAACAAGTTCAGAATCTAACCTCACTATCAAACGTCGAATTCCAAATGAAATAGATTCGGATAATAATTCAACCACTGCACTGTATTCTGCAATGTTATTCGTTGTTTGACCGAGGCTTACCCCATGCATAGAAACTAACTCGTCAGAGGGCGAATAGATAACCCAAGCTGCGGAAGAGATATTCCGTGTATTACGACAAGCACCATCAGCAAATCCAATGTATGTTTGGAGAGGCGTCGACATCTACAATATCAAGAGTAAAACCAAGATAAGCCAGAATAATGACGAAAAACCACACTCGCTAAGCTAAGCACACTGACTAAACTAACACACTTGCTAGCTAGAAAGGAAATCTAACCTATCTAAAAATTTCTCCATACCCATCATTTTAAGCATAATACCTCTTTAGGTAAAGTCCATTTCTGGGTTTACCCAAAGAGTCCCCATCAAAATCAACTAACTCATAAGCCCCTTTTGCTAGCTTTCGCTTTACAATGTAGGGCCCATGCCACATGGGAACGAATTTTCCGGCACCTAGCTTATCGTTAGCTTGATCATATAATAGTACTAGGTCTCCTTCCGAAAAACTTCGAGGGGTTACATTTTTATCGTACTGAGCTTTCATTCGTTTCGCGTGAGTCTCGATAGCTAAAGTAGCGTCACGTCGAGTCTCATCTAATTTAGCCAAGTATAATAACCGTTTCTCCTCTTCGGAAGTAGCTGGAAGTAATTCGACAGCCATTTGAAGTGATGGGATTTCGCATTCAATAGGTAACACAGCTTCTAAGCCATAAACTAGCTGAAAAGGGGTGAAACCTGTTGAATTTTTCACTGAAGTTCGATATGCCCATAGCGCCGAAAATAACATGTTATGCCAATTCGTTCGATGGATACCAATGATCCGTCGAATCATGATGACTAGAACTTTGTTGATTGACTCAACCAAACCGTTGGCTTGCGGATAATAAGGAGTAGAGCTATCGTGGCGCAAACCAAGCTGGCTTGTAAGCTCAGTCATCATGACGTTTCGAAAATGGCTCCCATGGTCAGTAATGATTGCTTGTGGGACACCAAACCTAGTTATGATATGATTGAATACGAAAACTGCAGCTGTCTTGCCGCTTGCGTCGAATGTAGGCATCGCCTCGGCCCATTTTGTAAAATAATCAACCGCGAGGATGATATACGCATGCCCCCCGGCCGAGTGAGGGTTACAAGTAATAAAGTCAATGCCCCATTTGGCGAATGGACCAGCGGCAATTATAGGGTGGAGAGGAGCAGGTGGAGCGCGCATCTTTCGATCAAACACTTGACAGTTGTGGCATTTTCTGACGGCAAGGATACAATCTTTAAACATAGACGGCCAGAAATAGCCAGCGCGCAACACCTTCTGAGCTGTGGCATACCCAGACATATGACCGCCACATGCTCCAGAGTGACAATCATTCAAAACTCTCTCAGCCTCTTCGTGAGTTAAACAACGTCGAAAAACTAAGTCTGCCCCCCGGCGATAAAGTGTATCTCCAATAATTCTGTATTGCTGGGATCGAAACCGAATTTTTCGACGGTCTTCCTTGGAAGCTTCAGGCCGAAAGGTTTGGGTTTGGAGATAGATGATTATATCCCCATACCACGGATCTAAAGTGCTAATAAGAAACAAAGATTCGTCCGCAATGGACTCCTCTGCCACAGTCTCTGTGTCAGCACTCGGGAAATCACACATCAATTCCGCAAAAACTAAAGATTTCTTAGACTTGGACTTCTCGAACTCCAAGTCGAACTCTTGCAGGATAACAATCCATTTAGAGTACTTGCCCCCTAGCAGTTGTTTTGTCAAAATATAAATCATAGGGTTGCAATCCGAAATAACTGTAGTTTTGCGGAGAAGAATGTAGTGACGAAAACGCTGGACAGCTTGAACGGCTGCCAGGGCCAATTTCTCCACATGCGAATATTTTAACTCAGTGGGATTTAAGGTTCTACTAAGATAATATATCACATGCTCTGCTTTGAATTCATCTTCTTGAACTAACACCATTCCAATGGTGGAATGCGAAGCTGCGAGGTATAAGAAGTAGTCCTGGTTGTAGTTGGGAGGATGCAATAACGGTGCATGGGTCAACGCGTGTTTAAGTGCATCAAAAGATTGTTGGGCAATCTCGTCCCAAAAGAATTGTGCGTTCTGTTTCAACAACCGTGTAAAACCTTTAGTGACCTCGGCGTAGTTTGGGATGAATCGGCGTAAAAAGTTCGCTTTCCCTTGCAAACTTTGGAGTTGGCGCAAACTCGAAGGAGGAGGCAATTTGATGATAGCCTCGACTTTCGAGGGATCGACGCGAATGCCGGCTTTTGAAACAACAAATCCCAGCAATCGACCTGTTTCTATACAGAAAACACACTTGTGGGGATTCAACCGAATTCGATAATGCCTACACCTCATAAAGATTGCTCGTAGGTGGACAAGGTGATCAGCTCGATGTAAAGAATGAGCAGGCAAATCATCGAGATAGGGTTGCACAATGTGCTTGATGTCATGAAATGCATAAGACATTGCCCGTTGAAAAGTGGCCCCGGCATTCTTAAGCCCAAAAGGTAATTTGCAATAAGCAAATGTCCCCCATGGACAAATGAATGCCGTTTTTGGTTGGTCGGCAGGTAGAATATTGATTTGATTATAGCCTGAGAAACCATCCATGAAGGAAAACATCTCACTTCCGGCACAATCATCAATAATTTGATCGATATAAGGCGTAGGATAGTTGTCTTTTGGACAAGCTCGATTTATATCCCTATAGTCGATACAGATTCTTATTGTTCCTTGTTTTTTATTGACGGGAACAATATTCGATACCCAATCCGTTAACGGGATCGGATAAATGAAACCTGCTTTCAACAGCTTTTCGACTTCTGCTTTAATCGCAGCCGCTTTTCGAGGGTGAATCTGACGCAACCGTTGCCGAATGGGTTTAGCATCCGGGTAGGTTTTATTTCATGAACAACAATGGCAGGATCAATTCCCGGCATTTCCTCGTAAGACCAGGCAAACACGTCGCGGAATTCTTGGAATAGGGCCTTGTAAGTTTGGATTTCTTCTTCAGTACATGCGGCACCTATATGAATGTTCTCCTCGATTCCGGGCTTCACTGAAATATCAATGGGAATAGTACGAGAAATATTCCCTAAATTCAGCTCTGAATCAGAATGTTTCGTTGGATCCTGAGCGTCTTTGACATATTCAGCGGTAAAGATAGATGAAAAATCGTTTTCAAATGCATCATCCTTAGGTAAAAACGAAGATCTGTGATGGAGATCTTCCCATGGTAGATCATCTACACTTAGGATTTCGCGAAGTTGTTCGTCAGATGACACTTCTTCGGGAAACGTTATCCGTTCTAAGGGTGAGGTGAAAAGTGACTCTTCACTGACCACATTCATTTGGTCGGTTTTGGTTGAATGAAAGTCGGTAAAAGACATAAGAGCTTCATAAGCAATCTCATACGGACTCAACGGCATAACATCACCGAGTGAGTCTAGCTCAGAGTCAGATGGAACATACCAAGGATCATCATAAATAATGTTTTCTGACGTGATCATATGAATTGTTGCAAACGAAGGGTCTGCATTGAGTGGAGGGAGAGGAAAAGTTCCCAGTAAACCGGAATCCTTAACTAAACCTACACCAATGTCCCTATAAGGGATTGTCGTTTTACCAACATGCTGGATAGTTTCTAAAGAGGTTGGGTCGGATGAAAAGTATGTCAGCTGATCAATAGTCACGATCTTACCGTTATGTGGAAACTTAATGACTCTGAAGACCGATGAAACGACCGCTGTCATAGCATATGACCAACTTCGACCCAAAAGAAGGTTGTAGTCTAGAGGGGCATCAACCACTTCCACATCCAGACTAACGGTTTTACCTTCGACCCCTATAGGCAATTCTTGTAGAATACCAAACGGACGGAACCCACGGCCATCAAAGGCCTTAAGGATGGTGGGGGATTGGTTCAACGAAGGAGAACCAAGCGATCTCCAACATTGAATCGACATAATACACGTAGAAGCTCCCTCATCAATCACAGTCCGATGAATAGGCCTGTTTTTGACTATCACTGGAATTTGGAAAGCCATTTGATGGGGGAGACGCGGTGTACTATTTTCTAGATCAAAGATCATTAGGTTCGGGTCCTGAACATCGACAGCTCCGATAGCCGACAAAAGCAATTTTCGTTGCGCTGGACATGATTGCAGCACTTCGAGTGCCGACATTGCTGAAGGTGAAACAGCTAAGTCTTCAACAATGTTGTAATTCTGGGCTGCTCTCGCATGTGGATTGAAAGCAGACCTTCGAAGTACACCCTTGGCGGGCGGCTTAATCACTAAGTCTGGGTTAGGTTTTTCGATCTGTAGTGGATCGGAACCAGGAGCTGAGGTTGATGGGTTAGAGTGAGAAGATTCTGCTTCCTTACCATCAACAGGAGCCTTACTACCATAATCTTGCGATCGAGTCGCAATCCTGACATGAGACATCATCAAAATGGGTTCTTCACTGGCATTCGAAGAAGAACCTATCATCTTATTCTCCTGCTCTGGAAATGGATTTTTTAACACAGCAGGAGTGGGAGAACCTTTGACTATTTTCACTACCTCGGCCCGATGAGGGCAGTCTCTCGTAAAATGATCTTCTTCACAAATGAGACAAGGATATCGAGGTTTGCGCTTTTCGTCATTGGTTTCCGACTTTTCCGTTTTCTCCTTTGGAGCCTTGTCTGCTTTAGCCTTCTTCTTTCCTTTCTTCTTTCCACCGTTTTTTGATTTGGCCGTAGATGACTCTACAGCGTGAATGTCGGCGGTAAGTTCAGGAGGAGAAGACTCTCCTGTCGGAGAATCAGGCAAAGTGATAATTGGAGTATTGGAGGTCTTGGAAGACTTCTTCTTACTCTTCGTAGTCACGATACCAATCATACCATCAGCGGCATGAGATCCCGAAGGAGCAGCAGCGATTTGGTTTGACTTTGGAAGATCCGGAATTTTCTCGTGTAACGTACCCGACTGAGTGTAAACTAAGTCAAGGTATTGTGCCTGAGCAATGACTTGCTCCTCAGTAACTACTCCGGCCTTAGCTACATCTTCAGTAATTCTTGGTAATAATGATTTGACAAACCATTCAGCTAAGATTTGGTCCGGGATAAAAACTTTCACTAATCTTCTTCGACGTCTCCACTCATGGATGTGATCAGAAATGTACGTGGATGTCGATTGTTTTAGCGAAGTTAATAATTCTGTACCATTATCGTATCTGACTGGTAACTGAAAATGAGTTAAGAACGAGGTAGCTAACTGGCTAAAGTTGTAAAAAGAGGCCCGTGGTAACTCAATGTACCACTTGGCTGCGAGACCAATGAGTGTACGCTGGAAAAGACGTAAGCGGATGGAATCATCTGAGATGGAATTTGATGCACACCAGAGGTGGTAAGTCATCACGTGATTAGACGGATCCTCTCCAGACTTACCTTCGAACTTGGGTATATCGCTGGGCAACTTATTTGGCATTGGCGGCCAGAACTGAAGATATTGAATTGGATCGTTCGTTAGGCGCGTCAAGTCGGGTAAATCTAAAGTCGCAATAAACGGTAACTGCCGGTTAGGATCTCTAAAACTCTGAGTCACAATACCAGCCCCAGGAGGAGGATATCCAGGATAACTAGGAACAGGAGTCGCATTTGGGATATTATATCCTCCTGGAAAACCAGGATTAACCGGACCGTACTGGGGTTGCTGAGGTTGTTGATAAGTGTACCCAGGATACGGTTGATACTGGTAAACCGGTTGTTGGGCAGCTTGCCCAGGTTGATACTGTCCCTGGTACGGAGGTTGAACAAATTGAGGTTGAGTAGTAACAACCGTACTTGTACCAGGTTGGCCTGCAGGCATCTGGACTGTGGTTTGAACCGTAGGTCCAGACAACGGTACAGATGTCTGAGGAGTGGTTACAGGGACAGTAGAAACCGGAGCTGCCGATACTCCAGAAGTAAGCATGGTAGATGAAGCGGTAGTTGCTGCAGCCGTGTGAGGTGGAGTACCAGGTGCAATTGGCGGCTGAGTAACTACGGAAGTTACAGGGGTCTGAACACTTGACTGGACAGGTTGCGGTTGCTGGGGTGGACCAGGAACTGCAGGTTGTCCTGCTTGAGGTACCGACTGTATACTTGGTTGCGACATCTGTTGACCCTGTGACGGATCCCATGTTAACATTCCAGGGTATTGACTCGTAACAGGTTGAGGATACTGAGATCCATAGCCGTATTGAGGATAGGGTTGATAACTGTAAGGTGCAGTCCCATATGATTGCCCTTGAGGTGGTTGATAACCTTGACCAGGGTATTGACCCGTAGGTTGATAACCTTGAGGTAAATACGAATACTGGGGTTGACCTTGACCTTGAGGTTGGTATCCTTGAGGTTGATACCCTTGGGGTTGATACCCTTGGGGTTGCCATCCTTGAGGTTGCCATCCTTGAGGTTGCCATCCTTGAGGTTGATATTGATACTGAGGTTGACTTTGGGGTACATATTGAGGCTGGGGTTGATACCCTTGAGGTTGCCCCCCAGTCACGAATGAAGTACCTTGAGGTTGCCCCCCAGGCGGTAATTGGCCACCTTGAGGTTGGTTAATGGGAGTTGAACCTGACATCATATAAATGTCACCTATACTCAATGGTACATTACCACTGTTTCCAACTAATAACCCATGATCAATGGGTTGAGGAGATGCTCCCGCAAAGGTACCAGAAAGTGATTGATACCCAGTAGGAACAGAAGGACCGCCATGTAAAAATGATTCAGGACTTTGCGAAAACACAGATGACTGACCAGACATATTTACAGGAGAATGAATTCCTCTAGGTGGAATAGGAGTACGAGGTGTAGAAAAACCTACTGAGTTGTCTAAAAAATTGGTTAATGCAAGGTACCAAGATTCACTTCTAGGAGGACTGTAAAAGATGGATTCACGCTCCCTTAGATCAAGGGTAATTAGATCTTCAGAATCAGAAACGCCTATTTCTTCCTCTGGAACAAGTTCTTCTATAGCAATTAATCCAACAGGAAGATTTTCGGTGATAATTCTTTCTATTCTTGGTGAATCAGGAACACTAGGAGTTGGAGTAACAGGTTCGAAAATTTCAGGTTCTTCGCCTGTTTCACTGGCAGATGAAAAACTACCAGCAAGCTCGGAAACTGTAACAGCTTCGGGATTGTAACCTGTTTCTAAACTTTGGTAATCTGGATGGACTACCAAGGAAGATTCTCCTTCTTCAGGTGAACCTACTCTACTGCCACTAGGAGGAGTTACAAGGACCTTTAACCCTTCTAAATTACCTGGGTCGTCTCGAGGAGGGGATCCCCTAAGTCTACGGGATCTTCTCAACAATTCGGCCACAGAAACAACTTCAGGAGACTGGCCCGCAATTCGACGGGACCTTCTCGGTAATTCCGCCACAATTAAAGATTTTAACTACAACACACGAAAACAAAGTAAAAATTTCAAATCAAACCACCTAAAGTCTTCTAAAGAACCAAACAAATTTGAAGCACACGCCTAAATAATCTAGAGCGTCAAACCACACACAAACAGTAGTCTTCCGGACCAAAAGCGCTAGTTGGTGATTAGGCCCAACCTCGCAGGATTCAGTACAGAAATGGCGGGTGGAACAGTTACCCCGGCAACCTGCTTAATGAATAGACTGGCACAAGTTCCTCCACTTTAACCGTCTCGAAGTGAAGTGAACCCCCCGGAAAATCCAAGTGAGTATAACCGACGTCTGCTCCAGGTACAGTGGGACCTTCCCTCCACCGTCACCTTGGTAGAATCCTAAAGATTATGGCCACTAAAGTTACCAATCACAACAATTACACCTGGGGGAACAGTCTAAACTCCGACAGCACGCAAGGGCAGAGTAACAAGCTCCAATCCCCTTACCGGCTCCTTGACAACAATCCAAGGTTTACCGATAAGTGACCCCTGGCTCCTCGACAATGGTTAATCCGAGGTTTACCGTTTGTAATACGTACTGTCTGGCGTCGTTCCCAACGAGGGAGGAATGATCCCCTCACTGGTTCGGACACGAGCTCGTGCTTCTCCTTTAAGAGGAGCTTTCCCAGAGTGTAACTGAAACAATTGGATTTGTTCTACTCAAGATAGACTATCTGTTTGGTTTTGTAGTCTTGGAGAGTTAAGTACTCACCTACTCCAAGACCCTAGCCTAAGCTATGTTGGTGTTTCAGAGCCCTAGAAAAATAAAGATTACTAGATTGATTTTAATTTAAGCGTTACTTTTAAGGTTGTTTCTTAAGTCAAAAGGTGATGGAAGTGAAACCAGTGGTGTGTTGACTCGACTCGAAACCACTACAAAATGCACCTAGAATGATTTATCCACTACTTTACTTTTTCGATGAATTGCTTAACTAAAAAGTTGAGAGAATGCAATCTTTATAAAAGCAACTTCTTAATTGAAGACAATCAAAGAAACAATTCGTTTTTTCCAAGCATAAAAACATAACCTCTCTTTACATGCACGAAAAAACTCTTTTCTTCTTTCAAAAACAAAAAGCTACTTGAAACAAGACTTTTAAAGAAGATGTTTTTGTATTTTTCTTTTAATAAAGCAAATAAATCTAATATAACCAAAAATCAATCTTAACAACTATTAAAATCTATGAAAATCCACTCATAAGCAAACTAAAAGCAAATTTACTCTAAGCAATCTTAACGAGGCCAAAACTAACAATGATTATTCTAAGGTGTTTTACTTGATCACAATCAAATCAAGGACTAGCTTATTGCAGAACCAAAAACTAGTCAAAACAAAACTCTAATCTTTTTGTTCTTTTGTAAAATGGAAATCAATACTTTATAAACAAGTAATTCGAAATTTGACCCAAAACAACTTAAATGGCAAGTTGCTCACACAAGGAGACTTTACGACAGGCCCGACTTCTAAGAAGGTTGACTAACCAGAGAGATCTAAGGCTGGACAACTTTCTACTATCAAAGTCACTACAAAACCTATCCAAAAATCAAACCCTAGGTCTAAACTTCGTTGAAAACCACTAAAACACTCAAAGCTCACAAAACAAGTTCAGGTGAAAATTCTTGACAGGGTACTAAAGGATCTGGGCAGAAAACACTAAGGAAAAACAAAATCTAAAAGCAATTTAAAGCAAAAATGGAATTTTCTTAAGTTTTACAGGAAGACGCAGGCAACCCGTTGTCACAGGTGCGGCCCCGCTCTGTGCAAACGGCAACAGCGCGTCCAAAGACGCACTGTGCAGTACTCAGAGGGTGCGTCCTTCTGGAAAAATGAAGAAAAACCAAATCTAACTAAATCTAAAGCTAAGCCACCCAAATACTAATTCTCACAGTCAAAAACCAGAAAATAAAAATGATTTTCTCAAAGCAAAGTTCATATAAAGGAAAAGACTCTCTCATTAATGGATTCCCCAGTGGAGTCGCCAATTTGTCACACGGAATTGGTCAAGGGTGCGGACACGACTGACCTTCCTAGAAGTCTAAGACGTTCTAATGACAAACAAGACAAAATGGAGTGATCTTTCTCTAAATACACCTTTTACAACATGAAAACTACAAGTGTTTAGGCTTACCTTATTCCAAAACGCTGTTGTTGAAGTCCGTTCTTGACGATCCGGATGAGCTCCTCCTTCAAGTCAATTCCTGCAACCACAAACAATCAAACAATTACCAAGCACTTGCATTTCATATAATAAAACATATATTCAACATGCAGACCAAGGAACACATGAAATAACTCATTAACACAAGCTATTGAGAAAAATAAACCAGTTTGTATTAATAACGAAACAAAGAAACTCTTACAACCTGGCCTTGGTGTTGTGCAAGTTCCTCCCAGGGTCCATCAAGGGTTTTCCTCTACTTTGACAAAGCTCACCCTCTTCCAAGTAGAATCAAGTAAAGACAATCTCTCCTTACAAAGGCTCTAATGGAAGACCTAAATCCTGCAGCATTTACCCAAAGAAAATGTATAGCTCCAACCCCCTCTCCCTCTGGCTCAATGTCTTTATTTATAGTGCTGTAAAGAGGTTATTCAGGTCCACTATCAATGGGATCATCCCCCTCTTTGGGTGGGATAGCTCCCTTATTGATGGGATAAGTTCCCCCTTAATAGAGATACATGAACCAACTGGAGGCGCATCCATTTCATCAAACCGACCTCTAGAATGTTCTAGAAGTAACCACAAGTAACTTTTTCAAGATAAAACTCGCGCATTTTGCCTTTTACAGAGGGACGCACCTGTCCCTTAACATACAGAGCGTCCATGGACGCAGATTTTGTGAACATGGTCAGCATCCCCGCAGGTAAGGCTAGAGAGAACCTGCGACCCCAGAGATAAACATAGTTTTTACAAGACTTTCTCTCTTCTTTGAGTTTGAGATGGATAACAGAGGCATGAGACTTGCCTAAGAGGGTAGCATGACTGTTGATTTGAGCCATACTAACTGTAAGTAGTCAAGGTGACATTTTTTAGTGTAACACACACGCACACCCTTAGATTGGGAAACTAGTCCCATTATCCCCAGTCAGACCCACTATACCAAATGGATAAGGAGTTTCCAACCAAGGTCCGGAACGGGTGGGTATCCCCCTTGTTGTCGACTCGATTTTCGGGGCTTCAACACCTTCAAATAAGAGCCTTCTGTATTTGAGCAAAAACTTGATGCAATCATCAAAGGAATGGATAGACTGGGTGATAGAGTGGAAACCATTGAAAGAAAATCCTCTTGGGAAGGTCAACCAAGAAACACAACTAGAAATCCAAATTTTAGAAAAAATAAAAATCCTAACACCGGGAAGGTTGGTCGTGACTAGAATATCATACCTCCATTTCAAGAGAATTATGTTGAAGCCTCAACCTCTAGTGAGCCAACAGAGGATACCCAAATCAACCTAATGGGTTTAAATAGTGAAAAACAAATATTTCTAACACAAGATGACCAAGAAGCTAATAATTTCAACCAATTTCAAACCAAATCCGGAGAACCATTTGATTTCAGAGAAGGATATGATGCAGCGGTCTATGAGGTCCATAAGCAATACAAATTAAGAAGAAGAATGGTAGATGTGCCTAAACCTAGTAAGCTGAAAGATACCAAGCAACCTAAGAAAGCAAAGGATAAAATTGTCGTTACGGAGCTCCCTGCTAAAACAGACCTCAATCCAAAAGAACCCATGGTTGAGGACATAACAAACTGGCAGCCCTCAAAAAATCATCCATCCACCTCCTTTCCTCCAAAATAAAATACAAACAGCTCTCCTAAAAACAGTTTCAAAGTAGATTTAGGTCATAATAGCACTCATGATGAAGAAAAAACCACTGAAAACACAGTAGAAAAGGAAAAACTTGCTGCCTGAATACAAAGATTCAAGTGGAAAAACCTTTCAACCTAGAAACAGAAATAGGCAAGTTAAAAATAGCCATTCCACTATCCAAATTGGCTAAACATGAGGTTTTTAGAGGACAAATCAGCAGGTCACTTCAAATATCAGAGAATAGAGATGCAGTCAATGTTTTATATGACCAACCAGAACTTATCTTTGGTCCTGAGGCAAATGGTAAAATAGTGGATGGAGGAGTTCCTCCATTTTATGTAAGCTTAAACATTCATGATAAAGTGCTACATAATGCAATGTTTGATTCAGGAGCTTCCAATAATCTAATGCCTAAGTCTTTGATGGAAAGATTGAACCTAGATATCACAAGGCCATACAAAGACTTGTTCTCATTTGATTCTAGCCAGGTTCGGTGTCTAGGCCTAATCAAAGATTTGTGTGTATCTCTAGTACAATACCCCACGAAAACTATTTTGATGGATGTAGTGGTAGCTAATATACCACCAAAGTATGGAATGCTTTTGTCCAGATCTTGGGGTGCAAAACTCCAAGGATCTTTGTAGCTAGACATGTCCTATGCCACCATCTCAGTCTTTGGCCATCCAAAGAGATTTTACTGCGAAACATTGATGAAATATGTGGTCAGCAGTTAAGAGAAACCCCAAAACTTCTCCATTTATTCCATACATTCCGATATGGATTCATTCATCTTATACAATGCTGAAAGGTGTCCCAAAACTGATGTCAAACTCCTAGAATCAGCACAAGAAAAAAACATAAATGAACAATCTAGTGCTCAAGATCAAAAAATTGTTGAAGTGATTGATGCAACAAATAAACAAGACATACCATATCAATTAAAAAATCCAAATCTTCCCATTAAGACAATATCCAAAACTCCTAAGGCTAGTGTTAATCAAGAAATCTTATGGTACTTAGAGTTTGATGGCTCAGTGAATAAGTTAGGAGTAGGGGCAGGGATTTGGGTACACAATATGCAAAATGACCATGCTCAAGAACATGGATATAGGCTGAATTTCAGATGTATAAACAATATGGCCGAATATGAAGCCCTTTTGTTGGGACTAAAACTGATTAGAAGTTTACGGGTGACTAAGATTTTAATTCTAGGAGACTCAGATTTGATTATTCAACAGATAAAAGGAAACTTTGTTACTAATGATCTTAGGCTGAGAGCTTATAGAGGGGTAGCCATTGAAATACTCAACACCTTCTTAGAATCACAGCTCACTAAAATTCCAAGAAACCACAACTTACATGCTCATAGTTTGGCAACATTTGCCAGCACTTGCAAGCTACCATTCGAGCCTAATCACCACTTTACTGCTGAAATTAAACACAGACCTGTTGTTCTAGATAATGTCAAAAATTGGCAAGTGTTTGAAAATGATACACAAATCAATAATTTCTTGACTTTGAAAGAGGAATTCTCAACGACAAACATAGACACAAGAACCATTTGTGATCAACAACATATAGACAAAATAGAAAATAATATATCAGCTGAAACAACAAATCAGATTTTGCATCCAACCATCTTTATTAGTAAAAATTTGTAGGAGCTGAAGCAAATGGAACCTAATGAAGTAGATAAGGGAGAATCTGAAGTAACTGAGTTGAAGGATAATTTTTTGCCTACAGTCCTGACTCCTTTGGAGGATATATTTGATTCAAATGATATTCCAAGAAAGACAAAAATGCAGCCTTTAAATGCAAAAATTGAGGGCTTGTTAAAATTGGAAACCAGGGAAAAACTTCATGTGGGTCATCTTATTCATGGCCAATAATATTTTTATTAGATTCCTCTCATCGAGAGGTGTAGGATTGATATAAAGATCATCCAATTCCGATAAGTATTCCTGGAGATATGAATTTATTTTGATTATGGAATTATTATCAAGCCGATCTACAACTCATGTAGGCTCAAAAGCCCAACAGTCGCATCTATTCACCCACCAACGTTGTGTATAAATATAAGAGGAATTTTCCTCATTTAGACTCACTAATCTCATCACATCTCTCTCTCTCTACTGCGCAGATATGAGTCTCTTCTCTACTGTGCTGAAATGGGTCTCTCTCTCTCACACATGTGAAGCCAGAAGCTATTGAATTTGAAGCTGCAACTGCAGAAGTAAAGATTGACTTGCGTGGCCTAGAAGATCTCCTCTTTGGAACTACGTTGTAGGTTCATCTGAACCTCCTCTGAAAGCTGCAACTTTTGGTGGTGGAATGAAGTCAATATGACGAACAGTTTGCAAGATATCGACTGCCCTAGTTTGAAGCCGAAAACTGCTGAAACTGAAGCTGCAACTGCAGAAGTAAAGATTGACTTGCATGGCCTAGAAGATCTCCTCATCTGAACTGTGTTGTCGGTTCATCTGAACTGCGCTGTAGTTTCATCTGAACCTCCTCTAGAAGCCGAAACTTTTGGTGGTGAAATGAAGTCAATCCGACGGTTGGTTTGTGAGATATCGTCTGCCCTAGTTTCATAATGAAGCCGCTAATGCTGATGCTACTGATCTAGGGTTTGCTACTGCTGATATGAATCAAATTTATTGTACTATTTCTCTCTGTTGAATTATTGAAGATAAAAGAAGATTTGATCAAAGGGTTTCCCCACACTATGTGGGGTTTGTCCCTGGCTAGCCGCCACATCTTGTGTCTCTTGTCTTGGCTTGTTTTCTGTCGATCGTTTAATGTTCTATCTGCACTTTAATTTATGTACATGTGATTGCTAATCGGTGGAATATAATAAGAAAAAGAAGTAAACTGTTATAAGAATAGAACATACCCTATCTTAACATGGTATCAGAGCTAAGGTGAAGACAAAGCCCGAGCAAGAGAAAGAGCAATCATTGAAGAGAAGATTGGCAAGGCTATCCTAAGAGAACTATGGGGTCCTCAACACTCTTTCCTGCCGAAGACAAGCTCCATGAGAAAGCTGACTATCACAGATGGAAGATGTCTATCGATCAAACCCTTGAAGATCAAGGAGTGATGGACCACGTAAGAGGCAATATTGTTGAGCCTTCATCAAATGCATATGCTGCTACCTGGAACAAATGGAAAAATGGAGAAGTCAAAACAAAAAAGATCATTCGGGACTCTATCGACAAGCGCTTGGTGGCCTACATCTCTGATCTAGACACATCCAAGGAAATCTACGACAGACTAGTGAGTTTATTTAAAGTTAATGATGCAAATCAAGTTTTGTTTCTTAGAAATAAGTTGAGGGAAATCAAGAATGGTAAAGATGAAAGTATGCAAGCATACTTCTTAAGAATCAACGAGATCAAGAACGATCTCCTATCTATTGGGGAAACCATTACTGACAGAGAAATGGCACTCACAACTCTCGGAGGATTACCATCTGAATGGTATGTGTTCAAGACTACTCTTCTGAACAATAATGTAATTCCTAGTTTCGAGGAATTAATGGCTAGATGCATTCAAGAACAAACAAGGGTAGAAGAGCAGGAAATGCCCTTGCCTAAATGTCCTCCTGCTACTTTTTCTTCTCATGCTAAGAAAAGAAATAATTCTGGGTCTAAATTGAAAAGAAAGGTTGGATTTAAGGGTGGAAGAAAAGGACGATGTTTCATTTGCAATAAAGCAGGTCACTATGCAAGGGAATGCCCTGATAGAAAGAACTCTCACCGTGGCGATGATCAAAATCCATCTCATGGTAATCGAAGGAATGGAAAATTCAACAACAAAGGAAAACGGAATACGGGAAATCAAGGAATAGAGCAACCATTCAAGAAGGCTAGAAATTCCAGGTATGAATCTAACACTGTTGACGATAAGCAGGCTGAATATTATCTACCAGCTGCTCTATCTACCTCCGCTCCTTCGGACTCAATGGGAATTTGGCTCATTGATAGTGGTGCCTCAAGACACTTCACTGGTTACAAAGAAGTACTCTATAATATGGTACAGAAAGAAACTAACCTGGAAATTGTCCTTGGCGATGACATGAAATACCCAGTGAAAGGTGTAGGCAATGTTTCTCTTAAACTGAATCAAGGTAATACGATTCACTTACAAGATGTATTATATGTACCTGATCTCAAAAAGAACCTGGTATCCATCTCGGCAATGGAAGAAAAAGGCTATAAGGTAACCTTCAGCGATGGCAAGGTATGCATATGGAAAAATAATGTTAAAGATGCTTTCACTGTTGGGTTTCGAGTTGATTCTTTATATCAAGTTGGTGGAAGTCCACTAGGTGTCATGTCTTATGACGCAACGCCTTAGTCCGAACTTTGGCATCGGAGGTTTTCCCACCTTCATTACAAATATCTACCTGATGTAAGATAGATGGTAACAGGGATGCCTGAATTCCAAGTAGAGGAAGAAGGTGTATGTCTGGGATGTGCCGAAGGAAAGCTCAAAACGGGACCATTCCCTTCAAGTCAAAGCAAGACCTCTGATATATTACAACTAGTTCACTTAGACATATCAGGTATGATGCCTGTGAACTCCTTGGGAGGATACTCATATTATCTCACTTTTACAGATGACCATTCTCGAAAGACCTGGATATACTTCTTGAAAAAGAAGGATGAAGTGTTCCCTTGGTTCTGACACTTCAAAGCCCTAATCGAGAATCAAACTGAAAAGAAGATCAATATCTTAAGAACTGACAATGGGACTGAATATGAATCTAATGAGTTCCATGATTTTTGTAAAGAGGTTGGCATCAAGAGGGAGACTACTACACCATATACTCCTGAACAAAATGGTGTAGCAGAAAGGAAGAACCGCACAATTATGGAAGCTGTCTGTGCCATGCTACATGATCAAAGTCTTCCTAAGTTTATATGGGTTGAAGCTGCAAACACTGCTGTATATGTACAAAATCGATGCCCTCATCAAGCATTGGGTTCCAAGACTCCTGAAGAAAAATTCACCGGTAAGAAACTTGATGTTTCTCATTTTAAAATTTTTGGAAGCCCTCTATACTTTCATGTGCCGAAAGAGAAAAGAAATAAATTTGGATCATCTGGAAAGAAGGGAATTTTTGTGGTCTATGGTGAAAATACTAACGGCTATAGAATCTATGTAGCCGGTCAAAGGGAAGTCATAATTAGTCATGATGTCACCTTTGACGAAGATATGGCTCTCAGCAAGGTGATCAATCTTCCGAATTTGAGGAGCTCTCAAGAAGCCGACACCAGGGAACCGAAAGAAAACGATGATGAATCAATGCCTGATGTAGAAGAACCCATGGATTTGATTGATCCTCCTCGATATGAGCCTTCCTCTTCTAGGAAGAGGCCTTCATGGCTTAAGGGGTTACTTGATGATGTTGAAGGACATGCTGCACTCCGAGGAACCTTTCGTGAAAGTAAGAAACCTTATAGGTATAAAGGATACCTGAACATCATGAGCACAATCATACAAAATGAGCCTTCGTCATTCTCAGATGCTGTCAAGCATCAAGTATGGAAGGATTCTATGACCGAAGAATATGAGTCTATCATAAAGAATGATGTTTGGGAAGTAGTTCCCAGACCCCAGGACAAGATTGTTGTTACTTCCAAATGGCTTTACAAGATAAAGCATGCAGCAGATGGAAGCACGGAAAAGTATAAGGCTCGTTTTGTTGCTCAAGGTTTCTCCCAAAAGGAAGGTATAAACTATGATGAGATATTTGCACCTATTGCCAGATATACGACCATCCGCTCGATCATAGCTCTTGCAACTTCACAAGGATGGAACCTACATCAGATGGATGTCAAGACTGCGTTCTTGCATGGCTCGATCAAAGAAGAGGTCTACGTGGAGCAACCTGGAGGATTTGAGATTTATGATCGAAAATCTCATGTATGCAGGTTGAAGAAAGCTCTCTATGGGCTGAAGCAAGCACGCCAAGCATGGTATGAGAGGATCGATAGCTACATGATGAAGCTAGGATTCACTAGGAGTGAAGCCGATCCTAACCTTTACTTTAAGGTTGAAGATGACAAGCCTCTCATACTGGTGTTGTATGTGGATGACCTCTTTCTAATAGGTGCAGACCCTCTCATTCACAAATGTAAGAGGGAGCTGGCCTCTGAATTTGAAATGAAAGACCTAGGACTGAAACACTACTTCCTAGGACTTGAAGTGTGGCAAAAGCCAAGAGAAATTTTCCTATCTCAAGGAAAATATGTGGTGAAGATATTGGAAAGATTCGGAATGGTGGACTGCAAGCCTGTAACTACTCCGATGGAGCTTGACTTCAAGAAGTTAAGCAGTAGTGCTGTTGGACCTGTATTACGAAATGCTACCGAGTATCGGCAACTCTTCGGAGCATTAATGTTCTTAGTGAACTCTCGTCCAGATATATGCTTTGCAGTCAACACATTGAGCCAGCATATGGTTGAACCCCACCACATACACTGGATTAGTGCCAAGAATCTGCTGAGATATCTTCGTGGCACTATCACTTATGGGTTAAGATACATTGCCAGAGATGTGAGACTATTTGGATACATAGATGTGTTGAGGGCCCCGAGGTGGGGTCAACAACAAGGGGGATACCCACCCGGTCCGGAATCTGGTTGGCGGCTCCTTGCCCGTTTGGAGTAGCGGGTCCGACTGGGGGTAATGGGACCAGTTTCCCAATGTGATGGGTGTGTGTGTGTGCGTAGAGTTTGATGGTATTAATCTAAGGAAGGGGGGAAGGATTCTTCTAATCTAGTCTAAATTCTAACTGCTAAATTAACTCTATGCTAATGTAATCTAATGAAGAAAAATACATCTAATCTATGCTAACCCGGGGTGTTTTTCTTTTGTTATGCGATCTAGAAAGATTTCTAACAGCAGCCGGTAATAAAGATCATTCAACTGATATCAGAATATAAATCGATAAAGATGAACCATTCTGCATAAGAAGTTAGGCAGAGTAGTTGTGAACAACATATCGCATAATCAGTTTTCTATATGTTAAACATAAAAAAATGACCCCACCGTACAGAAGTGCCAAATGGTAATACAGACATTCATGCAATAACATACAAAGAACTCAGCCACATATCACTTTAGGAATACTAGCAGAATCTAGCCAAGAGATAAAAGTACCATTTATGACTAAGTTCACTAATAAACTTCAAGTAACAATGATTTATTTCTACTTGTTCTAACATCTCCTAAGAGTACAGAAGTGCAACATCAGTAACAGATATTAAAATGCAAACATAAATAAATCTCGATCCATCCATTCATCAAAAACCTCCTCTGAGGGTGCAGAAGTGCATGTTCTGAGGATAAGGTTTTTGATAGATTTCCAGACCCTTCTCCAAAAACCATGAGAAGGGTTAAATACTACTAACTAATCAATATTATTTACATGAAATTAGGGAATCGGCCTCAAATGACCGCCCTTTTACTAAAAGCAACTTTATTTCTAAACTTAAAATCTAATTTCTGACCGTTTCTGTATATTCTCTTTAGTGCTGTCAACAATGTAATGCTTTCCTGGGAAGAGTCGGCTAGCCGCCTTCTTGTTTCGCTCGGGAGATAAAAGTGGAAATAGCAGGAGCTGGCACTTCCTTCCGGCAGACCAGAAGATATTTTCGAAAACCTTTCTCTAGCTGGGTGTATTCGCCGTGTGTATACTTAGCGTGTCCCAGTTTCTTCTCGAACTGATTTTGCTGTTGCCGTTTTTCGGTTTTCGGTCATGTGGTGGATTGAGTGGGTTAAGAGTCGTGCTGCATGGGCAACTCCCTGTTTCGAGAATTTCTTCCGTTGTTTATTCCAGGTTTCCCTGAAGCGTTCTCCTTCTCATGCGCTTCTTTCTCTGCTTCACTAAGTCTTAGCTTCAGGATCGTTTCTGAATATGCTGCTTTTGTGCGCCTTTGACTCTGAGTCCCGGATAGTCTAATTTCATCAGTGCCGGTTGGCTGATAGCCTGGAATCCGCGGTTCTGCTGCATGCGGCATCCATTTTGCGAAAGCATTCTCTCTTTGCTGATTGGCGCTTTCCTCTTTCCTTCAGATGTTTCTTGCATATAAACTTATATCCGTTGCGTGTCTTGCAGTCTACGCAAAGGAGAAGTGAAATGAAAAGACATGACGTGAAAGCATTAATCTCTAACGGAAGCATAATTCTGACATCCACCATCACTTGACTCTTCGATAAATGTAACGCAATCATTTCTAGATACTTAAGCATGCGGTCATTAAATTCTTTCAAGGTGCGCGCTTAATGCATGGGTTTATCGTGTGGTAAGTCTTTTCAGATCGCAGGTCGCAGATCGCAGATCGCTGCCATCGCAGATCGCAAATCGCAAATATCGCAAGTTCTCGTTTAATGGTTACGTCGTATAGCGTAATGCTTGCGATTTGCGATATCGCATATCG
This sequence comes from Pinus tabuliformis, assembly GCA_031772625.1. Classification (NCBI taxonomy): domain Eukaryota; kingdom Viridiplantae; phylum Streptophyta; class Pinopsida; order Pinales; family Pinaceae; genus Pinus; species Pinus tabuliformis. The sequence goes on along the minus strand of CM062818.1, from coordinate 2,011,159,302 downwards.
GCGATCGCATTGCTCGAAGGTTTTTCTTTTAAGGGGCGCGTGTGAAGTATGCGATGCGATGAACTTCGCATCACAATTTCGCAGTATTTGTTTTTCGCGCTCGAGTTATGCTTTGGCCTTTCCTTGCGATGCGATTTGAGCCTTAGGGAGAGAAATACAAAAACTTTAGAAAAAATATATTTTTGGGATTTTCGTTCAGGGTCCCCTCTTCACTTGACGTTATTGCTAATGTCAAGTGAAAAAAGGGGGGTTGTTGGTGACCACAACAATGGCGATTCACTGTGAAGAAGCAGTTATCTCTGCTTGTTCTATTGCATTTTCACTTCCAAAACAAAAAAGTTTTCTTATCCCTAAATTTTGTTATGGACAGATAGAGTATTACCTTTTATCCTGTCAATAATGCTTCATCACAACTTCTTATTTGATTCTGATTGTTTGTTTCCCCTGGGTTATTTTTTTGTATTCATACCTAGTCATTACTCAGTCTCCTCAAAGACAAAATAAGGTCTTCTCTGCTTACTGGCTTTGTAAAGTATGCTCATTTGTCGCAGGTAGAGCCTCTGCTGCCCGCAGGCGTCCATAGCCTCGACAGGGTTACCATGTTATCCAGCAATGATCCTTTTTCCTGCTTGAGGTCATTTACAACATTCCAGAGAAAAATCCTTTTGACACTTTTTCTTTCTTTTTTTATTTTTTATTCTCTAAAGAACAATGTCTTGGTTTGGTGGCCAAATTATGACACAGTCATTCACTTGATTTATACTTTTTGCTGAACAAGCTGGCTCGTGATGAGACCCCTTGTCTTTTGATTGCACAATCTTGAGTCGTTGCCCTGTTTTGGTAGACAGTAGTGGCAAAGTCAGCAAGTTATAATATCTGTGATCATGATAAGTCGGCTCGTGATGAGACCTCTTATTCTTTGAGATATAGTGTTTTCTTGGATTGTCTCTCTGGATGCTGCGATTTTCCTTAGCAGGGAGGAAGTCATTGTCTTTCCTTAAGAAAGCTCTGGACGACAATAATAGAGTTTTAAGAACAACAGTTTTGCAGAGAATACCTATTTTGTTATCGATGATACCTTTCATAGCATTGGCATAAAACAATTTTTTCCAAAAGTTACTCTCATCCCAGGTTTCTTTGTGAAGTTTGAAACTAACATCATATTCAGGTTAAAGCTGACTCTATTTGTCAATAATAAAAGTCAGATTTTTCAAAAAGTTTTGCTATTTATACAAGTGAAATCAAAATCTGATACAGAAATGGTATGTTTCTTCATGAATATTATTTATGATCATTTACAACCAGCCCTATCTATGAAAAATGAAAACTAACATGAAAATTTAAAACTATCCTACAAAAATAGAAGGATGACCTTCTATGGGAAATACATTTTGAGGATTTTTCCGTTTACAGGCAGAGAATCTCTTCTGCCTGTCAAGTCCTGCAACAAAAAAGTCGACGGGCCAATGACTTCTACGATTTGAAAAGGACCAAGCCATAGCTTCTAGAATTTCGTATGTTTGCCCTTTTCTTCGTGAGCCTTATCCCACTTCAAAAATAGATCACCCATCTGAAAGTTTTTTCTGGTCTTTATGTTCGAGTCAAAAGAGGATGTTATCAACACTTGGTGGTGAGCATGGTTTTGCTTGGCCTGTTCTCGTCGTTCTTCTAACTTGATTATCTCCATTTGCCTTAGTTGTAAGGGAGAAGTAGGTACTTCATCAATGTGTTGTACTAAGGACAAAGATGGAATGAGTAAGTGGGTAGGAAGAACTGCTTCTCTCCCGTAAACCAAATTAAAGGGAGAAGTCCCGATAGAGGCTTTCTTGGTAATTCTGTCTGCCCATAAGGCGTTTACCAGCGCTTTGTGCCAATTCTTTTGGTTTTGGTCAACTGTCTTTTTGATAATCCTGATTAGGTTCTTGTTTGTTGGTTCAGCCAACCCATTACCTTGCGGATAGTAGTTGGCAGAATACTTTAGTTTGAACCCTCTTTTGAGCGCGAACTCAGTCATGGTATTTCCAGAAAAATATGAAGCATTATCAAATATTAAGGCCATCGGCAATCCAAACCTAGTAATAATAAACTGATCTATGAATTCAACAATGTTTTCAGAATTAGCTGTCTTGAGCGGAACTGCCTCTACCCATTTAGTAAAATAGTCGGTTGCAGTGAGGATATACCTATGCTGTTTAGAGGAGTGAGGAACGATCTCACCTATTATGTCCAGGCCCCATTGGCTGAACGGCTGTTCGATGTTAACCGGCTGCAGTGGCATGGATGACTTCTTTTGTTTTCCTGCAGCAGTTTGGCAGACTTGGCATTTTCTCACGTGATTGTACGAGTCTTTGAACAGCGTGGGCCAGTAGTATCCTGCACGTAAGATCTTGTGTGCGGTGGCTTCTCCAGCATAGTGTCCACCTGCTGGTCCATCGTGGAGATCCTGCAAAACCTTTTCGGCTTCAGTTTTCTCAAGACATCTAAGAAGCACAGAATCATAGTTTATTTTAAATAAGACATCATTTACGAGTTGGTATTGTTTAGCTTTTAACCTCAGGGCTCTCTTTTTTATGTGACCCAGGTGAAATGGAGCATATCCGTTCTTTAGGAAATAAATGATGTCGGCATAAAATGATTCTGCGTCGTTTAGGCTTACCTCATACGCGTGTACCTCTTCAGGGATTTGCGATGCTCTAGCTAACATCTTGCAGAAGCCTTGGCCTCTTACGATGTGTGCCGGCTTGATTTCCAGGTCGTATTCTTGCAAGGTAGTGATCCAATTCGCTCTCTTTTCGCCCACGTCTTTCTGAATCAGGAGGTTTCTTACCACCGGGAATGGTACTATGACCTTGGTATGGGCCTTTAGCAAGAAGGGTCTGAAATATTTGACTACTTTAAAGACGGCATATGCCTGTTTTTCTACGTCCGAATATTTCAGCTCAACACCTTGTAAATTTGAGCTAATGAATGCGATTGGGGCTTCTGCCTTTTCTTTGTTTGCCTGGGTCAAGATCGCAGCATAAGAATGCTCTGAGGCAAAGGTGTATAAGACAAACGGTTCTGAAAAATTTGGGGTTGCTAGGGATGGAGCGTCGATGATGGCTTGTTTGATTAAGTTAAACGCTTCGTGCTCGTCTAGACCCCATTTAAAGTTTGAATTCTTTTTTATCATTTTTTGTAAAGGAGAAATCATACGTGAAAAATCTGGGACAAATCTTTTCACAAAATTGATCTGTCCTAGGAAAGATTGCATGGTCTTTTTGTTATGGGGCATGGATATCTCGGAAATTTCTTTGATTCTGGCAGATTCGATGTGAATGCCCGATTTGGACACTATGAATCCTAGCAATTTTCCTTCACTCAACGCGAAGAAAGATTTCTTCGTGTTAAGCGAGATTCCATACCTTAAACATCTTTGAAAGATTTGCTTCAAATCTCTGAGATGGTCGCTTCATTTTTTGGAGTACACAGTTATATCATCCAGGTAAATCATTACCGATTTATTGATTAACCCTTTGAACGCAATATCCATAGCTCTTTGAAAAGTAGCGCCGACGTTGATCAGACCGAACGACATCTTTCGATACGCGTAGGTACCCCATTTAGTTCGGAAGGTGGTTTTTAGCTGATCGTCTGGGTGTACCAGCACTTGATTATATCCTGAAAATCCATCCAGGAAAGACATCAATTCTGAGCCTGCTACAGCCTGTAATATTTGCTCCATAGGTGGGAGGGGAAAATTGTCCTTCTGACAGGCTTTGTTGAGATTCTGGAAGTCAATGCAGATTCTAATATCTCCGTTTTTCTTCCTAACAGGTACCATATTGGATACCCATTTGGAATGTCTAACCGGGAAAATTATTTTGGCTCTCAACAACTTATTCAGCTCAGTTTTTATCTGATTTTCCAGGTTGGGGTGGATTTTTCTGAGCTTTTGTTGGACGGGTTTCTCGTTATCGATCATAGGGATAGTGTGATGAATGATAGAAGTGTTATAAGTTTTCAGCTCATCGTAGTTCCAGGCAAAGACGTTCTTGTACTGTCGTAGAAGACGGATGTATGCTGATTTTTCTTCAGGAGCTAGGCCTTGGCCAAGATTGACGTTTTGGGGTTTCTCGTTGGTTCCTAAGTTCACTGATTTGTAGTTCAGAGTTGAACTGTAAAGTTTGGCATTAGCTGACCTTTTGAACTGACTTTTTAAGTCATACAAATCTTCTAATTTGACCACTGATTTGGGTATAGCGTTATCAGTGCTACTTTTTTGTATTTGGTGGTCATGACAGTCCTCGTCGATTATCTGGTTTGAGTAGGATCCTTCGGAGGTAAGGAAACTTACGATGTCTCGATCGTCGTTGAATACTCTCCAGTTGGTGATGTTGTCAGGAATAGACGGTTTAAAAATTAATTCTATCGAAAACCTATCTGGACTAAAGTCTTCGGAGGGAATGAGTCTAGAGGCTACATTTGCTAGCAGGTCTGCGCTTGCATTGTGAAGTCTTGGGATTGATGAAATATTAAATGCTGTAAAATGCGCAGTGAGATCTTGCACTAAAGATTGGTAGTGCTTTAAATGACTAGACAGGCAATGTATGGTGTTACGTACCTGTTTGACAACGATCTCGGAATCTCCAAAGACTTGAAGATATTTGACGTTGGAGCCGATTGCTTCGTATAGGCCTTGCACCAAGGCTTCGTATTCCGCTGTGTTGTTCGTGCAATCGAACTCCAGTCTGCATGTGAGCATGGTCTTATTTCCGTCTGGGCTAATCAAGACGCATCCTGCTCCCTCTCCCTCGTTGGACTTAGAGCCATCAAAATATAATTTCCAAAATAAAGAAGTATTTACAGGGTTATCTAAGAAACTAACACATTTTGAATCATCAGTCTGGGAAAAGTTTTCTACTTGGGACACGACTGAATTTTCTAAATATGGTGATATGTGAGCATTAAAATTTCCAAGGAAAGAGTCTACCGAATAGTTGCCTATGATGTTGTTGTTGTATGCTATGGCTTCGTTCTCTCCCTCCAGGTCCGTCACTATGTACTTTTGGTGCAGTTCTCGTTCAACCTTTATTTGATTTGGCTTCCCGTTGAAGGGTAACCACATGTGCGACCAGTCAGTCGAAAAATATCCGTGGAGCTTCTCGGACCAATCCCTGCTAAGAATTAGACCATAAAATTCAGGGATGTCAGCAACTAGAATATCGATGACCTGGCACACCTTGGAGTTGGACGATAGTCTTATATTCACTTGATTTAGTTCACCTATCACTTCGACTTATGATCGATCAAGTTGAACTATGCGTACTGCGGATTTTTGCGGTTGAACATTAAGTTTGGCACATATTGACTTGGGTAGAATATTGGTTGAAGCACCAGAATCAACCAAGCAGTTATGCACGTTTCTGTTAAAGATCTCGTAAGTGAGGAGGAAAGGGGGAGTGTGAGATCTAGACCTCCCTCCAATCAAGGCGATGCCATTTGGATCGATTTTATTGATCGCATTGATTGGGGGTCTTCCTACATTATGAGAAGCTATAGCTGTAGGTAGAGGCGCAGTAGGTACGGCGTGTAACTCTTTCATCATGATCTTCTGTTGGTGTTTCAATTTACTCAGCTCGTACAAGGTGATATTAGCCCTAGTCTTCTTCATGTCGTCGATGATGTTATACTCCATTTCATCCGACACTATTAGTGTCTTTGATGGAGGCGATTGCTCTGATTGGACTGGGCCAAATGAGGTCGCTTTAGGGGTTGTCTTCTTTGTTGCGACCTTTTCTCTTGCTGGAGGGCTTGCGCCCTTCTGTTTTGGGGTAGCCTGGGGAGGATCAAGTTGATTTATGCTTCTTGTACTAACCGGAAGTGCTTCTTGATCTTCCTCTTGTGGGAGGATGAAATCCCACATTCCTTGCAGTTCCACCACTTCTTCATCGTCGGTATGCGTTTCAGCGGTGTTCTGTTCTTCTTCTTCTTCAGATTCCACGTTAGAGACCACGCTAGGTGGCTTCGTCTCCATGGGAGGATTTCTCTTAAAACTCCTAAAAGGATTCCTTGGGGACGATTCTGCTACTTGTTTCCTGATATCAATCATCTCATTTGACATGGCCTTTAATACCTTTTGTAATCCTTCCATGTCGAAAGGATCTTTCGTTTGCTTCTTCTTGGTTTCTTCTTTGAAAGAGATTTTCTTAGATTTACGCTCTTCGATTGTAGATCTCTTTTCTAGGGCTACTACGCATCTTTCGACTGCTAATGCCTCAGCCAAATTTTCGACTAAGGTTGTCTTGCTTGCCCTATCTACGAAGATGGACAAGTTTGAAGGTAAGGCGGTGATGTACCATTCGCATCTTACTTCCTCGCTGGGTTGGGAAGCAGCGGGGATTTTATTGAGGATCTTGTTGAACCGTAAGTTAAAATCTTTAATGGGTTCCTGAGCCTCAGCTTTAAGATTGGACAGATCATTGATCAGTGTCGCTGTCGATCTATCATTGCCGAATTTAGTGAGAAATTGATTTTGAAAAATATCCCAGCTGGTGATAGATCCGGAGGGTAACGAGAAGTACCATGACCCGGCCGTCCCTTGCATCGTATAGGGGAAGAGTCGGACCACGGCATCTTCGTTGGTAACTCCGTTGAGATTAACAGAAAGCATGAAATTATTGATATGTTCTTCAGCTAGCATTCCAGTTTCTGGATTGAACTTTGGTAACCATTTCTCGGGATGGGCAGGTATTGGACTCAGGGGTGGAGGCATTAGAACCACCCCAGGGTTGTTCCATGGAGATTGTGCCATCGCTGAGTTGCTGGTTAGTAAAAGTGTAGAAGATGATCTTTGAGGTTGAGAAGATCAGGGAAAATTTTAAGAACCCCCCCAAATTTATAAATATAATAAATGGGCGAATCTCCATGGTATATAGGAAAAATGGAAGGCGATTTTATCAATAATATAATATTTATATATAATTTTTTGGCAAATCTCTCACCAGGCATGGAGAATATTTTACTCAATTATAAAATCTTGTAAGATCTTGGCGAGTCTTTCACTAAATAATAAAACTTTGTAAAGTCCTAGTGAATCTTAGCATAGGCTACATGCTGGTTTAATTCCCCCATTTAAATAGGCTACATTCCAGGTGAATACCATGGGTCAATACCATGTGCCAATTTGGTGAATACCATGGGTCAATACCATGTGCCATTTTTATTTTTATTAATTATAATATTAGGGTTAATAATGGTTTTTTGCATGGTATTAATAACAATCTAGTCCATGGTATTTGTCCCATAGTATTTTGGCCATAGGTTTCACCTAAATATAACCCATTTTTTGAGTGTTCGTAAATATAAGGTGACTTATGGAATAAATATAAAAAAATGTTTTATTTGTTTACCATACCTCTCGTTTATTTATATTTTTATTAATTTACCATACCTCTTTTACAAATATGGTATTTGGCCCATAGGATTCACTTAAATAAAACCTCTTTCTTGAGCCTTCATAAATAGAACGAGGGTTATGGACTAAATATAAAAAGAGATTTTATTTATTTACGATACGTCTAGTTTATTTATATTTTTATTTATTTACCATACCTTTTGAGTAAGTATAAAAACACGTTTTATTTATTTACCATACCTCCACTTTACTTATATTTTTATCTGTTTACACCCTTACATGTATATAAGGTGACTTATGGAGTAAATATAAAAAATGTTTTATTTATTTACCATACCTCTCATTTATTTATATTTTTATTAATTTACCATACCTCTTTTATAAATATGGTATTTGGCCCATAGGATTCACTTAAATAAAACGTATTCTTGAAAATGGGCGAATGGAAGGTTGTAAGTCCTAATTTCAAGGGCTAAATTTACCTTTTTTACCCTCTCCCTTAAAATAAGGTGGGCTATTTGAGGTGATTTGTAAAAATGTACTATGATACAAAATATTCGCCCACTAAAAATTTAAAACCCCTTAATTTCGCCAAAGGGCGAACATTCGCCCCTAAAATTATCCTTGGAGAAGATAGAGATGTTATGATCTTTGACAATTGTGGAGGAAGAGTTGCAAAAGATGGATGAGTGATTTGAGGTGGAGATGTGGGTGGTCGACTTCGCGGAGAGGGAGTTGAAATGGATGAGGTGGATGAAAGAGTCTCTCTGTCAGATTCTTGAAATGTTTTCCTTGCTCTTTTCCTAGTGGGAAGAGGGATTTCAGTTGGCTGAATGCCAAACTTTTCACTCTTCAATCGGGTCAAGGGATGAGCAGGGTTGTATTGCGAAGTCAAGCTGCTTTTAGATTTATCAGATTTCTGATTAAAAATAGAGAATCCCTGGAGTCTACGGATCAAGGTTTGAACTTCAGGGGGATCGACAATAAGTTGTTCTGATGTATCGGGATGTATAGCAGCGGTGGATGTCCGAGCGACTTCCAGTTCCGAGTTTAGTCCTATTGGGGAAGTCAGGGAAGTTGGTGAGGGTGATTTTCTCTTAGAATGGTATTTGGGTTTTGAATTATGTGCCATTCATAGCTGTGGCCCTTCTTCTAGCGCCAGAAATGTTGAGGGCCCCGAGGTCGGGTCAACAACAAGGGGGATACCCACCCGGTCTGGAACCTGGTTGGCGGCTCCTTGCCCGTTTGGAGTAGCGGGTCCGACTGCGGGTAATGGGACCAGTTTCCCAATGTGATGGGTGTGTGTGTGTGTGTAGAGTCTGATGGTATTAATCTAAGGAAGGGGGGAAGGATTCTTCTAATCTAGTCTAACTGCTAAAATTAACTCTATCTGTAATCTAAAATACACTAATCTACGCTACCCGGGGTGTTTTTCTTTTGTTATGCGATCTAGAAATATTTCTAACAGCAGCCGGTAATAAAGATAGGATTGATTAGTTCTCCTGTCGAGGCATCCTACCCATGTAGTCTGGGACTCATGGGAAGTACCTCTCATCTGATCAATGAGCAGGGAAATGAAGTTAGGGACCATAATAGTACCAATGGATGCATCGTTGTAACTGCCATACTCCCTACGCTAGGATTACCTCCATTGATCTGCGATCAATGATACTGGTCTGGGACCAGTGGTAGGAGTTGTACCATACTATGACGCTGACTTCGGGTCGGTTGAGACTGGTCTGGGATCAGTGGTACATACTCTGAGACTGACTTTGAGTCAGTGGAGGGATGATATTGGTCTGGGACCATTGGAGTTGTACTCACTATCACGCTGGCTTTGGGTTGGTTGAGACTGGTCTGGGACCAGCGGTACATACTCTGAGACGAACTTTGAGTGAGTATGATACATCCTCAATCATTTATTCTTCTTCATAATTTGGACAAAATCAAAGTGGAACAGAACAATGCAAGAGCATAGCAGAACATAACAAAACAGTACAAATCAGTGCAGGGCAGAACGAGACAAAGCAGAATAGGAAAAATAGAGCAGAGCAGGGCAAGGGTCAGGTTGTACAAGGCAGTGCATTTGATGGATGAATAGTAACGACTGATAGACAGATTGCAGATGAAGTTCTCCATGGTTGAGAGGGAGTGTTAAAATTGGAAACCAGGGCAAAACTTCATGTGGGTCATCCTATTCATGGCTAATAATATTTTTATTAGATTCCTCTTATCGAGAGGTGTAGGATTGATATAACGATCATCCAATTCCGATAAGTATTCATGGAGATATGAATTTATTTTTATTATGGAATTATTATCAAGCCGACCTACAACTCATGTAGGCTCAGAAGCCCAACAGTCGCATCTATTCATCCACCAATGTTGTGCATAAATATAAGAGGACTTTCCCTCAGTTAAACTCACTCATCTCATCACATCTCTCTCTCTCTCTACTGTGCAGATATGAGTCTCTTATCTACTGCGCTGAATTGGGTCTCTCTCTCTCACACATGTGAAGCCGGAAGGTGTTGAATTTGAAGCTGCAACTGCAGAAGTAAATATTGACTTGTGTGGCCTAGAATATCTCCTCTTTGGAACTACGCTGTAGGTTTATCTGAACCTCCTCTAAAAGCCACAACTTTTGGTGGTGGAATGAAGTCAATCCGACGAACGGTTTGCAAGATATCGACTGCCCTAGTTTGAAGCCGGAAACTGCTGAAACTGAAGCTGCAACTGCAGAAGTAAAGATTGACTTGCGTGGCCTAGAAGATCTCCTCATCTGAACTGTGTTGTAGGTTCATCTGAACCTCCTCTAGAAGCCGAAACTTTTGGTGGTGGAATGAATTCAATCCGACGGTCGGTTTGTGAGATATCGTCTGCCCTAGTTTGATAATGAAGCCGCTAATGCTGATGCTACTGATCTAGGGTTTGCTACTGCTGATATGAATCAGATTTATTGTACTATTTCCCTCTGCTGAATTATTGAAGATAAAAGAAGATTTGATCAAAGGGTCTCCCCACACATTGTGGGGTTTGTCCCTCGCTAGCCGCCACATCTTGTGTCTCTTGTCTTGGCTTGTTTTCTGTCGATCGTTTAATGTTCTATTTGCACTTTACTTTATGTACATGTGATTGCTAATCGGTGGAATATAATAAGAAAAAGAAGTAAACTGTTATAAGCATAGAACATACCATATCTTAACAGGACTGTAATATAATAACTGCATAGAATCCTAAGATGGTAAAATTGTCCAAAGCCTTGCCTCCACACCAAAAAATAAAATACATTGAGTTGTTTAAAGAGTTTCAAGATGTTTTTGTATGGAGCTATGAGGACCTCAAATCCTATGATACTTCGGTCATCCAACACACAACACCTTTAAAATAAAATCAAAATCCTTTTAAACACAAACCGAGAAGGGTTAATCTAGTCCTCCTCCCCCTCATTGAAAAGGAGGTCAAAAGAATGTACCAAGATGGAATAATTGCACCTATTACATTTTCAGAATGGATTTCAAATCTAGTACCCACTAGGAAGAAGACCAGAGAGATAAGACTATGTGTTGACTTAAGAAACCTGAATAAAGTCTCTTTAAAAGACCACTACCCCTTACCAAAGATGGATCACATTTTACAAAGGGTAGTGGGAGTTGCTAGGATCTCACTGCTAGATGGATTCTCAGGATTCAATCAGATCTTAGTTCACCCAGATGACCAAGACAAAATTGCCTTTACAACACCTTGGGGAACTTTCAGATATGTAAAAATGCCTTTTGGACTTAAAAATGCAGGGGCCACATTTCAACGAGCAATGGACATAGCCTTTGCAAAAGAAATCCATGACTTTCTAGTCATATATCTTGATGACCTCACTGCTTTTCCAAAATCAGATCAAGAACATTTAGAACATCTCAGACAAGTGTTCCTAATTTGCAGAAAATATGGCATATCATTGAACCCAAAGAAATCATTGTTTGGCCTAGAAGAAGGCAAACTCCTAGGTCACATAATTTCAAAAGATGGCATCAGAATTGACCCGGACTAAATACAAGCTATCCTCCAAGTGCCCCACCCAAGGAACATCAAAGAATTGCAATCTTTTCTAGGAAAGATCAATTTCCTAAGAAGATTCATACCCAACTTGGTTGAACTAATAATATTATTGAATAATATGTTGAAGAAAGACTCCAAAGTCAAATGGACAATAGAAGCTAAGCAAGCCTTTGAGGAAATCAAAATAGCTTTAACCAAAACACTTGTCCTCACAATCCCAAAGTTTGATAGAGACTTCATAATCTTTTCCTTTTCATCTGAGCATACTATTGCTGCTATCCTATTACAAAAAGATAACCAAGGATGCGAGAAGCCCATTTCTTTCTTCAGCAAAGCACTTAGAGATGCTCCTTTAAAATATCAAATAGTGGAAAAACAAGCTTATGCCCTTGTAAAAGCCATCCAGGATTTCAGAGTTTATATCTTGTACTCTCATGTGATAGCCTATGTCCCAAATGTTGTGGTCAAATACATTCTGACTCAAGAAGGAATTGAAGGAAAAAGAGGCAAATGGATAGCTAACATTTTGGAATATGACCTTGAAATTAAGCCAACAAAGCTAATAAAAGGACAAGGATTAGTTAAGTTGATGACTGAAACCAATTTTCAAGCCCTTTACATCAATGAACTGGATAACGAGTAGGAGATGGCGACTCCACAAATCAATCAAGCCTTCTTACAATCACCTTGGTATGCTAATATAATTTATGTATTGTCAAACCTGCAAGCTCCTCCAGGGTTATCCAAAACTAAAAAGAGATTCTTGAAAATGAAAGCTTCAAAGTTTTGTATAGTAGACAATGTTTTATTTTGGAAAAATAATGAAGGTATTCTGCTGAATTTCCTAACACAGGATTAAACTGATAAAGTACTCAACAAGGAAAATTTTAAGGATGGAAAATTTTCTTGAAGTTTAAAACATTGGCGAATCTCACTAATCCCTAATATGAAAATTATAAATGTTTATTGATATATTTGTAAAATTAATCAAATTTATAATTATTTTATATATAGTCTCTCTATAATGTTGGCGATTTTTAAGGTAAAATAATTTTATATCCTAAAATTTGGGCGAATCGTCTTTTATAAAATTGGAAATTGGCGAATCTTTTTTGTGGAAAAATCATGGAAAATTAGCCCACTGGGCGAACATTAGCCCCTAAAATTTTCCATGGTACTCAAGGAATTTCATGTAGGGGACTGTGGTGGACATTTGTATTGGAAGTCAACAGTTGATAAAATTCTAAGAGCTAGTTTTTATTGGCCCTCCCTATTTGTTTATGTAAAGAAGTTTGTACTTTATTTCCATAAATTTCAAATCTTTGAAGGCAAGAGAAAGCTATTACCTTTACCTTTGAAACTCATTTTCACTGAGAGACCATTTCAACAATGGGTTTAGATTTCATTGGGGAAATTCACCCTTCCCCCTCTGGCCAACACAAGTGGATTTTAACTGCCACAAGTTACTTCACCAAATGGATAGAGGCCATCCCTTGTAGGCAAGCCAATGACTCAATCATCATGCGATTCTTAGAAACCAATATCCTATCTAGATTTGGCTGTCCGGACAAGATTATAACAGACAATGCTGCTGCCTTTAAATCCAAAAGAATGATCAATTTTTGTCACAAATACCATATTACCTTGGGCCACTCCATAGATTATTACCCTCAAGGTAATGGTCTACCTGAATCATCCAATAAGAGCTTGATCAACATCATAAAGAAAGTATTGGAGGAAAATAAGAAGAATTGGCACAAAAAGCTTGTTAATGCACTGTGGGTAGACAGGTTAACTACAAAAAGATCTATTGGAACAAGCCCATATGAGTTGGTTTATGGCATGGAGGCTGTATTCCCTTCATTCTTGGGAATCCCTGTGATGGAATTGCTGCAAGAAATACATGCAGAACCCAATGTTATTCAGAGAAGAATCAATTAGACAATCCACTTGCAACAGACTGGAGAGGACGTGTATCACAGAACTCATATCCTACAAGGGAAATTGAAGAAGATTTTTGAAAAGAGGACAAAAGCAGAGGATTTTTTCATAGGTGACAAAGTGCTAAAGGGGGATTCTAGGAGGGAAGACAAAGGAAAGCATGGCAAATTTGATTTCCTATGGAAAGGACCTTTTATCATTCAGGTTGTACAAGGAAACAACACTTATTTTCTGAGAAGTTTGGATGGTATAGAAGCAGAGGATGGGCCAGTCAATGGGCGAATTCTCAAGAATTATTTTGATCCTCTTTTTTAACATAAAAACACTATATTTTGTACATAATGATGTCTATTTTCAGCAGTTTATTACAGAAATAAGATAGTGAATAAGATGTAGCAAATTTTGGGAAAAAGCAAACAATTGTGCCACCTTTTTGTATTACATTTGGAGTTTACTAGAATAAGTGAAGAAAAAAACTTGGGAGCTATAAATATGATGAAAAACACTCAGAAAAACCGTCAAATACAGAGTTGTAACTCTGTTCAAATCAGATCATAGGAAAAACATATATGTTACAGAGATACAGTTTTGTTTGTCTACAACAGAAGGAAGTTTCAGATTGCAGCAAGAGTTGAAAATAAGGCCATCTGACCTGTTGTTCTTGGCTTTTCACCTGGAAAATCCATCCCCAAGTGGAGCCACTGTTAGGTTCCTATACCAATAGGTGTCATATTTCATGATTGACTGTGGAAATGCCAAATATGATCATCCTTTCCATACTGCAAAGGTTCCATATTTTCAACTAAATAAAAAAAAATTAAAAATGTAAAGAGGGTATGCCCTAAAAGAAAAATCAAAGGGCAAGAAGAATGAATTGGTCAAGAAAGAAAGAAAATGAACCCCAAAGAAAAGACCAGGAAAGTGGCTAGTCAAAATTCCACTACTGTCCTATTTTTTGCAAAGAAGTTCAGAATGTTCAATCACTGACTTCTATCACACTTGATGGATGGACCAACAGCTCAATCTTGGCCAGTCCATGTTTAAATTTCTTGTTTCAGCATTAGAGAAAAGGTATGTTCAAACAGTGAAGCTTGGCAGACAAACAGCTAGGTAGAGAAGAAAAGGGTCTCAACAGCTAAATCTGAGCCCTTGGAAGAAATAAGGGCAGACTTAGATAGGAGGGCAACTAAAAGAAAAGAAGAGAATCAGGGTTTGCTAGTTCAAATGCACCCAAACAAGATGAAGAAAAAATGTTAGGTGTAGTAGAATGGATAGGTAATTTTGGTGTTACAGAAGCAGGTTCATCAAGGATATTTCCTTTTGAAGATGATTCATCTCAAAGGTATCATATTTACCTGGCAAAATATGATGACAAATCAGAGGTTTCATGTCTAACTTCCCCTCATTCCTCTCACAGAAATTACTCACTAACCTCCCCTAAAGAAATTGAGATCTGCTCAATACTCTCAAGTAACCTCCATCTTCATATAAAGATTTAAGTAAAATGACATTTTTCTTAAAGAATAAAGCCACATTTCTTGTGTAAAACATTTATCTTCTCCTAAGCCTAAGTTATCCAACTTTGCTGCTTAAAAACCCTTTTATTTTCCTAAAAAACCTAGGTTTTACATTATAAACCTAGTGTTCTCCATTCATAAAACCATATTACCATCCTAACTCTATTTATATAACTCCTATGTATATTTCCCCACCCCTATTTTATAAAAAATACATAAGAAATCCCAAAATTATTATAAATACCCCCCCCCCTTGCGGCTAAAGTTATGGCCATATTTTAATTTTTGTCGTGATTATTTGTCCACCCGGGGCCAATAAGAACCGTCCACGTGCTCCATTAGGATTTGTTTAACATTTGATTAAACAAATAACTAAAGCTGCCTGCATAAACCATATAAAACCCCAATAACCAAAGTTTTATAACCCAAAAACATTACAAAACGTTGAAAATATATGGGCGAGGCTTGTGTCGTACCCGTCCAGCAACTTACCCCTCCATCAACCGTCGAATCTGATCCCCCAGATCGGAGGGCTCACATCCATATCGGAACCCCTCCAATGTCCGACAAATGGCGCACGATAAAAAGTAGTCTTCCCACCGTACTGTGGGACGCATGTCACTCCCACAGTTTATCATGTCCGTTTGGCCGAAAACCACCGCCGTACATAAAGTGGTGCGATAAAACCATAAACCGCATCTCGTTTCCCGTTGTTGACATTGTCACCCACGTCAGTGCCCACGTCAGCTATCACCTCGTCACTGTTCTGTCCACCGTGTCTGCCACATCAGCACCAAGTCACCTTCCATACTCCCCCACTACCCGACAAAGATGATGTCATGCTCACGTCACCCGACCAAAGCATGCCAAAAACTCTCCAAAATCAAATTTTGTTAAAAATTCGTTTTAATGTTGTTTTTGTCCATTCTTCTTTGTTTGTTTGCACGAGCGTTGCATGGTCATTCACGTTCAAAACACCATTTTAGCTGCATAGTCTGCCACCCAGGGGAATTCAATCCTTAGCTCGGCCCCTAAGTGTAGTGTTCTACCTGCATTTCGCACCAGGTGCCCATAGAACAGGTATTTAGCCGTAATTTGCACATAAACCCTATTTTTCCAAGTTTTATGTAAAAAGCACCCGATGAACTAAAATTCTAGTTAAATTGCGTTGCTACCTCTATACCTCTGCATTATAAATCACTATTTTACCCATTTTTCCAAAGAAATCTTGTGAATTTTGTCCTTCTCTGCAAAATTGTCCATTAAACTATAATTCAAGCCTTTTCCGCCTCCAAAATCACCAAAAATGCCCAAATATTGAGTTAAATTCGTCAAAAAACCTGCAAAAGGAGCACCATTTCGACTGTTTTTATCCAGCTTCCCGACTAAACTCTGAAAACTCTATTTTTTACTGTGAATTTTACCCAGTGAGGTAGTTTCTAAATAAAACTCAGTCTGCAATTTCCTAAGAAAAACCCCAGAGCCAGTATTCTATTTTATATTGTTGTAGAAGCTTTAACTCCAATTAAAAGGGTCATAAAATAACTTGAAAATGGAGGCCCTAGTGGCCTTGAATGCTGCCCCCTTGAATGCACCACATAAGGAATTGGAATGGATACCCCTTGCTGACAGGGATTTCCAGATTAAGGATATGATGGGTTATAAGCCTCACCTTCAAGACCTTTGTGAAATTAGAAATAGCTACAAAAGCAACACTGATGTCTTTGGAATTTGGGAATCCAACATGCCTATCTATTACCTCCCTTCAGTGAATGTGCTCTCTAATTTCATCCATTTATGCTATGCAAATTATGAACCCACACAAAGAGCAGTTATGGCTCCATCTGTGACTATCCTCTTCTATATTACTCCTCAATCCATAAATGAGATGTTGAACTTTAAGTCAACTAAGCCTCTGGCTCCTCTCACCATGAAATTCTTACTTGAGCAAGGTGACAAACTGCCCAGTTTATAGATAACCAAAATTGCTTAGTTATTCATGAAACCAAATTTCCAACCCGAGCAGCCTCCTCCTTATCTCCAATGTTGGTTCAATGAGGCAGGGAGACTCATTGTAGACATGATATCCTACATTTTAGGATTCAAAACCAGTGAGTTTGTTGATGAAACTGTTTTAGTATTGATGTCCACAGCCCCCTGCTGTCAAGTATGATTATGCCACCTTCATAGCAAATAAAATCCATGAGCAATTCATGAACTTGGACAGAGAAAGAGTGTTCAAGTACACATCCTATATATATCATTTGCTATTGTACTATCAACCTGATAGTTTCCAAATTCCTCTTAGAAGATTGGACCTCCAAGGAGAAAGGAGGTCTGTAATTTTCTGGACCTCAGTATTTCATGAAGTCCACAACTCCCGTTATACATATTGTGAGTTCATTGAACTATTTATATATCGAGCCACTTCTTTGTTGATGACAACTCCTCCTGCCAAGCTCTCTGCTAAGATGCAGAAAATTCTAGATCTCTCCAAGAACTACAGTATAGGTGACTAGTATTTTTATCAAAATCACACAATGATCAGGATTTATGCCTGTGAATTACCCCCCTACAAGCTACCAAAGTATGTCCCTATGAGACTCTTTGCCCTGGAATACTTCGAGAAATTTAGTAGTTAAGATTTGACTCATTTATATGGTGCTATGAAAAAGGAACAGCTCAAGATAAGACATCAATTGGGCCCTTTTATCTTCAATAAAAGGGAAGAAGCCTGTGAAGAAGCAGATACGATTTTAAGGGATCAACTTATGCTAAAACAAAGTTTTCATTGGTCACCATATGACCTCGAACATTTCATAAGTTTTAGAAGAGTCAAAAACAAGCTTACAGGATATGTTCACCACAAAATCGCTGAAATTCAACAATATGCTAATCAATACGAATGGGTAGAAGGCACATTAGTTGAAGAGATTATTGAAGAGGAGAAACTAGGAAAATCAATGAAAGGGCTTGAAAAAACACTTGACCTGGACTCTTTTGGACAGGTCCCTTTCATATTGCCTCAACACATTGGAGCGGGCACATCATCTGCCACAACTTCACAACAACCAGCCCAAGAGAGTGCTCCACCTGCAGGGACATCCAAAGGCAAAGAAGTACAACATTTAGAACAACAAGATATAATGGTAGACCAGTTAGATACAATAAAGGAGCAAAGCCAAGGGCAAGGTCCTTCAACACAAACAAAGGTACCTGAAATCCTTGTGCTACAAACTCCTCTCAATGAGGAAAGAGCCAAGAAAAGAGACAGACAAGAAGACACACCTTTAGGTGGATCAACAGAACAACAAGGGGAAAAGAGGAAAAGGTTAAACCCTCACTCTGAAGAGGAACTGGTGGAAGAGATAGAATGCAACCTAAAAGGTGAGGGAACAACTGAACATCAGATTCCTCCAATTTTGGAAACATCAACTAGCTCATATTAGCAAGAAAAAGATAGGTAGCATGGTGTGGAGGTTACATCCACCAGGCCATAGAGAAAGTAAGGTTCGGATATGAAGAAAGAATTTACTGAAATAAAGGCTAGAAATGGCCCAATAAGGATCCAACATTATAATCAGTTGTTGAGAACAGCCCCCACAAATCAACAAAGGCTAATGGCAGCTTATGATATTCAAGAAGGAAAAATGACTCTTAGTCACTTTAGGCCCACAATGCAGTAGCCACAGTCAGCTGTTGATTATATTAGGACCAATCTAGAAGTTCTCTCCAAAGACATCCACCCAATGGACCAGATTGAATTACATAAACAAACCAGAGAAATGGTGTACTCCACCTTAGCAGAAAAGGCATTATTAGCTCACAAACTGCAGAATTCATTTCATAATACCTCTGCCGAATTAGAATTGGAAAAGGCCTCCTCATTAGCCAAGGATAACATGATCAAATCCTTGGAGGAAATTATTATTGAACTGAGACATGATCCTAAGGATCCCAAGGGCATACAAGCCTTAATAAAAAAGAAAGAAGAAGATATTGCAGCCCTCAAGAAGTAACTCAAGCTACCAATTACAATGCACCCTCAAACCACAGAAGTTTCACAACAGAAAGAAGAGGAGGACATGGTGAGTTAGCTGATGAGGATGAATGAGAGACTGGTAGAAACATAGAAGGAATTGGAGGAATCACTACAAGGAAAACAAGGAGAGATGGCCTCTCAGCCATCTCAAACGGCTCCAATTGTCGCAATAGCTCCTCCAACAACTATAGCAGCAGTCCCTCCCGCTGTCCCAGAATCAACAGCAAGTACCTCAGCTTCAGCAACAATTGCATCAACAACAACAGTACCAGATATTAGCCTAAGCGTGGAAGATATGATGAAGGAAATAAAGGCTTTCGAACTCCAAATGGCAGAGTTAAAGGAAGCCAAAGAAAAAATGGCCAAAGTAGAGGTGAGCTATGATAAATAAAAAATAACTGTGGCTGAGAAAACAAGAGAAGTAAAGGCCTTGGAAAATAAGGTAAAATCCTTGGAGAAGGACCTTACTCTTAACAAAACTCTCGTAGAAATCAAAAAAAAATGTGGACTAAAATTGGCCAGTCCATCACTGATCAGTGGACATCAATACAAAGTATCCATGACCAAATTGAATTGATAGAGATAGCTCAAGTTGAGATTCAAAAGGCCAGAGCATTATTAGCAAATAAGCCCAAACAGGCTAATAAACTAATTCATTTTTTGAATACTCATACCAGAGAACAACTAGCAGCTCTGGATATCAAAGACAGAACAAGCACCATTTTGACAGTGAAAAAGGTGTTGACCATGAGGAATTTTGTACAAAATCTGAAAAGAAAGTGCTAAGAAATGCAGACAGAAATAAATGCCTTTATAGAAAAGTTTGCAGTCTTGCAGAGCAAAGGGTTACCCAACTTATTTACCAACAATCTGAGACTATTGACACATGAACAATATGATCACAGGGTAAATACCTATGTTACCAATCAAATTATAGCATCATCAAGCATTTCAAAAGACACAGTACCTCCCTCTGGACAGAGCTTATATGACAAATTAGAAAATTTGTTCTACATTGAACATGAGGTGGCACATCTTTTTGAGGTCCAGCCCAATTACTACAGGTATAATGAAGCTGATTAAACATTAATAAAACTACAAAGACATCAGTTGCCAAGAGACTAATGGTGGCAGGGCATGTTGGAGGTTTTAGCAAGGTAGTGTTGGCACTAATTCTTTTTTGATTGTCTGCATTTAATCAAATTTAATGCGCGTGCCACATATCATAAATATGAAAACAATAAGGCGTTCACGCCAAAACGCGTTAAGGCAGAATCAAGCACAGATGACAAGGCCGTGACAACAACACAAGGACAAAAATTAAAGAGACAGCTACCTGCCGACTGGCAGTGTCAAGAAGTCAAACAAATCAAACCACCTAAGGCAGCTGGCACAATGCAAGTTACTCCTGCATTCATTGCACTATGTTTTCAATGTCATTTACTGCCTTTGAAGAAGTAGATGGATGAAGTTAATGCTTGATATTTTCTCTATGAGATATTTTGTAACTCTTTTTATAAATACATCCTCAAGATATGTATTTTTGTTGGTTGGTGAATATCATTTTGGACTTGCGCTGTAATTTTGAGAACCCTTCTGAATAAAGATTGCTGGAATTCTTTGCTGATTGATTTTCTGGTCGTGGAATTAATGGCAGAAGAACATGTTGCAGAATTCTCGTGTTACCTCATGGATCAATAAGTCTTTTAACTCTTGTTTAATATTCCTATGTTTTATATATCATCTATATATCATATTCTGAATTGCAGGAAAAAAGGATAGCCCAGAATTTACTTTGTTGTACTCTGTGTTCGATTCCTGTCAATTTTTATGTTTTTTTTAGGACTAGTATAGGCAAGAATTCTTGACTGCTCCTGTCTCCCTGGTTCTTGCACCCTGAATACAATTAGGGAATTCTTAACTTCTCCTTGATAGTATTTACTCATCTTCCCTCTGTTAGCATAATGAAAGATTCTTAATTTCCTTTCATTTCCTGACTTCATCTCATCTTATTCCAGCTTGAAAATTGGTTTATGTTTAATTATCTTGCTCTGTAGTTCGTCCTTTGCCTGAGAAACCATACCCAGAAATTCATTTTCATTGACTCCATTAGCCCGATGGTCTGAACTTCTTTTATTTTGAAGTCCTGTTCTATTGAATGTCACCTTCCAAACACCAAACAAATACTTGTGCTTCCTATCTAGCCTAACATATAAAAAAACAAATCTAAATCATAAAGAGAGAGCCCTCTCTGGTTGTAGATTGGCTAGAATCTGTAGCTAAAATATTGGTTAGTGTTTATCTCAGCTGTATTCCCTTCTCTCATATATTTTGGGGAACAACCTGAGTGATAACAGATTATACCGGGAAAATCCATCCATAAACGAAAAGATTTCACATCCAGCACATTCATCAATTATCTGGTCGATAAAGGGTGTAGGGTAGTTGTCCTTTGGATAAGCTTGATTTACATCCCTATAATCGACACACACTCTAATCATTCCTTGATTTTTCATCACAGGAGCAATGTTCAATACCCAATCAGTTAGATGAACCGGGTAAATGAAACCAGCATGGAGAATTTTTTCAACTTCTACATTGATGGGAGCGGCTTTCTTCGGGTGCACCTACCAAAGTCGTTGTCGTACTCGTTTGACATCTGGATACATATTAATTTTGTGTTCAACTATGCTCGTTTCAATGCTTGGCATTTCATTATATGACCATGCAAAGACATCTCTGAACTCGCGAAAGAGAGTGTAATATACTTCTAGTTCTGAAGAATAATAAGATTTGCCGACATGAATATTCTCTACAACATCTAGTTTGGTCGAGATATTTAAGGTGATAGTTTCTTCAATCTTGGACAAATTTCACTCGGAATCCACCGTATTTACAGTATTTGATAGAAAATCAAAAATTTAAGGATGATTAAGGTCGTTGGAGCAATCTTCATTGTAATCCGGAAGATGGGAACGATGGTGGTAATCTTCCCATGGCACCCCCTCTATCATCATTGACTGAGCAATTCCTTCGACTGTAGAATGTACATGCGCCCAAGGATTTGAAGAGGTACCATATTCCTTAGACCTATCTATCCAAATACACGATGAGCATTGATTTGGGTTTGCCACCCATGCCAATAACACTTATTGCTACAATATTTCTACTGGGCTTGGAGGCAATACCTGGTGATGATCCATGTTAAGATCATGTTCGGACATCTTCTGCATAGAAGATACCATATTTCAAGTTCCCATCGTGGCCAGTTCCACCAGATTGTTTGGAGGTGGTAGGGAAAAAGTACCCATCAATGTAGGGTCTTTTAGGAGGCTTACTCTGATATTTTGAAGCATTTGAGAGCTTGCGTGGATCATCAGGATGCTTCCCGTAACTTGTGAACTGTTGGGGAGAAAGGTTTGTTGGCCGATGATTGTAATTCATCCTTGTCAGGCGGAAAGAGTCGATTGTGTGGACACAACCAACCTCCCTAGGAGCCTAAGACTCTCTAGTGACAAACAAGACAAACAAGAGAAATCCTTCTCTAAACATGCATTTACTATATAAGAAATCAAGTGTTCAGATCCTACCTGTAGTCCCACGCTGTTGTAGCAGTCCAGCTTCGTTGATCTGGATGAGCTCCTCCTTCACTTTGAAACCTGCATCCACTAACAACCAAACGATTAAATAGCACTTGATAATCTCATAGAATAAAAAATATTTAACATATAGACCAAGGAGTACATGAAACAACTCATAAATAACAAGTTATTGAGAAGAATGGACTCATTTGCATTAATAGGTAACAAAAGGAACAATTACAACCTGAGCCTTGGGGTTGTGCAAGTCCCTCCCAGGGTCCATCAAGAGTTCTCCTTTACTTTGACAAAGCTCACCCACTTCCAAATAGAACAAGCAAAGATGGAAATCTCTCCTCACAAGCTTCTAAATAGGAGTCCTAATTCCTGCAACATCTACCCTTAGAAATGTTTAGCTTCCAACCTCTTCTCCTTCTGGCCCAATGCCTGTATTTATAGTGCTCAAGAGGAAGTTAATCAGGTCCACCATCAATGGGATAATCCCCTCTTTGGATGGGATAACTCCCTTATTGATAGGATAAGTTCCTCTTTGGTAGGGGTACATGAACCATCTGGAGGCGCTCAATACACGTCGAACAACCTTCTAGAATGCTCTAGAAATGACCACAAGTAACTTTTTAAAGATGAAACTTGCGCATTTTGACCTTTACAGGGGGACGCACCTGCCCCTTTACATACAGAGCGTCCAAGAACACAACTTTTGTGAGCATTGGATGCGTACCCGCAGGTAAGGTTGAGAGAACCTGCGTACTCAGAGATAAATACATTTATAAAGACTTTCTCTCTTTTTGGAGTTTGACATGGAGAGCAGAGGCATAAGACTTGCCCAGGAGGATAGCATGACTGTTGATAGAGCCATACTAACTGTAAATAGCCATGGTGACATTTTTTAGTGTAACAGATTGCCCCCTAAAGTGCGAAGCCTGAAATAGATTAGGGTTTTGTATTATCTAGGAAGGGTGAAGCGCTTTATCATTTCAAGGATTATCTTGTGGAGAGCCTGGTCAGAACCTGCAATTTTCAACACAAAATACATGTATAAGGTTATATCATCACTGAGGTAGGCATTCCCATACTCAGATCAAAACTTTAACTAACAGACTAACTACTCTGATACAAGAATGATCTTGTAGTACATCATAATCATAGACTTTTGTAGACACAGTATGGGCGCAACCATCTGTTTATGATTAGTCTACTTAGATAATGAATACAAAACTCCTCGCAGCCTGGATGGTGGAAACTAGATCCAGGGTCTTCATTTCTACTTCCCGAATTGGTACGATTCTAGCCATGCGAATAAATGAGTTGATGTCGAACATGGTAGAAACCACTTGATTACCAGTCGATGATGTAAATTGTTAACAAGTGTGAGAGAGACCACCAATAATGTCAATGGTTCTCAAAGTACCCAGTACAATCCATGAGATGTGAATGAATGAGTTGATGTCGAACATTTCGCGAAATCCTTTGATCGAAAGTCAATGATGTAAACTGACGTCAAAGGCGAGAAACCTACCATTGATGCATGCAGACTTCAAGGTACTGACGATTTCTAAGTCATCTCTCTAGATAATGTGTTGATGTCGATAGAAAGCGACCCATTGTAGGCAAGCCCACAACACGAAATCATTGTTCAAGTTGAAGAAATGTTGTTGTAAGGACTGACTCAGGGATGGTCAAATGGATGACAAGTATTTTGCAGATGAAAGTTTGCTTGCAGACCTCTTGAACACATAACGACACGACAGATGGCTTGGTGATGAATAACTCAAAGTTAATCCCCGGAACCCGGGTGAAGACTTTCAAAGTGGTTTGATCAACTGTGAGGTAAAGGATTTCCCAACCCAGGTGAATGAAAAGTGTCGTGTCCAAGAGTGGTAATAAAGTTTCTTCTGAGACAAAAGATAACAAATAGGCTCATTCTTCTCTCTTTTCCCCCACCATTTCTGGCAAGTACCTCTTTATTTTTAACAAGCTTGAGGAGGATAACATATGCTTGATTATAAGCTCATCCTTCGGATGAGTCCAACCTAGTTTTGATTCGAACCCTAGGAAGGAGTGGTTCGTTCCTGTTTGTAATTGAACAGGTCCTTTACTGTGAAATTTTAACGAGTCCACTATAGGAGAAACTCGGCGTTTTTCAATTTTAGAGAGTCTGAAAAACTTAAGAAGACTCCAAGTTGAACTTTTTCGTAGATTTGTGTCCCTCAAGCCCGAAAAAGTATAAAATAATACCTGGGGGAACCGCTTGATCTTGCGACCAAGGAGTACTTTCATAATTAGTGCCACTGACCTGAAAAGTAAAAAGCGATCAAGGACACGTCGTTTTATTTCCATATCGAGTTTGAAACGAAAAAAACCCGGCAATATTTTCCTGATTTTACGGTCAGAAAAGAGCTTAAAAGATGACTCTGATATTTTGGTTCGTGAAAAATGACAATTTTCCCTCTAAATCCCTTTGTCCTGCACAAAAACGACACATTACTCATACCTGTTTAAGATAGGCAAAAATGCATTGAAAAATATCCTTCCATGGTGTAAAATGAACAAACCTAGCATTCACCCATCCAAAAAACCTATAAAAAGACTTTTTACCATGTCATTTTTACCATTTTACTGTTGAGGTTGAAAAAAGGGCTTTTGGCAAGAAACTTCCCGTGGTCGCTGCGGAGAATCCGACCGTCAGAATCAAACGCCGTCTCTTCCAGGTATTTCACAACATCCCCCTCTTCAATTTCATGTGATTAAAAGTTTGCTTTAGGTTTTAGTTTTGGTTTTTGGGGGGTTTTGGGTTTTAAAACCCGCTCTGCGGGGTACGCAGGTGCCCTAAGGGTGACCTGCGTCCCCCGACTTTTTTCCACACAGGAGAAAGGTCGGGGTACGCAGCCCACCTTCAGCCCAGCTGCGTCCCGACGCTCTGTGTCCTGAACGCGGGGTGCGTCCCCCGCGAAAGGCGGAATTTGAAACCCCAAACTCCACAAACAACCATCTGAATTTTCCCAAATCAATTCTAACCTTCATTTGTTGGTGTGTAGGGTACTCACCATGTTGGATTGGAGAGAAAGAGAGCACGAGCACGTTGATTTAGCCACAATTAATCATCAACCTTCCATTGATGCCCTAAAAGCATGCGGACTATATAAATACTGGGCCATACCTGGCATGAGGGCTGAGGTGAGATTCTTGGAGTGCCTGGTTGAGAGATGGAACATTCATGAGAAATGCTTTTACATCGGAGGGCACCAGCTCGAGATAGAGCCCTCTGACATATACTTTCTCACTGGCTTACCAAATAGGGGTGAGCAACTCAATCTAGCCGGGACTAGGCCGGGTGGCCAATCCCTTGCTAGTCTCCGGGCAGATTGGTGCATACCCAATGCACACCATGCGAAAGGCGTAGAAATCAAACACATCTCTCTGCGTGAACTCAAGGTTATAGCTTTCACAGTTACCAGAATTTACAGTGCAGCCGCTTTACATATTGCCACCGGGTCCCAAATGCGGATGGCGATTGACTGTTTCCAAGGCACCATTTTCAACTGGTGTGATGCTGTGTCGGCCAATATGAAGGGCCAACTGACTAGGGCAAAGACCGGACAATTGAAAACCTTTGGATATGGGCCTCTAGTTGTGAGCTTTGCCTTAGAGAGAGTTCCGATGCTGATCCCTCAGCAACTCACTGTTGAAATCTTGGGTCCTTGGGAGCCAAAGCTGATACGATGGGTTACGGTGATGGCCCGGCATCCTGACGAGGGCGCGGCGGTTGTTCGATTCCCTGATAGTTATTTTCACTGGTTAGAGGACCAGGTTTTTTCGATCCAGGACTTTCCGTATGCCGGAGTAGATTTTTGAGGTGATCCGGACATGGTTCTTCCACAGGGAGAACAATGGGATGACAGAGGTACTTTATTTTTCACAAGTTTTCAAATTATATATGTTTTTTTGTTTTTTATATATATCGTCTCAAAACTGACAGTAAAATTTTTTAAAATGCAGATGTTGGTCCACAGCGCCCAGCCAACCTCCGGCCTTTTGAGAGGAGACATCCAGTTGCACCGGTACCGGCTCCACAGGATGCGGCTGCAGAGTCACTAGCTGAGTTGGAGCAGGATCTAGAGCGCCTGACGGTGGATATACCTGAGACTACCATAGATGATATTCCTATCAGACTTCAGCGCTATGTAGTCGCAGTCCCTGGGCCGTTTCGGAGGTTCTTGTGTAAGGTAGCCCGTGCAATGGTGTCGTATAGGGAGCACCACCAGTGATTGGCTAGTCACTTTTGTAGACACATATGACATTTTTGACTTTTTGTACTTATCATTTTGCCAATCATAAGGTGTTTTTCAACCTATGATCGAAGACGATGTATATTTTTTGACAAACTCCTATCTATATATATATCACTATTACTGGCTTATCTTGTTTAACATATGTGATGAAATGCTTTTAAATTTACTTGCATGATTATCGTAAATGTCTGTCCAACATTCGAGAAGCAATTGCATCTGCTAATGTATTTAAAGACCTTGGAATATGCTGATATTCAATGTAATCAAATTCACGTTCCAAGAGACGCACTCTCAAAAACAACCTTAATAACACAGGATTTCTAATGGCATATACTCTATTAAGCTGTAATACAACAAGTTCAGAATCTAACCTCACTATCAAACGTCGAATTCCAAATGAAATAGATTCGGATAATAATTCAACCACTGCACTGTATTCTGCAATGTTGTTCGTTGTTTGACCGAGGCTTACCCCATGCATAGAAACTAACTCGTCAGAGGGCGAATAGATAACCCAAGCTGCGGAAGAGATATTCCGTGTACTACGACAAGCACCATCAACAAATCCGATGTATGTTTGGAGAGGCGTCGACATCTGCAATATCAAGAGTAAAACCAAGATAAGCCAGAATAACGACGAAAAACACACTCTCTAAGCTAAGCACACTGACTAAACTAACAATCATACTAGCTGGAAAGAAAACCTAACCTAACTAAAAATTCTCCATACCCACCATTTAAGCATAATACCTCTTTAGGTAAAGTCCATTTCTGGGTTTACCCAAAGAGTCCCCATCAAAATCTACCAGCTCATAAGCCCCTTTTGCTAGCTTTCGCTTTACAATGTAGGGTCCATGCCACATAGGAACGAATTTTCCAGCACCTAGCTTATCGTTAGCTTGATCATATAATAGCACTAGGTACCCCTCTGAAAAACTTCGAGGAGTCACATTTCTATCATACTGAGCTTTCATTCGGTTCGCGTGAGTCTCGATTGCCAATGCAGCGTCACGTCGAGTCTCATCTAATTTAGCTAAGTATAATAAACGCTTCTCCTCTTCGGAAGTAGCTGGAAGTAATTCGACAGCCATTTGAAGTGATGGGATTTCGCATTCAATGGGTAACACAGCTTCCAAGCCATAAACTAGCTGGAAAGGAGTGAACCCTGTTGAAGTTTTCACTGAGGTTCGGTATGCCCATAGCGCCGAAAATAACATGTTATGCCAATTTGACCGATGAATACCAATGGTTCGTCGGATCATGATAACCAGAACTTTGTTGATAGACTCAACCAAACCGTTGGCTTGCGGATAATAAGGAGTAGAACTATCATGGCGCAAACCAAGTTGGCTTGTAAGCTCAGTCATCATGATGTTTCGAAAATGGCTCCCATGGTCAGTAATGATTGCTTGTGGGACACCAAACCTAGTTAT
The DNA here is from genome assembly GCA_031772625.1 of Pinus tabuliformis. Classification (NCBI taxonomy): domain Eukaryota; kingdom Viridiplantae; phylum Streptophyta; class Pinopsida; order Pinales; family Pinaceae; genus Pinus; species Pinus tabuliformis. The sequence continues at coordinate 2,011,131,026 of CM062818.1, read as the reverse complement.
AATATGATTGAATACGAAAACTGCAGCTGTTTTGCCGCTTGCGTCGAATGTAGGCATCGCCTCGGCCCATTTAGTAAAATAATCAACCGCGAGGATGATATACGCATGCCCCCCGGCCGAGTGAGGGTTACAAGTAATAAAATCAATACCCCATTTGGCGAATGGACCAACGACAATTATAGGGTGGAGAGGAGCAGGTGGTGCGCACATCTTGCGATCAAACACTTGACAGTTGTGGCACTTCCAGACTGCAATGATACAATCTTTAAGCATAGATGGCCAGAAGTAGCCAGCGCGCAACACCTTCTGAGCTGTGGCATACCCAGACATATGACCGCCACATGCTCCAGAGTGACAATCATTCAAAACCCTCTCAGCCTCTTCGTGAGTTAAACAACGTCAAAAAACTAAGTCTGCCCCCCGGCGATAAAGTGTATCTCTAATAATCTTGTATTGCTGGGATTGAAACCGAATTTTTCGACGTTTCGACTTTGAAGCTTCAGGCCGAAAGGTTTGGGTTTGGAGATAGATGATTATATCCCCGTACCATGGATCTAAAGTACTGATAAGAAACAAAGATTCGTCCGCAATGGACTGCTCTGCCACAGTTTCTGTGTCAGCACGCGAGAAATCACACATCAATTCCGCAAAAACTAAGGATTTCTTAGACTTGGACTTCTCAAACTCCAAGTCGAACTCTTGCAGGATAACGATCCATTTAGAGTACTTGCCCCCTAGCAGTTGTTTTGTCAAAATATAAATCATAGGGTTGCAATCCGAAATGACTGTAGTTTTACGGAGAAGAATGTAGTGACGAAAACGCTGGACAGCTTGAACGGCTGCCAGGGCCAATTTCTCCACATGCGAATATTTTAGCTCAGTGGGATTTAATGTCCTACTCAGATAATATATCACATGTTCCGCTCCGAATTCATCTTCTTGAACTAACACCATTCCAATGGTGGAATGCGAAGCTGCGAGGTATAAGAAGTAGTCCTGGTTGTAGTTGGGAGGATGCAACAACGGTGCATGGGTCAACGCGTGTTTAAGTGCATCAAAAGATTGTTGGGAAATATCATCCCAAAAGAATTGAGCATTCTGTTTCAACAACCGTGTAAAACCTTTAGTGACCTCGGCGTAGTTTGGAATGAATCGGCGTAAAAAGTTCGCTTTCCCTTGCAAACTTTGGAGTTGGCGCAAACTCGAAGGAGGAGGCAATTTGATGATAGCTTCAACCTTCAAGGGATCGACGCAAATGTCGGCTTTTGAAACAACAAATCCCAGCAATCGACCCGTCTCTATACAGAAAACACACTTGTGGGGATTCAACCGAATCCGATAATGCCTACACCTCATAAAGATTGCTCGTAAGTGGACAAGGTGATCAGCTCGATGTAAAGAATGAGCAGGCAAATCATCGAGGTACGGTTGCACAATGTGCTTGATGTCATGAAATGCATAAGACATTGCCCATTGAAAAGTGGCTCCGGCATTCTTAACCCCGAAAGGTAATTTGCAATAAGCAAACGTCCCCCATGGACAAATGAATGCCGTTTTTGGTTGGTCGACAGGTAGAATATTGATTTGATTATAGCCCGAAAAACCATCCATGAAGGAAAACATCTCACTTCCGGCACAATCATCAATAATTTGATCGATATAAGGCGTAGGATAGTTGTCTTTGGGATAAGCTCGATTTATATCCTTATAATCGATACAGATTCTTATTGTTCCTTGTTTCTTGTTGACCGGAACAATATTCGATACCCAATCCGTTAACGGTATTGGATAAATGAAACCTGCTTTCAATAGCTTTTCGACTTCTGCTTTAATCGCAGCCGCTTTCCGAGGGTGAATCTGACGCAACCATCGCCGGACGGGTTTAGCATCCGGGTAGGTCTTTATTTCATGAACAACAATGGCAGGGTCGATTCCCGGCATTTCCTCGTAAGACCAGGCAAACACATCGCGGAATTCTTGGAATAGGGCCTTGTAAGTTTGGATTTCATCTTCTGTACATGAGGCACCTATATGAATGTTCTCCTCAATTCCGGGCTTCACTGAAATATCAATGGGAATAGTACGAGAAATATTCCCTAAATTCAACTCTGAATCAGAATGTTTCGTTGGATTCTGAGCGTCTTTGACATATTCAGCGGTAAAGATAGATGAAAAATCATTTTCAAAAGCATCATCCTTAGGTAAAAACGAAGATCTGTGATGGAGATCTTCCCATGGTAGATCATCTACACTTAGGATTTCGCAAAGTTGTTCGTTAGATGACACGACTTCGGGAAACGCTATTCGTTCTAAGGTTGATGTGAAAAGTGATTCTTCACTGACCACATTCATTTGGTTGATCTCGGTTGAACGCGAGTCGGTAAAAGACATGACAGCTTCATAAGCAATTTCATATGGACTCAAAGGCATAACATCACCGAATGAGTCTATCTCAGATTCAGATGGGACGATCCAAGGATCATCATAAATAATGTTTTCTGATGTAATCATATGAATTGATGCAAACGAAGGGTCTGCGTTGATTGGAGGGAAAGGAAAAGTTCCCAGTAAACCGGAATCTTTAACTAAACCTACGCCAACGTCCCTATAAGGGATTGTCGTCTTACCGACATGCTGGATACTCTCTGAAGAGGCTGGGTCGGATGAAAAGTATGTCAGCTGATCAATCGTCACGATCTTACCGTTATGCGGAAACTTAATTACTCTGAAGACCGATGAAACGACCGCTGTCATAGCATATGACCAACTTCAACCCAAAAGAAGGTTGTAGTCTAGAGGGGCATCAACCACCTCCACATCCAGACTAACGGTTTTACCTTCTACCCCTATAGGAAATTCCTGTAGAATACCAAACGGACAGAACCCATGGCCATCAAAGGCCTTAAGGATGGTCGGGGATTGGTTCAACGAAGGAGAACCAAGCGATCTCCAACATTGAATCGACATAATACACGTAGAAGCTCCCTCATCAATCACAGTCCGATGAATAGGCCTGTTTTTGACTATCACTGGAATTTGGAAAGCCATTTGATGGGGTAGACGCGGTGTACTATTTTCTAGATCGAAGATTATACGGTTCAGGTCCTGAACATCAATAGCTCCGATAGCCGACAAAAGTAATTTTCGTTGTGTTGGGCATGATTGCAGCACTTCTAAAGCCGACATTGCTGAGGGTGAAACAACTAAGTCCTCAACAATGTTGTAATTCTGGGCTGCTCTCGCATGTGGATTGAAAGCAGACCTTCGAAGTACACCCTTGGCGGGCGGTTTGATTACTAAGTCCGGGTTAGGTTTTTCGATCTGTAGTGGATCGGAACCAGGAGCTGAGGTTGATGGAATAGAATGAGAAGATTCTGCTTCCTTACCATCAACAAGAGCCTTACTACCATAATCTTGCGCTCGAGTCACAATCCTCACATGAGACATCATCAAAATGGGTTCTTCACTGGCAGTCGAGGAAGAACCTATCATCTTGCTTTCCTGCTTTGGAAATGGATCTTTTAACACAGCAGGAGTGGGAGAACCTTTGACTATTTTCACAACCTCGGCCCGATGAGGGCAATCTCTCGTAAAATGATCCTCTTCACAAATAAGACAAGGATATCGAGGTTTGCACTTTTCGTCATTGGTTTCCAACTTTTCCGTTTTCTTCTTCGGAGCCTTGTCTGCTTTAGCCTTCTTCTTTCCTTTCTTCTTTCCACCGTTTTTTGATTTGGCCGTAGATGACTCTACAGCGTGAATATCGGCGGAAAGTTCAGGAGAAGATTCTCCTGTCGGGGAATCGGGCAAAGTGATTATAGGAGTAGTTGAAGCCTTGGAAGACTTCTTCTTTCTCTTTGTATTCACGATACCAATCATACCATCAGCGGCATGAGATCCCGAAGGAGCAGCAGCGATTCGATTCGATTTTGGAAGATCTGGAATCTTCTCGTGTAACGTACCCGACTGAGTATAAACTAAGTCAAGGTATTGCGCCTGAGCAATGACTTGCTCCTCAGTAACTACTCCGGCCTTAGCTACATCTTCAGTAATCTTCGGTAATAATGATTTAACAAACCATTCAGCTAAGATTTGGTCCGGGATAAAAACTTTCACTAGCCTTCTTCGACGTCTCCACTCATGAATGTGATCAGAAATATACGTGGACGTCGATTGTTTTAGTGAAGTTAATAACTCCGTGCCGTTATCGTATCTGACCGGCAACTGAAAGTGAGTTAAGAACGAGGTAGCTAACTGGCTGAAATTGTAAAAAGAGGCCCGTGGTAACTCAATGTACCACTTGGCCGCGAGACCAATGAGCGTACGCTGGAAAAGACGTAAGCGGATCGAATCATCCGAGATAGAATTTGAAGCACACCAGAGGTGGTAAGTCATCACATGATTGGACGGATCCTCTCCTGACTTACCTTCGAACTTGGGTATATCACTGGGCAACTTATTTGGCATTGGCGGCCAGAACGGAAGATATTGAATTGGATCGTTCGTTAGGCGCGTCAAGTCTGGTAAATCCAAAGTTGCGATAAACGGTAACTGCCGGTTAGGATCTCTAAAACTCTGGGTCACAAGACCAGTCCCAGGATGAGGATATCCAGGATAACTAGGAACAGGAGTCGCATTAGGGATATTATATCCTCCTGGAAAACCAGGATTAACCGGACCGTACTGGGGTTGTTGAGGTTGTTGATAAGTGTACCCAGGATACGGTTGATACTGGTAAACCGGCTATTGGACAGCTTGCCCGGGTTGGTACTGTCCCTGGTACGGTTGATGAACAAATTGAGGTTGAGTAGTGACAACCGTACTTATACCAGGCTGACCTGTAGGCATCTGGACCGTGGTTTGAATCGTAGATCCAGACAACGGTAAATATGTCTGAGGAGTGGTTACAGAGACAGTAGAAACCGGAGCCGTCGATACTCCAGAAGTAAGTGTGGCAGATGTAGCGGTAGTTGCAGCAGCCATTTGAGATGGAGTACTAGGTGCAATTGGCGGCTGAGTAACTACCGAAGTTACAGAAGTTTGAACATTTGACTGGACAGGCTGCGGTTGCTGGGGTGGACCAGAAACTACGGGTTGTCCAGTTTGAGGTACCAACTGTATACTTGGCTGCAACACCTGTTGACTCTGTGATGGATCCCACACTAAGATTCCGGGGTATTGACCCGTAACAGGTTGAGGATACTGAGATCCATAACCGGATTGAGGATAGGATTGATAATTGTAAGGTGCGGTTCCCATACCTTGAACATATGACTGACCTTGAGGTGGTTGATAACCTTGACCCAAGTATTGACCTTGGGGTTGATAACCTTGAGGTAAATACGGATATTGGGGTTGACCTTGACCTTGAGGTTGATACCCTTGGGGTTGATACCCTTGAGGTTGCCATCCTTGAGGTAAATATGATACCGAGGTTGACCCTGGGGTACATATTGAGGCTGGGGTTGACCTTGAGGCATGTATTGCAGCATAGGTACATACTGACCTTGAGGTTGCCCCCCAGACACGAATGGTGTACCTTGAGGTTGCCCCCCAGGCGTTAACTGAGGCTGCCCCCCAGGCGGTAATTGGCCACCTTGAGGTTGGGAAACGGGAACTGAACCTAACATCATGTAAATGTCACCTACACCCAATGGTATATTACCACTGTTTCCAGCTAATAACCCATGATCAATGGGCTGAGGAGATGCCCCTGCAAAGGTACCAGAAAGTGATTGATACCCAGTGGGAACAGAAGGACCGTCGTGTAAGAAATATTCAGGAGCTTGAGTAAACACGGACGACTGACCAGACATATTTATAGGAGTATAAATACCTCCAGGTGGAAATGGAGTACGAGGTGTAGAAAAACCTACCCCTGAGTTGTCTAAAAAATTGGTTAACGAAAGGTACCAAGTAGTACTCCTAGGAGGACTGTAAAAGATAGATTCACGCTCCCTGAGTTCAATAGTAAGTTGATCTTCAAGGTTAGAGACGCCTATTTCTTCCTCTGGAGCAAGTTCTTCAATAGCAATCAGACCAGTAGGAAGATTTTCGGTGATAACTCGTTCTACTCTTGGTGAATCTAGAACACTAGAAGTCGGAGTAACAGGTTCAGATATTTCAGGTTCTTCGCCTGTATCACTAGTAGACGAAAAACTACCAACAAGCTCAGAAACTGTAACAGCTTCGGGATTATAACTTGTCTCTAGGCCTTGGTAATCTGAATGGAATACCAAGGAAGATTCTCCTTCTTCAGGTGAACCTACTCTACTGCCACTAGGAGGAGTTACAAGGACCTTCAAACCCTCTAGATTACTGGGGTCGTCTCGAGGAGGTGATCCCCTAAGTCTATGGGATCTTCTCAACAATTCGGCCATAGAAACAACTTCAGGAGACTGGCCCCGAAGTCTACGGGACTGTCTCGGAAATTCCGCCACAGTTAAAAACTTTTAACTACTACACACGAAAACAAAGTAAAATTTCAAATCAAACCACCTAAAGTCTCTAAAGAACCAAACAAATTTGAATCACACGCCTAAAGAATCTAGGGCGTCAAAGCAAGCACAAACAGTAGCCTTCCAGACCGAAAACGCTAGTTGGTGATGAAACCCAACATCGCCAGATTCAGTACAGAAGTGGCGTGTGGAACAGTTACCCCGGCAACCTGCTTAATGAATAGACCGGCACAAGTTCCTCCACTTTAACCGTCTCGAGTGAAGTGAACCCCCCAGAAAATCCAAGTGAGTCTAGCCAACGTCTGCTCCAGGTACAGTGGGATCTTCCCTCCACCGTCACCTCGGTAGAATCCTAAAGATAATGGTCACTAAGGTTACCAACCGCAACAAATGCACCTTGGGGAACAGTCTACACTCCGACAGCACCCAAGGGCAGAGTATCAAGCTCAATCCCCTTGCCGGTTTCTTGACAATAATCCAAGGTTTACCGACAAGTGACCCCTGGCTCCTCGACAATGGTTAATCCGAGGTTTACCATTTGTAATACGTGAGTGTCTGGCTGTCGGGCGGAAAGAGTCGATTGTGCGGACACAACTAACCTCCCTAGGAGTCTAAGACTCTCTAGTGACAAACAAGACAAACAAGAGCAATCCTTCTCTAAACATGCATTTACTATATGGGAAATCAAGTGTTTAGATCCTACCTGTAATCCAACGCTGTTGTAGCAGTCCAGCTTCGCTGATCCGGATGAGCTCCTCCTTCACTTTGAAACCTGCATACACTAACAATCAAACGATTAAATAGCACTTGATAATCTCATAGAATAAAACATATTTAACACATAGACCAAGGAGTACATGAAATAACTCATAAATAGCAAGTTATTGAGAAGAATGGACTCATTTGCATTAATAGGTAACAAAAGGAACAAATACAACCTGAGCCTTGGTGTTGTGCAAGTCCCTCCCAGGGTCCATCAAGAGTTCTCCTTTACTTTGACAAAGCTCACCCACTTCCAAATAGAACAAGCAAAGATGGCAATCTATCCTCACAAGCTTCTAAATGGGAGTCCTAATTCCTGCAGCATTTACCCTTAGAAATGTATAGCTTTCAAACCCCTCTCCTTCTGGTCCAATGCCTGTATTTATAGTGCTCAAGAGGAGGTTAATCAGGTCCACCATCAATGGGATAATCCCCTCTTTGGATGGGATAGCTCCCCTATTGATGGGATAAGTTCCTCTTTGGTAGGAGTGCATGAACCATCTGGAGGCGCTCAATACACGTCGAACAACCTTCTAGAATGCTCTAGAAATGACCACAAGTGACTTTTTAAGGATGAAACTTGCGCATTTTAACCTTTACAGGGGGACGCACCTGCCCCTTTACATACAGAGCGTCCAAAGACGCAGCGTTTGTGAACATTGGGTGCGTACCCGCAGGTAAGGGTGAGAGAACCTGCGTCCCCAGAGATAAATACATTTAGAAAGACTTTCTCTCTTTTTGGAGCTTGAGATGGAGAGCAGAGGCATAAGACTTGCTTAAGAGGGTAGTATGACTGTTGATAGAGCCATACTAACTGTAAATAGTCATGATGACATTTTTTAGTGTAACAGATTGCCCCCTAAAGTGCGAAGCCTGAAATAGATTAGGGTTTTGTATTATCTAGGAAGGGTGAAGCGCTTTATCATTTCAAGGATTATCTCGTGGGAGCCTGGTCAGAACCTGCAATTTTCAACACAAAATACATGTATAAGATTATATCATTACTGAGGTAGGCATTCCCATACTCAGATTAAAACTTTAACTAACACACTAACTACTCTGATACATGAATGATCTTACAGTACATCATAATCATAGACTTTTGTAGACACAGTATGGGCGCAGCCATCTGTTTATGATTAGTCTACTTAGATAATGAATACAAAACTCCTCGCAGCCTGGATGGTGGAAACTAGATCCAGGGTCTTCATTTCTACTTCTCGAATTGGTACGATTCTAGCCATGCGAATAAATGAGTTGATGTCGAACATGGTAGAAACCACTTGATTACCAGTCGATGATGTAAACTGTTAACAAGCGTGAGAGAGACCACCAGTAATGTCAATGGTTCTCAAAGTACCCAGTACAATCCATGAGATGTGAATGAATGAGTTGATGTCGAACATTTCATGGAATCCTTTGATCAAAAGTCAATGATGTAAACTGACGTCAAAGGCGAGAAACCTGCCATTGATGCATGCAGACTTCAAGGTACTGACGATTTCTAAGTCATCTCTCTAGATAATGTGTTGATGTCGATAGAAAGCGACCTGTTGCAGGCAAGCCTGCAACACGAAATCATTGTTCAAGTTGAAGAAATGTTGCTATAAGGACTGACTCAGGGATGGTCAAATGTATGACAAGTATTTTGCAGATGAAAGTTTTGCTTGCAGACCTCTTGAACACATAACGACACGACAGATGGCTTGGTGCTGAATAACTCAAAGTTAATCCCCGGAACCCGGCTGAAGACTTTCAAAGTGGTTTGATCAACTGTGAGGTAAAGGATTTCCCAACCCAGGTGAATGAAAAGTGTCGTGTTCAAGAGTGGTAATAAAGTTTCTTCTGAGACAAAAGGTAACAAATAGGCTCATTCTTCTCTCTTTTCCCCCACCATTTCTGGCAAGTACCTCTTTATTTTTAACAAGCTTGAGGAGGATAACATATGCTTGATTATAAGCTCATCCTTCGGATGAGTCCAACCTAGTTTTGATTCGAACCCTAGGAAGGAGTGGTTCGTTCCTGTTTGTAATTGAACAGGTCCTTTACTGTGAAATGTTTAACGATCCCAGTATAGGAGAAACTCGGCGTTTTTCAATTTTAGAGAGTCTGAAAAACTTAAGAAAACTCCAAGTTGAACTTTTTCGTAGATTTGTGTCCCTCAAGCCCGAAAAAGTATAAAATAATACCTGGGGGAACCGCTTGATCTTGCGACCAAGGAGTACTTTCATAATTAGTGTCACTGACCTGAAAAGTAAAAAGCGATCAAGGACACGTCGTTTTATTTCCGTATCGAGTTTGAAACGACAAAAACCCGACAATCTTTTCCTGATTCTACGGTCAGAAAAGATCTATAAGGGGACCGTCTTTTAATTCCGTTTTAACGAGTGTAAAAGAAACGCTCGGAAATCTTTTCATTTTTTAGGAGTCAGAAAAGGGCTTAAAAGATGACTCTGATATTTTGGTTTGTGAAAAATGACAATTTTCCCTCTAAGTCCCTTTGTCCTGCACAAAAACAACACATTACTCATACCTGTTTAAGATAGGTAAAATACATCGAAAAACATCCTTCCATGGTGAAAAATGAACAAATTCATCCAAAAAACCTATAAAAAGACTTTTTACCATGTCATTTTTACCATTTTGCTGTTGAGGTTGAAAAAAGGGCTTTTGGCAAGAAACTTCCCGTGGTCGCTGCGGAAAATCCGACCGTTAGAATCGAACGCCGTCTCTTCCAGGTATTTTACAACATCCTACTCTTCAATTTCATCCGATTAAAATTGTATTTTAGGTTTTATTTTTGTTTTTTGGGGCGGTTTAGGTTTAAAAATGCGCTCTGCGGTGGACGCAGGTGCCCTTCGGGTGACCTGCGTCCCCCGACTTTTTCCTATACAGGAAAATGGTCGGGGGACGCAGCCCACCTTCAGGCCAGCTGCGTCCGGACGCCCTGTGTTCTAAATGCGGGGTGCGTCCTCCGTGGAATGCGGAATTTGAAACCCCAATCCTCACAAACAACCATTCAAATTTCCCCAAATTAATTTTAATCATTGTTTCTTGGTGTGTAGGGAACTCACCATGTTGGATTGGAGAGAAAGAGAGCACGAGGACGTTGATTTAGCTGCAATTGAACATCAACCTTCCATTGATGCCCTAAAAGCATGCGAGCTATATAAATACTGGGCCATACCTGGCATGAGGGCTTAGGTGAGATTCTTAAAATGGCTGGTTGAGAGATGGAACGTTCAAGAGAAATGCTTTTACATAGGAGGGCACCAGCTCGAGATCGAGCCCTCTGATGTATACTTTCTCACTGGATTGCCAAATAGAGGCGAGCAACTCAATCTAGCCGGGACTAGGCCGGGTGGCCAATCCCTTGTTAGTCTCCGGGAAGATTGGTGCACACCCAATGCACACCATGCGAAAGGCGTGGAAATCAAACACATCTCTCTGCGTGAACTCAAAGTTATAGCTTTCACGGTTACCAGAATTTGTGGCACAACCGCTTTACATATTGCTTCCGGGTCCCAAATGCGGATGGCGATTGACTGTTACCAAGGCACCATTTTCAACTGGTGTGATGCTGTGTCGGCTAATATGAAGAGCCAACTGACTAAGGCAAAGAACGGACGACTGAAAACTTTTGGATATGGGCCTTTAGTCGTGAGCTTTGCCTTAGAGAGAGTTCCAATGCTGATCCCTCAGCAAACTCACTGTTGATATCTTGGGTCCTCGGGAGCCAAAGCTGGTACGATGGGTTGCGGTGATGGCCCGGCATCCTGATGAGGGCGCGGCGGTTGTTCGATTCTCTGATAGTTATTTTCACTGGTTAGAGGACCAGGTTTTTTCGATCCAGGACTTTCCGTATGCCGGAGTAGATTTTCGAGGTGATCCAAACACGGTTCTTCCACAGGGAGAACAATGGGACGACAGAGGTACTTTATTTTTCACAAGTTTTCAAATTATGTATTTTTTATTTTTTATATATATCGTCTCAAAACTGACAGTAAAAATTTTCAAAATGCAGATGTTGGTCCACAGCGCCCAGCCAACCTCCGGCCTTTTGAGAGGAGACATCCAGTTGCACCGGTACCGGCCCCACAGGACGCGGCTGCAGAGGTACTAGCTGAGTTGGAGCATGATCTAGAGCGTCTGACGGCGGATATGCCTGAGACTACTATGGATGATATTCCTATCAGGCTTCAGCGCTATGTAGTCGCAGTCCCTGGACCGTTTAGGAGATTTTTGCGTAAGGTAGCCCGTGCAGTGGTGTCGTATAGGGAGCACCACCAGTGATTGGCTAGTCACTTTGTAGACACATGTGACATTTTTGACTTTTTGTACTTTATCATTTTTGCCGATCATAAGGTGTTTTTCAACCTATGATCGAAGACGATGTATATTTTTTGACACACTCCTATCTATATATATATCACTATTACCGGCTTATCTTGTTTAACATATGTGATGAAATGCTTTTAAATTTACTTGCATGATTTATCGTAAATGTCTGTCCAACACTCGAGAAGCAATTGCATCTGCTAATGTATTTAAAGACCTTGGAATATGCTGATATTCAATGTAATCAAATTCACGTTCCAAGAGACGCACTCTCAAAAACAACCTTAATAACACAGGATTTCTAATGGCATAAACTCTATTAAGCTGTAATACAACAAGTTCAGAATCTAACCTCACTATCAAACGTCGAATTCCAAATGAAATAGATTCGGATAATAATTCAACCACCGCACTGTGTTCTGCAATGTTGTTTGTTGTTTGACCGAGGCTTACCCCATGCATAGAAACTAACTCGTCAGAGGGTGAATAGATAACCCAAGCTGCGGAAGAGATATTCCGTGTACTACGACAAGCACCATCAGCAAAACCAATGTATGTTTGGAGAGGCATCGACATCTGCAATATCAAGAGTAAAACCAAGATAAGCCAGAATAACGACGAAAAACACACTCGCTAAGCTAAGCACACTGACTAACTAACAAACACACTAGCTAGAAAGAAAACCTAACCTAACTAAAACTTCTCCATACCCACCATTTAAGCATAATACCTCTTTAGGTAAAGTCCATTTCTGGGTTTATCCAAAGAGTCCCCATCAAAATCTACCAGCTCATAAGCCCCTTTTGCTAGCTTTCGCTTTACAATATAGGGTCCATGCCACATAGGAACGAATTTTCCAGCACCTAGCTTATCGTTAGCTTGATCATATAATAGCACTAGGTCTCCCTCCGAAAAACTTCGAGGGGTCACATTTCTATCATACTGAGCTTTCATTCGCTTCGCGTGAGTCTCGATTGCCAATGCAGCGTCACGTTGAGTCTCATCTAATTTAGCTAAGTACAATAAATGTTTCTCCTCTTCGGAAGTAGCTGGGAGTAATTCGACAACCATTTGAAGTGATGGGATTTCGCATTCAATGGGTAACACAGCTTCCAAGCCATAAACTAGCTCGAAAGGAGTGAACCCTGTTGAAGTTTTTACTGAGGTTCGGTATGCCCATAACGCCGAAAATAACATGTTGTGCCAATTCGACCGATGAATACCAATGGTTCGTCGGATCATGATAACCAGAACTTTGTTGATAGACTCAACCAAACCTTTGGCTTGCGGATAATAAGGAGTAGAGCTATCGTGGCGCAAACCAAGCTGGCTTGTAACCTCAGTCATCATGAAGTTTCGAAAATGGCTCCCATGGTCAGTAATGATTGCTTGTGGGACACCAAACCTAGTTATAATATGATTGAATACGAAAACTGCAGTTGTTTTGCCGCTTGCGTCGAATGTAGGCATCGCCTCGGCCCATTTAGTGAAATAATCAACCACGAGGATGATATACGCATGCCCCCCGGCCGAGTGAGGGTTACAAGTAATAACGTTGATACCCCATTTGGCGAATGGACCAACGACAATTATAGGGTGGAGAGGAGCAGGTGGTGCGCGCATCTTTCGATCAAACACTTGGCAGTTTGGCACTTCCGGACTGCAATGATACAATCGTTAAACATAGATGGCCAGAAGTAACCAGCGCGCAACACCTTCTGAGCTGTGGCATACCCAGACATATGACCGCCACATGCTCCAGAGTGACAATCATTCAAAACCATCTCAGCCTCTTCGTGAGTTAAACAACGTCGAAAAACTAAGTCTGCCCCCCAGCGATAAAGTGTATCTCCAATAATTTTGTATTGCTGGGATTGAAACCGAATTCTTCGACGTTCTGCCTTTGAAGCTTCAGGCCGAAAGGTTTGGGTTTGGAGATAGATGATTATATCCCCGTACCACGGATCTAAAGTACTGATAAGAAACAAAGATTCGTCTGCAATGGACTCCTCTGCCACAGTCTCTGTGTCAGCACGCGGGAAATCACACATCAATTCCGCAAAAACTAAGGATTTCTTAGACTTGGACTTCTCGAACTCCAAGTCGAACTCTTGTAGGATAACGATCCATTTAGAGTACTTGCCCCCTGGCAGTTGTTTTTTCAAAATGTAAATCATAGGGTTGCAATCCGAAATAACTATAGTTTTACGTAGAAGAATGTAGTGACGAAAACGCTGGACAGCTTGAACGGCTGCCAGCGCCAATTTCTCCACATGCGAATATTTTAGCTCAGTAGGATTTAAGGTCCTACTGAGATAATATATCACATGTTCCGCTCCAAATTCATCTTCTTGAACTAACACCATTCCAATGGTGGAATGCGAAGCTGCGAGGTATAAGAAGTAGTCCTGGTTGTAGTTGGGAGGATGCAACAACGGTGCATGGGTCAACGCGTGTTTAAGTGCATCAAAAGATTGTTGGGCAATCTCGTCCCAAAAGAATTGAGCGTTCTGTTTCAACAACCGTGTAAAACCTTTAGTGACCTTGGCATAGTTTGGGATGAATCGGCGTAAAAAGTTCGCTTTCCCTTGCAAACTTTGGAGTTGGCGCAAACTCGAAGGAGGAGGCAATTTGATGATAGCTTCGACTTTCGAGGGATCGACGTGAATGCCGGCTTTTGAAACAACAAATCCCAACAATCGACCTGTTTCTATACAGAAAACACATTTGTGGGGATTCAACCGAATTCAATAATGCGTACACCTCATAAAGATTGCGCGTAAGTGGACAAGGTGATCAGCTCGATGTAATGAATGAGCAGGAAAATCATCGAGGTACAGTTGCACAATGTGCTTGATATCATGAAATGCGTAAGACATCGCCCGTTGAAAAGTGGCCCCGGCATTCTTAAGCCCAAAAGGTAATTTGCAATAAGCAAATGTCCCCCATGGACAAATGAATGTCGTTTTTGGTTGGTCGGCAGGTAGAATATTGATTTGATTATAGCCCGAAAAACCATCCATGAAGGAAAACATTTCACTTCCGGCACAATCATCAATAATTTGATCGATATAAGGCATAGGATAGTTGTCTTTTGGACAAGCTCGATTGATATCCCTATAGTCGATACAGATTCTTATTGTTCCTTGTTTCTTGTTGACCGGAACAATATTCGATACCCAATCCGTTAACGGGATCGGATAAATGAAACTTGCTTTCAACAGCTTTTCGACTTCTGCTTTAATCGCAGCCGCTTTTCGAGGGTGAATCTGACGCAACCGTTGCCGAACGGGTTTAGCATCCGGGTAGGTCTTTATTTCATGAACAACAATGGCAGGATCGATTCCCGGCATTTCCTCGTAAGACCAGGCAAACACATCGCGGAATTCTTGGAATAGGGCCTTGTAAGTTTGGATTTCATCTTCTGTACATGCGGCGCCTATATGAATGTTCTCCTCAATTCCGGGCTTCACTAAAATATCAACGGGAATAGTGTGAAAAAATATTCCCTAAATTCAGCTCTGAATCAGAATGTTTCGTTGGATCCTGAGCGTCTTCGACATATTCAGTGGTAAAGATAGATGAAAAATCATTTTCAAATGCATCATCCTTAGGTAAAAACGAATATCTGTGATGGAGATCCTCCCATGGTAGATCGTCTACACTTAGGATTTCGCGAAGTTGTTCGTCAGATGACACGACTTCGGGAAACGCTATCCGTTCTAAGGTGGAGGTGAAAAGTGATTCTTCACTGACCACATCCATTTGGTCGATCTCGGTTGAATGAGAGTCGGTAAAAGACATGACAGCTTCATAAGCAATTTCATATGGACTCAAAGGCATAGCATCACCGAATGAGTCTATCTCAGATTCAGATGGGACAATCCAAGGATCATCATAAATAATGTTTTCTGATGTAATCATATGAATTGTTGCAAATGAAGGTTCTACGCTGAGTGGAGGGAGAGGAAAAGTTCCCAGTAAACTAGAATCTTTAACTAAACCTACACCAACGTCCCTATAAGGGATTGTCGTCTTACCGACATGCTGGATACTCTCTGAAGAGGCTGGGTCAGATGAAAAGTATGTCAGCTGATCAATAGTCACGATCTTATCGTTATGTGGAAACTTAATTACTTTGAAGACCGATGAAACGACCGCCGTCATAGCATATGACCAACTTCGACCCAAAAGAAGGTTGTAGTCTAGAGGGGCATCAACCACTTCCACATCCAGACTAACGGTTTTACCTTCTACCCCTATAGGCAATTCCTGTAGAATACCAAACGGACGGAACCCACGGCCATCAAAGGCCTTAAGGATGGTGGGGGATTGGTTCAACGAAGGAGAACCAAGGGATCTCCAACATTGAATCGACATAATACACGTAAAAGCTCCCTCATCAATCACAGTCCTATGAATAGGCTTGTTTTTTACTATCACTGGAATTTGGAAAGCCATTTGATGGGGGAGACGCGGTGTACTATTTTCTAGATCGAAGATTATTAGATTCGGGTCCTGAACATCAACAGATCCTATAGCCGACAAAAGTAATTTTCGTTGTGCTGGGCATGATTGCAGCACTTCTAACGCCGACATTGCTGAGGGTGAAACAGCTAAGTCCTCAACAATGTTGTAATTCTGGGCTGCTCTCGCATGTGGATTGAAAGCAGACCTTTGAAGTACACCCTTGGCGGGCAGTTTAATTACTAAGTCCGGGTTAGGTTTCTCGATCTGTAGTGGATCGGAACCAGGAGCTGAGGTTGATGGGTTAGAGTGAGAAGATTCTGCTTCCTTACCATCAACAGGATTCTTACTACCATAATCTTACGATCGAGTCGCAATCCGCACATGAGACATCATCAAAATGGGTTCTTCACTGGCATTCGAGGAAAAACCTATCATCTTATTCTCCTGCTCCGGAAATGGATTTTTTAACACAGCAGGAGTGGGAGAACCTTTGACTATTTTCACAACCTCGGCTCGATGAGGGCAATCTCTCGTAAAATGATCCTCTTCACAGATAAGACAAGGATATCGAGGTTTGCGCTTTTCGTCATTGGTTTCCGGCTTTTCTGTTTTCTCCTTCGGAGCCTTGTCTGCTTTAGTCTTCTTCTTTCCTTTCTTCTTTCCGCCGTTTTTTGATTTGGCCGTAGATGACTCTACACCGTGAATATTGGTGGTAAGTTCAGGAGAAGACTCTCCTGTCGGGGAATCGGGAAAAGTGATAATAGGAGTAGTTGAAGCCTTGGAAGACTTCTTCTTGCTCCTTGTATTCACGATACCAATCATACCATCAGCGGCATGAGATCCCGAAGGAGCAGTAGCGATTCGATTCGACTTTGGAAGATCCGGAATCTTCTCGTGTAACGTACCCGACTGAGTGTAAACTAAGTCAAGGTATTGCGCCTGAGCAATGACTTGCTCCTCAGTAACTACTCCGGCCTTAGCTACATCTTCAGTAATCTTCGGTAATAATGATTTAACAAACCATTCAGCTAAGATTTGGTCCGGGATAAAAACTTTCACTAGCCTTCTTCGACGTCTCCACTCATGAATGTGATCAGAAATATACGTGGACGTTGACTGTTTTAGTGAAGTTAATAACTCCGTGCCATTATCGTATCTGACCGGCATTGAAAGTGAGTTAAGAACGAGGTAGCTAACTGGCTAAAATTGTAAAAAGAGGCCTGTGGTAACTCAATGTACCACTTGGCCGCGAGACCAATGAGTGTACGCTGGAAAAGACGTAAGCGGATCGAATCATCCGAGATAGAATTTGAAGCACACCAGAGGTGGTAAGTCATCACGTGATTGGACGGATCCTCTCCAGACTTACCTTCGAACTTGGGTATATCGCTGGGCAACTTATTTGGCATTGGCGGCCAGAACGGAAGATATTGAATTGGATCGTTCGTTAGGCGCGTCAAGTCTGGTAAATCCAAAGTTGCGATAAACGGTAACTGCCGGTTAGGATCTCTAAAACTCTGGGTCACAATACCGGCCCCAGGAGGAGGATATCCAGGATAACTAGGAACAGGAGTCGCATTTGGGATATTATATCCTCCTGGAAAACCAGGATTAACCAGACCGTACTGGGGTTGTTGAGGTTGTTGATAAGTATACCCAGGATACGGTTGATACTGGTAAACCGGTTGTTGGACAGCTTGCGCAGGTTGGTACTGTCCCTGGTACGGTTGGTGAAAAAATTGAGGTTGAGTACTAACAACCGTACTTATACCAGGCTAGCCTACAGGCATCTGGAACGTGGTTTGAATCGTAGATCCAGACAACGGTAAAGATGTCTGAGGAGTGGTTACAGAGACAGTAGAAACCGGAGCTGTCGATACTTCAGAAGTAAGTATGGTAGATGTGGCGGTAGTTGCAGCAGCCGTTTGAGATGGAGTACTAGGTGCAATTGGCGGCTGAGTAACTACCGAAGTTACAGAAGTTTGAACACTTGACTGGACAGGTTGTGGTTGCTGGGGTGGACCAGAAACTACGGGTTGTCCAGCTTGAGGTACCAACTGTATACTTGGCTGCAACACCTGTTGACCCTGTGACGGATCCCACACTAACATTCCAGGGTATTGACCCGTAGCAGGTTGAGGATACTGAGATCCATAGCCGGATTGAGGATAGGATTGATAATTGTAAGGTGCAGTTCCCATACCTTGACCGTATGATTGACCTTGAGGTGGTTGATAACCTTGACCTGAGTATTGACCTTGAGGTTGATAACCTTGAGGTAAATACGGATACTGGGGTTGACCTTGACCTTGAGGTTGGTACCCTTGAGGTTGGTACCCTTGGGGTTGCCATCCTTGAGGTTGCCATCCTTGAGGTTGATATTGATACTGAGGTTGACCTTGACCTTGAGGTTGGTACCCTTGAGGTTGCTACCCTTGGGGTTGATACCCTTGGGGTTGCCATCCTTGAGGTTGCCATCCTTGAGGTTGATATTGATACTGAGGTTGACCCTGGGGTACATATTGAGGCTGGGGTTGACCTTGAGGTATGTATTGCCCCATAGGCGCGTATTGACCTTGAGGTTGCCCCCCAGACACAAATGATGTACTTTGAGGTTGCCCCCCAGGCATTAACTGAGGCTGCCCCCCAGGCGGTAATTGGCCACCTTGAGGTTGGGAAACGGGAACTGAACCTGACATCATGTAAATGTCTCCTACACCCAATGGTATATTACCACTGTTTCCAACTAATAACCCATGATCAACGGGTTGAGGAGATGCCCCCGCAAAGGTACCAAAAAGAGATTGATACCCAGTGGGAACAGAAGGACTGCCATGTAAGAAAGATTCAGGACTTTGAGTAAACACGGACGATGGACCAGCCATATTTACAGGAGTGTGAATACCTCCAGGTGGAAAAAGAGTACGAGGTGTAGAAAAACCTAGCCCAAAGTTGTCTAAATAACTGGTTAACGAAAGGTACCAAGTAGTACTTCTAGGAGGACTGTAAAAGATAGATTCACGCTCCCTTAGATCAATAGTAAGTTGATCTTCAAGGTTAGAGACGCCTATTTCTTCCTCTGGAGCAAGTTCTTCGATAGCAATCAAACCAGTAGGAAGATTTTCGGTGATAATTCTTTCTATTCTCGGTGAATCAGGAACACTAGAAGTCGAAGTAACAGGTTCAGATATTTCTGGTTCTTCGCCTGTATCACTAGAAGATGAAAAACTACCAACAAGCTCAGAAACTGTAACAGCTTCGGGATTATAACCTGTCTCTAAGCCTTGGTAATCTGAATGGACTACCAAGGAAGATTCTCCTTCTTCAGGTGAACCTACTCTACTGCCACTAGGAGGAGTTACAAGGACCTTTAAACCTTCTAGATTACCTGGGTCGTCTCGAGGAGGTGATCCCCTAAGCCTACGAGATCTTCTCAACAATTCGGCCACAGAAAAACCTTCAGGAGACTAGCCCCGAAGTCTACGGGATTGTCTCGGTAATTCCGCCACAGCTAAAAACTTTTAACTACTACACACGAAAACAAAATAAAATTTCAAATCCAACCACCTAAAGTCTCTAAAGAACCAAACAAATGTGAATCACATGCCTAAAGAATCTAGAGCGTCAAACCAAGCACAAACAGTAGCCTTCCAGACCGAAAGCGCTAGTTGGTGATGAAGCCCAACATCGCTGGATTCAGTACAGAAGTGGCGGGTGGAACAGTTACCCCGGCATCTTGCTTAATGAATAGACTGGACCAAGTTCCTCCACTTTAACCATCTCGAGTGAAGTGAACCCCCCAGAAAATCCAAGTGAGTCTAGCCGACGTCTGCTCTAGGTACAGTGGGATCTTCCCTCCACCATCACCTCGGTAGAATCCTAAAGATAATGGTCACTAAGGTTACCAACCATAACAAATGCACCTGGGGGAACAGTCTAAACTCCGACAGCACGCAAGGGCAGAGTATCAAGCTCAATCCCCTTGCCGGCTCCTTGACAATAATCCAAGGTTTATTGACAAGTGACCCCTGGTTCCTCGACAATGGTTAATCCGAGGTTTACCGTTTGTAATACGTGCGTGTCTGGCGTCATTCCCAACGAGGGGGGATTGATCCCCTCACTGGTTCAGACACGAGCTCGTGCTTCTCCTTTAAGAGGAGCTTTCCCAGAGTACAAATGAGACAATTGGATTTATTCTATCACAAGATAAGCTACTTGTTTGGTTTTGTTGTCTTGGAGAGTTAATTACTCACCTACTCCAAGACACTAGCCTGATCTAAATTGGTGTTTCAGAGCCCTAGTAAATAAAAGTTACTACGTCGATTTTACTTTAAGCGTTAATTTTATGGTTTTTCTTAAAGACAAAAGGTAGCGGAAGTGAAACCAATGGTGTGTAGACTCGACTCAAACCACTACAAAAATGCACCTAAGATGATTTACGCTACTTTCCTTTTTCAATGAAATTCTTGACTAAGAGAGTTGAGAGATGCAAATTTTATAGAAAACCACTTCCTTAGAAAAGACAATCAAAGAAACAATTCTCTTTTATCTTTTCAAGCATACAAACATGACCACTCCTTACGTGCACGAAAAAACTCTTTTTCTTTCAAAACATTTCAAAGCTACTTGAAACAAAACTTTTCAAAGGAGATGTTTTTGTATTTTCTCTTTTTAATTAAGCATATAAATCCATCTTAACAAAAAACAATCTCAAAAGCTATAAAATCTATGAAAACTAGACTCACAAGAAAATCAAAAGGGAAATTACTCTAAGCAAACCTAACAAGGAAAAAGCTCACAAAGATGATTCTAGGTTGTTTTACTTGACCAAAATCAAATCAAGGACCAGCTAATGCAGAATCAAAAGACTAGTCAAAACAAAACTCAAATCTTTTGTTCTTTTTGTAAAATGGAATTCAAGACTCAATCAACAAGCACTTAGAAATTTTCCCAAAGAGACAACTCAATGGTAAATTGCTCTCACAGGTAGACTTTATGACAGGTCTGACTTCTTAGAATGCTGACAAAACCAGAGAGATCTAAGGCTTGACAACTTCTACCACCAAAGTCACTACAAGACCTACTCAAAATCAAACCCTAGGGCTTACACTTCGATGAAATCCACTAAAACACTCAATGCTATCGAAACAAGTTCAGGTGAAGATCTTTGACAAGGGACTAATGAATCTGGGCAGTAAAAACTAAGAAAAAACAAAATATAAGAGTAAAAATGCAAAAAATGGAATTTTCTCAAATTTTAGCAGGGGACGCAGGCGACCCGTTAGAACAGGTGCGGGCCTGCTCTGTGCACACAGCGACAGTGCGTCCAGGGACGCACTGTGCAACACTCAGAGGGTGCGTCCTACTGAAAAACTCAAGAAAAACCAAAATGAATCTAATCCTAAGCTAACCCACCCAAAGAAAAAGTCACAGAGCCAAAACCAGAAAAATAAACCAATTTTCTCAGAGCAAAGTTCACACAAAGGAAAAGACTTTTCACATCAATGGAATCCCCAGCGGAGTCGCCAATTTGTCGGGCGGAAAGAGTCGATTGTGCGGACACAACTAACCTCCCTAGGAGTCTAAGACTCTCTAGTGACAAACAAGACAAACAAGAGCAATCCTTCTCTAAACATGCATTTACTATATGGGAAATCAAGTGTTTAGATCCTACCTGTAATCCAACGTTGTTGTAGCAGTCCAGCTTCGCTGATCCGGATGAGCTCCTCCTTCACTTTGAAACCTGCATACACTAACAATAAAACGATTAAATAGCACTTGATAATGTTGTGGGGAAAAGTATCCAACACGGAATGACCCTATCCCACTCTAAGGGTGATAGTTCCTTAGCAACAACTGAAGCAAAGCTATCTAAAGTTACTTCTTTATGACATGCAAGAGATGAAAGGAAGAGATCCACTTACCGATGTCTTGCGCAAATGGTCGATCCAATCTCCTCTATTTGCCGCTCCCTCCCAGCTCCAAGTCTTATCACGGGCCCAGCTACACGAGATCCTGCGAACAAGACAAGAAAAGGAGACTACAAGAAGAATGCATTCATAATTGATTCAAGGATTAGCATAAATCAAATACGCAAGTAAGACAATACACCATTGAAACACATGCGGATAGAAGAACCTCAAATGCTTTATTAATATAAGGAAGTAAGGTTCAGGCGGTGATACAACCGTGAGAGGTCCAATCCAGCATCACCTTCCCGACGGAAAGAAATCTCCTCTTCACCTCCCTCAAGCAATCACCCAATACTCTCAACTGTAAACCAATAGCAATTCTTTGCACCAAATTCCAGCCTCAAGATCCCATGGGATGAGATCCTTATATAGATTTTTGGAGTGAAGATAAGTAAGCTCGATGTGTGACTTGTTGTCCTCTTCAACTCCAGTTGTTCTTCAGTCCTTGAGTCCACTCGGAGTTTCTACCTTCCACGTGGAGTTTTAGAAGCTCTTAACTCATCATTAGGCGAATCTTTTGATCCAAGTGTCCTGGGCACTGGCACATTGAGAAAAGATTCCTCCACATGTCAAAGTACGCCCAGCGCAGGTAGGCTTTGTTGCACTTGCTATGCAGCGCAGGTACACCATAGAGCTTTTGACATTCAGCGCAGATGCTTAGTGGAGCAGCTGCTTTGATCCAAAATTGACCTGTTTTTGAGTGTTTTTCAGTGGAGAATTGATCTGAAGTGCTGTGGTTTGCTGACCTTGTTCCTCTAGGGGTAGGAACAACATGTTTAGGGACTTTGGATCCCTTATATTATTGACATTTCATGCTCTATGCTGTAAGGCACAAAAATGTCTATAACAGTTGCCCCCTAAAGTATGAGGTCGTTTATCGGGTGAAATGCTTTATTAGGAGGATCCGAAGTTCATTCAATCGTCGGGAGGTGACTTGTAACAAAATACAATACAATACATTATCTTTTCATACTTTCTTTTCATGATCTAGCTGATGCGGGCATTTCCCATGCTCAGCTTTATAAATACATTTGCTGTACATAAACAGACGATCGTCTGATAATAGACTGATAATTCTCTGCTTTTAACTATCATCCTTTTAGTAGGATGATCATCTGATGCAAATGTCTATGTTTTTATCTCCTGAATATATATCGCAGCCGGGATGGATGAAACTAGATCCGGGGTTTTCAAACTTGTCCGATCTTCACTCTAGTACAAGTCGATCCATGTGAGAATTTCTTGAAGTCGAACATGGAAAGACATCGCTTGATTACCAGTAAATAATGTAAACTGTTAACAAGCGCGAGAGGACTCACCGATAATGATGATGACCCTCAAGGTACTGCAGCACAATTCACGTGGCGTGAATATAGGATCTGACGTCGAACACCACGCAAAGTCTCCTGGTCGAAGGTCATTAATGTATACCTATCGTCGGAAGTGAGAAACTTGCCATTGAGGCATGCAAGCTTCAAAGTACTGAGGGGGTGTTCCTAGATCAACTTCTTGGATAATGAGCTGATGTCGACAAGAAGTGATCCGTCAAAGGAGGGCCTTAATGAATCCCACATCAGTGACACGGAATGGAGCTAGTGATGATGGTGGAAACGATCTGTGAAATATGATTCAGGGTGGTGGTCATGGAAGGATGAAAGATGATGTATGGTAGTGGATGGGACCCGGTTGACACTTTCTGAATGACATCTCTTGAACATATAACGAAACTGATGTGATGGATTGGTAGCATTACCCCATGTATGGATGGTATGGAGAGACCATGGTGAAGGGACCGGTGAATGATAATAACCCAACCCGATATTTACGGAGGCAAAAGTGTCATGTTCAAGAGCGACTTGCTACCATTAAGCTTTGAGGTTCTCCCAATTTTTCCCCAGTCATTTCTGACCAGTACCTCTTTATTTTTGTCAAGCTTGAGGAGGATAACATATGCTTGTTCTATAACCTGCCCTTCGGGCAAGCCCATCGCTATGTTTTAACGAGCCTAGCGATAGGGAAACTCGTTCTCGTCTAAAGACAAGTTTGTCGCTATTTAATGTTTTTAACGAGTCTAGCGACAAAGACAACTCGGTCCTTTTCATTTTTAGAGAGTCTAAAAAGGTACACAAAGTTAACTCCAAAGGCTCTTTTTCGTCATCTAATCCCTTAAGTCCGAAAAAGTATAAAACAATACAGAAGGGATGAATGTTCGATAGCTTTATCGAGCCGAACTAGACAAGCGCTCGATCTTTTTGTGCAATAATCCCTCAGGTCCAAAAAGATTAAAATCTAGAGGAGGGATAGCTCTTCCGGTATTTTTAACGAGCTGGAAGGCCAAAACTCGGCAAACTTTTCATATTTTATGAGTCAGTGAAAAGAGCTCAAAGAAGACTCGTATTTTGAGGAACGAGTGATAAACAGGGATAGCAGCAGATTCCAGGTACAGGTTGGAATTTTCCAATCACGGCAGTATTACAAGGATGGCTAGGTGGGATCACTCTTCGCAGCTGTTCCTCAAAATAGGTAAACAATCAAGTGGATGTGAATGATCGGCCAAATGAAAAGTGGAGGTGACGGTGCACAAACACGACCAAGGCTTTTATGGCTGATGAATTTACGGTCTCAAATGGTTATTTACCAGTTCATTTTTCTGGATGAGCTTGAACTCTAGGGGGAAGCTTGCTCACATGCTTATGTTTATTTTTTAACGAGCATGAAGTCCGCGTTAAAACTGCTCGGTTTTGCGTTTATTTTTTAACGAGCATGAACTATGCCAAAACTGCTCGTTTTTACCAGTCATAAAGTAGGAAGGTCTCATGGAAGATCACTATTTTTTAAAGAGCTTCATCTCCCTACGTATTGCTCCATATCCTCTCTTTGTGCAAGCCGGGTATCGACTTATCTACGGGTTAGCGGGGTTAGTCCTACCTAAAACTAAAAAGCCGCTCGCGCTTGCATTCCAAGAGGTTTGCATGCCCCCAGGTGTAAGTCTAATTTCAAGGTCGCCCCTACTTTTCCGTTAAAAACCTTTGTTTTCAACAGGTGAGGCTTACCTCTTTCAGGTTACCCAGAGATTGTTCTGCTAATCCTTTCAAACAGAACTTTCTTCGGCGACGCCGACTAGGCGACGGTGAATGACGTTTCTCCGCCACACACTTAACTTTGACAAAAGAATATTTTTCCAGAACAACCCCACTCCCAATTACCCCTTCTGAGATTCCAACTCTCTCTTTGTCTTCTTGTCCTTCTTCTCTATTGAAGATGGCTCAGAGGAAGATTCACAAAGATGAAGGAGGGGACGGGGTACGGACTAGTCATATTCTCCCGCGGAAATTCTACTTTACACCCAAGGTTTCTTCTGCCTCCAGAGCAGACCAGGATGCATGCCCCCTGGGTTCCGGCCTTCCTTTCCCGAATTACTCGCACTCATCAGGAAGAAGAACCGGAGGTAGAGACCTTTCTTGATCAAATAGACCATTCAGGATAGGTAAGTGACTATTCGCGATGCGTGATCCCGGAAATGAAAGTTCGTCTACGAGCTTGACCATTCTTCCTTCGTATGGAAAACACATTATTCGAAAGAGAGAGGAGACTATTGCTTCCATGCAATATATGTAGTCTCATCCAAGGAGTAGGTTATAATCCAAGGGTCCTTGGACGACCATCAAATTCATCTTGACAGCCTTCCCTTTCAAGGTAATAGGCACATTAGGTAGAATCCCTAATGGTCGACTGGTTCCTTTGTCAAAACCCGAGAGATTCCTTATCTCGGGCAAAAGCGTCGGGCAACCCAGTGCTTTCCAAGCAATAGAGGACAGGATACTCACAGATGCCCCTTCATCAATGATAGTTCCAGCCATCACCATTTTGTATATTTGGATGATAATTCTAAATGGTATACTGGCTGGTAACCGGGGTCTGCCTAGTTGGTTCCAATCAAAGGACACAACCAGGTTGCTTGGTGGTGGGACCGAATATACGGCCGGGTATGACCCTGACGATGCTCCTTCCTGCGATAAAGGAGTGGGCACATTGCCCTGATGTTCATCAGAATCGGTGTTGATGAAAAGAATCTGGACGGTGTCATCCTTACTCTCTTCGGTAGGGGTGTCAGCTGAAGATGAATCCTCAGTGACTGTGGTATTTGAAGATGAAACTTCTGAAGGGAGAACCGGGTCAACTGCCGTTTCGACCTTTGGACTTTCGTCCGGTCTGGATTCAGTAGGTTCACTTTCAGTGACTGACACTTCAGCTGGCCCTATGAGCGGGGCAGCTGTATTTTCAACCAACGAAGGACTTGGCGCGAGTTTTTGATATCCAGGAGGAAGTAGCAATGGTGCAACCGGTTGATCTTCCAAAACTCTCTTTGCTTCATCTAAAAAGGGACAACGGTGGAGGGTGTTATTTCCTTCACACAGTTCGCAGGGGAATCTCATTCCCCTTCGTTGTCTAGAACCTTCACTTTCGTTGGTTGACGGTAAGCATTCAACCTGGCTGTCAGAGGTTGACGCTTCCGAACTGTGCAAACGAGGGGACCAGTCCCTTAGTATCCGGGGAATACTGGGACAATCACGGTGGAGGTGGTTCCCTCTACATATGACACATGGCGATTTGGGCCCGGTCCGTGCTGTGTGTGGATTTTTGTTAGATGCCTTTTGCTTGCCCCCAGGCGCCTTTGGCTCCTTCTGCTTCTTTTCTTTCTTCTTCTTTTCCTTCTTCTTTTCTATGGGAGCTCCGCTTTCGATGGCTTGACCTTTCGAAGAAGAAGGATCGGAGGAAGGCTTATAAGAAGCAGAAGGCTGGAGGGCAGCTCTAGACTGGTCTAACTGTTGAATCGACTGTTCAGGAACCGTGGTGTTCTGAACTACAGTGGTTGAGAATAGCCAAACTGGCAGGCCAATTGTCAGTCCTGGAAGCGACAATGTGGCCATGTGGGGCGCACCAACTTCTCCCCAAGAGGAGAAAAGGCTAGGGGTCCCATCATGTGGAATCCCTTGGTTGGTGTGTTCCATGTTCTCAACCTAAAGATCAACGTAGGAATAAGGGGTGATTATGTTCCGCTTAGAATGAATTTTATATGACGACGCTTTAGACACAACTTGCTTTTTCACTTTTTAAGAGTCGAGAAAAAGCTAAAGATGACTCTAGTCTCCTTCGATGTATTAACGAGCCTGAAGTGACAAATACTCGGATGGACTTTTTCAGTTATAGAGTTTGAAAAAGGCCAAAAGAAACTACTCTGGAGTTCTAGGCAGAGGGTGTGCCAAACCTTTCGCAAAACCACAGAATACGTTTTACGGTACGAGTGGTCGATCTTCGTGAATGTTGTGTTCACTACATCACGATCAGTAGGGCAGCCGACATGGCTTCCTATGGATAAAGGCTTTGTTCCTATAGGGGTCTCCCAATATACGCGACGGTAGGCGGGAGCACAAATCCGTATTAGTGCTATCGTCCCTCAGGAGGAATCACCCACCTTCGTAGAGATCGACAGTCACTATGTTTAACGACGTCGGTTCACGTCTCTACCTAGACCTCTACTGTGTTTCGTTATGTTTCAAAGCGTTGTTAGATAAATTCAGTTCTTTTTAGGTTGATCTTGCTTAGCAGTTTGCCTTTATGGATCACCACGTGATGTATGATACAACTCCTAAATGCAGTCTAAGAATGATAAGCAAGCTTTTCCAATTCTTTCAACTTATGAAAATCTTAACTACTGAAGGAAAAGAAAGACATCATCTTTTCAAACAGATCATAGAGCACACACTGATGCACTTTTCCTAAATCGACATGCAAACTGTCAAAATGCACATGCACAATGCAAGTATTTCTTTTCTTCTTCCTTAATGTTGATGTATTACAAAAAGAAAGCTGTTGTATAATTTCGAATTCGATTTCAAGCGAAAGCAAACACGTTTTTGTCCAATAATCAAAATAACACCTTAAGATTCACTCGTTTCAACACAAGAAATACTGAAATTCGAACCATATAACGAAAGAAAATGCTCAAGCAGTTATGAACAGCAATAAACTAGCTCTTAGAATCACAACGACACTTTCTCATAGGTCTAGATCCAAGAGGTCATAGCAAGACTAGTTCACTTTCGCTACGGGAAACTGTGAATGAAAGCAAGAAATACAATAAGAACAATCACGGTTTCTTCATACAACTGAGGCGGAATGAAGGCAAAGAAAGGTAGTTTCAGCTGGGTATACAGGTTGACAACAGGCTGCAAAAACAATACTGAAAACTGGGCAACAGACAGTGGGGAATCCCAGTTGCACAAGGCAAAACTGGATCAGCGCAGGTGCTGCACTGTCAATCTGACATGCAGCGCAGGTAGCCCCTTCGGGACCTGCGTTGCAGCGCAGGTAGCCTTTGCTGCAGCTGCACTGAAGAGACAACTCTCGTCTCTCTCAGATTCCGGGTCATAGTTTGCTCAAAAATCAATGGTTTTTGGCCAAATCAGAGGCTATTAGTCAAGTATACACTAGAGGATGATTAAAGGAAGATGAACACTATCACAAAGAGCTAAAAAGAGTCCTTGTGGAACAGCTCTTCAAATCATAAACATGCCCAGCACTGGGCTAGAGTAGCTGCCCTCTACTTTGCATTCGAAGGACTCGAATGCAGTTCGATTCGGTACTCCCTTTGTTTAAGAAATGAATAGAAAGAAACACAAGCTACCAACAAGACACGATCCCCAGCGGAGTCGCCAGTTTGTTGTGGGGAAAAGTATCCAACACGGAATGACCCTATCCCACTCTAAGGGTGATAGTTCCTTAGCAACAGCTGAAGCAAAGCTATCTAAAGTTACTTCTTTATGACATGCAAGAGATGAAAGGAAGAGATCCACTTACCGATGTCTTGCGCAAATGGTCGATCCAATCTCCTCTATTTGCCGCTCGCTCCCAGCTCCAAGTCTTATCACGGGCCCAGCTACACGAGATCCTGCGAACAAGACAAGAAAAGGAGACTACAAGAAGCATGCATTCATAATTGATTCAAGGATTAGCATAAATCAAATACGCAAGTAAGACAATACACCATTGAAACACATGCGGATAGAAGAACCTCAAATGCTTTATTAATATAAGGAAGTAAGGTCCAGGCGGTGATACAACCGTGAGAGGTCCAATCCAGCATCACCTTCCCGACGGAAAGAAATCTCCTCTTCACCTCCCTCAAGAAATCACCCAATACTCTCAACTGTAAACCAATAGCAATTCTTTGCACCAAATTCCGGCCTCAAGATCCCATGGGATGAGATCCTTATATAGAGTTTTGGAGTGAAGATAGGTCAGCTCGATGTGTGACTTGTTGTCCTCTTCAACTCTAGTTGTTCTTCAGTCCTTGAGTCCACTCAGAGTTTATACCTTCCACTTGGAGTTTTAGAAGCTCTTAACTCATCATTAGGCGAATCTTTTGATCCAAGTGTCATTTTGGAAGCTTCCTGGGCACTGGCACATTGAGAAAAGATTCCTCCACACGTCAAAGTACGCCCAGCGTAGGTAGCCTTTGTGGCACTTGCTATGCAGCGCAGGTACACCATAGATCTTTTGACATTCAGCGCAGATGCTTAGTGGAGCAGCTGCTTTGATCCAAAATTGACCTGTTTTTGAGTGTTTTTCAGTGGAGAACTGATCTGAAGTGCTGTGGTTTGCTGACCTTGTTCCTCTAGGGGTAGGAACAACATGTTTAGGGACTTTGGATCCCTTAGATTATTGACATTTCATGCTCTATGCTGTAAGGCACAAAAATGTCTATAACAGATAATCTCATAGAATAAAACATATTTAACACATAGACCAAGGAGTACATGAAATAACTCATAAATAACAAGTTATTGAGAAGAATGGACTGATTTGCATTAATAGGTAACAAAAGGAACAAAGACAACCTAAGCCTTGGTGTTGTGCAAGTCCCTCCGAGGGTCCATCAAGAGTTCTCCTTTACTTTGACAAAGCTCACCCACTTCCAAATAGAACAAGAAAAGATGGCAATCTCTCCTCACAAGCTTCTAAATGGGAGTCCTAATTCCTGCAGCATTTACCCTTAGAAATGTATAGCTTTCAACGCCCTCTCCTTCTGGCCCAATGCCTGTATTTATAGTGCTCAAGAGGAAGTTAATCAGGTCCACCATCAATGGGATAATCCCCTCTTTGGATGGGATAGCTACCCTATTGATGGGATAAGTTCCTCTTTGGTAGGAGTGCATGAACCATCTGGAGGCGCTCAATACACGTCGAACAACCTTCTAGAATGCTCTAGAAATGACCACAAGTGAATTTTTAAAGATGAAACTTGCGCATTTTAACCTTTACAGGGGGACGCACCTGCCCCTTTACATACAGAGCGTCCAAAGACGCAGCTTTTGTGAACATTGGGTGCGTACCCGCAGGTAAGGGTGAGAGAACCTGCGTCCCCAGAGATAAATATATTTAGAAAGACTTTCTCTCTTTTTGGAGCTTGACATGGAGAGCAGAGGCATAAGACTTGCTTAAGAAGGTAGTATGACTGTTGGTAGAGCCATACTAACTGTAAATAGTCATGGTGACATTTTTTAGTGTAACAGATGGGTGAGAGAACCTGTGTCCCCAGAGATAAATACATTTAGAAAGACTTTCTCTCTTTTTGGAGCTTGACATGGAGAGCAGAGGCATAAGACTTGCTTAAGAGGGTAGTATGATTGTTGATAGAGCCATACTAACTATAAATAGTCATGGTGACATTTTTTAGTGTAACACTGGCGTCGTTCCCAACGAGGGGGGATTGATCCCCTCACTGGTTCGGACACGAGCTCGTGCTTCTCCTTTAAGAGGAGCTTTCCCAGAGTACAAATGAGACAATTGGATTTATTCTATCACAAGATAAGCTACTTGTTTGGATTTGTTGTCTTGGAGAGTTAATTACTCTCCTACTCCAAGACACTAGCCTGATCTAAATTGGTGTTTCAGAGCCCTAGTAAATAAAATTTACTACGTTGATTTTACTTTAAGCGTTAATTTTATGGTTTTTCTTAAAGACAAAAGGTAGCGGAAGTGAAACCAATGGTGTGCAGACTCAACTCAAACCACTACAAAGATGCACCTAAGATGATTTACGCTACTTTCCTTTTTCAATGAAATTCTTAACTAAGAGAGTTGAGAGATGTAAATTTTATAGAAAACAACTTTCTTAGTAAAGACAATCAAAGAAACAATTCTCTTTATCTTTCCAAGCATACAAACATGACCACTCCTTACGTGCACGAAAAACTCTTTTTCTTTCAAAACTCTTCAAAGCTACTTGAAACAAAACTTTTCAAAGGAGATGTTTTTGTATTTTCTCTTATTTAATAAAGCATATAAATCTATTTTAACGAAAATCAATCTCAAAAGCTATAAAATCTATGAAAAACTTGACTCACAAGCAAACCAAAAAGAAATTTACTCTAAGAAAACCTAACGAGGTAAAAGCCTACAAAGATGATTCTAGGATGTTTTACTTGACCAAAATCAAGTCAAGGACCAGCTAATGCAGAATCAAAAGACCAGTCAAAACAAAACTCAAATCTTTTTGTTCTTTTTGTAAAATGGTATTCAATACTCAATCAACAAGCACTTCGAAATTTGCCAAAGAAAGAACTCAAAGGTAAGTTGCTCTCACAGGTAGACTTTATGACAGGTC
Source organism: Pinus tabuliformis (assembly GCA_031772625.1). Lineage (NCBI taxonomy): Eukaryota > Viridiplantae > Streptophyta > Pinopsida > Pinales > Pinaceae > Pinus > Pinus tabuliformis. The sequence goes on along the minus strand of CM062818.1, from coordinate 2,011,099,356 downwards.
TGACTTCTAAGAATGCTGACAAAACCAGAGAGATCTAAGGCTTGACAACTTCTACCGCCAAAGTCACTACAAGACCTACTCAAAAATCAAACCCTAGGGCTTAAAATTCTATGAAATCCACTAAAACACTCAATGCTATCGAAACAAGTTCAGGTGAAGATCTTTGACAAGAGACTAATGAATCTGGGCAGTAAAAACTAAGAAAAAGCAAAATCTAAGAGAAAAAATGCAAAAAATGGAATTTTCTTAAATTTTAGCAGGGGACGCAGGCAACCAGTTAAGACAGGTGCGGGCCCGCTCTGTGCACACAGCAACAGTGCGTGCATGGACGCATTGTGCAATACTCGGAGGGTGCCTCCTACTGGAAAATTCAAGAAAAACTAAATTGAATCTAACCCTAAGCTAACCCACCCAAAAACAAAGTCACAGAGCCAAAAACCAGAAAATAAATGACTTTTCTCAGAGCAAAGTTGCATACAAAGGAAAAGACTTTCACATCAATGGAGTCCCCAGCGGAGTCGCCAATTTGTCAGGCGGAAAGAGTCGATTGTGTGGACACAACCAACCTCCCTAGGAGCCTAAGACTCTCTAGTGACAAACAAGACAAACAAGAGCAATCCTTCTCTAAACATGAATTTACTATATAAGAAATCAAGTGTTTAGATCCTACCTGTAGTCCCACGCTGTTGTAGCAGTCCAGCTTCGTTGATCCGGATGAGCTCCTCCTTCACTTTGAAACCTGCATCCACTAACAACCAAACGATTAAATAGCACTTGATAATCTCATAGAATAAAACATATTTAACATATAGACCAAGGAGTACATGAAACAACTCATAAATAACAAGTTATTAAGAAGAATGGACTCATTTGCATTAATAGGTAACAAAAGGAACAATTACAACCTGAGCCTTGGGGTTGTGCAAGTCCCTCCCAGGGTCCATCAAGAGTTATCCTTTACTTTGACAAAGCTCACCCACTTCCAAATAGAACAAGGAAAGATGACAATCTCTCCTCACAAGCTTCTAAATGGGAGTCCTAATTCCTGCAGAATCTACCCTTAGAAATGTTTAGCTTCTAACCTCTTCTCCTTCTGGCCCAATGCCTGTATTTATAGTGCTCAAGAGGAAGTTAATCAGGTCCACCATCAATGGGATAATCCCCTCTTTGGATGGGATAGCTCCCTTATTGATGGGATAAGTTCCTCTTTGGTAGGGGTACATGAACCATCTGGAGGCATTCAATACACGTCGAACAACCTTCTAGAATGCTCTAGAAATGACCACAAGTAACTTTTTAAAGATGAAACTTGCGCATTTTGACCTTTACAGGGGGATGCACCTGCCCCTTTACATACAGAGCGTCCAAGGACGCAGCTTTTGTGAGCCTTGGATGCGTACCCGCAGGTAAGGTTGAGAGAACCTGCGTACTCAGAGCTAAATACATTTATAAAGAATTTCTCTCTTTTTGGAGTTTGACATGGAGAGCAGAGGCATAAGACTTGCCCAGGAGGATAGCATGACTGTTGATAGAGCCATACTAACTGTAAATAGCCATGGTGACATTTTTTAGTGTAACAGTCCTTGGAAATGAAATGCAATATTTCTGAAGTATGTTGAAACAACAACAACCATAGCATAAATCCATGGCCTTCCCGGTAGGATGTTGTAATCGAGGTTTCCATCGGTAACTTCAACATCAATTTCTACTGTTTTACCTCCCAGTTCAACTTGCAAGTTATTTAAAATCCTATACGGAGTGTATGTCCATCCATCAAATGGTTTTAATGTTGTTGACGATTGCGACAAGGGTGGTGAGCCTAAAGTTTTCCAGCAACTCATTGACATAATACATGTAGATGCCCCCTCATTAATAACTGTTTGATGAACATTTTTGTTGAGGGCTTTCACTTGAATGGGGAAAGTGAGCTGAGCTGGTAACTGAGGTTCATATCCTTTATGGTTAAAGGCCACAAGATTGGAATCCGTTGTGTAAATCCCACCTATTGCTGATAATAGAGCTTGCTTTTGGGAGGGGTAATTTTGCAGTACTTCAAGTGTCGACATAGCGGATAGCGATTGGGCCAGGTCCTCTACTATATTATAATTGTGTGTTGCTCTGGCACGAGGATTAAACTTCGTTTTGTGTACTACTCCTTTTGGTAGCTTTATCGTTAGCCCAGGAATGATGGGTGGCACAACCTCGATCGAAGTTGATGTCAAACTACTAGGTTGATCAGTAGCCTTGTTGTTCGACAACTGTGGATTCCCATAATATTTATTCCTTGTCGATATCAAAGCATCATTTTGCTATTTTGAAATGGACAACATAAGCACTTGGGATGGGGAAGCATTGTCGCTAGCAACCAAATGGTTTCTGGGTTTGGAAATGGATCAGTCAATACTGCTGAATTTTTTGAATTCTTAAAGAATTTCTAAATTTTAGCTTTATGTGGACAATCTCTCGTCCAATGATCCTCATCACATATCTGACATCCCGAAGGAGGTTTCCTTTTCCCATAAGTGTTTGCAGAAGATTTTTCAAGAGACGACTCATCCTCCTTATTTTTCCCTTTCCTTTTCTTCTTGCCTCCTGGTTGCTTCAATTCTTTGCCTTTGTCGGTCAACACGGTATTAACCTCCGATGTGAGAAGTTATTCATTTGTATTTTGACTAGAAACTGTACAAGCTTTCTTCGATGTAGCCTTTTTAGTTTTCATGCTAGTCGTACCTATCACACCATCGCTGGCATGAGAGTCTTTTTTTGATTTAGGAGGAGGAGGAATGGAAAACTCTAGTCTAGGAGCATCAGGGATTTTGTCATAGAGCATGCTAAACTGAGTATAGATCAAGTCTAGATATTGGGCATGAGCAATGACTTGCTCTTCAGTGACGACTCCTCCCTTAGCCACATCTTCTATAATAGAAGGTAATAATGACTTAATAAACCATTCAGCTAGCAGTTGATCAGGGACATACGTTTTTACCATTCTATGATGATGCCCCCACTCATGAATATGGTCAGATATGTGAGTGGCTGTCGTCTGCTTGAAATTGGTTGGAAGCTCTGTTCATGTTTCGTGCCTTATTGGTAATTGAAAATGGGTTAAAAAATTGGTGGCAAGGGCGCTGAAGTTATTGAATGAAGCTCTAGGTAATTCGATGTTCCATTTTTCTGTCAGACCAATTAACATTCAGTAAAAAAGGTGAAGCCTAATCGAATCATTATTGAGAGTGTTGGACGAACACCATAGATGAAAGGTCATCACATGATTCGACGGATATTCACCCAGATTTCCATTGAATTTAGGAATATCTGACGGAAGTTTATGAGGAATCACTAGCCACAAAGGGGCATAAGAAATTGGATCATTTGTTAGTCGATTTAGATCCGGTAACTCTAAAGTCACCATGAAGGGCAACTGTTACACTAAAAAATGTCACCATGACTATTTACAGTTAGTATGGCTCTATCAACAGTCATGCTACCCTCTTAGGCAAGTCTTATACCTCTTCTCTCCATGTCAAACTCCAAAAAGAGAGAAAGTCTTTACAAATGTATTTATCTCTGGGTACGCAGGTTCTCTCAACCTTACCTGCGGGTACGCACCAAATGTTCACAAAAACTGCGTCTTTGGACGCTCTGTATGTAAAGGGGCAGGTGCGTCCCCCTATAAAGATCAAAATGCGCAAGTTTCATCTTGAAAAAGTTACTTGTGGTCATTTCTAGAGCATTCTAGAAGGTTGTTCGACATGTATTGAGCGCCTCCAGATGGTTCATGCACCCCTACAAAAGAGGAACTTATCCCATCAATAAGGGAGCTATCCCATCCAAAGAGGGGACTATCCCATTGATGGTGGACCTGATTAACTTCCTCTTGAGCACTATAAATACAGGCATTGGGCCAGAAGGAGGAGAGGTTGGAAGTTGTACATTTCTAAGGGTAAATGCTGCAGGAATTAGGACCCCCATTTAGAAGCTTGTGAGGAGAGATTGCCATCTTTACTTGTTCTATTTGGAAGTGGGTGAGCTTTGTCAAAGTAAAGGAGAACTCTTGATGGACCCTGGGAGGGACTTGCACAACACCAAGGCTCAGGTTGTATTTGTTCCTTTTGTTATCTATTAATGCAAATGAGTCCATTCTTCTCAATGACTTGTTATTTATGAGTTGTTTCATGTACTCCTTGGTCTATGTGTTAAATATGTTTTATTCTATGAGATTCTCAAGTGTTATTTAATCATTTGATTGTTAGTGGATGCAGGTTTCAAAGTGAAGGAGGAGTTCATCCGGATCAGCGAAGCTGGACTGCTACAACAGCATTAGACTACAGGTAGGATCTAAACACTTGATTTCCCATTTAGTAAATGCATGTTTAGAGAAGGATTGCTCTTGTTTGTCTTATTTGTCACTAAAGAGTCTTAGGCTCCTAATGAGGTTGGTTGTGTCCGCACAATCGACTCATTCCGCCTGACAGCAACTGTTGATTCAGGTTCGGTGAAGCATACCCAAGATAAGATGGGATCGCCTAAGCAATGGGTCTTTGCATACCAACATAATGCATTTGATGCTAATAACTTTGATAAGGTTGATGGGTATAACCATTATGATATGATTGATGTTGACCATTTTGAATATACGGTTTCCCATTACCCGCAAATCTTTGTTGCTCAGGTCCTCAGTAAGCTTATTGGAATTGTGGTTGTTGATATTATACTGGCCATGGTTGCGAAGCCATTTTCTATTTTCCAATACTGGCTGTTTGACCAAGATGAGGGGTAATAGTACCCATTTGAATGTGAGTCGCTCCAGTTAAGGAGCCAGTAATCGGAGATTGTGGTTGTGTTGTGGAGACAAGAGGCTGTTGTATTATGATCTGAGAGATTTCAGGTTGGCATACAATAGGCAATGCTTGTGCTTGCGACACCGTCACAATAGTCGGTGTAGTGGGGATATTCGACATAGGTAGACTTGGTTGCATTGAGTATACAACCCTTGGTTATTGAGGCAGTATTGGCACCCAACCACTGGATGTGATTCCAGTTTGACCCGAATTTTGTTGTGAACTCTCATATGTTTGTTCTCCCAGAGGGAACAATGAAAGGGCATATTGGCCCCCATACGGTGGCAATCCAGTGTTCAAAGGGAAAATTGGGCTTTGGAGACTGGACTACCCAAATTGAAACTGTTGCAAAGGAGCAATTTGTTGAGAATCAACATAAGAGATTCCAAATAAGGTACCAGACGAACAAATTGGAATAGACCATACTGTCAAAACAATCCCTCCGTGGACTCCATCTAGTAGTTGAGAGCTATTTGGGACAGATGGTATACTAGCGAACATCGTCGGAGTGGTGGCAGGAGGTTTTGTTGCTGCTGTGTCAGACAACAGAGTCCTAGATGTCGATGGTTGTTCAGACATATCGAGTCTATCCAAAAGTTTTCCTAGTGATTCTACAGGAAATTACAATGAAAGGAAACTAACTTCAAAAGTAGAAGTATATAGGTGGATCCCAGTTCCAAAATGCAATGAAGTACTGGATGGAAGATCCTCCACAATCTCTTCTATAGCAATCACTCCAGGTGGGAGAGGTAGATCATCAGGTCTGTAAAATATTTTTGGTGTTGAAGAAGGTATAGAATATGCAGCGACAGATGTTGGAGGGGTGACACCTTCCAAATCATCCCTAGATGGAGATGGTTCAGGAATACAAGTGTTTACCGTTACACTAGGATCAATTCTAATGTCCTCTTGTGACTGCAGAACTTCTTCTGTAGAGGCAAGGATACCAGAAATAGTTGGAGTAACTCGAGTCTCTTAGGATGTTGAAAGACAAGTTTCAAACAAATGGTTACATTTCTAGAGTCAAAGATGGTTTACTCATTAGTCTCTGCGAACGACGGGGTTTCGATTGAATTTCTTCCACGATTGCGGATTACTTGATCAACTCAAAATAAAAAGGGGAAAATGTGTTTCTGAATTTAATGAATTTTAGACGCATTGACACAACTTGCTTTTTTCAATTTTTAAGAGTTAAGAAAAAGCTAAAGATGACTCTAGTTGCCTTCAATTTTTAATGAGCCTAAAGTGACAAGTGCTCAGATGGACCTTTTCTTTTAAGGAGTCTAAAAAGGAACAAAAGAGACTACTTTGGAAATCTAGACAGAGGGATTACCAAACCAACCACAAATCTACACAATACTTTTTACGATATGACAGTCAATCTTCCCGAATGTTGTGTTCAATGCATTGCATTCAATAGCGTGGCAGACACAGCATCCTAAGGATAAAGGATATAGCCTATTTTGGTCTCCCAATATATACTCGATGGTATGTGGGAGCACAAATCTATGCTGGCACTTGTCGTCTCAAAGAGGAGGAATCACCCAACGTACGATGAAAGTGATAGTTACCAGCCTTTACGACACCGGATTATGTCTCTAGCCTAGCCTTCTAAATGATGTACGTTAGGTTCCAAAGCATTTTTATGTTAAGAAGTTTACCTTTCTTAAGAAGTTTACCTTTAAGCTTCACTATGTGATGTAGATAGACAATTCCTAAATATGCAATCTAAGATGATAAATAGTTGTTTACTCTTCTTTTTGCAATGAAATTCCTAGCTACTAAGGAAAGAGGAGAGAAACTCTTTCAACATAGAGAGCACACACTAGAAGGCACTGTCCTAAATAAATCTCCACAAGCAGTCTAAATGCAAATGCACATGAATGTATTTGTTTTCCGCTTTCTTAATGTGTGACAAAAAGAATCCTAAGTACAAATCTGAACTATCTTTTCTCTCAAAGTGACAATACTTGACAATTTTCTCTTCAAAAGACAAAAGGAAGATGAAGATGACACTTTGCGATTTCAAATTCAAAAAATGAAAGGAAGAGTAAGATGATACTTTGCGATTTCGAATTCAAAAAACAAAAGGAAGACTACTTTGGGATTTCGAATTCAAAAAATGAAAGGAAGGCTAAGACGACACTTTGCGATTTTGAATTTAGAAAACGAAAGGAAGCCTAAGAGGGAAACTTACAACTTCAATTTGATAATTGATTTTGACACTTGAAATACTATTAATTCAAATCAAATACAAGAGTAATAGTGTAATCGACCATCAAAAAGAGTAGAGTTCTTTTCTTTGACTGAAAACGACACTTGCGACACTTCCAAATCAAGAGACGATAGTTCAATTAAGCTACTTCTTGTAAAGGAGAACTGTAAATGGTGAAAAATACATTAAAAACATTCACAATTCTTTGTACAATGGAGGCTGAATAATGCAAATGAAGGGAGTTTCAACAATGGTATACTAATCACAGACAGCAAAACTCTTGAATAAAACTGAAGATAATGAAGAAAAACCAAAATCTAGAGGCAAAAAAAATGCTATCTGATCAGCGCACCCGTAACACAAGGAAACAGGGATGCATCTCACCTACTGCACACGGGAGGTGTGATGCATCCAGACTGTCAAAAGGAGACAGTGCGATGGTCTAGGGACGAGACTTTAACTTGGTTTTTGGTCATAGTTTGCAGCTTAGTTCATGGATTTAGTCTGAGCTAATGATAGTCAGTAAATACAAAGTGTAGGGGCTAATCTAATGAGGTTACTTGAGCTACAACCAGGGCACTTAGGATGTTTGCAAGTTGGTTTTCCAGTTTATAAACAAAACCCGGACATGGACTGAAGTAGCATTGATCTACTTTGCACTTGCATACTAAATGCAGTTCGAAGGCTAGCTGGCTTATCTTTAGGCTCCGTCTATAGTTTATAAAGAAAACAAATATAAATAAGAAAGCAAGCTATTCGCTACCCAGTGGAGTCGCCATTTCGTTATCGGGAAAACTAGTGTCCATTCAGAGCTGCTAGTCCCACTGAGACAGGTAGCTATCTTAGAAACAAAAAAACTAAAGTCACTTGTGTTTTCCTTTATGAGAGATAGATGAGAAAGAATTAGAGAGTACCAACCTCAGTCTTTCGCTTGGCTCCTTGCTTGTTTCATTTCCCCTATGACATAAATTCACCACTATTTCCTCACTTGTCCCGCTTCAAAAAACACATGTGGATTCAATGTAGCATGATACCATCAAAGCATAGAGATCTATAACCATAAACAATATAGGATCAGATATATATTAACCATACAAATGCATATATCAAGACAAGATTCAGAGATACACAAACATATGGAGGAAAACTCAAATAACTTTATTAATAGAAGTAGTAGAAGAGAGGATTACAGCCCATCGATCTAACCCAGCGCCATCCTCCCAGCATGAAAGCCCTCTCCACCTCATTAAAAGCTTAGATCACCCAACAATTTTGCACAAAGAAACCAAAAGCACTTCCTTACAAAAATACAAAAATCTAGCCTCTGGATCTCTAGGATGACGGATGCATATATAGATGTTTGTAGGTGGGTGAGTCAGCTTCTGGGATTTTGATTAATGTCCTCTCTCTGATAGTTCTTTGTTCCACTTGGAGATTCATGTTCTCTTACTCATCCCTGGGTGAATTCAGAGAGGCAAGTGTCAAATGGGCATTTTCTAGAAGATTCTCTGGGTTTCCACCTAGCCAAATTCCTCTGCCATTTGTCTGCTCTCGCTCATTGCACCTCACAGAAGGGAATTTCAATATGCATTTCAATTTTTGCATGTGGCAGGTGAGGTGCGTTTCACCCTTAGCACTGAGCAGTTTGTATGGTCCAGTTTTGACTAGTTCTGAGTAGTTTTTTAGGGAGAACTTCTCAGAGATGATGTAATCAGCTGACCTTGGTCCTTTAGGGTATGAAACAACACTTTTAGGGAATTAGAAGCCCTTGGTTTATGGACATATGTGATTGGGGTTGTAGTGCCCAAATATGTCTATAACATTTGTGTCTTTTTACTTTTTGTGCAGATGTCTGTTGCACCTTATATCAGTTTCACTGATGGTTCATGTCGCAGTACCCAGAATCTTTCCTTCGCGGCATGGGTGATCTATGATCCTCATGGTGAGTTATTATACCTTCAAGGTGTTTTTCTAGGGTGTACCACAAACAATGTCATTGAATATAGCGTTGTCATTGAATTATTGACCGAGGCTGTTACCTCAATATTCCTGCACTGATTGTGAATCTGGACTATCAACTTGTTGTTCTTCAATTTAACGGGAGTTATTACATCAGAAACCCTCAAATTTTACGATTGTATTTGCATGTTTGCTTATTGGAAATACATTTTGATTTTATCACATATCAACACATTCCTAGAATATTAAACACGTTAATTGATGCATTGGCAAATCATGTAGTAGACAGAAATTTACACAATTTATAATCAAACAACATTATATGCAAGTACTTAGACACAATAATAAAACATAGATTGTTATATATATATCATGTGGCGCACCAAGGCACTCAAAAATAATGTGTATGTCGAAAAATAATGTATATGTTCAGGTCCAATCTGAGATGCATGTCTCTCAAAACATCAGAAAAAGAAACCTAGGGAACTACTATGGTGTGTTTTTCTCTCTGTAGCAAACCATTGCTTGAACTACTCATCTAAGTAGTCCATCGACCCTCGGCAACACACCCACAGTGTGTCGCTGGTACTATCGCGGGACCTCCTTGAATCCTCTATTGTCTGGGATCCCCTCGGTCAAGCCCTCTAATTTTCGGGCCATCTCCTCCTCTGCGTCACCACATGGGGGTGGCAAGGCAAGCTCTCTGTTTTCCCCCCTCTGCACCATAGGAGTGAGACCCACTAGTATCTCAAGTCTGACATCTGCAAAATTGAACACAATTATAAAGACATATACGTTTAAAAATCAAAACTAAAATATAAAATGTGTGGCGGTTAACCAAGTGTTTTACCTCTCTCGTCCTGCTCTCCAGGTAGAAGCAGCATATTTGGATCTCCTCTAAAATTTGTACTTGCATAGGTCCAGTCCTCAACAAAAACCTACTGACGATGCAACCCCTTTATGAAGTCAGGAATCCATGATACTAGCTGACTGCCACCTCCTCGTGGCATCACATGTGCCCATCTGGTGATACAGGTATCTTGTGGTCTTGGCAACGAGACTCACATATCCTACAGTTGAATTATTGGTACCCACTCTAGCATGAGTGGTACCAAAATGGACCCATATCCGAATTGATTTGCATCTCCTCATTGGCACTTGGTTAACTACCTCTTCATATTCAGAGATATTGCCTCTGCCTAGTCGTACATGGTAGGATTAAAGAAATCTAAAGCCAACTGCAGTTGGATTTTAGTCACCTCGTGTTGGGCCTGAGATCCTGTTGCTCTTGTGATCGTAAACATAAAACACGTAGTGGCAAGTTCTCCACTGTTTGGATCTATAGCTTTGCATTGATGGGTGATTTGTGTGCCCCCAACACGCTCGTGAAATCAACATATCTAGAGACTCTCTGAGGACCCATACACCACCCATGCAGGGTCTCTCTCCTCGTCAAGATAATCCAGTGAGAAAATATATGTCTGTCGCATCAAACTTGATCTCCTGCCCCCAGATTATGAACTTACCCTCTGTCGGGTTCCATGAATGAATCAAGAACTCGAGCGAGTCCAATTATGCTCGTAAAAGAGGTGTGAGGAAAAATTTAAGTAATCCGCAGTTCCAAAGAACTTGTATGCATTATGAGTGAGTTGCCCCACTTTCATCATCAGCGTCATGTGTGCATTCTTGCCATGCAAACACCATTTTGCACCCTGCATATGCAAATATCACTTGATTAGAACTTGTTTGAGTCGTTTTCATCTTTTAAATGGTGTAAAAAAACTAAAATTTTATGTTTGCTATGCCATCGCAGCTATTTCTAAAAGAGTTGCGATGGTGTGCTCTCACATTTCACCATTTTCTGGATCGTCATATGGGTATACGTGTTTCCTACAACAAAGTCGATTTTGGGGTGTGTAAAATTCCTGATCGTCGCTAACCCGTGGGGGACTTCTGCGACGGCGGGGGCGACTTTTTTGGAACAAAAAATCCACCCAAAACTTGGCCAAAATACATGAAATTGGAATTCAAAGCACTTAAAACATAGAGCCAAGAGCGAGATACTTACCTGGCGAAAGACTGGCGTAGAATGGATGACCCCAGTTGTCGAAATCGACCTCCAAATTTGCACAGGTACGTGGTTTGAAAATTACCAAGGTTAAAACACTAGAACAATGTAAAAATGTTTTTTACCATTATATATATACTTTTTTTTGAAATTTAGGGTTTTTAAACTATAGTCCTTTGGTTCTCCTATAGTTTTAGGGTTTTCGGTTATGATTTTAGGGTTTTTGACTTAGGTATTTGTGAATATTATAGCGTATCTTTGTAGAATGGGTTTTATGCCAGGATTTTGTTTGTGCAGGAACAGGTGCATCGGATGAGAATGCTAGTTGATGCACACTTGGTTGACACCACGAAATTTTCCCACAAGTCCTCTTTAAGCTCTTTTCTGACTCATAAAAGACAAAAAGATTTCCAATTGTTTTTCCCTTTCTTGACTCATTAAAGAGAATAAAAATGTTGGTCTGCTTTTAGCTCTCTTCCAACCATTTAAAAAATGAAAATATGGCCGAGCTCTTGTCATTTCAAGCTCATTTTTGGTTATGAAATGTCGTGTCTTCGATCAGTTTTCTACCTTTTTGGATCGGAAGCACTAGTTACGAAAAGTACTCCTTGATCGAAATGGTCAAGTGGTTCTCTCAAGTATTTTTTTCTACCTTTTTGGGCTTGAGGGACACAAACTTACGAGAAGGCGCCCCCTAGAGTTTTCTTTTCCAAGTCTTTTTCAAACTCTCTAAACATCAAAAGGACTCTAAGTTTTGCCTATGTCAGACTCCTTAAACCCTGAAGACATTGGACTCGTCACCATGATGAGACCTGAGCTTCTCCTCCCTAGGGCTTGTTAAAATTTCACGAGGTTGGATTTTTCCGAAGGATGAACTTATATCGCAAGCATACGTTATCCCCTTCAAGCTTGTTTTTCAAAAATAATTGGGATACTTGCCAGAAATGGTTGGGGAAAATTTGGAAATCTTCCATTGGTTACTTACGACAGCTAGTCACTTTTGAACATCGACACTTTTGTGTCTCGTCAAGTTCGGGATATCTTCACATCATCATTGGCCTTCTGGGGTTTGTGTTGTCATTTTGCCTCATTCCATTTGGTCCTTGTTGTCTCGGTCATCCCTTTGATCCCTTGGTACCAAAATGCTGCCGCATTCTGGAGTCGTGTCACCGATATGTTCAAGAGTATAATCCTTCTCTAATTTTCACCCTTACATCCTCCTCTGATTCTCTGTTTCATTCATCTCCATCTGGTTCCTTGTCTCATGTTGTTGATGAGGGAAACATTATGGACCTCCTGCGACAAGTCGCTTCCTGTCGACACCAACTCATTATCCAGGAAGTCGATCTAGAGATCCCTTTCGGTACCTTGGAGCTTGCATGCCTCAATGGAAAGTTCTTCACACTCGACGACATGCTTGCATTATTTGTCTTTGATTGGGTGATTCCATGAGTGTTCGACTCTAGATCATTCTTCACACTTTGTGGATTGTACTGGAAGTACCTTGACAACCATTGAAATTACTGGTGGTCTCTCTTGTGCTTGTTAACAGTTTACATTATTGGCTGATAATCAAGTGATTTTCTAGTATGCTCGACTTTGGCACATCTATTTATTAGAAATTGTACTATTATCGGTTGGGATTCAAGACCTCGGACTAAGATTACACAAGTTCAAGTGGCATGGATTGGTTCGTGATTGCATACATGACTCTTTAATTGGATGGTCGTGACCGGACCTGAGTCTTTTTGGATGGCTGCGACTATACCTCTATGTTTATATATGGTCTTATCGGCTAGATGGTTGCGTCTATACCACAGACCAATTTTTATATGTCTTTTGGATGGTTGCGCCCATGCCTAGACTACATGTATTTCACTATCAGAGATATTAGTTATACTTGCACCTGCAGGCTCTCAGCGATGGTGTTCCGGTTTGGTTATGATTTCATAAATCATTTCACCCCTCCCACTCTCTCAGTCTTCATGCTTTAGGGGGCATCTGTTACATATTAATTTGTCACTGACATCATATCCCTTGACCTTGGATAAATTCAGTCTCTGAGAAAGATCCCCGCTGTGTCATACATCAAAATAAAAATGTCCACATCCTCACAATAATTCAAGAAGATTAAGCAAGTGCTCTCTAATCCTGAATATTAACCCTTTTACCCATGTTTCTACATCGTCACAAATGAACCCTATTCTACTTGTGATGATTCTCTATGATGAACTATATCGCCACGATGTCATCACAGGGGTACATCTGTTTCCTGTGATGGTCAAATTTTATGGCTTGGTGTAAGTCCTCAAGATCCTTCTTGCGACGATGGCTCCGAATGCACTGCTTCCTTGCGATGTTGTCTATGAGCTCTAGTGTATCACTTGTGATGATCCAGATATGGCTAATTAGTTCAAACAGTTGGCCTTCTGGATGATTCTAGAATTGGTTGTTGGGTCGAGGGAGTTCACCTTTCCTCCTATGGGATGGTGGTTCCACCTTTTGAGAAACCTCCCAAATAAGCTCCCTCGACCCAACAACCAGTTGGAGAGGTAAATCCCCTCTACGGATAGAGGCGATCCCTACTAGCCCAGAACGGGTCTAGCAACAATCAGTCAATGCTAATTTGCAAGTTCCTAATTGCAATTAAAAATAGGCAACGAACACCTACTTGGATTCCAACGCTATTGTTCGATGAAGAGATGTCGCTCTCGCTCCAAATGAGCAGAGGGCATGACGACGAGGAAATGAGCAAATGAGAGGTCAAATAGGATAACCCGATCCCATGGAGGCTAGTGTGAAACAAGATGAGAAATCCCCACCTGACACGAATGCAGACCAATGCCATGTTCAAGAGCGACATACTGCTGACACGACAATTATTACAGTTACATTTTCCCCGCCATTTCTGGCAGGTACCCCGATTATGTTTGGATGACAAGCTTGACGGGGATAGCATATGCTTGGTAGGCGTCATTTCGACGGTGTCCGATGTCATTAAGTTTTAACGAGTCTGACAAAGGAAGAACTCATCGTCTTTTCCTGTTTAGAGAGTCTGAAAAGACAGCGGAAAAGAAAACTCCAGGGGGGTCCTTTTTCGTAAAGTTGTGTCTCTCGAGCCCAAAAAAGTATAAAACAATGCTCGAAAGAACCGCCCGACCAGTATGATCGAGGAGTACTTTTCGTAAATAGTAACTTCGACCCGAAAAAGTAAAAAAGTGGTCAGAAGTACGTCGTTTTGGGGCCGATAACGAGTGCGAAACGACAAACACCCGGCGATCTTTTTAGTTTAAACGGTCGAAAAAAGAGCTTTAAAGGCGACCACCTCTCATTCCTTTTAACGAGCTGAGAGGGGGACTCGGCGATATTTTCTTATTTCACGTCGAAAAAGAGCCTAAAGACGACGTCCATTTTTATTCTCTTTAACGAGTCAAAAAGGGAAAAAATACTCGGCAATCTTTTCATATTTTACGAGTCAGAAAAGAGCTTAAAGGCGACTTGTCCTAGAGGAATGAGTGGTATAAAGGGTAGCAACTGGTTCCGACAATGGTGGAACTGCTCAAAACATGTAATGGTCAAGAGGTTGGCTAACAAAACCACTCATCGCTGCGGTTCCTCAGGAAAGGATAAACAACCAAGTGAGAGCATATGATCAGCCAAAGAGATGGTAGCAATGGAATGAAAACAACCAAGGATCATCTTGCAGAATTCATCCGATAAAAATGGCAATCCTGAGATGTAAATCGGGTATGGGTTCATTTTTACACAAGCTTGAACCATGGAGAACTCTACTTGGATTCGGTTTCATGTTTACACAAGCTTGAAACGAAAAACTATGCTTGTTATAAGTTCGCATGCCCCCAACATAATGACGCAAATCGAGGTACATGCCCCCCAAGCTTCATTGCATTCAACAAAGTGGATGGAATGAAGGTTCACTCTCGAGATCGATGAAAGACTCGACTTGTATTTTACGAGATCTTAATCAAAAGACTCGATTTGGAAAGGGAGGTGTTTCATTTTTTAATGAGGTTGACACAGTAAAAGAACTATCCTCATAACCCTTGTTTCATTTTTTAATGAGCTTGACACGAGATCAGGAACTATGCTCGGCTAGACCCAGTTTCATTTTTTTAAGGAGCTTGACACCGGAAAGGAACTATGCTCCAACCAGACCCAATTTCATTTTTTAGGGAGCTTGACATAGGAAAATGAACTATGCTCCGCCCGAACTTCATCATAATGAATACGAAGTCGGGGCTTCCAAGATTACCACTCCCGATGGAAGGGAAACATCTTGGAAGTCCGGGCCCAATGCCCCAAAGACATTATGCATGACGGTGTCATCACTGGATATAGGCACAGGGTAGGTGACCATGTAGTTGATCTGTGGTGGGGCAGATATAACTGGTGGATAAAAACCAGGAGGGGGCGACAACTGTGCAGGAGGCATTGGGGGACTAACGAATGACAATTGATCGACAGTCACAATTCTTCCATCGTGTGGAAAGCAGACCACACGAAAAAGCGAAGAAACAAGTGCCCCCATGGCGTAAACATAGTCGCGACCAAGGAGAAGACTAAAGTCTAAAACACCTTGGGTAACCAAAACGTCTATATAGACGGTTTTGCCTCCCAAAGTAATAGGGAACTTCGGGAGAACTCCTAGAGATGGACAGGCTCCTCCGTCGAAGGCCAACAGATTTTGCGTGACCGGCCCGAGCTACGGGGAACCTAAAGCTTGCCAAGTAGTGTACGACATAAGACTGACCGACGCACCTTCATCCAGAATAGTGCCAGGTACTGCCTTATCACAGGCAAGTACTGTAATCTGGAAAGGCACATGGGATGGAAGGCGACCGGCGACCAGGCGATTCCAATGAAAGGAAGCGACCAGACTACTTGGCGGGGGAATCGTATGATTGCCCCCATGTGCTAAAGGAACCGAAGGAGAACCTTCGGGAGCAGCTGGGTTAGGAGAGTCATTTCGGGACTCAGGAGAATCTGAAGAGACGAGAAGAACATGGGCGTGATTCTCTTCTAAAACAAAGTGAGCGAGCAGCAGACTCGAGTCGACACTCTTTCCGACCAATGGTTGATCTGGAAAAGGCTGGGCATAGCCGGGTTTGGGAAGAGGGGCTTGGACAAGAGAAGAATGTGAACCAATCTCATTGTCGGGAGGCGGATGATCTGCAGCTGCAGAAAGACGTTGATATCCAACGGGGAGTTGGGGTGAGGGAGCTGGGAGACTTTCCAAGACACTGGAGGCTTTATCCATGAGTGGAAAAAGGTGAAGGGGATGATTGCCTTCACAAAGTCTACAGGGGATTCGAATCTTCCCTTTTCCCTTACCATTCCCAACTGATAAGGTAGCATTGCCGTGAGCTTCAGAGGACAATGAGGGGTGGGTCGGATCGCGAGACCATATTTCTAATACCTTGGGAATGCCAGGACAATCGCGAAGAAGATGGGCCTCCTTGCATAATCGACAAGGAAACTTAACCTTCTGCGGAGGAGCAGAAGGGGGCCCGACTTTAGGTGTACTCGAGGGAGTAACAATTATACTTGTAGCCTCCCCCTTAGGAGACTTCTTCTTCTTGGTCTTCTTCTTCTTCTTCTTATCCACCTGGTTACTCGAAACGAGGCCTTCACCAGGCGAAGTAGAAGATGAGGACGTAGAAGTAGGCGTCGAAGGGGAGAGGTCCACCTTAGGATCAACATGATGTTTTTCAGGTGGAGGGACTGATGGACTAACAGCCGACACGGAAGGGAACAAAGAGGTTGAAAACAACCAAACAGGCAACCCGACAGTTAACCCTGGAAGGGATAACGTTGCCATATAAGGAGCACCAACATTCCCAAGAGGAGGGAAATGACCAGGATTCCCGTCAGGAGGGGAACTGGGGTTGGTGAACCCCAGAAAAGTTGCCATGGCAAACAAAAAGAAGCCTACTCAAGCTAACGCACACAAGATCTAACCAGGTAACGTTAATCGTGGCCAAATAAATTTTAAGACGCAGGAACTAAACTTGACCTTTTCATGTTTCAAGAGTCGAGAAAAGGACGAAAAGATGACTCTAGTCTCCTTCGAATGTTTAATGAGAACGAAGTGACAAGACGCTCACTGGCACCTTTTCTTTTAGGGAGTCCGAAAAGGATCAAAAGTGACTGCTCTGGAGATTCTAGGCAAAGGGTTTACCAAGCAATCCGTAAAACTGGTTATACACCTTGGCAATCGCATGAGAACCAAGGACTTTCCGTACTGCAGTCAATCTTCCTGAATGCTGTGTTCGGTGCGTTATGGTTCGCAGGGTAGCAGACTCGGCTTCCTATGGATCAAGGATAAAAGCCTAGTGGGGTCTCCCTATATACGCGACGGTACGTGGAAGCACAATCCGTGTTAGACCACTATCGAGTCACAGAAGGAGGAATCACCCAACCGTAATGTGAAACAATAGTGACTATGTTTAAAGACGCCGGAACACGTCTCTAGCCTAGACCTCTAGATGTTTGCATTAAGTTCCAATGCATTTTTAGGTTTATTCAGTTTATTTTATGGTTGATCTTGAATTAAGTTTCGGTTTCAGGCCTTACCGTGTGATCTCTCACAATTACCTAGATGAAAACTACATGCCAAAGAATATCATTTTGTTTGATGAATTCTAACTATGATAGGGTTAAGAGTTTTCGACCAAACAAAATGAACTCAATCAATCAAACAATCTAATGTAGCTAATGGCAAAGAAATGAAACTTTTTCTTTTGAGAACACAAATCAACGAAATGCTCTTTTTCCCATTAACTATTGAATGCAAAAGATATTAGTTTGATTTCTTTTCCAATGGCATAATGCACCAATACACTAATATCGCGATGCATCGATACTACTAATGAAAGATTTAAATTTTGCTTTTCAATTTCTCAAACATGAAAATTCGTAATGCAAATGCACTTTCACTTTCGTATGCTAAATGAATGCAAATTTTTTTTGTGAATTCAAGAAGACAGGCAAGCAAGTGTGAACTGATCGATCCAAACAATTGTGATCTATGCTTGGTAGTGAAGAAATCGAATCAACATAAAGAATTGGTTCAATAATTGACACTAAAAATCAACCAACAACAAGTAGTGAAAAAGCCTCGAGCAAATCAATAAGAGGGTTGTGGATGAACCTTGAATAGACAAGTAACCCAAGCAAGTGGTTTCTCGATGAACCTTCTAAAGGGCTAGGTCACATGGTCTAAAAAACACAAGACTCACTCGAATGAAATCAAAGAGAGAGCATCCCTTAACCAAAAGCAATCAAAACAAGCTAATGAGAGACAAGAAACAACAGGGGATAAGAAAGATTGATGAATTCAGGAGATAAGGTTATAAAAACAACTTTTCAGGAATCAGCGCAATTTTTACACAGACCACCCGAGATGATCACAACGTGATGACAATGTCAGCGCAATTTTTACACAGGCCACCCGAGATGATCACAATGTGATCACAATGTCAGCGCAATTTTTACATAGACCACCCGAGATGTCAACGCAACTTTTACACAGACCACCCGCGCTGATCCGATTTCAGGAGTCGTCGTGGGAATTAAGCTACCAATCCAAGGTCAGCGCGGGTAAAAAGCATACCAAGTGGCGCTGACATCGCGACTATACATGTCTTTTCCGCACTGACCCGATTTCCAGGATCGTCGCGACTGTTAGGCGTAATTACGCGATGACCCCGAAGTCAAAGAAACAGCTATGCACTGTCAGCGCGACTGTTTTGATATAAACCGCGCTGAGGCTAAAAAACAGGCAGAATCAAGCCAAAAACTCCCAAACCAAGGCCAGAACTCTTTAAACAATTAATACACCTCCCAGACTGAACTAGGAAGTATAAAAGCGGAGGAATAATCCCCAATTTTTGAATAGAGAGAAACAATCAAACTCAAGAACAAGAATAACCAAAAAGAGACAAAGGCCAGCTCCCCAGTGGAGTCGCCAAATTGTTGGAGAGGTAAATCCCCTCTACGGATAGAGGCGATCCCTACTAGCCCAGAACGGGTCTAGCAACAATCAGTCAATGTTACTTTGCAAGTTCCTAATTGCAATTAAAGATAGGCAACGAAAACCTACTTGGATTCCAATGCTATTGTTTGATGAAGAGATGCCGCTCTCGCTCCTTGGCTCTAGCCGGTCACGATCCTCCGTGATCTCCATGAATAGATACCTGCACACACGAAGAGAAAGACAAACACAGGCGTGAAATCTAATAAAAGCAATTATACATCAGTCAGAAAGGACGTAATTCACATTGACCATTACAGAGACAAATGAGAATGGAACCATAATAGTAGTCATCTATTATTAATCAATAATAGAGAAGAGTACAACCGAATGTTCTGACGTCGATATCCTTCTCAAGAGGGTCCAGCCAGCAAGTCTCTCAAGCATCCACCCTTAGAGATAGATCTCCCAAGACAAGAACTCTCTCTCTCACCCAAGCAACACTCCACAACCTCCCTTAAGCTATCTAGCAATTCCACACTTATCACACCAACTACCTACAGTAGCAGCAATCTGAGTACTATAAACTCCACACAATCCAAACTAAGAACTAAAAACTAGCTGCTCATGGCAATGGTGGAGGTTTAAATAGGAGAAGGAGTCTCCATGAATGGTGGGAGGATGAGCTTATCTCCAAGGAAGGTGGCTCAAATGATGAACAGACATGCCATAGAAGGGAGGGTGACATTTACAAGGCCAACAACCAGGTCTAGAGTCATCTGGAAGGCCAGCTGTTAGAACAAACTCGCCCAAACTGGATCAGCGCGGGTCCATAACTGCACTGGAGCGCTGACATCGCAGCTGAATAACAAAGAAGGTCATGTCAGCGCGATCAGATATGAATAACAAATGTGATGGCTCATCAAATTTGATCAGCGCAGAAAACACGTGTGCTTCCACGCTGACAGCGCATTCGGTCTATTATGGAGCACCCATCAGCGCGATTATTTGGCCAAAAGTCGCGCTGATAGAAAAAACTTTGGCAAAGTGGGTCATTTGGCTAGATTAGAGAGCATGAGCATGATTGATTTGAATTCATGACATAGTAGGGAGACTGACAAGGAGACAGTGACAAATTACTGCGTAACAACCCATGTTTCTACATCGTCACAAATGAACCCTATTCTACTTGTGATGATTCTCTATGATGAACTATATCGTCACGATGTCATCACAGCGGTACATCTGTTTCCTGTGATGGTCAAATTTTATGGCTTGGTGTAAGTCCTCAAGATCCTTCTTGCGACGATGGCTCCGAATGCACTGCTTCCTTGCGATGTTGTCTATGAGCTCTAGTGTATCACTTGTGATGATCCAGATATGGCTAATTAGTTCAAACAGTTGGCCTTCTGGATGATTCTAGAATTGGTTGTTGGGTCGAGGGAGTTCACCTTTCCTCCTATGGGATGGTGGTTCCACCTTTTGAGAAACCTCCCAGATAAGCTCCCTCTCCCTCATTTTATGGATGCTCCTCCTCTTATAAAAGCACTCCCTATTTCCGTGATCGGCTGGTTTTTGGGGATTGAGTAAATTAGCTAGCGTTGGTGTGAATTTGATAGTTTGCAATGTGAATTGTTGATAGCTTAACAATTGGTTGTGGATTGCCTTAGCCTTGTATTTTTTCATGTGAGTGAGAGAGAGAGTTATCATCTACTTAGGAGACCCTCTTGAGAGTGAATGCTTGAAGAAACATACTGGCTAGACTCTCCGACAAATCTTGCAATGTCAAGGCTTGGTTGTAAGCTTTGCTTTTGATTCATTTTAATACAATCAATGATGATTTCCTATGTCTTGTGTAAAATATACTTGATAGCTTATGGTTCCTTGACTCTGTAAGTAAATAGATCATTGGTGTACTCTGTCACATGTTCTGTTGTTCTATTATGTTGTTTGAACTAAATTGCTCAATGAGGAGAAGGAAACAATAGTTGAAGTAGTGCAACAAAAGCTTCCTTGAACACCAGTTTGAGGTAGGCTCTTCAACGCTGACTGTTTAAGGAAATTAGTTGTTGTTTTGTTTTTCTATGACTAGACCCACTCTAGGGTTAGAGGGGTTGCCTCTGTCTGTAGAGGGAACATTTCCTACATCACAAGGCAGGGTGGAACCCCTCCTTCATTGTAGCAATTGCGCAGTGGGGGTGGTATCTGCCCCTATCCAGGGGGTTTGAGGGGAGTGGGTAGCACCCCTCTACGGGGTTTGGGGAAACAAACCAAGATTTTTTTTTTTTGGATCGTATATTAGGTTGGGTAGACCTTCCTATGGTTTTTGGCCCATGGTTTTGAACGCGATGGTTTTTGGTCCATGGTATTGGATGCTTCAAAATGTATAAATATGTATTGTAACATTGAAAGGAATATAAAAAAAATCAAGCCGGTAGTCCTGGTTTTGGGATCTAGGGGAAAATCTCTGTGTATATGTGTTATGGTCTCGTATTGTTTATTTTCGGTGTTTTAGAATTCGTATGCAGGTAATTTATGTATGGGGTTAAAACCTATAATCTGTATATATGATGAACCAATGTCGACAATGGCAAGCTAAACCTACAGGTATGTCACCAGACGCATCTCAATTCTTTCCTTCCTCGCACTTTAATCAACAACAGAACCTTGGGGCAGCCTAGCAAGGCTAATCACCCTACCCAAATTGGAAAATCCCACCATTCCCTATGACATCCTGGGCAACACAATCTTTTCTAGGAAATGGTTGGCTGAATTCTCCTTTTACTCCTATTTAGCAAGGCAATCCCTATCAATCCTAGTGTCCTGCCTCCCCCTCTCAAAACCTGAATTGGTCTACAAACTGGCAGCGACCTCTAGGGATATCTAATGTACCTATGGGGATAGGCCCTCAGCCTCAACCCGTATTGTCAGCTCCTTATACCTTACAAGAAAATTCTCAACCTCTTCTGCGGCCATAGTTACGAGTTCAGCCGAACTTGAATCCTAATAACAAACCAGTCCATTTGGTACAAATTATTGAAAACCTAGATTATGAGATTGATCAGAAAAAATATAATGAGCTCAAATTGAGGTCAGGACATGTCACTACCCCTAACGAAAACATGAACCGTCTTTCAATTGAAAATGTAAGTCCACCTTTACATATTCCACCACATGTACATGTTCCACCACTTGTAAATAATACTGCATCAAAGCAAGGGGAAGAAAGAGATCAGCACAATGACCCTAAAAAACTTATAGTCACTTCTCATCCATTTCCCAAAAGGCTAATGATACCTAAAACGATCGCCTACCCTAATTTCGACCTTGTAGGGAAAGTAAAAAATTTGTTTATTAAGATTCATCTCCTCCAAGCTATTCAAGACATTCCCATCTATGCCAAAACAATCAAGGAATTGTGTGTAAGGAAGCCTATGAGGAAGGTAAACACCTCACCCACTATTCATGTAGTAGGAACCTTATCCAATATACTCTTGGGAAAGGAAAATCTGTTGAAAATGCAACAAGATGTTGGAGCCTAGTGGAAAGGAATCACCTTCACTAAGTGGGCCCACGGGCTATTTTTGGTGCAAAGTCTATTTTACACTATGTCTATTTTTAGACATATGGATCATGGTCTATGAGTTGTAGGATGCTATTTGTGGATGATTGGTCATGTTGGTAAAAATATATGGACTTATATTTTTAGACATATGGGCGGAGTCTATTTTTAGACTGCCAGGCTAAAAATAGAAAAGTTGAATATTATTAGCTCTTAATAATATTTGGACTATAAACATTATCTTATCCTCTTGGAGCACTTTAGTTCGAGCTACGGATGTGGTACATGCAATTTCCAGAAGGAAATATGCTTTTCTTATGGGTCAGTTGAGCTATTGCATGATGGACTTCAGTTAGAACTCAAGTGATTGAGTTTGGTGGAGTTGATTGAGGAGTTGATGGAGTTGTTTTCAGTTTGACTTGGTTGAACTAGTTGTATTTAGTCTAACTGCAGAATACACTAGTGATGAGTGATGTGAATTAATTGTTAATTAATTCACTAATTATTAACTCATAAAGCAACTAAAGAATACATCAATTAACTAAGTGCATGGACAGTTCAGTGGAGACAAGTGTTAGAGGTGGGTGAAAGAGTGAGACTGCTATCAGTTGTGACTATAGCTATTCATGAGATTTGTACATACATTGGTGGAGATTGCCAATGAGGATTGCATAGTACAAGCCAAGGAAACCGAGCTTGGATCATTCCTATTGTTGCTTTGGATTGTGCAGTAGAGGCAGGCAGACAATGAAGGAGATTTGAACCTGTGACTTGATTCAGATCTGAGCTAGTTTGTGTGTAACAGGTGGAGATAGTATTGAGTACTTGTGAGGAGTATTGTACTATGTATTGTTACATGTTCTCTATCAATATAATATATAGATAGTTGGCGGTTTTCAGCTGTATGCTTTTCCCGGTTACATACTGTGTTGATATGTGTTATTGATGTGTTTCAATGTGCGCATGCGAATGTTTTGATTCTGCAAATTGATGATCAACGTAGAGGAGGTTATGTATTATGCATGCATTCCACAAATATTGTATAATCGGGATAATCTATGTGAATAAGTGTCATATTATTCAAAATTTCTACATGGTATCAGAGCGAAGTTGATCATCAGATCTATTATTCAGAAAGAGGTTACATTTTATTTCTTCAGGCAAAATCTGTAATCGGGCCAAGTAGCCTCTGGATTCATCCTTCCTTTGGAAGGTGAGATATCCGATAAAATCCCATACATTCAATCTATGTACGAGAAATAATTTTTTCTCACGAATTTTAGATCAAAAGCAGTTGAGTTTTGAGCTAGTGGAATTCGAATTTGCAGTAGTGTTTTCTTGGTGTCAAAGTTGAAATTTCTTTCAACGGATTGCGATTGGAGTATGCTCTTGAGGGCAACTCGAATTATATTGCATGGAAAGAAAGGATGGAGGCAGTGTTAGATGACAATGGGCTAAAGGAGTTCATAGAGGCTGAGGTCCCAAAGCCTGCTGATGCTACTCACGTTGAGGTTTGGCAAAAGAAGATAGCAAAGTGTCGAAGGATTCTGTTGGAGGGCGTGAAGGATCACATTGTATCCAGCCTACATGTAAAGGCTTCTCCATACTTGATGTGGAAAGCGTTGACAAATCTATTCCAAAGCAAGAGCGACCAGAGGAATTTTGCGCTCAAGGATAAACTTAGAAACATTAAGTGTGAGAAAGGAGACAATATGCCCAAGTATCTCACAAAATTCACTCAATGTTGGGATGAGCTGGGAAGTGTGGGGCTGACTGCTGATAATGAGGACGTGGTGAGCTTGGCTCTCCTTGCTCTTCCGAAGAGTTGGCATTCCTATCAGGACTCTGTCAATGGTCAGGAGAAATTGCCAAGATGGTAGAGACATTGGTCAGATCTTGTGCAAGGGGAGATTAGGTGGAATACCAGGGACAAATATTCATCAAAGGCACCTAATGAAGAAAATCGTGCTTTGGCTGTGAAACAAAAGAAGGGGAAGAAAAAGAAAGCTTCTCATTCTGGTGTGAAAGGCAAGAAGCAAGACATGTCCAAGGTGAAGTTCTTTCACTGTCACTAGCATGGACATTATGCCACAAATTGTCTACAGAAGAAGAAAAATAAGCAAGCTGCTGGATCTGCAGTAGGAGAGGCCTTAGCCTCATAGTTTGAGCTAGATTTTTCATTGATCACATGCTTGGTATCAAGTGTGATGGGATCGGTATGGTTCTTGGACAGTGGTGCGTCTTTTCACATGACAGGAGATCGAGATTTGCTTTCTGATCTGGAGGAGAAATATCTTGGAGTGTACATCGAGATGGGCGATGATGGTAGATATAGTGCAACCAGTATCAGTACCATTTCCTTTGAGAGGGAGTCTGGTAAACCCTTTGTATTGAAGGAAGTGATGCATGTTTCAGGATTTAAGAAGAATATTATCTTTGTGGAGATGTTAGAAGACAAGGGATATGATGTTGTTTTCAGCGAGGGAAAGGCTTTCCTACGCAGTAAGACAACTGGAGAAACCTGGAAGATAGGGGTTTGACTCAGGAACCTTTATCAGTTGCATATAGATGGATGCGTAGCAATGGCATGCAAGGTAGAAGGATTGGTGAGCCAGGATGATGGCAAGCTGTGGCACAAGAGATTGGGCCACCTTCACCATCGAGCCTTGAAGATACTGTAGCAGATTTCTACTGGGCTTCCTAAAGGCACTCTTGCGCTATCAGATCAATGCAAGGGGTGTACTTTGGGAAAATTTGTGAAAGCCGGCTTTCACAAGAAGGATAGTCGTGCCACGACGATCCTTGAGAGAATTCACACAGACGTGTGTGGACCTTTCTCAGTAGCTTCAACAACAAAGCACAGGTACTATGTGACTTTTGTTGATGATTTCTCTCGAAAGTGCTGGATCTTATTCATGCAGAAGAAGAGGGAGACATACTCAAAGTTTTGTTTGTTTAAAGCACTGGTCAAGAAGAAATCGGGGAAGGAGGTGAAGGCTCTTAGGAGCGACAATGGTGGTGAATTCATCTTTGGCAAGTTCAAGGACTTCTGCAGCACAAAAGGGATTTGAATAGAGCTCATAGATCCCCATAACCCACAACAGAATGGGGTTGCTGAGCAGAAGAACAAAACGATCGTGGGTGCTGCATGGGCGATGTTGCATGATCAGGACCTACCCCTTCACTTGTGGGTGGAAGCATGCAATACTACAGTGTATGTGCAGAACCATTGTCCTCACAGGATACTTGGCATGAGTACACCCAAGGAGGCTTATTCTGGTAAGAGGCCTGATATTTCTCATTTGAGGATTTTTGGTTCTAACGTTTATATGCATGTGATGAAGGATGCGAGGGAGAATTTGGAGCCAACCGCAGAGGTTGGGATATTTGTGCGGTACACTCATATGCCCTACAACTATCGTGTGTACTTGCCAGATAGTCGCAAGAATGTTGCGCAATGGGATATCAAATTTCAGGAGGAGAATGCCATGAAGTGTTCGCTTGAGAGGGAGCCTCACTTTCATGCAGAAGAGGAGCTATTAGTTCCTAAGGATGAGCTTCAGGACGTGGATCAGCCACAAGATGAAGTTCATGGAGTGGAAGAGACCACTCATGCAGCACCAACCATCAGAGGGTGAAAGAAAACTACAGAAGCTGAGTGATTGGCTGAAGATGCAGAGAAGGTTGTAGGACCACCTACAAGACAACACAGATAGAGACAGTCACCTGATTGCTACACTCGATACATGGCTCTTGTGAGCAAATGTGTTGTGACTGAGCCATCCTCTTTCGAGGAAGCTATGGAGGATCCCGCATGGGTAGATGCCATGGTGGAAGAGTATGATTCGATTGTCTGAAACAGTGCATTGGAGATTGTCCCAAGACCGAAGAGGAAATCAGTGGTGGGTTCAAGATGGTTCTACAAAGTGAAGCAAGCAACTGACGGGAGTGTGGAGAAGTATGAGGAAAGATTTGTTGCCCGAGGCTTTTCACAAATAGAGGGGATCAATTATGAGGATACCTTTGCACTTGTAGCAAGGTATTCTTCCATACAGACAATTCTTGCTCTCTTAGCGCAGATGGGGTGGTACATTCGTCATATGGATGTGAAGACTGTGTTCCTGAATGGAGTCATTGAGGAGGAGGTGTACATAGAGCAGCCCAAAGGTTTCGAGATCTTCAGTAGCGAGTCGCATGTGTACAGGCTCAAATGGTGCTATATGGGTTGAAACAAGCACCACGTGCTTGGTACACACAGATAGACAGTGTTTTCACCGGACTTGGATTCTCCAAGAGTGAGGAAATCCTAACATATACTAGATTGTGGTGGAGGGTAAGTTACTTATCATTGTACTTTATGTAGATGATTTGATTTTGATAGGTGAGGAGCTGTTGATACTTTCATGAAAGGATGATCTTGCTCGGGAGTTTCATATGAAGGCCTTGGGCCTCCTTCATTATTTCCTAGGATTGGAAATTTGGCAATGCAGTGATGGACTATTTGTTTCTCAGGGTAGGTATGCTCCGTAGATACTGGAGAAGTTCAACATGCATGGATGCAAGCCTGTTGATACTCCTCTTCCTGGAGGTTGCAGGAAGGAGGATGCTACTTTAGCGGAGGTATTGTATGCCACTGTTTATCGACAGTTGGTGGGATCGCTTATGTATCTGGTCAATACATGACCCGATATATGCTATGTTGTTAACCAGGTTTCACAAGCTATGGTTAAGCCAACCAAGCTCTGGAAGGCAGGCAAGCATGTATTTCATTATCTTAGAGGCACATCAGGATATGGATTGTGGTACAAACAGGTGAATGAGGTGAGGCTATGTGGCTTCACAGATGCAGATTAGGCCCGGAGCACAACCAATAGAAAGAGCACATCTAGAGGGATTTTCAGTATCGGGTCGAAAACTGTTTCTTGGTACAGCATGAAGCAGAGATCCATGGCACTTAGTTTAGCAGAGATCGAGTATATGGTAGCGAGTTTGGCTGCATGCAAGGCTATATGGATGAGGAAGATCCTGGTCGGGTTGTTCGAGTCACACTTGGAGCCTACAATGATTTATTGTGATAACCAGAGTTGCATTAAACTCTCGGCTAATCTAGTATTTCATGATAGATCCAAGCACATCGACATCAGGTACCATCATATCAGAGATTGTGTGCAGTGGAGAATCATGTTACTTTCATACATTCCAACGGAGGATCAGGATGCTGATATCTTAACGAAGGTGCTCACCAGGAGAAAATTCGAATACCACCAAGGAAGGATAGGGGTTGCAGATAATCCATATCTTGTTGAGAGGGAGTGTTGAAAACACAACAAGATGATGGAGCTTAGTGGAAAGGAGTCTCCTTCACTAAGTGGGCCCATAGGCTATTTTTGGTGCAAAGTCTATTTTTAAACTATGTCTATTTTTAGACATATGCATCATGGTCTATAAGTTGCATGATGCTATTTGTGGATGATTGGTCATGTTGGTAAAAATAGGTGGACTTCTATTTTTAGACATATGGGATGAGTCTATTTTTAGACTGCCAGGCTAAAAATAGAACAATTGAATATTATTAGCTCTTAATAATATTTGGACTATAAACATTATCTTATCCTCTTGGAGCACTTCAGTTTGAGCTACGGATGTGGCACATGCAATTTCCAAAAGCAAATATTCTTTTCTTATGGGTCAGTTGAGCTATTGCATGATGGACTTCAGTTAGAACTCAAGTGATTGAGTTTGGTGGAGTTGATTGAGGAGTTGGTGGAGTTGTCTTCAGTTTGACTTGGTTGAACTAGTTGTATTTAGTGTAATTGCAGAATACACTAGTGATGAGTGATGTGAATTAATTGTTAATTAATTCACTAATTATTAACTCATAAAGAAACTAAAGAATACATCAGTTAACTCAGTGCATGGATAGTTCAATGGAGACAAGTGTTAGAGGTGGGTGAAAGAGTGAGACTGCTACCAGTTGTGACTATAGCTGTGCATGAGATTTTCACATGCATTAATGGAGATTGCCAATGAGGATTGCGCAGTACAAGCCAAGGAAAACGAGCGTGGATCATTCCTATTCTTTCTTTGGATTGCGAGGCAAGAAAACAGTGGAGGAGATTTGAACCTGTGACTTGATTCAGATTGAGCTAGTTTGTGTGTAACAGGTGGAGATAGTACTGAGTACTTGTGAGACGTATTGTACTATGTATTGTTACATGTTCTCTATCATTATAATATACAGATAGTTGTGGGTTTTCAGCTGTATGCTTCCCCTGGTTACATACTATGTTGATATGTGTTATTGATGTGTTTCAATGTGTGCATGTGAATGTTTTGATTCTACAAATTGATGATCAATGTAGAGGAGGTTATGTATTATGCATGCATTCCAGAAATAGTGTATAAGTAGGATAATCTCTGTGAGTAAGTGTCATATTATTCAAAATTTCTACAAACTCCAATAAAGTATGAAGATCATAGAAACCCCATAGTAACAATTCAAATATATCGTTTCTCTTTTCCAAATACACTAGTTGATCTAGGAGTTTCCATCAACATATTAACAACAAAAACTTGCCAAGCACTTGGTATTACAGCCTTAGAACCAACCACCACTTTATTAGAACTTGTTGATCAATTGGTGGTAAAACCATAAGTGACCTTACAAGATATCACAGTCTCTGTTGACTCATGGGAATATCCATTAGATTTCCTGGTTATAAGCCCAAGGAATAGGTTGGATGGGAATCCTTTGATTCTGGGTCAACGTTGGCTAGTAGAAGTTGATGCATATATTGGCTATCAAGAAGGCATCATGACAACTATGAAGGGAGATGTTGTTAAATATCTGGTTTTATATCCTCCCTCCATGGCAAGAGTGCCCATTCTAAAAATATGTAAGTGGCCACCAGTGTACCTAGAAGAGAGCATCCATTCACCACTCATAGTAGCGAAAGCACTGGAATTTAAAGATGAAACTGAAGATGACGTTATCAAAAATTTTATAAATCAGCTAGCTTACGTGAGTAAGGTACAATGTCAGATGTTGAAAGCAATCCTTGATAACAAAACCATGGAAGATCCCCAAAAGGATATAGATGACCAGCATATTTAGACGACTATTGTTCATAACAACAAACAAGTTGAGATCAAACCAAGAAAAGTTCTAAAGATCAATGCTGGTCTGGATAATGAATGATAGAAAAAGCTTATCCAGGTATTGTAGAAAAATAAAGGGGCTTTTTCTTGGGATTATCCTGTTATGAAGGGGATAGACCCACAACTATGTACACACAACATTTATATAGAGAAGGATGCAAAACCTATCCGGCAACCTCAGCGGAGATTGAACCCACACCTCAAGGATATTGTGAAATGGGAATTGTAGAAGCTACTAGATGTAAACTTTATTTATCCTATTTTGGACAGTAAATGGGTCTCTCCATTGGTGGTCATCCCTAAGGAAAACATGAAGTGGCGTATTTGTGTAGACTATCGAGAGCTAAACAAGGTAACACAGAAAGATCACTCTCCCCTCCCATTCATTGATCATGTCCTCAATACGTTGGCAGGGAATCAGTTATGTCCTTTTTAGACGGCTGCAGTGGTTACAATCAAATTTAGATTTCCCATGAAGAATAGGACAAACAACCTTCACCTATCCCTGGGACACATTCGCATACAAGGTATTACCATTTGGCTTGTGCAATGCCCCAGCCATGCTTCATAGAGCTATACTAAGCATTTTTGTTGATCTAATAAATGAAGGACTAGAGGTATATATGGATGAATTTACTCCATATGGGGATGATTTTGATCAAGCATTGCAAACACTAGAAAAGGTCTTAGAACGATGCATCGCTACCACATTATGTTTAAGCAATGTCAAGTGTCACATGATGATGACGGAGGGCATGATCATGGGAATTACATCTTTGAAGAAGGAATACAGGTAGATCCAACAAAAATACAAGTAATTCTTTTACTGCCTACCCCTTGCACCCAAACAGAGGTACGTAGTTTCTTACGATATGCAGGTTATTATCACAGGTTTATCAAGATTTTTTCACAGATTGCGGCACCCTTATATGCTCTAACTAGAAATGTTTATTTCAGTTGGTTTGACAAGTGTGACATAGCTTCTGCAGGTTTAAAGAAACTAGTCTTAACAGCACCAGTATTACATGGACCAAACTGGGAGCTTCCTTTCCACATCTCCACGGACACATCAGATGTAGCTATAGGCACTATCCTTGGTCAATAGGAGGACAAGAAATCTTATGCTATATATGAAATTAGAAAAAATCTCACTACTGCAAAACTCAATTACAAAGTGACATAAAAAGAATTCCTAGTCATTATTTATGCAATAAAAAAATTTAGACACCATATAACCAATTTTCAAGTCTTTGTGTACATTGATCATTCTTCCATTAGGTATATAGCTAATAAACCAATCACAAATGGTCGAGTAACACGATGGCTATTGCTTTTATAGGAGTTCGACATTACTATCAAAGATCGTCTAGGAAACAAAAATTCAATTGTTGATTTTCTATCTCGAATCCCGAAGGTTAATGATCCACTGGCAGTAGATGACCAATAACTAGATGAACACCTATTTGTCGTGGTAGTTAAGATTCCATGGTACGTAGATGTGGAAAATTATCTGGTAGTGGGGAAGCTACCCAAAAATTTAATGACAAGAGAAAGAAAATTGATTGTTCAGTGCAAGGCCTGGTTCTCTTGGATAGGTGGATATCTTTTTCATAAAGGGGCCAACATGTGTATACGCAGATCTATCTGCGAGGATGAGATACATACCATTTTGAAGAGTTGCCATGATGAACCCTGTGGGGCGACATTTCGTAGACCGAAGGACAGGACATATATTATTGGCCAACTATTTTTAAGGACGCTAAAAATATGCCCAGCCCTACGGCAGTTGCCAAAGGACGAGCCTACCTGGCCAATATGATGAAATGCCTTTATAGCCACAATTTTTCATATAGATGTTTGAGCATTGGGCATTATATTTCATAGGTCCATTCCATCTGCCATCCAATCAGAAGGCCTACATACTTGTAGCCACAGATTATGTGACAAAATGGGTGGAAACAATAGATTTACCAATAGTCACAGAGGAAGGAATGATTAACTTCCTTTCTAGGTTATTTCTGTGGTATGGATTACTGCGAGAGGTGATCACAAATGGAGGAAAGTAATTCACTGGGCACAAGATTACTACCACTCTCGAAAACCGTCATATGATGCACAATATCACTTCTCCGTATCAGCCATAGGTGAATGGGTAGGTCAAAAGCACCAACAAGGTTATAGAAACAATTCTGACCAAGAAAGTCTCAACGCATCAGCAAGATTGGGCTGCTACACTACCAGAGACCTTGTGGGCCTATCGTATGACTTGGAGGAATACTACTGGATACTCTCCCTACCAGCTTGTGTTCAGTAAAGAACCAATTTTTCCAATCAAATTCGAAATAAAGACTCTAAGGACGGCACAGGAAGTGGGTCTGGATTTAACAAAATCCCAAACCAAGCATCTTTCGTAGATTAATGAACTAGATGAGGCTCGATTGCTTGCTTTGCAATGAACTGCAAAAATACAATAGCAAAGGGAAAACTGGCATGACATCCTTATCAAGAAGAAAATGTTTCAAAAAGGGGATTGGGCACTTCTATTCGATTCTAGATTCCAGGAATACTCGGGCAAGTTGAAAACAAGATGTCTCAGCCCTTATGAGATTCAAGAAATACATAACAATGGTATTCTTACCTTAAATACCATAGACGAATTTGGTCATTCCTTTAAGGTAAACGAGCATTGAGTGCACCTCTATCATCAACCGCTTACCAAGGAGTCTTTCTACGAGCAGGTACACGAGGACCCCTCCATGCAAATTCCAGCTGCAGGGAATGATAAGCCAACATCTTTTTCTTTAAAAAACTAAAATTTATTGAAAATTGCAAATAATGTACATATCTTTGTAGGCATTGTAAATATGATTTTTTTTTTTTAAGTTTCACTTTTCTTTTCTTTGTTTTACATTGTTCAAACAATTAAACGTTTGTTGTTCAATTGATTGAACAACTCATGCTTTCCTCTTTTGTATTTCGATGTTCAAACAATTGGACGTTTGTCCTTCAATTGATTGAACAATGCAGTTTTCTTTTGTCGCATTTTTCTATTCAAACAATTGAGCGTTTGTTGTTCAATTGATTGAACAACACATTTTTCTTTTTTTTTTTCTTTGTTCAAACAATTGAACGGTTATCGTTCAGTTGATCCAAAAACGCATTTTTCTTTTTGTTTTTTTTGTTGTTCAAACAATTGAACGTTTGTCGTTCAATTGATTGAACATCACATTTTTCTTTTTATAATTCGTTGTTCAAACTATTGAACGTTTTCTATTCAATTGATTGAACAACACATTTTCCTTTGTTGTTTTTCATTGTTCAAACAATTGAACGTTTTCCGTTCAATTGAATGAACATCACATTTTCCTTTTTTGTTTTATACTGTTCAAACAATTAAGCATTTGTCGTTCAATTGATTGAACAACACATGTTCCTTTTTGTTATTTTTCGTTCAAACAAGTGAACGTTTCCCATTCAATTGATTGAACAACACATTTTTTTCATTTGTTTTCGATGTTCAAACTGTTGAACGATTGCCATTCAATTGACTGAACAACGCAATTTTTCTTATTTACTTTCGTTGTTCAAACTATTGAACGACTTCTATTCAACTGATTGAACAACACAATTATTTCTTGTTTATTTTCACTGCCCAAACAATTGAATGATTGTCGTTCAATTGATTGAACATCATACTTTCCTTGATTGTTTTTCGATATTCAAACCATTGAACGCCTGTCATTCAATTGATTGAACGACATTTTTTATTTATTTATTTCACTATGAAAATGATTGAGAAATTTCTTTTCAATCAATTGAACAACACTTTTTATTTTCTATTTTGATTTTTCCAATTGAATCACATCTTTTATGAGCCAAATTGTGATTTTTTTTCATTTTTCTCTTGTTCATTATGCCATTTCCTTCTTTTTTTGTATTGCAAATAAGCACCATTTGCATTGATTTGTGCCTCTTCTAAAGAAAAATAATAACAATATCATTATGACTTCCAAAATCCTTTTGATTGGTTATCTTTGTCCATAAGCTAATATGGTGTATCTTTACAATGGCTATCTAAACATCCTTTCTTTGGACACATCATGAAATGATTCATTATTCTTAATCCATGATGGCTTATGTTTATACTTCAAAATGGATAAAACTCATCGATATAATGTTAAGGGGATAAGAGTATAACAATTCCATTGGCATCTTCTTACCTCTTACACCATCCCTGACTCTTAAGGAGCAAATGAGCCTCCCTTTTCCTACAAGAAAGATTCCAAAATTAAAATAGAAAAATGCTTAAAACTTTGTCCAAAGAGGATAGGGGGTCTCATCACGAGTCAGCCTAGCATGATCATAAGGATGTAACTATTGAGTGTTAGTGTCAGTATCTTCATCCCTCCGCCAGAGATCAAATCCTCTTGTTGCATTGCATATTAGTTGTCCTGCCAATTTAGCTACATTCCATTAGGTGCATGGATCATTTGACTCTTACAGTCTCCCTCATGTCATTTACCTGCTGCCTCATGTTTATTCATCAAAAATTGTATACAGTCAACTTTTTGTCTTAAAGAATTGCAAAAGTATTTTCTAGCGTTTCATGGTCATTTAGGTCTAGGGTTTCATCAAAAAGGGTTTCAAAAAGTCCAATAATAACCAGCCGGCACATGAGGAGGTTCTAGCATCAATAAATTTCATAATCAATTGTTCAGAGATGTGTTTTTCCTCAAAACTCTGTTTTGAGGAAAAACAGGGTATTTTTAGATTTTATTGTACAAATTCATGTAATTTTATTTCCTTCAATGTAAATATTTTCACCTGCAACCCTGGTCACTTTTCCTGGCCTCAG
The DNA here is from genome assembly GCA_031772625.1 of Pinus tabuliformis. Classification (NCBI taxonomy): domain Eukaryota; kingdom Viridiplantae; phylum Streptophyta; class Pinopsida; order Pinales; family Pinaceae; genus Pinus; species Pinus tabuliformis. Next base: position 2,011,064,705 of record CM062818.1, on the reverse strand, counting down.
TAGCTCCAACCCCCTGCAAAGCAAACAAGACATAGGTCATTTAGTTCATCACAAGCTCAAAGAAAGTGAAAAATCTCAAAAGCAGAGTTTGAAAACTAAAGTCATTTTCCCAATCATTGTAAAGTAGGTTTTATAAAACAAAAAATTAAAAGCTCCTTGTATATAAGTTATTTATTCCATTGAAAGGTTCATTTTCATTTAAAAGTCAAAGTTGGAGAAATCTACCCAAAATCAAAGGTGCGGCGCACTGGGTAAGTGGCGCGACGCACATAGAAGGTGCGGAACATAGGACCACGATTTCCAATGCAAATTTACACCGGCGTGATACACACACAAGGCGCGGTGCGTTGGGTTTGATGCACGACACATAAAGTTTCCAAGCCCAAATTTTGCCACAACTCACCCCAGATCATCCCAAAATGATTAGATCTTCATTTGTGCAAATAGGTTGAGCCTCTATCACTGCTTTTCATCCAATTTTTTATGGTTGTTTTATGGTGGTTGTGTGAAAAAAAAACCAAACCCTACCTCTTGCACATTTCAAAGGAAACAGTGCTTAGGGTTTGAACTGTTGTTTTGGCTACTAAGTCATTCCCTCATCTTTCCACTCCCTCACTTATTTTCCTAGTGTATTCCCCTATTACCTAATTCCCATATTCCCAAAACAAAATCATATATCCCTATCCCCACTCCTATTTTTTCCAAAATCCCAAATATAATTCCCAAACCCTAGTGCTATACCCAAAACTCCTAAACTATTCCCTAATCCCCTATTTCCCTAACTAAACCCTATACCAGTCCCTAAAATTCCTCATTTCCCCCCCTCTACAATCCCTCATATCACTTTTCCCTTGGTGGCAGAAGTCAAAAAACATCATAAATCACCTACTTCTCATCAAGACAGCTCATCCACCTAGCAGAGATGGAATCTGATCCCTCATATGCTTATGAAGAGGAGACACATAGTGACTCACCTACAGAGGTACATGCACCCAAGAGGCCTGTTGTTGGGAAAAGTATCCAATACGGAATGACCCTATCCCACTCTAAGGGTGATAGTACCTCAGCAACAATCAAAGCAAAGCTATTCGAGATTACTTCTTTATGAGATGTAAGAGAGAGGGGGAAGAGATCCACTAACCGATGTCTTCCACTAATGATTGATCCAATCTTCTCTCTTTGCTGCTTGCTCCCAGCTCCTTGCTCTTTTACTGGCCCAGCTACACCAAGATCCTGCAAAATAACAAGAGAGGGGAACTACAAGAAGCATACATTCATAATTGATTCAAGGATTAGAATAAATCAAATACACAAGCATAACAATACACCATTGAGACACACGCATATAGAAGAACCTCAAATGCTTTATTAATGGAAGAAGTAAAGTTCAGGAAGTGATACAACCATAAAAGGCCCAATCCAGCATCACCTCCCAGCAGAAAGAAATCTCCTCTTCACCTCCTTCAAGCAAATCACCCAATAGTTCTATACTCAAACCAACAGCACTTCCTTACATTCACAATATTCCAGCCTCCCTAGACCTCATGAGAGAGCTCTATATATAGGAGTTTTGGAGAAAGGATGAGTCAACTTGAGCTTGGCATGGAGCTGACTAGTGTCCTCTCCCACTTCAGTTATTCTTCAGTTCTTGAGTCCACTTGGAGGTTCTTGCTTCCACTTGGAGATCTAGACCCTCTTACTCATCATTAGGCGAATTCTCTGATCCAAGTGTCATTTTGGAAGCTTCCTGGGCATTGACACCTTGAGGAATGACTGTGCCACTTGGCCAAACTCGCCCAACGCAGGTAGCCTTCTTTGCAGTTGACATTCAGCGTAGGTACACAGTGGAGCAGTTGACATTCAGCGCAGATGCTCAGTGGAGCAGTTGACATGATCCAGAATTAGCTTGTTTTTGAGTGTTTTCAGGTGGAGAACTGATATTCAGTGCTATGGTTTGCTGACCTTGTTCCTCTAGGGGTAGGAACAACATGTTTAGGGACTTTGGATCCCTTAGATTATTGACATTTCATGCTTCATGCTGTAAGGCACAAAAATGTCTATAACAGTTGCCCCCTAAAGTATGAGGTTGTTTATCGGGTGAAATGCTTTATCAGGAGGATCCGAAGTTCATTCAATTGCTGAGAGGTGACCTGTAATAAAATACAATACAATACATTATTTTTCATTCTGCTTTCATGATCTAGCTGAGGCGGGCATTCCCATGCTCATCTTTATAAATTCATTTTGGTACATAGAACAGACGATCGTCTGATGGTAGACTGATAATTCTCTGCTGAAATTATCATCCTTTGAGTAGGATGATCATCTGCTGCAATGATGTACATGTCAAATGTATTTATGTTTCCTGAATATATATCGCAGCCCGGATGGATGAAACTAGATCCGGGGTCTTCGAACTCGTTCGATCTTCATTCTAAGTACAAGTCAATCCTTGTGAGAATTGCGCTGAAGTCGAACATGGAAAGACATCGCTTGATTACCGATCAATGATGTGAACCGTTAACAAGCGCGAGAGGAATCACCGATAATGATAATGACCCTCAAGGTACTGCAGTACAATTCACGTGGTGTGAATATAGGACTTGGCGTCGAACACCACGCAAAATCTTCTGGTCGAAGGTCATTGATGTACACCTTTCGCTGGAAGTGAGAAACTTGCCATTGACGCATTCAAGCTTCAAAGTACTGAGGGGGGTGTTCCTAGATCAACTTCTTGGATAATGAGCTGACATCGACAAGAAGCGATCCGTCAAAGGAGGGCCTTAATGAATCCCACATCAGTGACACGGAACGGAGCTAATGATTTTAGTGGAGGTGAAAACAATTTGTTACATATGATTCAGGGTGGCGATCATGGATGGATGAAGGATAATGTATGGCAGTGGATGGGACACGGTTGACTCTTTCTGAACAACATCTCTTGAACATATAACGACACTGATGCGATGGATCGGTAGCATTACCCCAAATGTGGATGGTTTGGCGAAGACCATGGTGATGAGACCGGTGAATGAAACAACCCAACCCGATGTGATACGGAGGAAAAGTGTCATGTTCAAGAGCGACTTGCTACCATTAAAGCTTTGAGGTTCTCCCAATTTTTCCCCAGTCATTTTTGACCAGTACCTCTTTATTTTTGTCAAGCTTGAGGAGGATAACATATGCTTGTTCTATAACCTGACCTTCGGGCAAGCCCATCGCTATGTTTTAACGAGCCTAGCGATAGGGAAACTCGTTCTCATCTAAAGACAAGTTTGTCGCTATTTAATCATTTTAACGAGTCTAACGACAAGGAAAACTCGGTCCTTTTCATTTTTAGAGAGTCTGAAAAGGTACAGAAAGTTAACTCCAAAATTCCTTTTTCGTCATCTAATCCCTTAAGTCCGAAAAAGTATAAAACAATACAAAAGGGATGAGTTTTCGATAATTTTAACGAGCCGAATAAAACAAGTGCTCGACCTTTTTGTGTAATAATCCCTCAGGTCCAAAAAGATTAAAATCTAGAGGGATAGCTCTTCCGGTCCTTTTAACGAGCTGGAAGGCCAAAACTCGGCAAACTTTTCATATTTTACGAGTCAGATGAAAAGAGCTCAAAGAAGACTCGTCTTTTGAGGAATGAGTGATAAACAGGGATAGCAGTAGATTCCAGGTACAGGTTGGAATTTTCCAATCACGGCAGTGTCACAAGGAAGGCTAGGTGAAATCACTCTTCGCAGCTGTTCCTCAAAATGGGTAAACAATCATATGGAGGTGAACGATCGACCAAATGACGGTGGAGGTGGCAGGTGCAAACACGAACAAGGCTTTTAATGGCTAATAACTTTACTATCACAATGGTTATTTACCGGAATAGGTTCATTTTTTAATGAGCTTAAACTCTGGAGGAAACTCTTGCTCAATCTTATGTTTATTTTTTAACAAGCATGAACTATGTGCTAAAACTGCTCGGATCTCGCTTTTCTATTTTTTAATGAGCATAAATTCCGCGGTAAAACTGCTCGATATACCAGTCATAAGATAAGAATGTCTCCTGTGAGATAGCTATTTTTTATGGAGCTTTATCTCACAAAGCTATGCTCCTTCTCATCCTTTCTTTATGCAAGTTTGGAAACGGCTAATCCTACGAGTTTAAAGGGTTAGACCTACAGGTTTAAAGGGAGGACCTAAAAATTTAAAAAATAAATAGTCGTCCCTTGCTTGCACTCTAAAAGGTTTGCATGCCCCCAGATATAAAGTAAAATTTCAAGGCTACCCCTACTTATCAGTTAAAACATTTGTTTTAAAGGGTGAGGCTTGCCACTTTCTGGTTACCCAAAGGTTGTTTTGTTAACACCATCAAACGAAAACATTTCCTCGGCAATGTCTACCGAAGTAGGCAATGGTGAATGACCTTTGTCAAACAAGTAACCTTGACAAAAGAATCCTATTCTAGAACAACCCCTCTTCCATCCACGGACGGGGTACTGACTAGTCATATTCTCTCGCGGAAATTCTACCTTATACCCAGGGTTTCCTCTGCCCGAAGCAGACCAGGATGCATGCCCCGTGGGTTCCAGTCCCATCTTTCCGAATCACTCGCACTCATCGGGAAGGAGGACTGGGGGTGGAGACATTTCTTGATTGAATAGACCATTCAAGGTTGGTATGTGACTATTTGCGATGCGTGATCCCGGAAATGAAAGTTGGTCTACGAGCTTGACCATTCTTCCTTCGTGTGGAAAACACATTACTCTAAAGAGTGAGGAGACTATTGCCTCCATGCAATATATAGATTCTCATCCAAGGAGTAGGTTATAATCCAAGGGTCCTTGAACAACCATCACGTTCATTTGAATGGTCTTCCCTTTCAATGTAACAGGCACATTGGGGAGGATCCCTAATGGTCGACTGGTTCCTTTATCAAAACCTGAGAGATTTCTTATCTCAGGCAAAAGCGCCGGGGAACCCAGTGCTTTCCAAGCAATAGAGGAAAGGATACTCACAGATGCCCCTTCATCAATGATAGTGCCAGCCATTACCATTCTATAAATTTGGACTATGATTCTGAATGGTATACTGGCTGGCAACCGGGGTCTGCCTAGTTGGTTCCAATCAAAGGACACAACCAGGTTGCTTGGTGGTGGGACCGAATACACGGCCGGATATGACCATGACGATGTTCCTTCCTGCGATAAAGGAATGGGCGTATTGCCCTGACGCTCATCAGAATCTGTGTTGATGAAAAGAATCTGGATGGTGTCATCCTTATTCTCTTCAGTGAGGGTGTCATTTGAAGATGAATCTTCAGTGACGGTGTCATTTGAGGATGAAACCTCTGAAGGGAGAACCGGGTCAACTGCCATTTCGACCTGTAGACTTTCGTCTGGTCTAGATTCAGTAGGTTCATTTTCAATGACTGACGCTTCAGTTGACCACTTGAGCGGGCCAGCTATATTTTCAACCAACGAAGGACTTGGCACGAGTTTTTTGTATCCAGGAGGAAGTCTCAACGGTGAAACCGGGCGATCTTCCAAAACTCTCTTCGCTTCGTCTAAGAAGGGACAACGGTGGATGGCGTGATCGCCTTCACATAGTCTGCAGGGGGATCTTGCTCCCCCTCTTTGTCTTGAACCTTCACTTTCGTTGGTTGATGGTAAGCACTCAACATGGCTATCGGAGGTTGATGCCCCTGAATTGTGCAACCGAGGGGACCAGTCCCTTAGTATCCGGGGAATACAGGGACAATCTCTATGGAAGTGGTCTCCTCTACATATGACACATGGCGATTTAGGCCCTGTCTGTGCTATGTGTGGATTTTTGTCAGATGTCTTTTGCTTGCCCCCTGTCGCCTTAGGCTCCTTCTTCTTCTTCTCTCTCTTCTTCTTCTCCTTCTTCTCCATGGGAGCTTGGCTTTTGCCGGCTCTACCTTGCGAAGATGAAGGATTGGGGGAAGAGTTATAGGAAGTTGAAGGCTGGTGGGCAGCTCTAGACTAATCTAACTGTTGACTCGACTGTTCAGGAACCATGGTGTTCTGAACTACATTGGTTGAGAATAGCCAAATTGGCAGGCCAATTGTCAATCCTGGAAGCGACAATGTGGCCATGTGGGGTGCACCAAATTCTCCCCAAGAGGAGAAAGGACTAGGATTTCCATCATGTGGAATTCCTTGGTTGGTGCGTTCCATGTTCTCAACCTACAGATCAACGCGGGAATAGGAGGTGATTATGTTCCATTTAAAATAAATTTTATAACGACGCTTTAGACACAACTTGCTTTTTCATTTTTTAAGAGTCGAGAAAACGCTAAAGATGACTCTAGTCTCCTTTGATGTTTTAACGAGCCCGAAGTGACAAATGCTCGGATGGACTTTTTCAGTTATAGAGTTTGAAAAAGGCCAAAAGAAACTACTCTGGAGTTCTAGGCAGAGGGTGTGCCAAACTTTTCGCAAAACCACAGAATATGTTTTACGGTACGAGTGGTCGATCTTCGTGAATGCTGTGTTCACTGCATTGCGATTAGTAGGGCGGCTGACACGGTTTCCTATGGATAAAGGCTTTGTTCCTATAGGGGTCTCCCAATATATACACGATGGTATGTGGGAGCAAAAGTCTGTATTGATACTTATCGCTTCACCGTGGAGGAATCACCCAACCACTCAACGCTAAGATATCACGTTTAACGACGCCGAAACACGTCTCTAGCTTAGACCTCTATGTGTTTGCGTTATGTTTCAATGCGTTGTTATGTAAATTCAATTTATTTTAAGGTTGATCTTGTTTAGCAGTTTCCCTTTATGGATCACCACGAGATGTATGATAACACTCCTAAATGCAGTCTAAGATGATAAGCAAGCTTTTCAATCTTTCAACTTTGAAAATCTTAACTACTGAGGGAAAAGAAAGACATCATCTTTTCACACAGATCATAGCGCACACACTAATGCACTTTTTCCTAAATCGACATGCAAATTGTCATAATGCACATGCACAATGCAGGTATTTCTTTTCTCTTTCTTAATGTTGATGTAATACAAAAAGAAAGCTGTCGTATAACTTTGAATTCGATTTCAAGTGAAAGCAAACAAGCTTGTCCAAAATCAAAAGACACCTTAAGATTTACTTGTTTCGACACTAGAAATACATATAAATTCAAACCATATGACGAAAGCAAAGCTCAATCAGCTATGAACAGCAAACAAACTAACTCTTAAGATCAGAACGACACTTTATCACAGGTCTAGATCTAAGAGGCCACAACAAGACTAGTTCACTTTCGTTATGGGAAACTGCAAATGATACAAGAAATACACAAAGAACAAATACAGTTTCTTTATACAACTGAGGTGGAATAGTGGCAAGGAAAGTTGGTTTTAGATAGGTACATTGACTGATAACAGGCTGCAAAAACAAGGATGAAAACAGGGCAATAAACAGCAGGGAACCCCAGTAGCACTAGGCAAAATTGGTTCAGCGCAGGTGGTACACTGTCAGTTTGACATTCAGCGCAGGTAGCCCCTTCAGGATCTGCGCTGAAATGCAGACTGCCTTCACAGTGCCTGCACTGAAGAGATAAACTTTCGTTTTTCTCAGTTTCCGGGTCACAGATTGCTCCAAAATTCACAGTTTTTGGCCAAATCAGAAGCTATCAATCAAGTACACACTAAGGGATGAAAAGGAGGATGAAAAGCTATCACTAAGAGTTGTTCAGAGTCCTTGTGGATCAGCTCTTCAAATCATAAACATGCCCAGAAACTGAGCTAGAGTAGCTGCCCTCTACTTTGCATTTGAAAGCTCCAAATGCAGTTTGATTCGGTACTCCCTGTGTTTATGAAATGAATAGCAAAAACACAAACAACCAACAAGATACAATCCCCAGTGGAGTCGCCAATTTGTTGTTGGGAAAAGTATCCAATACGGAATGACCCTATCCCACTCTAAGGGTGATAGTACCTCAGCAACAATCAAAGCAAAGCTATTCGAGATTACTTCTTTATGAGATGTAAGAGAGAGGGGGAAGAGATCCACTAACCGATCTCTTCCGCTAATGATTGAACCAATCATCTCTATTTGCTGCTTGCTCCCAGCTCCTTGCTCTTTTATTGGCCCAGCTACACCAAGATCCTGCAAAATAACAAGAGAGGGGAACTACAAGAAGCATACATTCATAATTGATTCAAGGATTAGAATGAATCAAATACACAAGCATAACAATACACCATTGAGACACATGCATATAGAAGAACCTCAAATGCTTTATTAATGGAAGAAGTAAAGTTCAGGAAGTGATACAACCATAAAAGGCCCAATCCAGCATCACCTCCCAGCAGAACGAAATCTCCTCTTCACCTCCTTCAAGCAAATCACCCAATAGTTCTATACTCAAACCAACAGCGCTTCCTTACATTCACAAGATTCCAGCCTCCCTAGACCTCATGAGAGAGCTCTATATATAGGAGTTTTGGAGAAAGGATGAGTCAGCTTGAGCTTGGCATGGATCTGACTAGTGTCCTCTCCCACTTCAGTTATTCTTCAGTTCTTGAGTCCACTTGGAGGTTCTTGCTTCCACTTGGAGATCTAGACCCTCTTACTCATCATCAGGCGAATTCTCTGATCCAAGTGTCATTTTGGAAGCTTCCTGGGAATTGACACCTTGAGGAATGACTGTGCCACTTGGCCAAACTCGCCCAGCGCAGGTAGCCTTCTTTGCAGTTGACATTCAGCGCAGGTACACAGTGGAGCAGTTGACATTCAACGCAGATGCTCAGTGGAGCAGTTGACATGATCCAGAATTAGCTTGTTTTTGAGTGTTTTCAGGTGGAGAACTGATATTCAGTGCTGTGGTTTGCTGACCTTGTTCCTCTAGAGGTAGGAACAACATGTTTAGGGAATTTGGATCCCTTAGATTATTGACATTTCATGCTTCATGCTGTAAGGCACAAAAATGTCTATAACAAGGCCTCATAGAGGTGGCAAACATATTTGAGAAGAACCAACCACTCTTACTGAGTTACAGACCTACCCTCTTGCCATCAATTATTTCCAACACCAGTCCTGCTACGAATTTTGTGAGATGGTTGTTGGAATTGAGTTTCATCATGAGTCGGCTCGTTTGTTTGTGCTTCATTTACATGATGGTCAAGCCACTCTAGCTAGTGTCACATTCACATAACACCAGAATCTATGTCACTAGAAACTGGTATTCCTAACATTGGAGAGCAATGGAACAAGAGGAAGCAAATTGACAGGCAGCATTATGAACCATACATCAAGCTCGGTTATTTAAGACAACTCAACAGAGTGTTTCCTTTCCAGTACCTCAAAGATTCTTATGCTCCTTTGATGAAATTGATAATGAAGTATTTCAGTTGTGAGGGCCGGTTTTCCCATTTATATGCTTATCATATCAGGCTGCTAATGCATTCTACCAGGGTGAGGATGATGAACCTCCCCTACTTCATGTGCTGAAAAATTGAGAAGATGACCACCCTAGTACAACACAAGACTCCTCAGCAGTGGTTCAATAGTATATATCATTTTTCTCTCATTAAAATCGTAGTCATCCATAAGCATGGCTTACAGGGCATCACTTGGGAGGACTTCATTTCTCGTGGGTTTTTCACAGCTCCTCAGGGACCTTCAGAGGCTGTACATGAGACAGGTGGACCTTCATATCAGCATGAGGATCATGAGACACAAACCGATAGTATGTCGGTTTTTATCACTTATCAGAAGGGCACTAGATAGTTGTTCGCAGCAGCCAAGCGAGTATTATCTCCACCCGGGGTGGAAGGGGTCTCACTTCTGTCATCAGCACAACAGGTTCATGACAAAGGCAAGAGGCCATTACAGGATAAAGGACCATCAGGTGAGTGTGAGACTGATTTCATTCTCATTGATGGCGATGATACTGATATGGGCCTGTAAAGCACAAATCTCAAAGAAGTCATTCAAGAGCAGCAGACAGACATCAATGCCTTTTCCCGCAACTTGGAGAGAGCTAAATGGAAAATATAGTACCTGGAGCAAAGAAATAACCTGCTTGAAAATTAGCAAGCGATTATGGAGTTGCAAAACATTTGGGAGAATCGCTAAGCCACCCAAAGGAGGAGGGTGGAGTTCACTTCACTTGAGCAGGAGGTCAATGCCGATCGGGAGTCATGGCTTGAAAGAGCCATTATCCACTTGGAGAGGAGGTTATAAAAGGCCATTAATGAGAAGAATATGTTGAGAAACATGGCATATCATTATTTGTCAAGAAATATGGTGTGCCAAGCTAGAATCAGGAGCTTGAAGGCAAAATTGAAGAGAGCATCAAGGAGGCAAAAGGAGCATGAAGGACTTCAGATATTGGCTAAGGCTTCCTTGGCCCAACACAATGCTTGATGAATAAAACTCACCCCAAATTTCAAAAAATTTGGGGTACATTTTGCATTTTTGGAATTTTTGGCACAAAAAACAAGATTTTCTGCTCTATTCGCCGCGCCACATGGCGCTCGCTTTTGATAGGAGCCTCCAAATGAAAAAAACTAGGAATTTTTGGATTTGGAATGAAAAAATATGCTTACCTCCCAATGGCCAAGAAATTTGGACAGGTTTTGAGCCCTAAAAAAGGTAAAAACACTCAACAAATGACCTCACTGCCCCTATTTTGACACACGGGAAGCAGTGTTGGAAGAACTGAATTTTGGAGGTGAAAATGGAGGTCAAATTGAAAAATTCCACTTGCGTTGAAAAGAAGATAGGAAAAAATTTCCAACAACCACACTTGGAGCAAATTTGGACACAGGGAAGGCCTTCAAAAATGACTTCAAACAGGTGCTATGCATAGAGAATTTGGCGCGGCACATAGAGGAAATTTGGCCCAGTTTGACCAGGAATGCTCTGTTTTTTGCCTAGCTTTTTCCAGTTTGACTTTTTCACCTTCTTAGTGTTAAATTTGTGATGTAATTTAATGTATATTGATGGATAATGATGTAAATATGTCAAATTTTCACTTGTGGGGGTAGATTCATCTATTAAAAAGTTGTTTGAAACTGAATGAATCAGTTCCCTTGTTTCTAGAGGCATGTTGTTCCAATGCCTAATTTCTAGTTCCCAGTTTAGAATTAGTTAGAATGGCTCCTAAACATGTGAGCTCGAACCCTAGAGGCTAGGATGAGCTATGGCTTTTCTATATTTTGTGGTTTTCTAGTCATTTACATGGTTGGACTTTTGAGAAAGAAAGGAGCTTCATTGTATACTCATATCAGCATTTTGGCCAAGGAATTGAGATCAGGGTTTGCAACACTCTTTGGGATCCCTGTGGCATTTTATTTTGGTACAATGGTTTCTTCCTTATTTTTTTATGTGTTATGTATGACATTATCTATCTTGTTTCTTCCTAACTAAATCAAACAAGAGTGAAAGTAGAATCCATTGAAATTGTAGTGGTCTACTTGAGGTTTGCTTTAGTTTCTTGATGTTTTCAGCTGTTTGGAGAGGATCCATGACTTCTCTTCCCCTCTTCAGCTCCTCACCTATCTAATACCTCCAACTCATTTGATTTCAAGTGCCAAAATCAGTTGCCTACCTTGCCCCATTGATATCTCTACAAATCCGAGCCTCATTCCCTGCACCCAAAATCTGTTTTTCCATTTGAGCGAGCAAAAACATCATTTTATTCAATCAAACTCTCTTGCACACATACCTAGCCTAAGATCAGTAGTTATATCAGTCATCTCAAGCCTTTAGTGATTATATTTTGCTGAGATTGACCCAGAGAGAGCCCTCTCCCAACCTGGTAGGGCTAGATACCATGTTAAGCGTGGTTTGATGTTGGCCCTAGATCCTACCTCTCTCAGCCTGAGCTAAATCTAGGCTCTAACATTGAGCATTGGAAAAGGTATGTATTTATCATTTATTTCTTTGTCTTTTCCTTTAAATCATAACTTCTTTACATTCTAAGATGGTAATATGTTAGAGAATTATGATATAATTAAGGAGATTTGTGATTGATGAAAAATGACTAATTATTGTCTTTTTCTACACAGAAAGTGAAGAAAATGGAAAATAACTATTGCGGAGGAAAAGACAAAGCAGAAGCAACTGTTATCCCTTTTATGGGAAGATATATCCAGATGAGGAAATCAAGATCGGAACGCATGGTCTAGGAAAAGGAAGAGGAAACACGGTATCAGTGCAAGTGGACAAAACGATAATTGAAGATCAAAGATATGGTGAATCCCTCAGGATCCTTTGATCCTGAGGGATCGTTGCTTCAAGATTTATCTGTATTTTTTATCCTTCCGCCTGGCCATTATAAAAAGGGACGTCGTTGCTAGCCCAGGGGGCGGATATTATTTTCAATTTGTATAACTTAGTGTTGTAATCTTAACTTTGATCATCGACTCTCTTTAAATAGCGATAGCTGTAACTCTGTCATTTCCGATTAATATATAACTTAGTTGTTGTTCCATTATTTGATCCTGGATTAAACACATCAGTGCTTCCCTGGTGGCTAAGGGCCCAACCGTAGTGGATCACTTGCTTCTTGTATCATTATTTTTCGAGAATAGTCATGTGTGGTTGGATTTCCTTTGCATTTCTGTAATTCATTTTATTCAGTAATCTTCTGTTCCTCAACATTTCATTCAATTTCTCTATTATATCGAAATCATAATTGAATAGCAAGATTGTTAGTCACAACCAAATTGTTATGTTGTTCATTCTAAAATAATATTGCACTGTTTAACTCAGATTCTGTTGTTCATTTATAGATTGATATTGTTGTTCATTTACAGTTGTGATTGTTGTTCATTTAACTATGGCTCACTTACAATTATGATTGTTGTTCATTTAACTGTTGTTCAATTATAATTGCAATTATCATTCCTTTATATCTATGGCTAATGTCATGTGCGTTAGAATAAGATTATTGATTCTATAGTCATTGTGTGTTTACACTTAATTAAATTTGTTGTCCCATTTCTATAGATTTACTTCGGTTTTCTATTCCTTTCTTAGATTGTTGTTCAATTCCTTTATTAGTTAAAGTTTGTTGTTCAGTTCCTTTCGGTTAAGATTGTTGCTTAATTCATTTCTATAGATTAAACTTTGTTGTTCAACCTTTCAATAGAATTAGTTGTTGTTCCTTTTCTATTAATTGAATTTTTATTTTCAGCATTTGCTTTGGTGTGAATATAAATATCTACAACTATAACAAACATTGACTATTGTTGTCTAGTTCTCAGATTGGAGATCTTGCCTATGATTGGTTTTCATTTGCATCAGTTTATAGGGGAGAGAGTTATCATTACTGAGTCCTCGACTGATGATTATTTGAGTGAATGATTTAGTTCATAACATTTCAGTTTCTTGTTGTTCCAATTAGATTTTGTTTCCAGCATTCATTTATCTTTGCATTTTAAGCACTATACTGCAAAAAATTTCTCTTGAGAAAGTGACTACCTTAGACTGAGTACACTCTTGAAATAAAAAATCATCCTTGGGTTGAAAATTAATGTGAAGATAATTAGGAGTTAAAAAGACACCTTTTTATCGCTCAACATTTTGGCGCCATTTCCAGGGAGAGTGTAGCCATTTGTTTCCTTTGAAAAAGAGAGTAGTGTAAGTACTTGCTAGGATAGAGTTAGGTTTTAAAAACAAAATGTAAGAACCTTTGTATGGAGCATGTAACAACCCTGCTCTCCCGCCTGCTCTCCCGCGGATTTGTTGGTTATTTTGGGTAGAAATAAGTATTTGATTTCTGTGCATGACCAAGTAGAAAAAGCCTGAAAAGAATCTTAAACCACTACCCAAGCCTGATAAAGCGATGGGGCTGGTGACCCTTTGCTGATCAACCTTTATAAATGAAATCCTTAAAAAAGTAGAATCTCAGCCATCAGTAGGCCCTAGAAAAGTTTCTTCTACACAACCTACCAGTTCCCTTCGGGCCACAGAATCACCATCTGTAGCCTTTGTTGAGGTGCACAGCCAAACAGAGGAGCAATATTTTCAAGAAATTGAGAATTCTAGCCCAAAATCGTTACAAGAAGGGAACTTTAGTAATGTCTGCAAAGAAGGAGGAGAAATAGGGGAAACTAAAGAGCCAAGATCTCCTCTTGGAATAGCTCAGCCACTAAGAAGCCCAGATAAGGGAAGTGTTGCCAAAATCATCTAGAGCAAAGCTAAAGAACCTGAAGAGCTAAAATCCCCCGGACATTAGTTCAGCAAGGAACTCTCATCATCCCAGACAAAGGAAGTGTTGTCAAGGCCATTCCTACTCCTTCTAACTAGCCTAGGAATACACCCCTAGAAATCCCAGAAGGATATTGGCACATATTTGACCAAATGGCCCAGAACCAGCAAACACCTCAAACCTCCACACTGCAATATCCCATTGTAGATACTGCAGTTAATGCACCTATGAAGGCCATCCCTCTCCAACATATTCCTACATTCCATGGCCTAACATCGAAAGATCCAGACACATTTTTGTTTGAATTCGATGTACTATGCCGGGGGTATGAGTATACCAGCAACCCCAAAAAGCTAAAATTATTTCCATCCACATTAAAGGAAGAAGCTTTATGATGGTTTATGGGATTAGGTGGAGATGTTATAAATGACTGGGATTAGATGAAAGCTGCTTTTCTAAAGAAATACCGAGATTATTGTAGGTTTAGAGAATTAAAGGATGAAATATTTCAGATGGTAGCTAGACCTAATGAGACACTAGAAGAATGTGTTGAACGTTTTCAGTGTAATCTTCAGAGATCTCCTTATGCATCATTACCCTTACCTAGCAATATATTAAAAATGACGTTAATTGAAGGAATGAAGGAACAATGGCTTGAAACACTAAATATTATTGGAAAAGGTGACATCTATCAAGAAAATTTTGCTGAGATTATTGATTTGTGCATCAGGAGTTCATGAGGCAGTACAAGGCTAAAACTAGCGGAATGTGATAGGTTCACAAGGGAAAACAAGATCTTCAGTGAAGTAATAACCCGCGCAGAAATAAAAAATTTACTGGAGAATTTCAAAACTGATATATTGGGGACTTTAACAACACAACTCGATATTATGCAAGCTAAACAGAAACAAGAAAAAGATGAGCAAAACCTGGCAATATTCTGCCCGAGATGCAAAAAGAAACACAGCCATAAAGAGTGTCCACTAGATACAGTTCAAGTCTATGCTATTTGTACAAAAGGTCACTCCACAAAGAATTTCCCCTCACTTCCGGGTTTGAAAGCAGTGTATAGAGAAGTGGAAGAAGAATCAAAACCGGTGTACCTACTTAATCAGCACTGTCAATGGCAGCCACGACAATCAGGTATGTCCTCTAATCCGTCTTCTTCTTTCCAACTTCTACAATATCATGCTCAACAATATAATACAATGTGGCAAAATCAACCACCTTTTTGAAACTGGTCACAACAACCATTTCCTTCATCACCATGGACAAATCAAACAAGCCAACCTAATTGGACAAATTTTCCCTATTCTTCACCATTTTGGCAAACCAATGCGTATCCAACACAATGGTCCCCTCCCACTTTGTAGAGTCAAGCCTGGCAGAAAAACTAGAAAAGACCGATGAATCAGCCTGCAGGAACCATTCCACTCCCTCAACCTACATCGCCAGTGCCATATACAATACAAAAAAAAAACCCAATCCAACTTAATACCACAAATCCTTACTGAACCCAACCCAAACCCAAATAATAGACTAGTTCAATATGTTCAAATAATCGAAACACAAGAACTAGAAACTGATCTAATGGAGTGCAACGACCTTCAATTAAGGTCTAGGCACATTATAGAAACTGAGGGAGACAAAAATGCTCAAGTTGAAAATCAATTACCCATAGAACAACTGCTACAAGAAGAAGATGTGGTTAGACAACAAACTCATGACCAAGCAACCATGTCTTCTCCCCCATTCCCAGAACGATTAATCATACCACGCCCTATAGAACATCCTGACTTTGATATTCTGGGAGAACTTAAAAATTTGTGTATAAAAATCCCACTCCTCCAAGCTATCCAAGATATCCCAATATATGCAAAAACCATCAAAGAATTATGTATATGGAAGCCAAAGAGGAGAATAACAACTAACCCCACAATCCAAGTAGTTGGCACCCTATCTGATCTGTTATCAGGAAGAGAAGAACCTATCAAATATGAAGACCCAAGGAATCCTATAGTGATGGTGTTAATCAATGGACAAACCTTTTCAAATGCCTTAGTTGATTTAGGGGCTACAATTAATATTTTAACAACCACCACTTGTCAAAAACTGGGCATTACATCAGTGGAACCAACCTCCACCTTATTAGAACTGGCTGACCGATCAGTAGTTAGGCCAGAAGGTACACTATATGATGTAATGGTATCCGTAGATTCCTGGGAATACCCTGTCGACTTTCTGATAATCAACACCAAAAACCGATTTGATGGACACCCGTTAATCTTAGGTAGAGCTTGGCTTGTGACTTTTGTTGCTTACATTGGCTGCCGACAAGGCAATATCACCATAACTAGAGGGAGTAACATCAAGAATCTACCTCTATACCCTCCAGCCTAGTCAAGTGTAACAATAATAAAAACTAACAAACAGCCTGTATCATACCTCACAGAAAACATTAGGTCCCCATTAACCATATAAGATGCCCTCTATTTTAAAGATCAAACAGAGGATGATGTTATTAACAACTTCATTAACCAATCTAAATCCAAATCCCATGTACAATGTCACATGATAGAGGCAGCATTTGACAATGAACTAGAAGAAGAACCCCTCAAAGACACTCATCATGAAACAATATCCACTACCTCTATTTCAAATAGAAAAAGTACAGAGATTGAGCCAAGAAAAACCTTGAACATTAACAATAACCTGACTCCTAAACAAGAGGAAAATTTGGTCCAACTACTGAGAAAATATAAGGAATCTTTTGCATGGGATTATCTAGACATGAAGGGAATTGATCCCTAGCTATGTCCACACCACATTTATACAGAAAAGAATGTTAGACCCATTCACCAACCCCAACGGAGACTCAACCCTCACTTGAAAGATATTGCGAAAGCTAAATTACAAAAACTTTTAGATGTAAACTTTATTTATCCAATCTCCGATAGCAAGTGGGTCTCTCCACTAGTAGTGGCGCCAAAGAAGAATGGAAAGTGGAGGATTTGTGTAGATTACAGAGAATTGAACAAAGCAACTTAGAAAGACCACTTTCCCCTTCCATTCATTGACCAAGTATTAGAAACATTAGTAGGAAAGAAATTATTTTCCTTCTTGGATGGCTTCAGTGGATACAATCAGATTCAGATTGCCCCTGAAGACTAGGACAAAACTACTTTTCCCTGTCCTTGGGGAACATTTGCTTATAGAGTCCTACCCTTTGGCCTATGTAATGCCCTTGCCACATTTCAGAGGGCCATCCTCAGCATCTTTTTAGATTCATTAAATGAAGGGCTCGAAGTATATATGGATGATTTCACACCATACGGAGATGATTTTGATCTAGCACTAGACACATTGGGAAAGGTGTTGCAATGATGTATTGCCACCAGGCTCTATTTAAGCCATGAAAATTGCTATACGATGATGACCGAAGGGCTCATCCTAGGTCATTATATCTTAGAAGCTAGAATACAGGTAGATCCGGCCAAAATTCAAATAATTTTGTTAATACCTATTCCTACCACACAGACAGAGGTACGCAGTTTTCTTGGATTTTCTGGTTATTATAGGATATTCATAGAACATTTTTCTCGAATAGCTGCACCTATATACTCACTGATAGGGGAGGTTTATTTTGTTTGGACAGATAAATGTGACCGTGCTTTTGAGGATCTGAAAAAGCTTGTGTCAACAACCCCAGTGCTCCGAGGCCCAAATTGGGACCTGCCATTTCAAATTTCATCAGATGCTTCAGACACAGCTATTGGAGCAATCCTTGGGTAGGAAGAAGACAAAAAACTATATGCAATCTATTATATTAGCAAGAATTTGTCTCCTGCTGAGCTAAACTATACCATTAGTGAAAAAGATATTTTAGCTGTAATACATGCTGTAAATAAATTTAGGCATTATATCACTGGATATCCTATTATTTTATATACAGATCACTCTGGCATAAAATATTTAGCAAATAAACCTATTACAAATGGTAGAGTAACAAGATGGTTGATATTATTGTAGGAATTTGACATCACAATAAAATATCGACCTAGGAAAGAGAATCCTGTAGCTGACTTTCTCTCACAAATGTCGAAGCCAAAGAATGCAAGAGAAGTTGAACATCAATTCCCAGATGAACATTTGTTTGCTGTTACTATCAACACACCCTAGTATGCTGATGTTGAAAATTATTTAGCAGTAGGAAAACTACCAAAGCATCTAACCCTCCATGAACGAAAACAAATTGTGCAATGTAGTACCTTATTTTCTTGGATTGGGGGCTACATATTTCATACAGGGGAAGATATGCACATTAGAAGATGCATCCGTGAAGATGAAATATTTGACATTTTGAAAGCTTGTCATGACAAAACGTGTGGCGGACACTACGCAGATCAAAGGACTGGTCACAAGGTTTTGCAAACAGGTTATTACTGGCCCACGGTCTTTAAAGACGCTAAGAAATTTGTTCAAGCCTCTGATAGTTGCCAAAGAGCAGGATGGCCTGGACTATCCGACGAAATGCCTTTAAACCCACAGTTAGTAATCGAACCATTTGAGCATTGGGTGCTTGATTTTGTTAGTCCAATCAACCCATCATCAAATCAGAAAACATATATTCTAGTAACGACAAAGTATGTTACCAAATGGGTTAAACCAGAGGCACTTCCAAGAGCTATAGAGGACTCTATGATTCATTTCATGTTCCAAATATTTGTCCAATATGGCCTCCCGAGAGACATAATCATGGACAGAGGACCACAGTTTGTAGGTAATAAATCGTTGCAACATTAAAAAATTATCACATTCAACACAAAATTACAACTCTGTATCACCCACAGGAAAATGGACAAGTAGAGAGTGCGAATAAAGTGATAGAGGCAATATTGACAAAAACTATTGCAACACACAAGCGTGATTGGGCTTCAAGATTTCTGGAGGCCTTGTGGGCATATTGAACAACGTGGAGAAACACCACCAATTATTCACCATATTAGCTAATTTTTGGAAAGGAACCCATATTTCCTATAGAGTTCAAAATACAAACATTAAGAACAGCACAGGAGGTCAGTCTGAATTTAAATGAGGCCTATACTAACAAATTACAGAAAATTAACAAGCTAGATGAAATCAGGCTCTCGGCTCTTCAACGCACTGCATTAATCCAACATCAGAGAGAAAAATGGCACGATGCCTTGATCAAAAATAAAATCTTCCACGAAGGAGATTGGGCACTCCTATATTACTCTAGGTTTCAGGATTTTCCGGGAAAGCTTCAAACTCGACGGCTTGGACCATATGAAATCCAGAATGTGCATGACAATGGCACCATTACTTTGACTACTATTGACGGATCTGGGCATACCTTTAAAGAAAATGGCCACCGAGTGCGACTGTACCATAAACCGCTTACCCGAGAATCCTTTTACTAGTAGCTTTGGCAAGATTCAGAGATGCATATTCTCACTGAGGAAAATAATCCTTCCTCAGCATTGGTTCACTAAATAATTTCATTGTTCTTAAATTTTGTACATAATTTTTTCTTTTCTGCTTGTATAAATTATTTTCTATACATATTTTTTTTCATTTCTACATCTTTTTCATTTTGTTGTTCCTTTTCGAAGGAACAACATTTCTGCATTTTTGTTGTTCCTTTCCGAAGGAACAACACTTTCATTTTTTATTGTTACTTTCTGAAGGAACAAAGCTTTCGTTTTTATGTTGTTCCTTTCCGAAGGAACAACGCTTTTGTTTTTCTATTGTTCCTTTCCGAAGGAACAATACTTTCGCATTTTGCTGTTCCTTTCAAAAGGAACAGCATTTCCGCATTTTTGTTGTTCCTTTACGAAGGAACAACACTTTCATTTTTCTTTGTTCCTTTATGAAGGAACAACACTTTCATTTTTGTTGTTCCTTTCTGAAGGAACAACATTTCTGCATTTTTGCTGTTCCTTTCCGAAGGAACAACACTTTTGTTTTTTGTTGTTCCTTTCCGAAGGAACAACCACTTCATTTTTTGTTGTTCCTTTCCAAAAGAACAACACTTTTGTAGCACTTTTTTTTTTCTCTATTCCTTTCCGAAGGAACAACACTTTCATTTTTGCTATTCCTTTCTGAAGAAACAACATTTCTGCATTTTTGTTGTTCCTTTCCAAGGGAATAACACTTCCACCAGATTTTTTTGCCATTCCTTTTAAAGGAACAACCCTTCTTCGCATTTTTTTCCTTTATGTCGTTCCTTTTGAAGGAACAACAGTTTCGATTTTGAATGATCTTAGGTTTTTCCATCAAAGGAGAGGTATTTTATTTCGCGCTTTCTTATTTTCTATTCCGTTTAAGGAATAGTTGCTATTCCTCTTAAGGAACAAAAGTTTCGAGTGTATTTTTTTCTTTTTCTTGTGGTTCCTCTTAAAGGAACCTTGGTTTTTGTGTGTAGATGTTTTTTTTCTCTCCCTCTTAAGGAAAAACAGCTATTCCATCTAAGGAATAGCAATTTTTGAGTGCATTTTTTTGTTTTTGTGTGTTTCATCATTTAGAGGATTTTTATGAATGATGGTTCAATAAAGGCACAACTATACATTTACGCAAAGAATACAAAAACTAAAGGATATTGAAATCAACAAACCAAATTAAAATCATTATCTTTAGAGAAATTGCTTTGAATCAATAAGAAAAAAGAGGAAAGAACACAACGATTTATATCACTTCGTTGTCTTTATTTTCACTAAAACGGATTTGATTGATTATTTTTATCATGTTGGTTCTTTCTTAAATCTTCATAATTATCTTTGAGCATTACTATTGAATAAGAATAAGGGCATATTTTCCTTTGTTGAGATGTTCAGACTTCTTCCACCATCCCTACTCTTAAGGAGTGTCAAGCCATCCGCTGTATATAAATAAGAAAGTGCTATATAAAAGAAAAGAAAAAAGAGAAAAATATATATCTATATGATTACTAACATGATTTTTCAAATGAAGGATAGGGGGTATCATCAAGAGCCAGCCTACCATGATCAAAAGCAAGCAAGTGAAGTGGAATTCCCACTATGGCCACCACACTAGGGATATGATCCAAGAGGCATATCAGAAAAATAAAAAAGTCCTTGGAACAAGAGGTCTCATCATGAGCCAGTCTTCCCACCTTTCACTCCTTCCTAGTGAATGGCATTGTGATTCATCTGGTTACTAAGCCAACACAATGACCTCTGTTCTGACATCACACAACACTTTCCTAGGCATACACAAAGGATTATGGTTCCAAGGGTGAAATAAGGAACTCTTTGTAGGTTATGGACACCTGTGGGCAACAGAGCTCTGTTGATGGTATTGAAGTCATACTTTTCATACACTAGTAGTCATTATAAACCCTTTTTCTTATATCTTTATATTGATTTCAAATGAGATTATGTTATATAACCCTTTCGAGCCTTTTATATATGAAAAATCATTTATAAATCAATCATAATGGTCAAAGTGGATAACGACCACATAAGAACTTTTACTTATGTCAGTTGTCCTATCCTCTATTTTTTGCATCATATCACGCCATTTCCATATCTATTTGTGATTTCCATCATAAGCCTCGATTTCAGTAATCCACTGATTTTTGTAATCATGTCATGGAGATATAGGTCGTTCCTTTACTTTACTATACGACTGCAGTCCAGCATGCTGCTCCTTTATTTGCTGGTCAAGGATGCCCTATCACATTTCAGGGGGTCGTGGGTGACCTCCATAATACACTGGCATACGTGTCAACTCCTTATTTGGAGGTACTATAACTCCATCAAAAATCGGGAATAGCAAGTTTAACGGTATTGATATTTCCCAATATGAACAGCTTGTTGTTCCATCATCATCTCTGTGTTTCTGCTTTGTAAAAAGTAACATTGTGCTAAAGTTTGACCGACTTGTTGTTCCATCATCATCTCTGTGTTTTTGCAAACAGTGTGCTAATCTTGAAAAAAATGGGAGGTAGATCAATACACAGCGAACCACAGGTGTTAATGACCTCCGACGCTGCCTGAAAATTTTTAATAAGAGCAAGATGGATTGCCTACCTTAACAGACTACAACAATCTAATGAGATGGTGGCCATCGAATTTCTGCAAAATTTGCAGGAAGATTGTTTCATGGTGAGGGGGAGGAAAATAATAGTAACAAATGTGATAATTGCTTAAGTATCGGGACTTCCAACTATTGGACCAATATGGACCCAAAAAAAAGTAAGACTTCAATATGCTGTAACCATCTTCCGGGACGAAGGACAAAGCCTTATTATTAAAGGAAAAGGAGTTCTACCTGCAACCCTGGGAGAACCAATGGTAGAATTAGCCACGATTGTGTAAAGCTACATCTTCTGTGATGGCAGAAAAGACGTGGTAAGACCACGCCATCCCAAACTGTTAGTTGTATTAAAACAAAAATGTGTTGTGAATTTTCCCGCATACTTAAATTCTTTATTGAATGATGCTGCTCAAAGTATGAGAAAATCTCGTCATGTAGAAATGGTAGTAAGTCATCACAATTTAATTTGGCTAATAGTCAATTATAGTCTCACTCAACAGTAAAATAGTTGGGAAGAATTGTTTTTCTCAATAGATGTGGGATTGGGCTTACCAACCCCAAAACGAAAAATCATTGCTAGCACATCAATTAGACTGCAGAAATGAAAATAGTCTGCCAGATTGGGGAGAAGCAGAGGAATGTTGGGAAATCCGTAAGAAAACAGTAGCCATCCATTAGAGATATATGTCTCAGAGGATGAGCAACCCCCACGACTTGAAGGAGGGGAAAACGAAGAAGAAGAAGAATTAGAAGAAAATGAAGAAGAGGAACTGGAAGAGGAAACTAAGCACTCTAGTGAGGAAGAAGGGAGGAAGCAGAACGACCTAGCAAAAGCCCATTACAAAACCCTCTGCAAGAAGATAAATTGGCCCAAATTTTGGCCAATATGGGTGAATACATCCAGCCCCACAACCCACTCAACCTCGATATTGAGGCAGGACCATCACATGAACACTCTTCTCACAGTAAGAGTGCATCTAAGGAGTTCAATGATGAGGAAGAAGAAGAAGGGAAATCACAGGAACACTCTACTCATAGTGAGAGTGCATCCGAAGAAATGAATGACGAAGAATAAGTAGAAGCAGAAGCCGCCCGAGAAATAGCAGATCAAACCAGGGTTTCCTCCCCTGAGAAACCTAATCAAGAGGACGAGAACACTGAAGAAGTGTTCCAAACAGAAAACATGGAGATAAGCTAGGGCAAGGGTACAATCCTTGAAGAACAAGGCCAAGCCCGAGAAAAGAAATAGTTGTTTCTTCAAAGAAAACAAATGAAATCAAAAGGCTATGAAAGGAATAAAAGAGACTACTAAATGTAGTAAAACAACTCAGACAACAAATAAGGGTCCTAAAAATGGAGAGAATCTCAAAAATAACCCTTGGAACAAAGGATGTAGCCACCCAGACGAAACCCCATAAAATGAATACCAAAGGAACTCAAACTAAACCCATTATCATTCAAGACCGCAAGGAACAACATGCGGCCATTACAAATGTAGAGGCCTAAATAGAAGAGACACTAGTCTGTAATAAGGAAATCTAGACAGAGGCATTGTCCTCTAGCATCAAGACCGACCAGACAGTTCATGAGAAGGAAACACAAACTATAACAACTAGATGTCACAATAAGGAGATCCAGGTAGATCTCCAGCCCAAAAATGTTTTGATGGAAAATGATCTGAAGGTAGTGAGACTTCAAAAGGATCTGGCACAGGCCCAACAAATGATAGAAAAGCTCACAGAGGAAATTGTTCCTCGGGAAAAATATCAAAAATTATAGTAGCAATTAAAGAACATCAATGCATCAGAGAGCGAGGCCTTCAATAGATGTTAGAGAGTAGAGGAAAAAGTTAAAAAGGTAACCAATAGACTAGACATAGTTATGAGTCAAATGGATACCCTATGTTATCTATATATTGATGTTCTAGCCTATAGGGCACCTGCCAAAAATTATGCTTTGTTTTTTATGGAAAGGTACTTACAATTAAAAATTAAGACTGTCAAGGTAGGGGTACCTATAGAGTTAAAAACTATTAATGATTTTGTAAATTTTGTAAACATTATGGGGTGAGAGTCTAGCGATTGCTATGTGAGTTTTATTTGCATAATCTTGTGTTGGACGGTGAAACAAAAGAGAGCCCTAGTTCTTTTGTGGTTGATATTCAACTTCAGGCATTCATCTCTTTTGTTGTTAACCAGATAAAGTGGCTTAAAGCCCATAATACCTATCAGAGACAGGAGAACGAGTTAGATCTGTGGGTAAGGGGTGAACCAAGAAACCCATTATAGTTGTGGAATAAGCATGGAAGCTTAATGAGAAAGAAGGGTATGATCCAAACATTGTGACCCTTTCACATAGTAGTTGTCGAGCAAGGGGTAGAATACTTCCTATCCATTAAAGACCTTGCCATAACATCACTAAACTCCAATACAAGACTTCCAATCAAAATGTTTAGGATGAAGAACCATTCAATTATGAAAATTTTAATCTAGTTGTTGATTGCCTGGTTAGCTATAATAACCTCATCTTGAGAGAAGGCCCATATTGGGTAGGCTATAGGTTTCAAAGTCCAATCATCTGGTATCCTGCACCAGGGTATAGGTCCCTATATGAATTGCTTGAAGGCCAAAGAGGGCATATTTTTCAAGTTTTAGCCACACATCATGGTTTTAGACCATTGCATGAAAATCCTTCTCCAACCTATTCCCTAACTGCCTTGCATGTAAATTACATTGTTTTCATGAGGGCATGAAGGTAAGCAGGGGGGTGTGTTGAGCATTGGAAAAGGTATGTATTTACCATTTATTTCTTTGTCTTTTCCTTTAAATCATAACTTATTTACATTCTAAGATGGTAATATGTTAAAGAATTATGATAGAATTAAGGAGATTTTTGATTGATGCAAAATGACTAATTATTGTCTTTTTCTACAGAGAAAGTGAAGAAAATGGAAAATCACTATTTAGGAGGAAAAGACAAAGTAGAAGAAACTGCTATCCCTTTGATGGGAAGACGTATCAAGACGAGGAAATCAAGATCGGAGCACATGGTCTAGGAAAAGGAAGAGAAAACATGGTATCAGCACAAGAGGACAAAACCATAACTGAATATCAAAGATATGGTGAATCCTCGGGATCCTTTGATATTGAGGGATCACTGCTTCAAGATTTATCTGTATTTCTGATACTTCCGCCTAGCCATTATAAAAGGGACATCGTTGCTAGCCTAGGGGCGAACATTATTGTCAATTTGTAGAACTTACTATTGTAATCTTAACTTTGATCATCGACTCTCTTTAAAGAGCGATATCGATAACTATGCCATTTATGATTAATATATAACTCAGTTGTTGTTCCATTATCTGATCCTGGAGTAAACACAGCAGTGCTTCCCTGGTGGCTAAGGGCGCGGCCCTAGTGGATCGCTTGCTTCTTGTATCATTATTTTTCGAGTATAGTCGTGTGTGGTTGGATTTCCTTTGCATTTCTGTAATTCATTTTATTCAGTAATCTTCTGTTCCTCAACATTTCATTCAATTTCTCTATTATATCGAAATCATAATTGAATAGCAAGATTGTTATTCACAACCAAATTGTTATGTTGTTCATTCTAAAATAATATTGCATTGTCTAACTCGAATTTTGTTGTTCATTTACAGATTGATATTGTTGTTCATTTACAGTTGTGATTGTTGTTCATTTAAGTACGGTTCACTTACAATTGTGATTGTTGTTCACTTATAATTGCAATTGTCGTTCCTTTATATCTGTGGCTAATGTCCTGCATGTTAGAATAAGATTACTAATTCTATAGTCATTGTGTGTTTACAATTAATTAAGTTTGTTGTCCCATTTCTATAGATTTACTTCAGTTTGTTGTTCCTTTCTTAGATTGTTGTTCAATTCCTTTATTAGTTAAAGTTTGTTGTTCAATTCCTTTTGGTTAAGATTCTTGCTTAATTCATTTCTATAGATTAAACTTTGTTGTTCAACCCTTTCAATAGAATTAGTTTCGGTTCCTTTTCTGTTAATCGAATTGTTATTTCCAACATTTGCTTTGGTATGAATAGAAAGATCTACAACTGTAACGAACATTGACTACTACTATCTAGTTCTTAGATTGGAGATCTTGCCTATGAATTATTTTCATTTGCATCAGTTTATAGGGGAGAGAGTTATCATTACTGAGTCCTCGACTGATGATTGTTTGAGTGAATGATTTAGTTTAGAAAATTTTAGTTTCTTGCTGTTCCAATTAGATTTTGTTTCCAGCATTCATTTATCTTTGCATTTTAAGCACTATACTGCAAAACATTACTCTTGAGAAAGTGACTACCTCAGACTAAGTACACTCTTGAAATAAAAAAATCGTCCCTGGGTTGACAATTAATGTGAAGATAATTAGGATTTAAAATGACACATTTTTATCACTCAACGGTAAGAGGTGACATTCCAATTTCACTACAAAAAGAAGGCAATGACCTTCTTGATAATTAATTTATCTGAAGAACAGGGGGTCTCTTCACGAGCCAGCCTGATCATTTTTGTTACACCCTGGTGAGTGGCACTATGGTTATCTGGTCACGATGCCAGCGTGGTGGTCTCTTTGTGAAAAAAAAGAAAGAAAACTTAACTGTAGGAAGGACTCTGGCTCATTTGGGAGGGTTAAAAGGCAACCCTGCCAAGGGTGTGAATGCTTGCTGGTAGTAGTGGCTTTGCTTGTGTTATTGGAGTATTATCTTATATTTCCATATGACATCTACCTCTTATCACCTATGACTTTATTTCTAACTAAAATTTCCATTTGATAGCACTTTTACAAGCCGAATAACATGGTGACTTTAATCTATATTTATTATGTTCCATACGCCCGAGCATTAAATGACAGTCATTAAAAGTAAATCGTTGATTATGTTGATGTGATTTATTTTGCTCACGGTAGAAATCTTTCACATAATGACTTAAAATTGTTGTTTTTATTTGATTTGGCCAATTCACATGTAATGGTGGATATTGCTTAAATTCTTTACGGATCTATGTGTCATGCTTCTTAGATTGGTTGTCAGCATTTATTTTGCATTGGCTTATTTGCTTGTTTTCCATGTGCTGAAAAGACGTGGACGCCCTTTTCTCGTCATAGGGGGGATGGCCTGCGTATGGACAGAACGTATTCCAGTTATGGATAAATGTGTGACAATCATTCAGATTACCTCCGATGTATAAATTGCATGATGAGCATGAATGTGTAGTAATTAACAAAAAATTTTGATTGGTCAAAAAAACGCAACCATTATGACACGCATGCGAACATACAATTTTGTGTTAAGTATGGTTGATAGGATGAATGATTTAACTAAAAACGATAATAATTATCTAAGCAGTGTCATGTCCTTGATAGTTGTTGTAATATACATTGATGTTGTGTTGCATTACAGGGGTAAAAAACAGTTGTATACAGAAGAACCAAACTCAAGTACATTAGCTATGGGCACAAGAGCAATCTAGAGTGAGCCTCCAGTACTGATGGTGTCAAATCAAGCTCATGAAATCCTTGAATGCACTGGGTTGTTGCGTTATTTAAACAGATTGCAGGGATTCCATGAAGAGCTAATGCTATAATTTCTGCAAAGTCTGCAGAATGGTAGTACAGTGGTCAAAGGAATAAGTATGGTGGTTTCTAAAGAAGCCCTGTCCAAAGTCACCTGAATTCTGGCAAAAGAGGTGAAATGGGTAGAAAAACGTGTCCTTTTATACAGCGCAATTGAAGCGTTCCAGGACCGAGGCAAGCATCTAGTATGAACGGGAAAACGAATTCATCCTTCGGTATTGTAGCAACTGTGGCAAGAGCTGGTGGTCATCATCCAAAGATATATCACATGTGATGACCAACATGACATCGTAAAGCCTTGACAACTGAAACCCTTAGCCATTTTAAATCAAATAATTTCAGTTAATTTACCATTTTATTGAAATTCCTTGTTACACGATGTTGCCTAATGTGTAAGGACAGTCAAGGACCCACATAGTGTAGTTAGCCATCTTGGGTTAATTAATTTAATCATCACAAATAGATTGGCATGGAAACAATTAACATGGGATAGTATCATAAATCCTACCTTGTCTCCACCCCTGGAAAATGAGGAAACAATGCAGCAAGGGCCAAGAACCCTAGGCCCAAAGAAAATATTAAAGCGAAAGAGCCCACTGTACCCCTAGAATCAACTAACCATAAACACTCTGTGAGAGTAAAATCCCAATGATGCATTCCATTCCAAGTAGAGGAAGCCGAACAATCCCACACACCTCCTCTTAGTCTGCAAAACCCTCCTTTGTAAGACTATGAGGAGGAAGTGGCAAGGGTTTTTGGAAGCATGGGAGTGTTTACTGAATGTAGGGAATAGTGAGGGAACACTGAAAAATAGAATTATACCCTTGACTGGTTGGCCCTTACTGATAATTCTTATCATGAACAAACCCAACGATGCACTGATGTTGTCGAGGAATAGAGGGAGTCAATACCTACTATGGAAACACGCCTCAAAGCTCCGGAACATGAAGAAATAGCCAATAGAAAGGAAACTCAAGCATTAGGCACCGGTCCAGTGGACCCCCAGTAGAAGGAAACCCTAAAAATGAAAACTTGAGAGATGTCAATAAACCAAGTGATATTCCCTTTTCGAAGTCCCTTGTGGACAAGGCCTACCAAGGAGAAGACCACGAGAATGATGATTGTTTAGGAGATATCATTGCATTGGGATCTCCTGAAAATAAAATGAATAATAATTATGAGTTGGAAGGAGAAATTCCACCAGAGAACATAGTTCCAATTCGAAACATTCCTGATGATGACATCGTATAGCCTGTACATGTAGTTTAGGACAACGCAGCTCCAGATGGAAGCCCTAGAGTAGAAAATCTGTTGGGTCCCTATAATACTAGTGATTACCCCATTACTATTGTAGTTATACCCCTTATTTATATTGTTGTGCCCCTATTACCCCCATATTGTTATTTTTGTGCCCCATAGAAACCCTCTATTGTTATTTTTGTGGCTTTATATTATTATTGTTAGGTCGGCTAGATTATATTGTGACTCCTTAGACTCCTATATATAGAAAGGAGGTTTTGTCATTTGAATCATCCAAGAATTGTTCATTTATGTAATGTAAAGGAGGTTTCCCCCTTGAAGAGGCTGAATTCTAAGGCGTTGATCTATCTTTTCTATCTTTTCTTGAGCTGGTTTCATAACATTTGGTATCAGAGCTTTGGATTCTAGGGTTTCGCTGCTCCAAACAGGTCATCGTGGCATTTTCGCTATACCTTTTTGCCTGTAACATTTCAGAATATGAAAAAAAAACCCATTTGAGAAGAAAGCACGCTCAACCTTGGGTCCAAATTTTAGATCTTTTTGCACGACATTTGCGGAGATATGATCTGAGGAAGTTGGTCTTTTTGCAGACTCCTAAATTACATTGAAAACAGGTGACCTAGGGAAAATCGTCATAATTTTCTCTCTGGGAATCCGATTGAAATTCCATAAGAAGGTACAGAAAGAGGACGGACTATAGTTTTTGGTATATCGTTTTCAGAGCCAAATATCGAAATTTGTACACGTGGAACTTCATACAACTTCGCTCTTCTGGAAAGGTCTATAATGAGGTCATCTTGGGAGATTGTGCATAACTCTTTCTTGGAGAATCCAATTTGGATCAAACTGGTGGCATTGGAAAGAATACACAGAGAGCTACTATAGGTCACAAATTTAGAAGTAGATGATTTGAAAGTACAGAGATACATCAGAGGCAATATCGAGCTCTTACAAAGCGAAAAAAGGTGTGTAGATTTTTTTAAATTTTTGCTTAAGCTTGGTTTGAAAATTTATTATGAAGGAATTCAAAGGGCATAGTAGAGAATTATTATCGGTAACAGATGCCCTGAGGAAAGAAAATGAAAACACCTAGTAAGGAACCTGAAAGCTCTAGCATGACTCATGAAGAAGAGGAAGAAATGCTACATGATATATCAAAATTACAAGAACAAGTGCAACAAATGTCACGCTCACAAAAGTTAACAGAAGCTAATATAAATGGCGTGGAAGCTAAGATGAATGGCATGGAAGCTAAGATGGACAATTTGAAGATAGATTTGAACACAAATTTGAAGACAGGCATGGCAGATTTGAAGACAGATTTGAAAAATTTTCTACAAGAAATACTTACTAATGGTGAGAAGGTAATAAATGAAACTCATGATGAGAACAAAAGAAATGTTAATCATGATTCCATAGACGCTAATGTTGGATCAAAGAATCACCATATTCCAAAAATCGATATGAGGAAGTTTGATGGCAAGGATCCCGCCACATGGATATTACAGATGGAGCAATTCTTCGATCTCAATAATGTGCAAAATGCACAAAAGGTACGTATGGCAACTGTATATTTGGAACCAAATCAGTTTGTATGGTATCAATGGCTTTTTTCTCATAAACAATTCATCACTTGGGAAATTTTTATGGAAGAATTGATAGCACATTATGAGGATACAAAAAGAAACACTTTTTTTAGACAATTGATAAGTCTCAAACAAAAGGGTTCAATAATGGAGCACATTGAGGAGTTCCAAAAATTGAACATAAGGGTAAAAGATATTCTAGAGGACCATAGGATTGATGTGTTCATAGGACCTTTAAAGGATAATATCCAACATGATGTTCGCCTTTGGGAACCTGATTCATTAGAGAAGGCATTCAGATTAGCAAGAAAAATGGAAAGCAAAATTATGGCAACTAGGAAGCATACCACTCACAACTATAAAGACGGAAGTGTTGTTGCCCCTAGTCTTCCACAACCTACAAGGTTGACAACACAACAATTGGAAGAAAAAAGAGAAAAAGGGATTTGTTACAGTTGTGATAGCAAATACACAAAAGGTCATAAGTGTGCTGAGAAGAAATTATTCTACATAGATTGTGAAGAGGAAGAAGAAAAGGAGCAAGAAATGTCAAAAGAAGAGGATATACTCTAGGAACAAAGCCTAGATGAAGAAAAAATAAATCCGACCATATCTTGCAATGCATTGACGAGAATTACCACTCCTCAAACCATCAAGATAGAAGGACAAATCAAGAAGAAAAAGGTAATAGTGTTGATTGATTCAGGAAGCACCCACAATTTCACTCATTGTAGGGTAGCAAAAGAATTGAATTGCTTCCTATATCCAGCACCATAGTGTCAAGTGATGATTGCAAATGGAGGAACAATAAATTTCTCTGGAAGTGCCATAATATCAAGCTATCCATGGGAGAATATGTATTGACTAGCCCAATGCTTTCCATTCCAATGGGAGGTGTTGATGTTGTACTAGGAGTGTAATGGCTATAATCCTTGGGTACAATAGCTTTTAATTTTCAAGAACTTTTCATCAAATTTTCTACAGAAGGAAAGGAAGTTGAATTAAGGGGTATTGCAGGGAAACCAGGAAAGATAATCAGCTCTAATGGCATGACTAAGCTTCCAAAAAAGGAGCAAAGAGGTGTAATTGCACAATTATGTTCGCTAGATGTTTCCACATTGGAATCATCTATTTCTCCAAATCTCCAAAAAGTCCTGGACAATCATTCCAAGGTATTTGAGACTCCGAAAGGTCTCCCACCTATGCATGATCATGATCATGATATTCATCTGATTCCAGGAAGTGTTCCTCCAAACATCAGACCGTACAGATATCCCTATGTCGAAAAAAGTGAAATTTAACGTATGGTTTCAGAAATGCTAGAGTCTAGTATAATTCAACCGAGTCAAAGTTCTTTCTTAGCTCCAGTAGTATTGGTGCACAAGAAGGATGGATCATGGTGCATGTGTCCGAATTATAGGGAGCTCAACAAGCTCACTATTAAAGATAAGTTCTCCATTCCTGTCATTGATGAATTACTAGATGAATTGCATGGATCAATTTACTTCACCAAGTTGGATCTTCCTTCAAGATATCAGCAAATCAGAATGAAGATTGAAGACATTCCGAAAATGGCATTTAGAACTCATGAGGGTCATTATGAA
Organism: Pinus tabuliformis; assembly: GCA_031772625.1. NCBI lineage: Eukaryota > Viridiplantae > Streptophyta > Pinopsida > Pinales > Pinaceae > Pinus > Pinus tabuliformis. The sequence goes on along the minus strand of CM062818.1, from coordinate 2,011,032,393 downwards.
TTTTTGGTCATTCCTTTTGGCCTTACCATTGCACCTTCAACATTTTAAGGTTTGATGAATTCAATTTTCAAACCATTCCTTAGAAAATTTGTGTTAGTATTTTTTGATGATATACTAATCTATAGCAAGTCTTGGAAGGATCATGTTGAACATGTTGACGGGGTGCTACAACTATTGGAGGAGAAACAATTATATGCAAAAAGATCCAAATGTTTCTTTGGAGTCTAGGAGGTGCAATATTTGGGTCATATTGTATCTCATGAAGGAGTTAAGGTAGACCCTAGCAAAATTAAAGCCATTAAGGAATGGAAAATCCCGACATCCATAAAGCATCTGCGAGGATTGCTTGGGTTGACAGGGTATTATCGCAAGTTTTTTAAGAATTATGGGAGAATAGCAGCACCTCTAACAACATTATTGAAGAAAGATTCATTTTCATGGACTCCGGAAGCAACAAAGGCCTTTGAACATCTTAAAGAGGCAATGTGCCAAGCACTGGTCTTAGCTACACCGGATCTCACAAAAACCTTTATTGTGGAATGTGATGCTTTAGGAAATGGAATTGGTGTTGTTATAATGCAAGATGAAAGACCCATTGCTTTTGAAAGTTGTCCAATCAAGGGAAAGTTTTTAAGCAAATCTATTTATGAGGAGGAAATGTTGGCAATACTCCATGCACTTAAGAAATGGCGACCCTACCTAATGGGAAGACACTTCAAGGTAAAAACTGATCATGATAGCCTTAAATATTTTTTAGAACAAAGATTATCCTCTGAAGAGCAACAAAAGTGGTTCACAAAGATGTTGGTTATGACTTTGAAATCATCTACAAAAAAGGGAAGCAAAATGTGGTGGCAGATGCACTCTCAAGAAAGGATGAGGATGTGGAAGCATTGTTGTGTGCCATTTCTATTATCCAACCACATTGGATAAACGAAGAAAGGGAGGAATGAAAGAATGACGAAGAAGTGTGGGAACCTATTCGAAAGCTACAACAAGATTCCAGTACTTCTGATACATTTAGTTGGCAAAATGATTCGTTATGGTACAAAGATCGCTTATACCTCTGTAAGAATTCCCAACTAAAACAAAAGATTCTTATGGAATTGCACACTTCTACCTTAGGAGGGCACTCAGGATTTTTAAAAACTTACCACAGGGTTAAGAAGGAATTTTTTTGGGATGGCCTTAAATCAGATATTCAAAAGTTTGTGGCGGAATGTTTGGTTTGCCAAGAAAATAAAGTTGAAACAATTAAGACACCGGGTCTATTACAACCTTTATCCATTCCAAGCAAACGTTGGGAGGCAGTTTCAATGGATTTTATCACAGGCTTACCCAAGTCTGAGGGAAAGAGTGTCATCATGGTGGTAGTTGATAGACTTACCAAGTATGCACACTTTTGTGCATTATCACATCCATTTAAAGCCAGTACTGTTTCTACTACATTTATGGAAACAATTCAAAAGCTACATGGAAACCCAAAGATTATTGTAAGTGACAGAGATCCCATTTTCACTGGAAATTTTTGGACATGATTATTTTCTTGTCTTGGTACTCAATTAGCTCATAGATCATCTTATCATCCTCAATCTGATGGGCAAACTGAGATAGTAAACAAATGTTTGGAAGGATATCTTCGTTGCTTTGTATCTGATAAACAGACACAATGGGTCAAATGGTTGCCTCTAGCTGAATGGTGGTATAACACTTCCTTCCATACAGCAACAAAAATGACCCCATTTATGGCACTTTATGGGTAACAACCACCATCCATCACATCATATTTAAGAGAAAATTCTAAGGTTTAGGTAGTGGAACATCACATCGAACATCAACAACAAGTCCTCAAACTCTTAAAGGATAACCTCGTGTTGGAAAAATAGAATGAAACAACAGGAAGATCAACATCACAGTGAAAGAAGTTTTGATGTAGGTGATTGGGTATTCCTACGGCTACAACCATATAAGAAAATTTCCCTAAAGCAAGCTAAGAAGGATAATAAATTATCACCAAAGTATTATGGTCCGTACAAGGTGTTGCAAAAGATTGGTACTATGGCATACAAATTGGAGCTTCCCGCAGCTTCTCGATTGCACCCAGTTTTCCATGTTTCATGTTTAAAGAAGGTTATAGGTGACAAGCTCCCAATTCAAACAATATTTCCAGAACATGACGAGGAAGGAAAAATTATATTGGAACTGGAAGCAGTCACAGAAACAGGAACTCGACAACTATGAAATCGATCAATTTCAGAGTATCTTATGAAGTGGAAGAACTTATCCACTAAAGATTCCACATGGGAGGATGAGAATTTTATGCAGAAGTATCCATAACTACTCAAGTGTTGAGGACAACACTTTTTTGAAGGAGAGGGGTATGTTGGATCCCTATAATACTAGTGATTACCCCATTACTATTGTAGTTATACCCCTTATTTATATTGTTGTGCCCCTATTACCCCCATATTGTTATTTCTGTGCCCCATAGAATCCCTCTATTGTTATTTTTGTGGCTTTATATTATTATTGTTAGGTCGACTAGATTAAATTGTGACTCCTTAGACTCCTATATATAGAAAGGAGGTTTTGTCATTTGAATCATCCAAGAATTTTTCATTTATGTAATGTAAAGGAGGTTGCCCCCTCGAAGAGGCTAAATTCTAAGGCGTTGATCTATCTTTTCTATCTTTTCTTGAGCTGGTTTCATAACAAAATCCCTACAGATCTAGGCTTAAAATGTTGCTCAGAAAGTACAAGAAATAGAAGCAAGTAATCAGGCAACTGAAATATTGGTTAAAAGAAGCAACCAAAACGAGGAAGTTGAAAGCAGAAATGGAAAATGCAGGAACACAAACAGAACAATGTTCTGCGAAGGATGTTGAGACTCAGATAAAGTTTCTTGAGGTTTGTCCAAAAGAAACCCAGACTGAGCCAGCTATGAGAGAAGATACTACCATACAAACTGAGGAGCCCTGTATCTTTTCACAGGGAACTCAAATGGCCTACCCCACTGCGAACATTGTTGTCTAAACAAATATTGAAGAAAATGTTCAAGTTGATTGTGTAATTTCTGAAGTAGCTGAAGCTGCTAAGCCGACTGACCCTAGAGAGACCTAGGATACACAGGCCCAAATAGATGAAACGCCCCTTTACACCCCCTTGGTAAGAGAGACAATTATTAGAAAATTATAGAATCAACTTCTGATCATTCACCAAGAATTGGCTCAGCACAAGGAAAATGTGGTTCCTTTGCATGAACATCAAGGGCTAAAGAAGAAGTTTGAAGCACTTACTAGGACTGGGGATGAGACCTTTGCTCAATATAAGGCTGAGCAAAATAAGGTTGAAAATTTAGAGGTTCAATTGAAAAAAGCTAGAGAGAAAATGCAAACTGTCTGTTCTCTCTATTCAGACACTCTATCTTGTTGAGACCCCGCCACAAATTATGCTTTATTTCTTATGGAAAGATACCTCCTATTAAAAGTTAAGGCTGTTAAGTTTGGTAAACCAGCAGAAATCAAAACAAATCATGACTTTATCAAATGCTTTAGAGAGCACGATGAGAAGGTTCAATGCCTCCTTTGTGAAATATATAGGCATAATTTTGTTTTAGAGGATGATAGGGATAGCCACCCTACCCCTTTTATAGGAGACATTCAATTTCAGGTTTTCCTCTCATTTTCTACTAATAAACTAAAATGGGCGAAGGCTTACAACACGTTCAAAATGCATGAGTATGGTATTGACCTATGGGTGAGAGGAGAGCCTACACAGCCATTACTCCTATCTGTCTGGCATAAACATTTTATGAAAAAACACAGTGTCATAGGTAAATTGGGGCCACTCCATACAGATATTATTCATGTTGGAAAGGAATACTTCCAGGACATTAAAGAAGAAGCCTTGGCTGCATCAAGGCAAAGGTGGGAAGTTTCCAGTAACACTGTGAGGGGCCGAGAGCCGTTTGGATATCGAAACTTCCAAGCTGCCTCTTCCTGTTTTTATAAATATAGCAATATGATTTTAACAATGGGGCCATATTGGATATGATGTCGCTACAGAACCCCGATCATATGGTACCCTCCTAATCAATATCGTAGTGATTATAACTTAAAATATCATGATGTAACTGACACTTTCGCTATCCTTAAGTAAAAGAATGGCTTGAGGAATTACAAGGAGGAAGTATATCTTGCTTATTCCCTCACTTAGTTTCATCTGAACTATATGCTTGCATGAGGACGTGCAACAAGGTAAGTCGGGGAGTATGTTGGGACAGGAAAAACGTATGATTACTCTTCATAAAATGCTTCATTTATCATTCATCCTTATATGATTATCTCCATTTATATATTAAAATGAGGAAAATATCGGCTAAAGTTCGATGAAACTATTTGGTGATAGAATAGGCAAATCTAGTATGAAAAACTGATTCTTTGCTATCTTTGTATGTAAAGATGCAATTGGGAAAAAAGTTGTTCAATTTACAGAACATCATGAGGCCATAAAAGGGAAAAGCCACAAAGTTTGGGGCAGACAAGGAAGTGGAAGATCAGTTCGAACATTCTTGTTTTATCATATGATCAGATTTTATATTGTGAAATCCTCAGGATCCCCTAATCCTGAGGATTCGCTTTTATCCAAGTTTCTCTTTTATGATATATATATAAGGATGAAAGGAAATTAGAGACAGTGTAGACTTTTAATTTGTAATTATTCTTTTGAAACATAAATGATATTAATTCAGTGACTCTGTTAGCTATTTATTGAAGTTAATGAAAGAAGGTTGCATTTGATACATCTTCGTATTCCGAGTTTTTATTAAGTAGAGACTTCTGGTGACTTTGGGTCCACTCACAAGAATTTCCACTACTCCTTTGTGTTATAGTTTTATATTCATCCTTTGCAATTGATTTAATGTTCATCTATTTTATTTATCGTAAAAAATTGTGATATTGATTTATATTGTTATTCAATTAAATTCAGAGTGAAGTTGTGAGACAGACTTAAGTAGCGCCTTGATTAGAAGGAGTGAATCCGTGTTGAGTTTCTATTCATTTGGATAGATGTAATCATAGATCTTGAAAGACAAGACTTATTAACCTCTACAGATTGAAATATAGAAAGTTTTCCATGTAGGAATCCTTTATCGCTATTTGTTGTTAAATTATCAATTGTTGATTGTTGTTCACTTACTGTTGCTATTCAATTGAGTAATGCAGATTGATTTGGGTTGTTATAGATTAACAGTATTGTTCGAGTTTCTTTACTTGATTAAGTGTGATTAGTCTTAATCTTATTTGAACAATCCTATGTGTAAGTCTAACTTATATTAAATTTCAATTGGTTTCAAAACAAGTTGCATGGAATTACATAGTGTGTGAGAGCATTTCTCTCATAGATAGTCCTTTTCAGAGTTGTGTGAATTTAATTGAAGAAATATTCTTTAGTAATTGCAACAATTCATCATTATATAACCTCTAGCTTCACTGCAGATACTGTGTTGGCACTCTTGAGATAAAAAGACTTATCTCGAGTTGACAACCAATGTCGGGATTAAGATTGCCTATGAGAAGACATCTTAGTGAGCCAAAAATTATTTAATGGGCAAATAAATAGTGATTCATACAGCTCATCAGCCACTTCAATACCTTCAATCACAAACTAAGTTGCAACAGTCTCGAAATTATAGATGGATGGGGTTTTTGCAGTAATTTCGTTTAGCAATTAAATATAAGAAAGGTGACACCAATAAAGTAGTTGATATGTTATCAAGACATTCTTTGAATGCTTTAGTAATTCTGCAAAATACTTTTTTAGCACATGAAAGTTTCATAGAACAATATGTTGAAGATACTAATTTCAAAGACATTTATGAATCACTAACTCATGGTGCTCAGCTGGAAGAAGTGTATTATCATGCTCATGACAAGTTATTGTACCATCTTGGCAAGTTGTACATACCACGAGGAGAAAGAATGTATGTGATCAGTGAAGCACATTATTCTCATATTTCAGGGTAGTTTTGTGTAGGTAAGATAGTGGCACAAGTACAAAGTTTTTGTGTCCAACATTCTTACAACCAGGCCTTGCACTCTTCTACTAAAAGATCTCATTTTGAAACATGCTTTGGGTACCTGTAAAAATCACCAATGGACTTTATGTTTGGTGAAGACGCTAAGGAGGATGGACATGGAGATGCCAACAAAGTAATCAAGTTCATTCAAAGAACCCAGAAGATTCATGAAGCAGTGCAGGATCAATCAGAGAGAAGTTGGGCCAAATACAAAATATGTCATGACAAGAATTGAGTGGATCATCACTTCAAAGTTGGTGGTCAAGTATGGCTATACATCAACAAAGAAGTTGGTGATGTATTGAAACCTATAAGGTATCGTCCTTTTAGAATTGTTGAAAGTATTGGGCACAATGCATTCTGATAAAATTTTCCTCCATACGTGCATATATATTCAAATATAAATTTTGAAAATTTGAATTTTTATGAACCTCGTATGATCATAGATCTAGAGGAAAATACTCAAATTCCATCTGTAGATGATTTTTCACCTGAACGTATGACTGAGTTACAGGAACATACCATATTGGATAGGAAGGTCCACACTTCTAGGCAAGGAGATGTCAACTATCTTCGAGTGGGACTTAAAGGTATGAATCCAAGTAAAGCAAGGTGGATGGAGATCAAAGGGGTGAGGGAGTTGTATCCTCACCTCATATCTTCTTCAAGCCAAACTTTTGGTGGTCCAAAAGATTCTAGTGGAGAGGAATGATCCAGCAGGATCCTCGAAATGCTCAAAATTTTACACTGTCATGTGCTCATGAAACCAATGCCAAGTCAAAGAGCTTGTTGCGTTGATTCCGGTGGTATATTCAGTTTACAAAATGGCCTGTGTATGGGGGAGAAAATGCGTTCTAAAGTTTTTCCCAAATAGGCAAAACTGGGCCAGAGCAGGCCAAGTGGAAGTCTCAAAACACGGCAAGTGGCAGTATCACAGTAGGGCACATGGAAGTCTCATAGTAGAGGATAAGGCATGGGCATTATAAACATTAATTTCCATTGCGCCAAAGCGAACAAAGATGTAAGGAGTGTCTGTCAAACTTAAGTTATCAATGCCTGTAATATGCCATTTTTTGAATAAATTGGCTAATATTGGGCCCTCTTGTAATCTGAAAGTTACGTTGGAGAGCTGAGACCAAGGCCTATCAGTTGACGGTAGCCATTTATGCTTGTGTGCACATTCCCGAATGGTGAAAATTGATGTGAAGAGACTTTATTAGCATTTTTAATACAACAGACACCCACTAGAAGCGAACCCGGAGATGTAGTCTAGGTGGGATGAACTCTGTCATCAAATTTGTTGTGTTTGTTTCTTATTTTTTCTGTTCATGGTAGTTTTCAAATGTCAAGTTTTATGTTTAAGGCACTTAAAAATCAATTTTCCTCATTTATTCACTTAAAGGAAACCTTAGTTAGTATTTTAATAAATTGAACAAATAGTCAATTATGTTGTTTTCAGATCATTGGACGTTCTTGAAATGAGGTAAGTATCTTGGTCCTGTGACTCCTGTTTCAAATCCATGTCCATTGCTTCAACCATTTTCTCAATCTACTGAGGAAGTCCTCGAACCTTCACTTGCTCACCCTCTTCTTCATCTACTGGCTTCTCTGACTCCTAAACCTCTATAGGCACCATTTCTCTGTCATTGAGCCTTGACTTTCTTCTTGTTCCTATTTCCGCTTCTCCTCCCTCTCTCTCCTTCTTAGCTGCTTCTCTTATTTCAACTTCTTCTATGTTTCCTGCAACTTCCTCACTACATCCTCCAACCTTTACTTCTCTCTCTTCCTCTATTCTACTCTCTTTACGCATTGTTGCCTCTTCACCTCTATTTCCAAAGATACTCTCTTAATGAGAGGATCTTCTCTAAACTTGTATCTTTTCTCAGCCCCTAGGTTCTTGGTAATATTCCTCTTTTCTTTGTCTTGTGCTAGTTTGTTTCTCACTGCTACTATTGTTGCTGCTTCCTATGGTGAAGCTACCTCTAGAGTTTCTTTCCATTCTATAGCCATGATGACTGGTTCATTGAGTTTAAAGGAGTTGCAACAATACCGCCAAGGGTCCTCCTCTAGCTAATGACATGCCCTGTGGATCCATGGATAATACACCTTCTCACAATGTTTCTTGTATATGAAGTGGGGATCATACAGATTGAAATCCTTAGTCTAGAACTCAAGCTTCTCTAAGTCCTTGACCTCAGAATTTGCATCCTTCAAGCTCTGAATCTCATATAATCCAATCTTCAAAGGAAGAGGAGGTCATGGTGCCTTCCTCCTCCTGTGTAGTCCCGTTGATAACCGTGTGGAGACACAATATGAATCCTCTTACATTACCAACTTATCCATGGAAAACCTTGGTAGAAAATGTGGAGGATTCTCTCTGCTAAACATCTCAATGAAGGTGTCATTGGGTGAGGCACACCAATCTACAATGTTAAGCAGTGTCTGCATCTCTTCTTGGAACATGCACGTTCAATCCTTCTCTAACATCATCTTATAATCTATTTTGATGAAGTGGGAAGATAACCTCACCATGACTCCTCGATAACTACACTTAGAAAGAAACTTATAATAAATTTTCACAACATTCTCTGATGGTGCCCATGTCCAATCCATGCCATAAAATTGATGTTGGGCGCAAATTGCATAAAGTAGGTATGCGGACATATAGAATCTCACTTAAACATCCTTGGGCTAACTTCAGGAATTAGTCACATGCACTTTTAGCTAAATATACAACATATCCGACCAGTTGAATGGCCTTCCTTCATTTACCAAATGAGCCGAGACAACCACCCAATTCTATGGAAAGGTCTCCATGCTCTCTTGACTGTACAAGCAGCATGCAAAGATGATCAAGAGTTGGTAGGACTTTCTAACTAACTTAGTTTTGTAGACTTCATTGGGTTTCGACCTAAACTTTGATGACTTTTTTACCCAATGCTTCATGATGTCTCTAGTGTTCACATAGTTGTTGGGCATATAGAAGAGTGTATCCATGCAATTCACCGAATGTGGTAAGTGATACATATCATGATAGTTTTCTGTCGTGAACATATCAAGGTGTGTTCCACTAGCGCTACTCAATGCCATCATCTCGGGATCAGTATGTGAGACAATCTAATGAATGATGTCTGCACATGGGAAGGCAGGGTACTTGCATGCAGCCTTATATTAGCCTGACTTGTGTATGTTGACATAGACATGTTGATCTTCCAGATATTCCTTGAAGCTGTCTAAAAAGATGTCCTTAGTTCCTTCCCATGTTATCTTCATGTCCTCTCTATGAAAAGTTGTGTGTCTACATAGATTGAAAATTTCATTGAAACTTGTTCAACTACATCCTGAGTGCTTCTCTCGACAGTGACCTTAGATCCAGCTCCCTTGGAAGCCATGTTACCTGCAGTGCTGAAAAGTTTATCAACAACTGATGTACCTGGAGACAGATCGAACACTCATGGAATGAAAATGTTAACTTGAATTCAAAAATCACTTCAAGGGCAGATCATGAAACAAACTAGGCAACTTTTGGGTAAGATTGCATAATTCTATGTTTTAAAGGTGAGGGACTGTCATATGATTCTATGAATTCTGCAATCCTAGCACCCAATGAGAGGTGATGATGACTAGAACTGCATAATGTAGAGTATAGTGTGGCTTACTAATGGCTGGAACTTCACAATGCATAGTTCAATATCGCTTTGATGCTAGATGGGACTGCGCATTGTTCAATCCCAGAGGGTAAGACTCTAGGACTGGATCTTGGAATTCCATAATGTGCAGTTGGAGGCAGTCATTGGGAGCCTCTGCACAATTCCTGGAACCAAGGCAGAGCCTTGAGATCTAGAAATGTGCAGTGTATGCCGAGAAGAGCTAGATCTGGGCTAAGGAAGCCCATATTTGCTCATGGGAAACATGAAATTGAGAAGACCTAAATGTGTGATTGAAGGATGGTAAAAATATGATTGAATGATGCATGCAATCAAGACAAATTCAAGAATTATTCAAACATAAGAACAAAGAATCTTGTGGAGAGAGTTTCCACGACGACAACTATTAATGCAAAAATTGGGTTATGCATGCGATGCTTAGGAAAGGAAATGAAAAACTTAAAACAACAATTGTACAAGCTAAAAAAAATCAAAAATAAAAATGGTCATTCAATACAATGGGTAAAACAACACTCTCAGAATCCAAGGAAACAAAAGCGACAAAAAAAGCAGCAAAAGACTAGAAAATAAAGACTTACCCAAAAAAGTTGTGATGACTATGCTGAAGGTTCCTAGATTCCTCAAGAATTCTAGAGCTCCGATATCGAATGTGAAAATCAACTCTAGTGGCTCCCATTAGATATATTTGATCGATTCAGGGTTTATGAAGCAAAGGACAAAAATCTAGGAAAAAGCAACACATGGCGGTATTTTCTAAAATTAACTCAAGTGTAACTCCCATTGCTAAAAATGGATCCCTATTTTTGTGGGATGATTTTTTGCCTTTTGATTTTTTCTTTTTCACGAAGGGATTCCATTCATGCATAGAGAAATTGCGTAATGTGGGGAGAAACAGGAAATTTACCAGCACATGCATTGGGTACAAGCTAAAGGAATGTTTCTGCACAATTCTTGTGTTGAGTGGCTTTGGCTACCTCTCATGCTCTGCACAATTTCCCACATGAGGAAAAGATGCCAATTGGGTCTGCGCAATTCTAGAGCCGAACCTCACTGCTGAGTTGAAGTGCACATTTCTTGAGAGCAAGGTTGCTTTCCCTCTAAGACTACGTAGGTTGCGAAGGAAATTCTAGAACTGAATTGCAACCAAGTGAAGAGGTGAGCTTGTGGTTAGATAGCACAACAAGTAAGAAAAAACAAGTTATAAATCGAAAGATAAAACTCATTCAAGGCACAAGTATCTTGGTCAATCCTAGATAAGTTGTTGGGATTTTAGTAGGGAGGCTCCAAAATGAAACTTAGGCAAAATTTTGGAGGGTGGTTGTAGCCACTACAACATATTAAAACATGTCTCTTATGTGATTTGTATTGACCTCATCTTGCTGCTATATAGAGGACATGTAGCTAATCATATTCTCTATGTACTTTTGTTATAACATTGTATTTGACATGCATCGATAAGAGAATTGTTATGAGAGACATGTTTGGAATACGTTGTATAATGAGTCATAAGAATTACTCAAGTTTTGTATGGGTTATTAGTAGTGTTGTTGTAGCCATGTATTTCATGTATTATTTTTGTACACTCATAATTGCCCTGGAGAGGCTTTTTAGGCTCATGTATGCATTGAGAGAGAGTCATGTGAGTCATGGTTCAACCATATATGGGCTTATTGTTGTATATGTGTAGAAATTTTAAATAATACGACACTTATTCACAGATATTATCCCAATTATACACTATTTCGGAATACATGAACAATACATAATCTCCTCTACGTTGATCATCAATTTAGCAGCATTAAAAACAATGAAACATCAATCGCATGCACACATTAACACAGTATGTAACCCAGGGAAAGAATACAGCTGAAAAACCCAAACTATATGTATATTATAATGATAGAGAACATGTAACAATACATAGTACAATACTCCTCACAAGTACTCAGTACTATCTCCACCTGTTACACACAAAACTAGCTCAGATCCGAACAAGTCATACGTTCAAATCTCCTCCGCTGATTTTCCTGCCTCCACTGCACAATCCAAAGTGAAAATCACATGAGCACAAGCTACAATTTCCTTGGTATTAGCCCACACTGCGGAGTCCTCATTGGCATAACTCAATCCCATTGACTGTGCAAGATCTCATGCACAACTATAGTCACAACTAATAGCAAACTCAACCTCTAACACTTGTCTCCACTGAACTATCCATGCACTGAGTTAACTGATGTATTCTTAAGTTGCTTTATGAGTTAATAATTAGTGAATTAATTAACAATTAATTCACATAACTCATCACTAGTGTATTATGCAATTAGACTAAATACAACTAGTTTAACCAAGTCAAACTGAGCACAACTCTATCAACTCCTAAATCAACTCCATCAAAACTCAACCACTTGAGTTCTAACTGAATTCCACCATGCAATAGCTCAACTGACTCATAAGAAAAGTGTATTTCCTTCTGACAGCTGAATGTTCCGCATCTATAGCTCAAATTGAAGTGCTCCAAGAGGATAAGATAATGTTTATAGTCCAAATATTATTATGAGCTAATAATATTTGATTGTTCTATTTTTAGCCTGGTGGTCTAAAAGTAGAATCCACCCATATGTCTAACAATAGAAATCCATCTATTTTACCAACATGAAAAATCATCCACAAATAGCACCCTGCAACTCATAGACCATGATCCATATGTCTAAAAATAGACATAGTCTAGAAATAGACTTTGCGCCAAAAATAGTCTGTGGGCCCACTTAGTGAAGGTGACTCCTTTCCACTAAGCTCCATCATCTTGCTACATTTTCAACACTCCCTCTCAACAAGATATGGATTATCTGCAACCCATATCCTACAACTCTAGAATGTTCTGCATGCAACACATTTTCCCAATCCAGTTGCTCCATCAACACTTGGAACAAAAATACTCCCAACTGACCACTCTGTTGGGCTACGAACATACTCTGATGCTAAAACTCTACTTTCTGCTGACAAGTGCTCCCTCTCTGACATCTGTGCTAGTGCAACATCTCCATGCATCTCGCACCATTGCAAACCTCTTTGTGCCACCTAACATTGTGCAAAACACTTGTGCCTCTCGCATTACTGCAACCTGCTAGCTAGGCGTTGTCCTGGGATTCCCTACACTATCGCTCTCTCTATCGCTCCATCTACATCTGTCTCTACCCAATCAGTTAGTTCCTGCTACTCCACATCGGGGCTCCCATAGCAAGGTATCATCCAAAGGGTTGGGTACATTAGGGATCCTACCCCTCCTCCTTGGGATGATCAATCCACATCACCCCACCTCCTACCTGGAGGGATGGCTGCATGTGATCCATCTACCCACCTAGCTCGAAGTTTCCCCCTGCTGGAGGTCTCTGCATGAGTAGATGTCTCTACTCGATCTCCTCTCAGCTTCCCCTGTTGTGGCTGCTCCACAATCTCCTGAAGCTACTTCACCAATCGTGGCTCCTCCGCAATCGTCTGAGACTTCTTTTAACTCTACATCTTGAGAGGTAATATATGCTCCCTCTCGACCACCAAGTCTCCGTCAGTTACCTCGCTGCTCCAGGCTTTGCATGCATCTTGAACCTCAAGAGCATACACGTTCTTGACCCATGAACCAATCTGCTTCACCTGTCTAGTTATGATGTGTCTAAGGAAAACATTTCCCTTACTGAAGACAACATCATATCCTCTGTCTTCCAGCATCGCGATCGACACCAAGTTTCTCTTCAGTCCTGGTACATACTTCACAGCGGTCAAGGTAAGGCGAGCTCCATGCTCCCTCTGAACAATAACTGTGCCTACACCTGAGACACTATACTTCTCATCATTGCCCATCGCTATGAGTATCTGGAGATCTTTCTCCTCCAAAGTACTAAACAAACTTTTGTCCTGGTCATGTGGAAAGAAGCTCCACTGTCAAGAAACCAACAACTTCCCACCATGGATGAAACCATGCATGCAAAGTGTGTGAAATCCAACTCAAATTGTGAAGTAAGTGCCTCACCTTCAGATCCTTCCCCGGATCCCTTCTTGGATTTCTTCTTTGGGAAATTAGTAGCATAATGGCCCAACTCATGACAATGAAAGCATCTCACCTTTGACTTGTCAACCTTCTTCCCATCATTGGAAGAACTACATTCAGAAAGAGAACCCTTCTCCTTACCCTTCTTCGCCTTACTCGCTAAGGCACAGTTCTCCTCATCATGCATGGATGAAGAACTGTCGTTGGTGCTCCATCTAATATCCTCTTGCACAAGATCCGACCAAAGCCTCTCCCATCCTGACAATTTCTCTTGACCATTGACAGAGTCCTGATAGGAATGCCAACTCTTCAGAAGACCAAGGAGAGCCAAGCTCACCAAGTCCTCATCATCAAAATTCACCCCCACACTTCCCAGCTCATCTCGGCACTAGGTGAACTTCGTGAGATACCTGGGCATACTGTCCCCATTCTCACACTTAATGTTTCTGAGTTTATCCTTGAGAAGCAACATCCTCTGGTCACTCTTGCTTTGGAATAGATCTGTCAATGCTTTCCACATCAAGTATGGAGAAGCCTATCCATGTAGGCTCGACACAATGTGATCATTCACACCCTCCAACAGAATCCTTCGACACTTTGTTGTCTTCTTTTGCCAAGCATCAACTTGTGCAGTATCAGTAGGATTTGGGACATCAGCCTCTATGAACTCCTTCAGCCCATTATCATCTAATACCGCCTCCATCCTGTCCTTCCATGCAATATAGTTTGAGCTGCCCTCAAGAGCATACTTCAATCACAATCCGTTGAAAGACATTGCCATGTTGATACCAAGAAAACACTGCTACAAATTCGAATTCCACCAGCTCCAAAATCAACCGCCTCTGATCTAGAATTCGTGAGAACAAAGTATTTCTCGTACAGAGATTTACTGTATGGGATTTTACTGGATATCTCACCTTCCAAAGGAAGGATGAACCCAGAGGCTACCTGGCCTGATTACAGACTCTGCCTGAAGAAATAAGATGTAAACACTTTCTGAATAATAGATCTGATGATCAACAGCTCTGATACCATGTAGAAATTTTGAATAATATGACACTTATTCACAGAGATTATCGCGATTATACGCTATTGCGGAATACATGCACAATACATAATATCCTCTACGTTGATCATCAATTTAGTATCATTAAAAACAATGAAACATCAATCGCATGCACACATTAATACAATATGTAACCTGAGGAAAGCATACAGCTGAAAACCCCACACTATCTCTATATTGTAATGATAGAGGACATGTAACAATACATAGTACAATACTCCTCACAAGTACTCAATACTATCTCCACTTGTTACACACAAAACTAGCTCAGATCCGAACAAGTCACAGGTTCAAATCTCCTCCGCTGCTTTGCGTACCTCCACTGCACAATCCAAAGTGAAAATCACGTGAGCACAAGCTACAAATGCCTTGGTATTGGCCCACACTACACAGTCCTCATTGGCATAACTCAATCCCATTGATTGTGCAAGATCTCATGCACAACTATAGTCACAACTAATAGCAATCTCAACCTCTAACACTTGTCTCCATTGAACTGTCCATGCACTGAGTTAACTGATGTATTCTTCAATTGCTTTATGAGTTAATAATTAGTGAATTAATTAACAATTAATTAACATCACTCATCACTAGTGTATTCTACAGTTAAACTAAATACAACTAGTTTAACCAAGTCAAACTGAAACAACTCTATCGACTCCTCAATCAACTCCACCAAAAGTCAACCACTTGAGTTCTAACTGAAGTCCACCATGCAATAGCTCAATTGACTCATAAGAAAATCGTATTTCCTTCTGAGAGCTACATGTGCCACATCTGTAGCTCAAACTGAAGTGCTCCAAGAGGATAAGATAATGTTTATAGTCCAAATATTATTATGAGCTAATATTCGACTATTGTATTTTTAGCCTCGCAGTCTAAAAATAGAATCCGCGCATATGTCTAAAAATAGAATGCCATATATTTTTACCAACATGACCAATCATCCACAAATAGAATCCTGCAACTCATAGACCATGATCCATATGTCTAAAAATAGACATATTCTAAAAATAGACTTTGCGCCAAAAATAGCCTGTGGGCCCACTTAGTGAAGGCGACTCCTTTCCACTAAGCTCCATCATCTTGTTGCATTTTCAACAATATGTACAATTGTGCATTATCAATCTTGAAGTCATGTAATAAGCCTATGAGGCGTCTACTTTATTGCATATCTTTTGGTCATATTCTTTGGTCCATGTGGTGTATCCTCTTCCATATGTAAAGGAGGCATTGTGAGCAATGTACATGAGTTTACATTCAACCATGGAGATGCTTGTATTCAACAGAGTATGATTGGTCATACTTTTTTGACGTGTCATCATGTAGTTGCTTCCGCATGTCTATTTCATAGAGATGTTGCATTGTTGGTGACGTATGAGTCTTCTAATTTTGGATAGTACATTGCGGAGAGGATGTATGGATGTATGGAGTTATTTGTTGCTCCTCATATGGATTTTATGAGTGTTGTTGCTACTATGTTTTGGTGATATGATTTGCTACTACTGCTATGACATGGATTATGATGTTGTTCCTTCACGGGAGACAATGTGTTTTAGTGTTTGTTGTTGCTAAGTGAGATTTTATTGTTTCTTATAGCAGTAAATGTATGCTTTTGCTCTTGGGTGTTGTTGATTTGGCATAAATTATGTCTAAGGCGAGTTTAGTGAACATATATTCTAGGTGGAGTGTTATTTTTTTTCAATCTTTCACTCTATTTTTCATCACCTACATATGATTATGAGTGGAGTTTATGTTTTTTGTTGATGGATTCCCTTACATGTAGAGGAGTATATAACATTTGTCCTTGACATGTTTAGCCCTTTGTAATTGTTTTCAAAGGGGAAGAATGTGAGAATATTTGATTAGATGATTGTTTCAGCTAGGGGTTTGACATCAATGCCAAAGGAGGAGATTATTGGCAGTGATGTGTGTTGCAGAGCTGAAAATGTGTGGTTTTTTTCATTGATGTCAACCTAGTTTCTTGGGTTGCAGGTGTGTTTTATATGCATGTGTATATGTGGTTGCAAGTGGCTTGCATAGATGATTTATTGCATTTGATTTGGCATATCTACTAGCATGGAGATGTGCAGATGGATATGTGATTTGTATGTGCTACATACAGAGTGTGAGCAGAGGATGTCATGGTCCTCATGATCATGTTGTTGCATACATATGTTGACAACTAATACAGATTTTAGAGTTGAGGAGCCTTGTTGATTAGGTCTCCTTGGTCTCCATGTTCCAGGATTAGTTCTCTCATGTTGACATGTTATACCTTGGACATGGAGAGGATATACATATGTTTGTTGATGCTTTAGATGGTTGTGTAGGTGTCGTACGATGTCTTATAGGTTCAGGAGCTACATATTGATGGAAGAGATGTGTTAGAGATGTTTGATGGCTCAAATGTTTAGTTTGGTTGTTGGTTGGCATCCTAGTAAACCTAGTTTGACTTGTGATGTTGATGGTGATGTTGCACAAAATTAGTGAAGTGTTTCATAAGTTTCAAAGAATTCCAAAGGATATATGAAAGCTTATAAATCTCTGGAAGAAGTTTCAACAGTTTTTGACTTAAGTTGACTAAAGTTTGGCCATCCTCTGACCTAGTCATATGTGTGTTGAGTCATGGGAGTGGTTTAATGTCCATAGTCGCATGGCGAGTGGCCTGTGGGAGAGAATATAGTCCAAATATGTTAAAGTTAAGTTGCATGGAGGCATTGGTGTGAGAGTGTCTAAGGTATTTTCTTGAGTTTTTCTCTCCTCATGCTGCTCAGCCTATTTTTGTGTTGTGGTGATGTTATTGATTGGGATTTTTCGACATATGATTGGAAAAAATTTGTGGGCCCTCTAGAAGGTGATCAAGGTTGAAGATATCAAAGGGCTAGTAGAGTTGGTGATTTATTTGGCTAAGAAGCCTTCCTCGACCAAATATCAAGCATGTGAAAAAAATTGTTGAGTCTTCCATAACCTTCAACATTTATTGAGTGACTCAAATTATAAAAATGATAAATACTTAAAGGAATTTAGTCTATTTTGGTTGGTTTCTTAGAGAGTGTGTGAGGATTCTATTGTGAGAGCATTATGAGTGAATACAACATGAAAAAAATTCTCACATATTTTATGTAGAGATATATCAAATATTTGTGAGAAAAAAACAGAGATAGAGTTGGGAAGAAGATTAGATTCTTTGTGTAGTTTGTAGCAAAAAAATTGGAACTTGTTGTGTATTTAAGAGCAGAGTTTTGGTGTGAGATAGAGTGAAGAAATTCCCCTCTCCGGGTTAGCGTATGATTCGATTCATATTTGATGACCATAAAGCTAGAGATGTTGGGTTTCTCATGTTGAGTGAATTGAGAACACAGTCTGTAAAGGCATGGAGGCTTCAATATAGAAAATGATTTGGCCGATTCATAGTAGGAAGAGTTTTCTCCATCCAATAGGATTTGGATAGTTCAATGGTGGTTGGGAGAGCATCCTTGGTCTTGGGAGCTTCTAGTAGATGGTAGTTCATAGATCCCCAAGAGAAACAAATTTCGGAATTGATAGATGTCAACATACTGTAGGGGAAGGAAAATCTTTAGACTTGTGGTTGTAAGCTAATCCATGTAAAAATTTTCAACATATTAACAAAACATTTGACGAGCATAGCAAGAACATGGTGGTTTTCTCCCAAAAGGTTTTCCACCACAAATACTTGTCTTCTTGTGTGTGCATGCTTGTGATTCTCACAGTGATTTATAATGTTGTTATGATTTTAGTTTATTTCTTCTAATACGTTTTTATGATCTAATGATGTGCATGTTGAAATTATAATTTCAACTGCAGTGAACAGAACAGCAGCAGCTACTTTATTCATTTGTCGTGATCCGACGCCCCACATTTTTTCCCGATCTTTTAAATCACCGCCATTACCATCTTTTCACTCTTTAATTATTTTTTTGTTTCCAGAAAGAAGAAGATCAGATCCAGCGCGACACCATTACTTTTCGACATCCGTATTAATGGGCATAATGGCTGAAACAGAAAAATAACCATTCTCGAGCCATAGCAGCATTTATCAGTCATAGATTTCATCATCACCGACTCAAGAAATACAGCAAAAGATCAAATCTGTTAATTATGAGCAGCAGAGACTTCATCAGCAAGTTAAAGCAGTGATGACCCTTTCCCGCACTATAAAATGCAGACACAGCAATGTAGAAAAACAGATATTGAAAGTCCTTTTGTAACACACAACAGTGTAGAACAAGAGAGTTTTTTTTTGTATTGCACAGCAGTGCTGAAATTTTCTGAGATAGTTGTTTTGTGGAACTGAAGCGTTCCTGTTGTAATCCCTCTGTCAAGAGGAAGATGCTCTTAAGCATAATATTTTATGAAGATCCCTCTATGTGAGGAAGACTTAGTTTTAGCACTTAGTTTATTTTTATAAATAGAAGTTTCTTTTCGCCTGTTGCTGTTTCACCGTAAGTCGAAAAATACTTCACGTCAAAAATCCCTGTTGTTGTTACACCGTAACTCAAAAAATACTTGACGTCAAAAATTTACGTTGCTGCAACACCACGAACAGCGTTGCTGCAACACAAGTTACAGCAACTGAAAAAAAACAATGTTGCTGCAACACCGTTTCCAGAGAACGAATTTTTCTGTTTTTCTGAGTTAAAAACATAGTATTTTTCTGTGTCAAAAACCGAGTATTATTTTGATTAGTTTTTGATCCTGAGGCAAAGTAGAGTATTATTTTATGCTCTGTTCTTGTGTTTTTTGAATTATTAGAAAACAGAGTATTACTCTCTGTTCATATTTTTGTTGTTTCAGGATTTATCAGAAAATTCTCAACAGTGGAAACAGAGGATTTTTCCACTGTATTTTGTTTGGAATAGCCAGAAATTCCCGACATGGTATCAGAGCTTGTCCAGGCTCTTTGAAGACATCAAAGAAGCTGAAAGAAGATTTGTTGCTGCAGCAAATTATCTAGCAGAGCGAAAACGCTCTCTAGGTATTTTTCAGATTAGTTTTTTGTGTAGCTGCTGAAGACAATTAAGTGATTTTTTTTTACAATCAAGTATTGTAAGAATGGCCAGCACCAGCGTGGGTATGTTTAATACCCAACTCCCACAGTTCAATGGGAAAAATTATGACTACTGGGCAATAACCATGAGAGTCGTGTTTGCCTCACAAGATTTATGGAAACTTCTTGAATATGGATTTGGAGAACCAACAAATGAAGAAGAGTTTATTGGATTAACTCAGGCAGAGAAAGAGCTGTTGAAGAGCAATAAGAAGAAGGACTCAAAAGCCTTTGTACTTTTATATCAAGCAATGCATGAGAGTGTGTTTCCGAGGATAGCAGCAACCAAGACATCCAGAGAAGCATGGCAAACTCTCAAGACAGCCTATCAAGGTATGGAGAGAGTGAAGACAACAAAACTATAGTTGCTGAGGAAAGATTTTGAGAACCTGCGTATGAAGGAGTCAGACAATATTGACTCATTCTTCACACAAGCAATTGGTTTGGTCACACAGATAAGGTCTCATGGAGAAACTCTTGAAGAAAGAAGGATTGTGGAGAAACTATTGAGGTGCCTACCCTCAAAGTTTGATGTGATTGTCACCACCATAGAAGAGACAAAGGATCTCTCAAATTTTTCAGTTGATGAACTTCATGCATCACTGATAACACATGAGCAGAGGTTGAGTAGAAATGAAAACTCATCTCTAGAGCAAGCATTCAAGACCCAGATGTCATTTGGAAGAGGAAGAGGTCAAGGGAGAGGAAACAAGAGAGGAAGAGGAAGAACCCAATACAAAGGCGGAAGAAACAGTCCAGGAAACGTTCAAGGAAGAGGTAGCAATCCAAATCAGAACGAAGGCCATGGCAGCAGTCAACAAGGTGGACAACATCATGCTCAAGGACAAATGTATGAAAAATCCAATGTCCAATGTTATTATTGTAAAAAATATGGGCACTATGCAAATGAATGTAGGAAGAAGCACCATGATATGAGTAATAGATCTAGTGCAAATATAACTAGAGAAAATATCAGTCAAGATAATGTGTTGTTAGTTTGTAATATGGCTGAAACAAACATTGAGGATATATGGTTTCTAGATTCTCGTTGCAGCAACCATATGACAGGAAACATAGCCATGTTTTCTGCTTTAGATCAGAGTGTGCAATCACAAGTCACACTTGGGACTCATAGTAAAATTTTTGTTATGGGAAAAGGAGAAGTTAAAATATTTACAAAGAAAGGTGAAAAGAAAACCATAGCAGATGTCTATTATGTTCCTGGAATAAAGTGTAATCTCTTGAGTATTGGACAGCTTGTTCAGAAGGGTCACAATGTTTTCTTTAAGAATGATGTATGCACCATCATGGACAGATTACCTAGCAAATATTGTATTGCTGAAGTGAAGATGACAAGGAACAGGATGTTCCCTCTCAGAATAATGGCAGATCTGAAAAATAAAGAAGTAATTGCATCAGTGACACAAGAGGCTCTCCAAAGCGTACCAAAGGATGAAAATTGGTTGTGGCATTTGAGATTTGGACATCTCAACATTGAAGGTCTTAATTTGTTGAGTAGAAAAGGAATGGTAAGAGGATTACCACTGATAGAAAAGCCAGACAACCTTTGTGTAGGTTGTATATTGGGGAAACAAAACAGAAAAAGTTTTCCAACCGGAAAAATCATAAGGGAAAAAGCACCCTTAGAAATTATCCACTCAGATTTATGTGGACCGATGCAAGCTCCATCACTTTCAGGCAGCCAATATTTTCTAACATTTATTGATGACTTTACCAGAAAGACTTAGGTTTATTTTCTGAAGAATAAGAGTGAAGCGTTTGAAAATTTTCAAAATTTCAAAGCACTTGTAGAAAATCAAAGTGGGCTGCGTATCAAGGTTTTGAGAACTGACAGAGGAGGTGAGTATATCTCCAAAGAATTTTTACGTTTTTGCAGAGAAAATGGAATTCATAAGCAATTTACAGCAAGGTACACCCCGCAGCAAAATGGAGTTGCTGAAAGGAAAAACAGAACAATCATGGATATGGCGAGGAGCATGTTGAAGGCAAAGCATTTGCCAAATGATTATTGGGCTGAAGCTGTACACTGTGCAGTATATATTTTGAATATATGTCCTACAAAAGCAGTGATGAACAAAGTGCCAGAAGAAGCATGGAGTAGGAGAAAGCAAGGAGTTACCCACATGAAAGTTTTTGGTTGTGTGGCTTATGCACACATTCCAGATCAGCTAAGGAAGAAATTGGACAGCAAAGGGGAGAAATGTATTTTCATTGGATACATTGAAGAATCCAAAGCTTACAGATTATATATCCCATCCACCAAGAAGTTTTTTGTGAGTAGAGATGTTCAATTTATTGAAGAGGAAGCTTGGGATGGAAGCATAGAGAAAACAGTTAATGTTAAAAACTGTTTGTCTCATGATGATGATGATGAGGAGTTGGCTGAAACACATCCCCAAATAGCAGCACCAACAATAGAACAGCAAAAGAAACCCTTGAGGAGAAATGAGAGTGCTTCTCCAAGCACACCACAAGGAGGAAATTCAAGTGCATCTAAAGCACTTGCACACCGAATGAAAGAGGTAAGAAATTCATAAATTTAAGTGATATTTATGATGAAGGAATGAATTCTTTGTTTGCTTTGTATTGTCACGTTGATGACCCTGTTCATTTCGAAGATGCAATTAAAGGTAAGAAATGGATAGAAGCTATGGATGAAGAGATGAATGCCATAGAAAGAAATAAGACATGGGATTTAGTTGAGCTACCAAACGGTAAAGAAGTCATTGGAGTTAAATGGGTCTACAAGACCAAGAGTAATGTTGAAGGAAAGATAGAAAGGCATAAGGCAAGACTTGTTGTCAAGGGATACACGCAGCAGTATGGGAGAGATTATGAGGAGACTTTCGCACTGGTTACAAGAATGGAAACAGTAAGAACAGTGTTGTCCATAGCAGCAGAAAACAAATGGAAAGTTTACCAAATGGACGTGAAGTCAGCATTATTGAATGGAGTATTAATGGAAGAGGTTTACATTGAGCAACCTCTAGGCTATGAAAAGAAAGGCCAAGAGCACAAAGTCTGCAGATTGAAGAAAGATCTTTATGGGCTAAAGCAAGCACCAAGAGCATGATACAGTAGGATAGATTCCTATCTACTGGAAAAAGGATTTGAGAAGTGTGAGGGAGAACCCATTGTTTACATCAAAGAAAAAGACTGTAAAATTTTAATTGTTGTGTTATATGTTGATGATGTGATTTTTACAGGTAATGATGACTACCTCATTGAAAATTTCAAATCAGTCATGAAAGAAGAATTTGAGATGACTGACACGGGTTTGCTGAGATACTTCTTAGGAATAGAAGTAGATCAAAATGAAAATGGAATTTTTATTTCACAGGCAAAATATGTAAATGAAGTGTTGAGTAGATTTAACATGCAGGACAGCAAGGTAGCAATCACTCCCAAAGTGATGGGATTAAAACTCAGCAAAGAGGATAGCAACAAAGATTTTGACCCTAGTGTGTACAAGAGCATAGTTGGCAGCCTCATGTATTTGACTGCAACTAGGCCAGACATAATGTATGTTGTTAGTTTAATTTCCAGATTCATGGAGAAGCCAAAAGAAACACATTGGCAGGCAGCAAAGATAATTCTGAGGTATGTTAAAGGTACAAAAATGTATGGCATATTTTATATTGTTTCAGAATGTTCAGATTTAGTTAGATACACAGATAGTGATTGGGCTGGAAGTGTAGATGACCGGAAAAGCACATCTGGTTACATTTTTCACATAGGTTCAGGAGCCATTTCATGGGCTTCCAAGAAACAGCCAATTGTGGCATTGTCTACAGCAGAAGCAGAATATATGGCAGCTACAACAGCAGCATGTCAAGCGGGTTGGATGAGGAGAATGTTGAGAAGTCTATGCCAGGAGCAAGCAACAGCAACAGTTATTTTTTGTGACAATAGCTCAGCTATTGCATTATCCAAGAACTCTGTATTCCACAAGAGAACGAAACACATAGACACAAAGTTTCACTACATCAGAGAATTGGTGAACAATGGAGAAATCATTACAACATTGCAGGACTCAGGAACAGGTTGCAGATATTCTGACAAAGCCATTGGATCAGAAAAGTTTTGAGTTTTTAAGGAAACTTCTGGGTATGACTCATAACCCAGCAGTTGAAATTAAAGGGGAGTGTTGAAATTATAATTTCAACTGCAGTGAGCAGAACAGCAGCAGCTACTTTATTCATTTGTCGTTATCCGGCGCCCCACATTTTTTCCCGATCTTTTAAATCACCGCCATTACCATCTTTTCACTCTTTAATTATTTTTGTGTTTCCAGAAAGAAGAAGATCAGATCCAGCGATACACCATTACTTTTCAACAACCGTATTAATGGGCATAACGGCTGAAACAGAAAAAGAACCATTCTCGAGCCGTAGCAACATTTATCAGTCATAGATTTCATCATCACCGACTCAAGAAATACAGCAAAAGATCAAATCTGTTAATTATGAGCAGCAAAGACTTCATCAGCAAGTTAAAGCAGTGATGACCCTTTCCCGCACTATAAAATGCAGACACAGCAGTGTAGAAAAACAGAGATTGAAAGTCCTTTTGTAACACACAACAATGTAAAACAAGAGAGTTCTTTTTTGTATTGCACAACAGTGCTGAAATTTTCTGAGATAGTTGTTTTGTGGAACTGAAGCGTTCCTGTTGTAATCCCTCTATCAAGAGGAAGATGCTCTTAAGCATAATCTTTTATGAAGATCCCTCTATGTGAGGAAGACTTAGTTTTAGCACTTAGTTTCTTTTTATAAATAGAAGTTTCTTTTCGCCTGTTGTTGTTTCACCGTAAGTCGAAAAATACTTCACGTCAAAAATCCCTGTTGTTGTTACACCGTAACTCAAAAAATACTTGACGTCAAAAATTTACGTTGCTGCAACACCACGAAGAGCGTTGTTGCAACACAAGTTACAGCAACTGAAAAAAAACAGTGTTGCTGCAACACCGTTTCCAGAGAACGAATTTTTCTGTTTTTCTGAGTTAAAAACAGAGTATTTTTCTGTGTCAAAAACAGAGTATTATTTTGATCAGTTTTTGATCCTGAGGCAAAGTAGAGTATTATTTTATGCTCTGTTCTTGTGTTTTTTGAATTATCAAAAAACAGAGTATTACTCTTTGTTCGTATTTTTGTTGTTTCAAAATTTATCAGAAAATTCTCAACAGTGGAAACAGAGGATTTTTCCACTGTATTTTGTTTGGAATAACCAGAAATTCCCGACATTGCAAGTGAATGGATAATTAAGTTTAAGTTTGGGAAAAAGACTTATAATTAATGAAAATTAATGTAAATGCCACCACTTGTGATTCAACCCCCCACCCTCCTTAGTAGTGATCTAGTTTCTAGCATTATGACATTGTAAAGTTTGGGAGATGAAAAAAAAATCATATATAAAGGGAAAGTAGTTTGGCTAGCATGTTCAACCCTAACAAAAAATGCATTCTAGAGGTGTAGAGGAAGCTGTCATTGGGCTTACCTTGCACCTCATCACTCAATGCAATGAAAGTTTCTTTTCCATATTTGTTCAACACCCAACCATGGACTCACACTGCTTTGAGGGTTTAGGTTTCTAATGTTCAAGTGTTTCTTAAGATTGATACAAGCATAGTGGCTTTGTAAGTCTTTATGTGAAATTCTATTATCAAATTCTAAATATTGATTCTACGTAAAGGTGATAGATATATCCTTACTTTATAAATTGTTAAAAATTTTCTCCCATTGTAATGGGTACTTCAAATTTCATCATGTTAACTGGTATTAGAATGCCATCCACTAAAATACATCGTGAGGAATTCAAAATCATTGATAAATATCCTTAAGCCTCCTCTCTCCTTTGTCTACATTCACTTTCATCAAAGTTGTTCATCACAATTTTTAAGAGTTTTTGAAGTTTAGAATATGAGAAAAAACATTGGATATAAAGTGAAGGTGGAGAGTATGGTTAGTTGTAAGAAATAATGCATTGTAGAGTTGTTGAGGAAGTTTCATTGTGTTTCCTCCACACTCCCACATTTTTCATAATGAAATCATCATGCACATATTTTTTCAACCGACATCCCCTCACTAACTTAAGAGACTTGACACTGCTTTTCATGTTATGGACTCACCCTTATGTTTGTAATGTTCAAGGTTTTTTGAATATTAATATAATAATAGTGGCTTTGAAAGTGTTTATTTGAAATTATGTTATGTAATTCTACATATTGATTTTGGTTAAAGGTGATAGTGATATCCTCCCTTTTTAAATTGTTAAAAAAAAATTCCTAGTAATAGGAACTTCAAATTCCATCAGACACCCACTTGGAATGTCATATGATGAAATACATTGCCACTAATTCAAAATGGTTGATAAAGTATCCTTATTCTTGTCTTTGTATGCACTTGCTTTTGTTAAATTTTTTAGTCATGACAGTTAAGATATTTTAAAATTTGGAAGATGAAAACACTATCTAACATATAGCAAATATAGTTTTGTGACAATGTTCACACATAATAAACCATGTATCCGGGAGGTGTGGAGGAAGCTTTCATTGTTCTTCCTCTCCACCTCACTACTCCTTCATTTTGCACAATGAAATCTTTGTGGTTACTTATGTAAGAGACCTAACACTCTATAAGTTCTAATATTATTGGGTAGAAAAGTAAAATTGTAAGTGCTAGTGCACTTATACAATTACAAATAAGCAAAAAAAAATCACTCCAATACACCTAGTATGTCCCATAAAAATGCACTACACAAATAAGAAAATAAAGTATACATTATCCAAAAATTATAAATTAATTTAATAATTTAAAAAAATTAAAAATAAAAATCCCAAAACTTTGATTAGAGTTATTAAAAAATCACAAAAACTCTTCAAACTAATCAATAATAAAATGAGAAATACATTATTGAGAAATAATAAAATTAATTTAATAATTAAAAAAAAAACCATAACTAAATAAAAAAAACCCAAAACATTGATTAAAGTTCTTAAAAAGTCACAAAAGCTCTACAAACTAATCAAGAATAAAAAGACTTTGATGACGAAGCTAGTACTATAATCCCTAGTATGCAAAATCTAATAATAATGGAAACTCAATGGCTCAAAACCTTTACAAAGAATCACTTAGGTGTAATATCCCTTTTCATCCTCCATATATTTCGATCTTGTTGTAATTCACAATGATAATTCAATGAATTTATATATATATATATATGATCCCTCACATTATGTTTATTTTGTGCTGACGAACAGAATTATTATGGATTACTGAACGAATTATGATGAGTAATTATTATATTAAATAAATGGTATAATAATTGAAAATTATTTAATAAATAACCTTTAACGATAAAAACTTTTAAAATATACTTCTTTGAAATTAATTAAAACTTACACACCCGTATAAATAAGGCTATCTTAATCATGAATAATACTCTTCATTTTACCATGCATAATCTTTCGTTTTCCAGCTACTATCTTAACCATGATCCTTGATCCTATCATGTAGGTAAAGCATAGAGTTATTGAAGAGTGCAAGGCTTACTTAAATTACAGAAGCGGGGTGCTCTAAAAGGTTTCAGAGAAGAAAGACGAAGGGACACAGGCCGAAGGGATACCAAAGGGTAACCGAATCATCTTATATGTATATATAAACCAATATGGCCTAAAGCTGCGAGGACATCCATTCAATCCCCATGGCCATGGCCGACTCACTGATCCCTGGTATTATTGACCACGCTGTGGAAGATGAAATAATTCCGCTCTTGCCGTGGCACACCAGACCGCTTCTGAGGGTCTTGAACAAAGCTTGGGGGAAATCAATAGATGCAACTGGAGTACCATTAGACGAAAATGGAAAACGCATTGCTAGAGTAACCCGTTTGAGGCAGCCGCTCAAATGCCGTCTTGCAATAGAATACTTTGATTTACCGTTAGGGTACAGGTAATTACAGCTCTTCATTCTTCGCCATTATTATACGAATGTTAGATTTCAAAGGTTCAGTACTAAGAGGTCTCAACACTTTTCTGTACATAAATTGGATCGATAGTGTCTTATTGATGTATTTAGTTCAAGTCTTTCTGAGCAACGTTTTCAAATTTATAGGAGATTTAATCAGAGAGTGCCCTACGGTGACCATCTCGTGAAACTTTTCGATGGGGAATGGAGAAACGTCGCCCCCGTGACTGGACGCGGGCCGTACATATGTACAAGTCCCTTTCACATAAGGGTTTTAGGAGTTGACGGAAGGCTGTATCTTGGTCAAGGGCTAGAAGACCGACATGATATCACTAGAATTATTCTGTTAGACATTGGCGGAGGTTTATGGCAATGGCAGGAAGTATGTGATATTAATCCTCCTATTTCGTATGTTATTCCAATGCATATATGCAGTTCAAGAGGGGTGGCAGGTGGCCTTTACGTATATCGCAGACAGGACTTCTCTGAAGATATAATAGAGATACCTGCATGTGAATATCTAAGTAGGGTATCGTATCCACCTTTTATCGACATCAATTCCTCTCCGCGGCCGCGGCCGAATTTTGTGGAGTTGTGCAAAAAACTGTATTTCTTTGGACCAGCTACTTCCATACAGTATGTTCCGTTTTTTTTTGGATATTTTTACATGGAGAAAATACCAAAAACCAATTAAAATTCACCACAGAGATAATGGTCTGTTTCCTCTGTCCAGGATCTTTTGACAGGAACCTCTTAAAACCAAAATGACTAAGAAGACACCATTACAGAGTCACAAAGCATTTCTATTAATTAAAAACAAACTGAAACTCTGTTACATATTTCTTCCTCTGTTCAAAGAGGGAATCACAAAAACAACTCTCGTGCTCTCACAGATTTTCTACTGCTGTAGAAATTACAAAAATAGCTCTCTGTTCTTCAATACCTGAAATCAAATCATTACCATTCAAATTCTATAACGCACTGGTGTGCATTTACAAAAGACAATCGCACTCTCGTGCGTAGCCACACCACTCCAAAAATTACAAAAGGAACTACACTAAAAAA
The DNA here is from genome assembly GCA_031772625.1 of Pinus tabuliformis. Taxonomy (NCBI): domain Eukaryota; kingdom Viridiplantae; phylum Streptophyta; class Pinopsida; order Pinales; family Pinaceae; genus Pinus; species Pinus tabuliformis. The sequence continues at coordinate 2,011,003,417 of CM062818.1, read as the reverse complement.
AAAAACTACTAACACATAGACATATTTGTTTTAACGTATGACAATGTGTATACAAAAAAAATATATAAAAATAAACGTATGACATATGGGACATATGCCCATAACTCTATTAAACACTTCCCCATAACAAATATTAAAGCCTCCACAAAAAAAAAACGACACACATTAAACTCTATTTAATTCCTCCCACGGCGGTCAACAGATAAACTTTCACTCCATGTAAAAATTGATTTGACCCAGGCCCGTATGCAGCTTCAGAGATCGACGGCTGACAACACGGAAGGTGATCGGACGGCTGGAGTGGATATCGGAAGGCAGTTTAATGCTGAGCTTTACCTCCCGATATGTCAGAGTTGCTTACGTCAGGCGAGAGCCACGTGCCTGCACCAAAACGCATCGGAGGCCAATATACGGAAACTGCTTTTCGTTTGATAGCGGTGCGATATACTTTGGCAATTTTATGCTTTCATTCGGTGGTTTTGGGCTGCGTACGTAGGTAGCGTTGAAATTATGATTTCAACACTCCCTTTTAATTTCAACAGCTGGGCATTCGGTCATACCGAGACACTTTCTCAAAAACTCAAAGCTTTTCTGATCCAGCGGCTTTGTCAAGATGTCCGCAACCTGTTCTTGAGTCCTGCAATGTTCCAAGACAATTTCTCCATTGTTCACCAATTCTCTGATGTAGTGAAGCCTTGTATCAATGTGTTTCGTTCTCTTATGAAACACTGAATTCTTTGACAATGCAATAGCTGAGCTATTGTCACAAAAGATCACTGTCGCTTTTGCCTGCTCTTGGCCTAAGCTTCTCAACATTCTTCTCATCCACACTGCTTGACATGCTGCTGCTGTAGCTGCCACATATTCAGCCTCTGCTGTAGACAATGCTACAATGGACTGCTTCTTAGAAGCCCATGAAATGGCTCCTGAACCCATATTAAAAACATAACCGGAAGTACTCTTCCGATCATCTACACTTCCAGCCCAATCGCTATCTGTGTACCCAACCAAATCTGAATGTTCTGAGGCATGATATAAAATTCCAAACATTTTGGTACCTTTGACATACCTCAAAATTCTCTTTGCTGCCTGCCAATGTGCCTCCTTCGGCCTCTCCATGAACCTGGAAATCAAACTAACAGCATACATTAAATCAGGCCTAGTTGCTGTTAAATACATAAGGCTGCCCACAATGCTTTTATACAATCTAGGATCAAAATCCTTGCTGCTGTCCTCTCTGCTGAGTTTTAATCCCATCACTGTGGGAGTGATTGCTGTCTTGCATTCTTCCATCTTAAATCTGCCCAAAACTTGATTTACATATCTTGCTTGAGATATAAAAATTCCTTTTTCATTTTGATCTACTTCTATGCCTAAGAAGTATCTCAACAAACCCATGTCAGTCATTTCAAATTCATCCTTCATGACTGATTTAAAATTCTCAATAAGATAAATATCATTTCCAGTGAAAATAACATCATCTACATACAAAACAACAATTAAAATTTTACCATCCTTTTCCTTGATGTAGACTGTGGGCTCTCCTTCACATTTGTCAAATTCATTATCCAATAGATAAGAATCTATCCTGCTGTACCATGCTCTTGGCGCTTGCTTCAGCCCATAAAGAGCTTTCTTCAATTTGCACACTTTGTGCTCTTCACCTTTCTTCTCATATCCGAGAGGCTGTTCCACATAGACCTCTTCCATTAACACTCCATTTAGGAATGCTGATTTCACATCCATTTGGTAGACTTTCCATTTGTTTTGTGCTGCTATGGACAGCACCGCTCTCACTGTTTCCATTCTTGCAACCGGTGCGAAAGTCTCCTCATAATCTCTCCCATACTGCTGCTTGTACCCTTTGACAACCAGCCTTGCCTTGTGCCTTTCTATCTTGCCTTCAGCATTGCTCTTCGTCTTATAGACCCATTTCACACCAATGACTTCTTTGCCTTTTGGTAACTCAACCAAATCCCATGTTTTGTTTCTCTCTATGGCATTGATCTCCTCATCCATAGCTTCTATCCATTTCCTATCTTTAATTGCTTCCTCGAAATGAATAGGATCATCAACATGACAATACAAGGCAAATAAGGAATTCATTCCTTCATCATAAATATCACTTAGATTTCTAAATTTCTTACCTCTTTCACTTGGTGTGCAAGTGCTTGAAGATGCACTTGAATTTCCTCCTTGTGGTGTGCTTGGAGAAGCACTCTCATTGATCCTCAATGGTGTACCTTGCTGTCCTTGTGTTGTCCTCAATGGTGTCCCTTGCTGTCCTTGTGTTGGCGCTGCTGTTTGGGGATGTATTTCAGCCACCTCCTCATCATCTTCATCATGAGACAAACAGTTTTTGACATTCACTGTTTTCTCTATGCTTCCATCCCAAGCTTCCTCTTCAATGAATTGAACATCCCTGCTGACAAAGAACTTCTTGGTAGATGGAATGTACAGCCTGTAGGCTTTGGATTCATCACTGTATCCAATGAAGATGCATTTCTCCCCTTTGCTGTCCAACTTCCTCCTTAGCTGATCTGGTATGTGTGCATAGGCCACACACCCAAAAACTCTCATGTGGGTGACTCCTTGCTTTCTCCCACTCCATGCCTCTTCTGGCACTTTGTTCAAGACTGCTTTTGTAGGACACCTGTTCAATATATAAACTGCACAATGTACAGCTTCAGCCCAATACTCATTTGGCAAATGCTTTGCCTTCAGCATGCTCCTCGCCATATCCATGATGGTCCTGTTCTTCCTTTCAACAACTCCATTTTGCTGTGGGGTGTACCGAGTTGTAAATTGTTTATGAATTCCATTTTCTCTACAAAACTTTAGGAATTCATTTGAGATATACTCACCTCCTCTATCAGTTCTCAAAACTTTTATGTGCAGCCCGCTTTGGTTCTCCACAAGTGCTTTGAAATTTTGGAATTTCTCAAAGACTTCACTTTTGTTCTTGAGGAAATATATCCAAGTCTTTCTTGTACAGTCATCAATGAATGTTAGGAAATATAGGCTGCCAGCTAATGATGGAGCTTGCATTGGCCCACACAAATCTGAGTGGATAATCTCTAAGGGTGTCTTTGCCCTTATGCTCTTCCCTGATGGAAAAATTTCTCTATGTTGTTTTCCCAAAATGCATCCTTCACATAGGCTGTCCGGTTTCTCTATCAATGGTAATCCTCTTACCATTCCTTTTCTGCTCAATAAGTTTAGACCTCAAAAATTTAAATGCCCGAATCTCAAGTGCCATAACCAGTTTTCATCCTTTGGCACGCTTTGGAAGGCCTCTTGGGTGACTGCTGCAATTTCCCTTTTGTTCTTCAAGTCTGCCCTGATCCGGAGAGGGAACATCCTGTTCCTTGTCATCTTCACTTCAGCAATGCATCTTTTGCTGGGTGGTATATCCATGATGGTGCACACATCATTTACAAAGTAAACATTGTAACCCTTTTGGATAAGCTGTCCAACACTCAATAGATTACATCTCATTCCGGGGACATAGTATACATCTGCTATGGTTTTCCTTTCTCCTTGTTTTGTAAATATTTTTATCTCCCCTTTTCCCATAACAGACACTTTACAATCAGTTCCTAGTGTGACCTCTGATTTCAAATTCTGATTTAAGGCTGAAAAGAGGGCTATATTCCCTGTCATATGGTTGCTGCAACCTGAGTCTAAAAACCATATGTCCTCACTATGTGTTTCAGCCATGTTACAAGCTAACAGGACATTTTCTTGACTGCTGTTTTCTCTTGTAACATTTGCATTTTGTCTGTTGTTCATATCATGCTGTTTCTTTCTACAATCACTAGCATAATGTCCATACTTTTTGCAATAATAGCATTGAACATTAGATTTATCATACCTTTGTCCTTGAGCCTGATAATGATCTCTTTGTTGGCTGCTGCCTTGACCTTGGTTCTGATTTGGATTGCTGCCTCTTCCTTGTGCATTTGATGGGTTGTTCCTTCCACCTCTGTTCTGGCTTCTGCCTCTTCCTCTTCGGTTTCCTCTTCCTTGACCTCTTCCTCTTCCAAAGGACATCTGGGTCTTGAAGGCTTGCTCAAGGGATGAGTTTTCATTCCTACTCAACCTCTGCTCATGAGTTATCAGTGATGCATGTAGCTCATCAACTGAATAGTTTGAGAGATCCTTTGTCTCTTCAATGGTGGTGACTATGGCATCAAACCTTGAGGGTAAGACCCTCAATATTTTCTCCACTATTCTTCTATCTTCAATGGTTTCTCCATGAGTTCTCATTTTTGTGATTACACCAATCACATGAGTGAAGAATGAGTCAATGTTATCTGACTCCTTCATGTTCAAGTTCTCAAAATCCTTTCTCAGCAATTGTAGTTTTGCTGTCTTCACTCTCTCCATGCCTTGATAGGCTGTCTTAAGGGTTTGCCATGCTTCATTTGATGTTTTAGCTGCTGCTATCCTTGGAAATATACTCTGTTCTACTGCTAGATGCAACAATAAAATGGCCTTTGCATCCTTCTTCCTATTGCTCTTCAGCTGATCTCTCTCTCCCTGAGTTAGTGCATTGAACTCATTTTCATCTGCTACTTCTTCAAACCCAGATTCAACTATTTCCCATAAATCTTGAGAGGCAAATAAAGCTCTCATGGTTATTGACCAGTAGTCATAGTTCTTCCCATTAAACTGTGGGAGCTGGGTATTAAACATACTCATACCAGTGCTTGTGCTAGCCATTCCTTAACTGTGTATTTAAAAACTGACTGTCTCTTCAGCAACACAATTTTTTTTTTTTGAAATACCTGAGTATTCTCTTGACTGGGCCTTCACTTTGCTTGAGAAGTTTTACTGCTGCAACAGGTCATTCTTTCAGCTTCTTTGTCACCTTCAAAGAGCCTAAGCCTGCTCCGATACCACTGTTGGATATTTTTACATGGAGAAAATACCAAAAACCAATTAAAATTCACCACAGAGACAATGCTCTGTTTCCTCTGTCCAGGATCTTTTGACAGGAACCTCTTAAAACCAAAATGACTCAGAAGACACCATTACACAGTCACAAAGCATTTCTATTAATTAAAAACAAACTGAAACTCTGTTACATATTTCTTCCTCTGTTCAAAGAGGGAATCACAAAAACAACTCTGCTGCTCTCACAGATTTTCTACTGCTGTAGAAATTACAAAAATAGCTCTCTGTTCTTCAATACCTGAAATCAAAGCATTACCATTCAAATTCTATAACGCACTGCTGTGCATTTACAAAAGACAATCGCACTCTCGTGCGTAGCCACACCACTCCAAAAATTACAAAAGGAACTACACTAAAAACTACAACACATAGACATATTTGTTTTAACGTATGACAATGTGTATACAAAAAAAATATATAAAAATAAACGTATGACATATGGGACATATGCCCATAACTCTATTAAACACTTCCCCATAACAAATATTAAAGCCTCCACCAAAAAAAAATGACACACATTAAACTCTATTTAATTCCTCCCACGGCGGTCAACGGATAAACTTTCACTCCACGTAAAAATTGATTTGACCCAGGCCCGTATGCAGCTTCGGAGATCGACGGCTGACAACACGCAAGGAGATCGGACGGCTGGAGTGGATATCGGAAGGCAGTTTAATGCTGAGCTTTACCTCCCGATATGTCAGAGTTGCTTACGTCAGGCGAGAGCCACGTGCCTGCACCAAAACGCATCGGAGGCCAATATACGGAAACTGCTTTTTGTTTGATAGCGGTGCGATATACTTTGGCGGTTTTATGCTTTCGTTCGGTGGTTTTGGGCTGCGTACGGAGGCAGCGTTGAAATTATGATTTCAACATTTTTGACCTGAATACCAGAACCTGGAACTATAGCATGGTTGAAACTCACTCTGGGGACAGTCTGAATGTTGAGAAAAATGTGCTGCTTGTAGCTTATGACTACAGATATTTCCAGATACTGAGATATGAGTCGTCAAATGCACGTTGGATAAAAGCTGCAACGATGTTATCGCCGGTTAGATTTCTGTTATCTTGGACATGGTGTGTTGAATATGATGACCATGGTGAGAAGCAGTTGTGGATATATATTTTCTTTGATCCATCTGATCAAAATATTTTGTTTAGTCCACCACGAGGCAATTATTTAGACTTGTGTAAATGGCAAGTGGTAGAGAGGTTACAGGAAGGGAGAATGATGGGGAATGTCTGGCATGACATCGTGCTGCCCGGCGGCGAAGTAGAATGTGAACTTGTCAATCGCACACCGGTCGACCAATCCTCTCAGCTCTTTGCTACTAGAACAACTTATTATAGTTACATCCACGGCTTTCATAGAAGCGACGCAACTAATTTTGAAGATATACCCCACGTTAATGTGCCCGTTTAGTGAGTCTGTTTAGAATGCCATTGATCATCTTGATATCGATTGGCCTTTTATGAGTCTGTCATGAGGAACGAAACGTTTTCAAAATATCAAATATAAACTTTTGATTAACCATAAATCATTTCGTAATCATTCTCTTAGCCTGGTTGTAGTTTGCTTAACAATTAACTGATAATACAAATCTATAGTGGTTAATTTTTTAGAAGTATAAACACAAAGATTATTTGTAAGTGTAAAAAATAATGTGTAATTTTTCATTGTTTAGATTGTATATATTGGAATGTTATAAAAATTACATAACTTAAACTTGTAAGTTTAAAAAAAAATTGTTGAGATTTCACAAAAAATTATATACCACTTCAATTTTTTAAGCCATAAAACTTATTTTTTTTCAATAATTTTGTATAAGATATATACATAATTTTTAAAAATAATATATACCAGATGTTCCAAAGGAAACTTGTAGTGCATATGGAAGAAGAGTATATATGAAAAAATATGTGACATGTTATGTGATCTAATTAGCTGAATTTGAGTGATAAAAAAAATCTTAATGTTAAATGTAATACAATCAAACAATCTACTCAAAAGAGAGGTGTTTGCAACTTCCTCCAAGTGCCTAATCCAAGAGTTTATTTTCACTGAAAGTAGCATCCAACAATGAACCTTTGTGTTGCCTTGTTGGGGCCTGATGGAGGTTCGGAGTTAATGACCCAAACAAATCCTTGTACTACTCGGCGGAGGGTGAACTGAGGTCTCACACGAAGTGGCATGGGAGGGTGGTTTCAGCACCGTTGAGATGTTTGAGAGGTTTGACTAGTTTGTGTAACCTTGAGATGTCTAGAAATATAAACAAAGTGATCATTTTCAAGTGCAAAAAATAATGTGTAATTTTTAGTTGTTTAAATTGTATTTTGGAATGTTATAAATATTACATAACTTAAACTTATAAGTTTAAAATTTCTTTTTTGAATTTCAACAAAAATTATATACTAAAAAAAGGAGTAAATTGTAAAATACAACCACTTCAAATTTTTAATCGTAGAAACTTATTTTTTTGAATAACTTTATATAAGTTTAAGAGAAAATCTTCGGAGAAAATCACAATATAAATCATTTGTCCACCCGGTTAGAACCAACTAGTGTGGTTCATCGTGAGGACAAGTTGAAGAGACAGATTTAGCTTAGCATGTTAAATAGTCTCAAAGTCTATGTGGACTAAAGACTACTTTTGACTTTAGGACGAGAGTAAAAATTATTATAATTTAATGGAAATTAGTTATATTAGGTAACCAATAAAAATATATAAATATATAAAATAATTTAAATGGTGTTAATGGTTAGTTAACAAGGTATTGAATGATAATTAAAAATTATACGTTAATTAGTATTTAAAAGGGAATAAGTTATATATAGGATCTTTTCTTATAATAAATGTGTATATATATAAATAAAAAAGTAATATACATAAAAGTTAGTTAGAATTAATAAATAACAAATCAATAATAATAATAATAATAATAATAAAATAAATAAAATAAAAAAAAAAGTAATAATAATAATAAAATAAATAAACAAATCACGAGGACATACTATCAAGTTAACTTGAAAAAAATAAAAATAAACAAATAAAATAAAAATAAAAAATAAATAGATAATAAATCAAGCTAGCGACCAAAAGGAGAAACCCTAGGAGGAAGGAAGAGATAAGGCTCCAAGGAAAAAGATCCGCGAAATTAAGGGAAACATCGAAAGCTTGAAAAAGCAAGACTAGGAAGAAAGGGATTTTCCATCCGTCATCTCTATTGAGATTGCTAGGCCTTCTTTCAATTTCAATAGCTTCCCTGAATTTACGGTGATGGTACTGCGCAACTTTGGCAATAACTTTGGCCTCCTCAATACACACCTGATGCTTAGTCTTTTCCGCATGCTCTGCTAATGCTGAAGACTTGGTTCTCCCATGTCTTAGGTAAACTGCATGTTCACTAATCCTTTGATGGATGGAGCTACCTATTTCCCCGATATAGGGGGTCCCACAGGAACAACGGATCAAGTAGACACCCTTCATATCTTTAGGATCAATGGGATCTTTCACCGATTGGAGGGATTTGCGAATAATGTTCAGGGGCCTGAAGGTTGAGGGAATATCAACACTATTTGCAAATCCCTCCAATCGGTGAAAGATCCGGAGATGTAGTCTAGGTGGGATGAACTCTGTCATCAAATTTGTTGTGTTTGTTTCTTATTTTTTATGTTCATGGTAGTTTTCAAATGTCAAGTTTTATGTTTAAGGCACTTAAAAATCAATTTTCCTCATTTATTCACTTAAAGGAAACCTTAGTTAGTATTTTAATAAATTGAACAAATAGTCAATTATGTTGTTTTTGGATCATTGGAAATTCTTGACATGAGGTCGGTATCTTAGTCCTATGACTCCTGTTTCAAATCCATGTCCATTGCTTCAACTATTTTCTCAATCTACTGAGGAAGTCCTCGAACCTGCACTTGCTCACCCTCTTCTTCATATACTGGCTTCTCTGACTCCTAAACCTATATAGGCACCATTTCTCTATCATTGAGCCTTGCCTTTCTTCTTTTTCCTATTTCCACTTCTCTTCCCTCCCTCTCCTTCTTAGCTGCTTCTCTTATTTCAACTTCTTCTATGTTTCCTGCAACTTCCTCACTACATCCTCCAACCTTTGCTTCTCTATCTTCCTCTATTCTACTCTCTTTACGCATTGTTGCATCTTCACCTCTATTACCAAAGCTACTCTCTCAATGAGAGGATCTTCTCTAAACATGTATCTTTTCTCAGCCCCTGGGTTCTTGGTAATATTCCTCTTTGTTTTGTCTTGTGCTAGTTTGTTTCTCACTGCTACTATTGTTGTTTCTTCTTATGGTGAAGCTGCCTCTAGAGTTTCTTTCCATTCTATAGCCATGATGACTCGTTCATTGAGTTTAAAGGAGTTGTAACAATACCTCCAAGGGTCCTCCTCTAGCTAATGACATGCCCTGTGGATCCATGGATAATACACCTTCTCACAATGTTTCTTGTATATGGAGTGGGGATCATACGGATTGAAATCCTTAGTGTAGAACTCAAACTTCTCTAAGTCCTTGACCTCAGAATCTGCATCCTTCAAGCTCTGAATCTCATATAATCCAATCTGCAAAGGAAGAGGAGCTCATGGTGCCTTCCTCCTCCTGTGCAATCCCGCTGATAACTGTGTGGAGATGCAATATGAAACCTCTTACATTACCAATTTATCCATGGAAAATCTTGGTAGAAAATGTGGAGGATTCTCTCTCCTAAACATCTCAATGAAGGTGCCATTGGGTGAGGCACACCAATCTACAATGTTAAGCAGTGTTTGCATCTCTTCTTGGGACATGCACGTTCAATCCTTCTCTAACATCATCTTATAATCTATTTTGATGAAGTGGGAAGATAACCTCACCATGACTCCTCGATAACTACACTTAGAAAGAAACTTATAATAAATGTTCACAACATAATCTGATGGTGCCCATGTCCAACCCATGCCATAAAATTGATGTTGGGTGCAAATTACATAAAGTAGGTATGCGGACATATAGAATCTCACTTAAACATCCTTGGGTTAACTTCAGGAATTAGTCACATGCACTTTCAGCTAAATATACAACGTATCTGACCAGTTGAATGGCCTTCCTTCATTTACCAAATGAGCCGACACAACCACCCAATTCTATGGAAAGGTATCCGTGCTCTCTTGAATGTACAAGCAGCATGCAAAGATGATCAAGAGTTGGTAGGCCTTTCTAACTGACTTAGTTTTGTAGACTTCATTGGGTTTCGACCTAAACTTTGATGACTTTTTTACCCAATGCTTCATGATGTCTCTAGTGTTCACATAGTTGTTGGGCGTATAGAAGAGTGCATCCATGCAATTCACCGAATGTGTTAAGTGATACATATCATGATAGTTTTCTGTCCTGAACATATCAAGGTGTGTTCCACTAGCGCTACTCAATGCCATCATCTCGGGATCAGTATGTGAGACAATCTAATGAATGATGTCTGCACATGGGAAGGCAGGGTACTTGCATGCAACCTTATATAAGCCTGACTTGTGTATGTTGACATAGACATGTTGATCTTCCAGATATTCCTTGAAGCTGTCTGAAAAAATGTCCCTAGTTTCTTCCCATGTTATCTTCATGTCCTCTCTATGAAAAATTGTGTGTCTACATAGATTGAAAATTTCATTGTAACTTGTTCAACTACATCCTGAGTGCTTCTCTCGACAGTGACCTTAGATCCAGCTCCCTTGGAAGCCATGTTACCTGCAGTGCTGAAAAGTTTCTCAACAACTGATGTACCTGGAGACAGATCGAACACTCATGGAATGAAAATGTTAACTTGAATTCAAAAATCACTTCAAGGACAGATCATGAAACAAACTAGGCAACTCCTGGGTAAGATTGCATAATTCTATGTTTCAAAGGCGAGGGACTGTCATATGGTTCTGTGCATTCTGCAATCCTAGCACCCAGTGAGAGGTGATGATGACTAGAACTGCATAATGCAGAGTATAGTGTGGCTTACTAATGGCTGGAAATTCACAATGCATAGTTCAATATCGCTTTGATGCTAGATCGGACTGCGCATTGTTCAATCACAGAGGGTAAGACTCCAGGACTGGATCTTAGAATTGCATAATGTGCAGTTGGAGGCAGTCATTGGGAGCCTCTGCACAATTCCTGGAGCCAAGGGAGAGCCTTGAGATCTAGAAATGTTTAGTGTATGCCGAGAAGAGCTAGATCTGGGCTAAGGAAGCCCAGATCTACTAATGGGAAACATGAAATTGAGAAGATCTAAATGTCTGATTGAAGGATGGTAAAAATCTGCTTGAATGATGATGCATGCAATCAAGACAAATGCAAGAATTATTCAAACATAAGACAAAGAATCTTGTGGAGAGAGTTTCTGTGACGACAACTATTAATGCAAAAATTGGGTTATGCATGCGATGGTTAGGAAAGGAAATGAAAAACTTAAAACAACAATTGTACAAGCTAAAACAAATGAAAAATAACAATGGTCATTCAATACAATGGGTAAAACAACACTCTCAAAATACAAGGAAACAAAAGCGACATAAAAAGCAGCAAAAGACTAGAAAATAAAGACTTACCCAAAAAAGTTGTGATGACTATGCTGAAGATTCCTAAATTCCTGAGGAATTCTAGAGCTCCAATATCGAATTTGGAAATCAGCTCTAGTGGCTCCCATTAGATATATTTGATTGATTCAGGGTTTATGAAGCAAAGGACAAAAATCTATGAAAAAGCGACACATGGCAGAAGTTTCTAAAATTAACTCAAGTGTAACTCCCACTGCTAAAAATGGATCCTTATTTTTGTGGGATGATTTTTTGCCTTTTGATTTTTTCTTTTTCACGAAGGGATTCCATTCATGCATAGAGAAATTGCGTAATGCGGGGAGAACCAAGAAAGTTACCAACACATGCGTTGGGTAGCAGCTAAAGGAATGTTTTTGCACAATTCTTGTGTTGAGTGGCTTTAGCTACCTCTCATGCTCTGCACAATTTCCCAACTGAGGACAAGATGCCAATCAGGTCTGCGCAATTCTGGAGCCGAACCTCACTACTGAGTTGAAGTGCACATTTCTTGAGAGCAAGGTTGGTTTCCCTCTAAGACTACATAGGTTGCAAAGGAAATTCTAGAACTGAATTGCAACCAAGCGAAGAGGTGAGCTTGTGGTTAGATAACACAACAAGTAAGAAAACACAAGTTATAAATCGAAAGATAAAACTCATTCAAGGCAGAAGTATCTTGGTCAATGCTAGATAAGTTGTTGGGATTTTAGTAGGGAGGCTCCAAAATAAAACTTAGGCAAAATTTTGGAGGGTGGTTGTAGCCACTACAACATATTAAAACATGTCTCTTATGTGATTTGTATTGACCTCATCTTTCTGCTATATAGAGGACATGTAGCTAATCATATTCTCTATGTACTTTTGTTATAACATTGTATTTGACATGCATCGATGAGAGAATTGTTATGAGAGACATGTTTGGAATACGTTGTATAATGAGTCATAAGAATTACTCAAGTTTTGTATGGGTTACTAGTAGTGTTGTTGCAACCATGTATTTCATGTATTATTTTGTACACTCATAATTGTCCTGGAGAGGCTTTCTAGGCTCATGTATGCATTGAGAGAGAGTCATGTGAGTCATGGTTCAGCCATATATGGGCTTATTGTTGTATATGTGTAGAAATTTTGAGTAATATGACACTTATTCACAGAGATTATACCGATTATACACTATTTCGGAATACATGCACAATACATAATCTCCTCTACGTTCATCATCAATTTAGCAGCATTAAAAAAAATGAAACATCAATCGCATGCACACATTAACACAATATGTGACCCGGGGAAAGCATACATCTGAAAACACCACACTATTTGTATATTATAATGATAGAGAACATGTAACAATACATAGTACAATACTCCTCACAAGTACTCAGTACTATCTCCACCTGTTACACACAAAACTAGCTCAGATCCGAACAAGTCATAGGTTCAAATCTCCTCCGCTGCTTTGCCTGCCTCCACTGCACAATCCAAAGTGAAAATCACATGAGAACAAGCTACAATTGCCTTGGTATTGGCCCACACTGTGCAGTCCTCATTGGCATAACTCAATCCCATTGATTGTGCAAGATCTCATGCACAACTATAGTCACAACTAATAGCAAACTCAACCTCTAACACTTGTCTCCACTGAACTGTCCATGCACTGAGTTAACTAATGTATTCTTCAGTTGATTTATGAGTTAATAATTAGTGAATTAATCAAAAATTAATTCACATCACTCATCACTAGTGTATTCTGTAGTTAGATTAAATACAACTATTTTAACCAAGTCAAACTGAACACAACTCTATCAACTCCTCAATCAACTCCATCAAAACTCAACCACTTGAGTTCTAACTGAAGTCGACCATGCAATAGCTCAACTGACTCATAAGAAAAGTGTATTTCCTTCTGACAGCTGCATGTTCCACATCTGTAGCTCAAACTAAAGTGCTCAAGAGGATAAGATAATGTTTATAGTCCAAATATTATTATGAGCTAATAATATTTGACTCTTCTATTTTTAGCCTCACATTCTAAAAATAGAATCCGCCCATATGTCTAAAAATAGAAGTCCATCTATTTTTACCAACGTGACCAATCATCCACAAATAGCATCCTGCAACTCATAGACCATGATCCATATGTCTACAAATAGACTTTGCGCAAAAAATAGCCTGTGGGCCCACTTAGTGAAGGTGAGTCCTTTCCATTAAGCTCCATCATCTTGTTGCATTTTCAACACTCCTTATCAACAAGATATGGATTATCTACAACCCCTATCCTGCAACTCTGGAATGTTCTTCATGCAACACATTTTCCCGATCCAATTGCTCCATCAACACTTGGAACAAAAATACTCCCAACTGACCACTCTGTTGGGATAGGAACATACTCTAATGTTGAAGCTCTATCTGCTGTTGACAAGTGCTCCCTCTCTGACATCTACGCTAGTGAAACATCTCCATGCATCTCGCACCATTGCACACCTCTTTGTGCCGCCTAACATTGTGTAAAACACTTGTGCCTCTCGCATTGTTGGAACCTGCTAGCTATGCGTTGTCTCGGGATTCCCTACACTATCGCTCTCTCTGCCGCTCAATCTGCATCTGTCTCTACCCAATTAGTCAGTTCCTGCTACTCCACATCGGGGCTCCCTTAGCAAGGTCTCATCGAAGAGGTTTGGTACATTAAGGATCCTACCCCTCTTCCTTGGGACGATCAATACACATAACCCCACCTCCTACCTGGAGGTGTGGCTGCATGTGATCCCTCTACCCACCTAGCTCGAAGTTTTCCCCTACTGGAGGTCTCTTCATGAGTAGATGTATCTACTCGATCTCCTCTCAGCTTCCCCTGTTGTGGCTGCTCCACAATCTCCTGAACCTACTTCACCAATCGTGGCTCCTCCACAATCGTCTGAGACTTCTTCTGGCTCTGCATGTTGAGAGGTAATATACGCTCCCTCTCGACCACCAAGTCTCCATCAGTTGCCTCGCTGCTCAAGGCTTTGCATGTAGCTTGAACCTCAAGAGCATACAGGTTCTTGACCCATGAACCAATCTGCTTCACCTGTCTAGTGATGATGTGTCTAAGGAAAACCTTTCCCTTACTGAAGACAACATCATATCCTCTGTCTTCTAGCATCGCGATCGACACCAAGTTTCTCTTCAGTATTGGTACATACTTGACATCGGTAAAGGTAAGGCGAGCTCCATGCTCCCTCTAAAAAATAACCCTGCCTACGCCTGAGACACTATACTTCTCATCATTACCCATCGCTATGAGTATCTAGAGATCTTTCTCCTCCAAAGTACTAAACAAACTTTTGTCGTGGTCATGTGGAAAGAAGCTCCACTGTCAAGAAACCAACCACTTCCCACCATGGATGAAACCATGCATGCAAAGAGTGTGAAATCTAACTCAAATTGTGAAGTAAGTGCCTCACCTTCAGATCCTTCCTCGAATCCCTTCTTGGATTTCTTCTTTGGGAAATTAGTAGCATAATGGCCCAACTCATGACAACGAAAGCATCTCACCTTCGAATTTTCAACCTTCTTCCCATCATTAGAAGAACTGGATTCAGAAAGAGAACCCTTCTCCTTACCCTTCTTCGCCTTACTCACTAAGGCACAATTCTCCTCATCATGCATGGATGAAGAACTATCGCTGGTGCTCCATCTGATATCCTCTTGCACAAGATCCGACCAAAGTCTCTCCCATCCTGGCAATTTCTCCTAACCATTGGCAAGGTCTTGATAGGAATGCCAACTCTTCGGAAGAAAAAGGAGAGCCAAGCTCACCAAGTCCTCATCATCAACAGTCACCCCCACACTTCCTAGCTCATCCCGGCGCTGGGGAACTTCGTGAGATACCTGGGCATACTGTCTCCATTCTCACACTTAATGTTTCTGAGTTTATCCTTGAGCACCAACATCCTCTGGTCGCTCTTGCTTTCGAATAGATCTGTCAATGCTTTCCACTTCCAGTATGGAGAAGCCTTTCACAATGTGACCCTTCACGCCCTCCAACAGAATCCTTCTGGACTTTGCTATCTTCTTTTGCCAAGCATCAACTTGCGCAGTATCAGTAGGCTTTGGGACATCAGCCTCTATGAACTCCTTCAGCCCATTATCATCTAATACCGCCTCCATCCTGTCCTTCCATGCAATATAGTTTGAGCTGCCCTCAAGAGCATACTTCAATCGCAATCCGTTGAAAGACATTGCCATGTTGATACCAAGAAAACACTGCTACAAATTCGAATTCCACCAGCTCCTAACTCAACCGCCTCTGATATAGAATTCGTGAGAAAAAATTATTTCTCGTACAGAGATTTACTCTATGGGATTTTACTGGATATCTCACCTTCCAAAGGAACGATGAATCCAGAGGCTACCTGGCCCGATTACAGACTCTGCCTGAAGAAATAAGATGTAAACACTTTCTGAATAATAGATCTAATGATCAACAACTCTAATACCATGTAGAAATTTTGAATAATATGACACTTATTCATAGAGATTATCCCGATTATACGCTATTGCGGAATACATGCTCAATACATAATCTCCTCTACGTTGATCATCAATTTAACATCATCAAAAACAATGAAACATCAATCGCATGCACACATTAACGCAGTATGTAACCTGAAGAAAGAATACAGCTGAAAACCCCACACTATTTGTATATTATAATGATAGAGAACATGTAACAGTACATAGTACAATACTCCTCACAAGTACTCAATACTATCTCCACCTGTTACACACAAAACTAGCTCAGATCTGAACAAGTCATTGGTTCAAATCTCCTCCACTGCTTTTCCTGCCTCCACTGCACAATCCAAAGTGAAAATCACGTGAGCACAAGCTACAATTGCCTTGGTATTGGTGTTTTGTCAATTTAGTGAGGTCTAAATTGCTACTTTAAAATGTCAACCCGGGGTTCGTAAACTGACGAAGTGAAGTGTACTATATGTACTAGATAACCATTTCCTTAGTCTTTTGTCGTTTTTAGTTTTTTAAGTTTGTTTTTGGATTTATCTTTCCCTAATGTGAGATGATGAAAAGGTGATAAAGCAAGTGAAATATGGATGATTATGGTGATCTCTAAGTGGTTTTTCAAAACTTAAAAGAAAGAAAGCTTTAAAATAACTGCAATAAAATCAATTCTTAAAAAGAAATAAAGACATCAAACAAGGAACTAATGACATCGGCCCAGTATCTTTGTTGCTGAATGAAAATGAAAGTGAAATCTACACTAAATTCAATTAAAAGTAAGAACAACTAATCGACACTATTTCAACTCTTCAACTCAATCTTCCTTGTGAAAAGATATCATGAAATGTTAAGCAATGTGAAATCTAAAAGAAGTTAAACTGCATAAAAGAAACTAATCACACTACTTTAACTCTCTTGACCTTTTTCCTTTCAGCTTAATTTACCCTGTGAGAAACAATCATGAACAAGTCAAGCAATGTGAGATCTAAAGCAAACTAAATCAAGCTATAATGAGTGATATTTTGGTTCCTAATAAAGTTATTTGATTATAGAAAGAAACCGTTAACAGATGAATAGCATGATATCTAAGAGCAAAAAATAAATGTACGACTTAAGGAAATGACAGTACTAGAAAACAAACTTCAGAAAACAAGAACCAACGACAAGGACAAGATGATCTCGTATGCCAATAGTTATAAAAAGAAAAGGTGAAAAATTGCCCGAGGCTGCCTAAGAAAACCTGCAGAAAACACTGATCAGTTGTAACCATAAAAGAGAAACAATGAAAATGTAAATCAATAGAAATCAAAAAGCTTTGTTATGTACAGTTAATATACATGATGAAATAAAATGCAGCATTTAAATGACAACTGTACAACTAATATACATGAACAGCAAAAAAAAAAATGCAAGAGTTAAAGGACAACTGTACAAGGCCTTAGTGAGTAGGGGCCCTCTGCCACTTCTGCCGATTCAACGAACAACTACAAGCTTAAGTTTAAACCAGTCTTCTCATATATTAAACAGCAACGTAAAAGTGCAGTGGGGAAATACAACAACTTCGAATTAAATTACAAGAGATTAACTTTTACAGCGTTCATGGACGCGTTATTTATAAGGAAAGAAAGCTAAACAAATTAACTAAATCTACACTATTAACCACGCTGCGAGAGACACGTAAATCCTCTTCAGCCCGAATCTAGGTAACCATCATCATGTTTATTAAATCTGAGAGGTATGGCTGTTGGGTTCACGCTACCAGGATGTCTTCGTGGCTAAGGACTGTGCCACGTAGCTTCACGTGCTCAAAAACAGAGCTACGCAAGTCGTGCCACTGCTGAACACTTCCGTTGACTATCCTTTGCCCCTTGTTTGACCGCGGGCTTTTATGGGCGTGTTGGATGATTTGGAGGGACACGTTCCATGTCCTTGACTCCTATAACTTGCCCATGTGGCTCGTTTTTTTCAGAGGACACCTGTAGCATGGTGTTTGAAAAAACAGCTGCGGAATCCTGTGCTGGCTGCAGAAACCTGGGTCGGCTGCGTAAACCTGTGTCGGCTGTGGAAACTGAGAAGCTTCCGCAGCTGTCTGAACAAAATTCTAAACCAAACAACAGTCATCAGCGTAGTTAGAAAACCATGTCAAAAGCTCTTTTTTAAACTAAAATACAATGATTTAATCAACTTGGTGGATGAAATGAGTGGAAAAAGAAGGCTGAGAGGGTGTATAGGAAGGTGCGGGTTCGAGGCTCAACATACCCCCACTGTGAAGGTGTTGCATGTCCTCATGCAACCAAAACTTAGTTATTTTCCCTTAATCCATATGCTCTGAGGCTTCTGCAAGAACATATAGCCCTCTTCTCTTTCTCTTTGATGCTAAAATGGTCCTTGGTTTCCTGACTAGACATTTGAACTTAAGATTAATCAATGCCCTACTCAACTTTTTACACTTTTTCTTCAGCTTCCCGTTCTTCTTTTGCCACAGTCCTAAATGGAGCATAGTGTTGTCATGGACAATCTTGTCTACCTTACTCTGCTCTTTGAGTGCTTCATTTTCCTGTGTGATGTGCCTATTTAGGACTTCCAATTCAAACACTTCCTGTTTTAAAGACTGTACTTGTGCATCAAGTGGCAAGGTGGTGCTTGGTCCTGCAACTGATTGTTCCAAGGACTCTAGGTAGTTATATACCTCTTGCTGATTAGGATCTACTTCAGGTGTCTTTCTTGGGCTAGGCTCAAAATCAAAATCTGGTGGAGGAGGAAGACTGTCCTCTCTCTCTGGCCGAAAAGGGCTTTCATCACGTGGAGGACTTGACTCAATGTTTGGCTGAGCTGGAGCTTTTTCAAGTGTTTCTTCACCTAAATCAATAAAGTGTGATTGTTTTTCTTGGGTTACACTCTTCTTTCCTTTTAGCCTACTGCTCCTCCTCACGTGTGGACTAGTGCTCTTTTCCTGTGCACTCTGTTTTCCTTTTTGTTTCTTTTTTATGGCAGCAGCTTGAAGATGTACTAATCTTTCTGCCAAAGTTTGAGAATCTTCCTCTATGGATGGTTCAAGGGATGGATAGGTTTCTTGAATGGTTATTTTTCCTTTGTCCTTCTTCTGTTTCTTGTTTTTAGCTCCCTCTTCTTCTTCTTTCTGAATAGTTTCCTGAATGTCTATTGTAGGAGAGTCTTGGGCTTTAATATTCTTTTCTTTCCTCCTACTTCTCTTTGGAATTTTTGGGGAACTGCTTCCAGAGGTGTCAGTCAGTTCTTGGAAGTGGTTTCTTGTCAAAAACTTTTCCCAAGTATCCTTAGTGTTTTTCAACTGATCTTCAATAAGGTGTTTTATGAACCCGTGATGGTAAAGATGGGGTTCAATATTGCCTACATGTTTTTGAACAGTAGAGCTCATTTTCTTCAAGCTTGATAACAGAAAATAAGGCAAATTAAGGGTATAATCTTCCATAAAATTCATCATTAGCCTGGAATGATACATGTACATGAAACCAAAACGACCCTCGCATGTGATAAATTTCTGGATAAGTAATAACAGAGTGGACCATTCTTCTTTTATTACATGCACAGGGATTCCTTTTGTAAATACAGAGGTATCCATACCTGGGTTTTGGAGCATGATTCTCCATCCTTGATCGTCCACACTTCTGTTTTTGAACCACCTTTCACCTTCTTGTGGAAGACTTGTTGCAGCTGCTATTGTGGCCTTGGTCACTGTAAATTTTAAGTCTCCTATCTCCACTGCGTGTCCATTAAAGGACCGTGCAAAGGCCTTAGTCACTTCTTTGTTATAGCCCCTGAACTTTTGAATGAAACTCAGCCACCTTTCTTTCTTCAACGACTCCTTCATTTGAGGATAACCCTCCAGGTATTTTGGTCCTTCCGGTTCAACTCTTAGTAGTTTTCCCATTCTCGTCTTTAAATTCCGACTGAAAATTCTACTGCGTATGAAGGTTCAAGAACAAAAATGGGCTGATTACGGGATTCTTAGGGTAACTGGAGTGGCTGTAATCGAAGTTCAGGATGTATGTGGTGACTATAGCCATGGTTTGGAGCAAGCTGTAGTGGATGCAGCAGAAATGGAGAACAGGGAATGGTATGAGTACCGAGGGAGTAAAGGGTAAGCAACAGTAAGGAGTTCAACATCGAATGCATGCGGGAGTGAAGTGATAAATGGGCAAAATAATGACTGAGTCCTTTTGGATCGGATGACTTGCGCACACATCTCAGCAGACGGTTGCGGAAATTATGGTGAAGGAGAGCCGTAGTACAGTAGGTCACGTCTCAAAAGTATGACCAATAAATGGGAGAGTAGTCCATCTCGAGTTTAAATTTAGAATGATCATGGGACTGTTAGAAATGAATAAGGTGTGTGGAATGACATCGTGGAAGAGGAGTGGTATGGGGCTTGCTGTATCAAATCATTGCATTTAGTGGAACTTGCCATGGTTTAATAACTATGCATAATAATGACATTGAATTGTTATTTGGTAGAGATTTTTTATCATACCTTTGGAAGTTTACCATTTCTTGATTAAGGCTTCTGACCCATTGTTGTTCTTTGATCTTGAAGATGCCCCATGTCTTTGCTGCACTTAGTGATGATGACACTAACCTTTGACTGTGATTTTTTTTTTTTGAAAATGGAGTGATGCCGGCTGTAAAGACAGAGTGATGTTGGCTACGGAAATTGTTTCTGGCTGCGGAAACTGGTTCTGGCTGCGGACACTAAGACAACACCCCTTTAACTGCAAAAAGATAGTTAGAGAAGAACTAACTAAATAAAATAGTCCGGAGAGGGACTTTTATTGATGGAATGAAATGAAATGAGTGGAATGAGATGGAAATGAAGTGGAGTGAAGATGGAAAGAGAGAGAGATTTTTTTTTTTTTTTGGAAAATATAGAGTGTCAGGTGCCCCTGATTTTCACTCTACATTTTATGTATAAGACTGCCAATCTATGATTGGTTTTCAGGCTTATACAAAAGATTTTTTTTTCTTTTTTTTTTTTTCCTTTTCTTTTTTTCAACTGAAAGAAGCAAAGACTAGGCTGATGGAGGAGAAGGATTCCTCTCCATCAGCCTCATTGTAGAATTTTCTTGAAACATTTTGACAAATTCCTCTTTTGAGAGTGGCTTATGATAAATTTTCAATCGGTGGCCATTCACAATGAGAGGAGTTTGAAACTCATCAATGGTCTTGACTCGAACTGCTCCATTGCTAAAGACTTCGTCAATCTCATATGGTCCAAGCCAATGAGTCTGAAATTTTCCTTTGAAGTCTTTAAACTTGGAATCAAACAGTAACGCCCAATCTCCCTTTTGAAACTTTTTCTCTTTGATATATCTGTCATGGCACTTAGTTCTTTGGTGCTGAACTAGATCAGTCCTTAAAATTGCATCTTGTCTTATTTCATCTAGCTCATTCAGCTACTCCATTCTGTGCTTTTGGGCTTCTGATAGATTCATCCCCAACTGAACTGCCATCTTGAAAGTCTTGACTTGAAACTCAATGGGGAGCAGGACTTCTTTCCCATAAACAAGTTCATAGGGAGAATGTCCTGTTGTATTCCTCCATGTAGTTCTATAGGCCCATAAGGCTTCAGGAACCCTTTCTGCCCAATCTCTTCTATGTAGATGAACATTTTTGGTGATGATGTTCTCAAGGACTTTGTTTGTAGACTCCACTTGGCCATTTTCTTGCGGATGGTATGGAGTAGATTTTCTATGCTTGATTTTGTATTCTTCCATCAGCTTCTCCATCAAATTAGATGTGAATTGACTTCCCTGATCTGTTACAATTTATCTTGGGACACCAACACGAGTAAAAATATCCTCAAAAAGAAATTGAACAACTAAATTTTCAGTGGCAGAAGGCAATTCATTGGCTTCTATCCATTTAGTAACATAATCAATGCAAACCAATATATACTTCTTTTGTATATATGGTGGATTAATAGGTCCAATGAAATCTAAAGCCCATTTTTCAAAGGGTTCGATGAGTACCTGTGGCTGTAATGGCATTTCATTTGAAAGAGTTGGTCTCCCAACTCTTTGGCAGCTGTCACACCTCCTGACATATTGTTTTGCATCTTTGAAGAGAGAAGGCCAATAATATCCTAAAGAAAGGATTTTATAAGTTGTCCTCTTGTCAGCGAAGTGCCCACCGCATGGCTCATCATGGCATGCCTTGAGGATGTCAGACATTTCATCTTCCCGAAAACATCTTCTGATCACACAGTCTAGCCCTGTTTTGAACAATTCATTAGAAATCCATGAATAACGCGAGCTCTCCTGAATAATTCTTCTCCTTTCATTAGGAAATAAATGTGGAGGTAGTTTCCCTATAACCAAATAATTAGCAATATTTGCATACCAAGGAGTTTTAGTAGTTACTGCAAACAAATATTCATATGGAAATTTATCCTCTACAGGAGAATCTTCGTTAGTATTTTGGATTCTAGACAAGAAATCAGCTACCGTATTTTGTTTCCATGGTCTATCCAATACGGTAATATTGAATTCTTATAAAAGTAAGAGCCATATGGTAACTCTGACATTAGTAACAGGTTTGTTCATTAGATATCTAATTGCAGAATGATCAGTATGGACAAAAGTTTCATAGCCATTTATATAGTGTCTAAATTTATTGATTGCATGAACAACAGCTAAGAACTCTTTCTCAGTCACAGTATAATTTAACTCAGTGGGAGTCAGATTTTTACTGGTGTAGTAAATGGCATAAGGAACTAAATCCTTTTGTCCCAATACAGCTCCTAGAGCTATATCTGAAGCATCTATAGAAATATGGAAAGGAAGTTTCCAATTTGGTCCTCTCAAAGTGGGTGCTTCAGATATTCTTGTTTTCAAAGTTTCAAATGCAGATTGACAGTCAGGATCCCAATTGAATTCACAGTCTTTTGTAAGTAATTTGAAGAGCGGAGATGCTATCTTGGTGAAGTTTTCAATAAATCTTCTATAATATCCAGTAAATCCAAGAAAACTTCTAACATCTCTTTGACAATTTGGAATAGGTAACTTGGAGATGACTTCAACTTTTGACCTATCAACTTTAATCCCATCTCCCGAAATATGATGTCCTAAAACAATCCCTTCAGTAAACATCATAAAAAAATTTCATGACTTAATGAAAGATTTGTTCCTTTACATCTTATAAGGACTTTTTCCAAATTTTCTAATGCCTCTTCAAATGAATTACCATAAACTGTAAAATCATCCATATAGACCTCTACACAATCATGGATTAGATCGGAAAAAATTCCTAGTACTGCCCTTTGAAATGTGGCAGGTGCATTACATAATCCAAAAGGAAGTACTCGGTAGGCAAAAGTTCCCCATGGACAGGTAAATGTGGTCTTGTCCTGATCTTCAGGTGCTACCTGAATTTGATTATAGCCACTAAAACCATCCAAAAATGAAAAATACTTTTTGCCTGCTAAAGTATCTAATACCTGATCAATAAAGGGTAGAGGAAAGTGATCCTTCAAAGTTGCTTTGTTCAATTCCCTGTAATCAATGCAAACCCTCCATTTACCATTCTTTTTAGGTACTATAACCAAGGGAGAAACCCATCGGCTATCTGAAATTGGATAAATGAAGTTTACCTTGAGTAGTTTTTGGAGCTCTTCTTTCACTATCTCCCTAAGGTTTGGATTCATCCTTCTCTGAGGTTGTCTAATTGGTCTACTATTTTCTTCGATGTAGATGTGATGAATGCAAGTCTTAGGGTCGATACCTTTCATATCGGTATACTCCCATGCAAATGTATTAGAATGCTTTTGCAAGAGTTTGGTTAACTTTTCTTGTTGTGATCTTTCCAAGTTTCTATTGATATTCAATGTTTTCCCTAGAAGGATCTCAAAGGTGGAACTACCAAACTCTTCCATAGAGAAAAGAGACATCTGTCTAGAGGATACATACTCAATGTTGGCATCCAACTGAAATTGTGTGTAGTCATATTCTGAAAGTGTTCCAAAGTTTTCTAGTGTGTTTAGAATTTTACTATCTTCACGAATCTCAGAAATGGTCAGGACAGGTTGTATAGTATCTTTCATCATCGACCCACTCATCTTCTTCTATTTCTGTTATTGCCTTTGCTGGAGGATATAGATTGAACTTCTTTGTTGAATTACCATCTGAAATATACATATCCCCAGACCTACAACTGATAAAAGCATCGACTCTCGCTAGCCAAGGTCTTCCTAAAATAAGAGGATGTCCTCCTAGATTACTCTTGGGAGCTAAAATCATGAAATTGACTGGATATTCCCAAGAGTCTAAGGAGACTGGAATGTCTTCTAATACACCATCTCGTTTGATAATTGATCAATCTGCAAGTTGCAGTAAAGTAGGTGTAAAGAGAAGATTAGGAAGTTTTAGCTGTTCCATAGTCTGTCTACTCATAATGTTGATAGCAGCCCCTAAATCAATCAGAGTATTTGGAATTTCAATTCCATCGATATGTGTTTTGACAATTGGACTACCGGGATCTATATACTTCTGCATGGTAATTTTACCCATCATGATATCTGCAATTTTTCCTACCAGGTGGATTCTTCTTGTGTCTCTTGGTTTCTTTCCTGGTCTTTTAAGGCTCAAATCCTTTATTGTTTTTACTATAATAGGAATCTCTTTAATGGCTTGTAACAAGGGAATCTTGATACAGACATTCTTCAATTCATCTAGAAAATTATAGTCAGGCAACCAAATTTGTTTTTCCACTCCTTTGTCAATTTGTAATCTTTCAGGAAAAGGAGGTGTGGATAAAGATGCAGGATGCTCAACTATGGGAGTTGTGGGGGTTAACTCTTTTTATTTTTCTTTTTGAGTGTTTGGGTTTTGAAGAGATTCTTCAGAACCTTTATTGGCTTCAAGAGACTCTTCCTCAAAAATGTCTTGTTTTTGGGCATCTATAGAAGGCTTATCTAAAATTCTACCAGATCT
Organism: Pinus tabuliformis; assembly: GCA_031772625.1. Taxonomy (NCBI): domain Eukaryota; kingdom Viridiplantae; phylum Streptophyta; class Pinopsida; order Pinales; family Pinaceae; genus Pinus; species Pinus tabuliformis. The sequence goes on along the minus strand of CM062818.1, from coordinate 2,010,978,413 downwards.
GAGTTGTACATCGTTGAGAGGAACAATCATATAGGTAGGAAATTGTTGTCCTTCTACCATATAAGAATTTTGAGGGTTTTTATTATTGGGGTTTGTCAATGGCTGGGAAGGAAGTTGATTTGACTTCTGTTGGAATGGAATCAAGAGTTGAGAATTTGGATTCTGTTGAGAAGGTTGTTGTTGTTGAAATGGTAATGATAATTGTGGATTTTGATTTGGAAATTGTAAAGCTTGTTGATTTGGAAAAGATGGAGGATATTGATAAAATTGAGAAAATCTTCCATAAGGATTTTGCATACCTTGTGCCCATGTTTGAAAAGGATTTTGACATTGGGACCAAGATTGCCAAGGATTCCAATTTGGTGGGTTTTGAAAGTTCATAGAGTTGTTAAACCCTTGATTTTGTTGCCCTTGCCAAGGTCTCCTTGCCACAAAACAGAGAGACTCAATTGTATTTGGATCTTCTTGAAAGACAACTTTAAGGCCAGGGATTGAAGGACAATCCTTGGCCTCATGATTTTCTGAACAAATTACACATGTGTCTACAACTTTTGCATCCAAGGGACATTCCCTTAGAGCATGTTTTTTTCGGCATTTTGGGCAAAAGATGGCCAAAGCCTCGGCCTCTGCTTTCTGCTTATTATGTATCTTAAGGGTGTCTAGTTGTTCACTAAGACTCCATAAGATATCAGTTTTGAATTCATCCAGCATATTGCCAATCTCAGCCCTACTTATTGAACCAGTTGCGGATTTATTTGCTCTAATGAGAGAAGGATCTCTAGGCCCCTTTTTAGTTTTAGATTTTCCCCTTGAGAGATGGATACATAGCTCAGCTATATCATGGAGTGAAAGTTGAGATATATCTCCCTTCCCCATCATGTTCAAAATATCTATCCATTCATCTCTGATGGCTTTTAATAGAATGGATTTTAAGGTATCCTCATCTACATTACTCATTTTTGCTCTTTTCAGGTTGTATTGGAATCTTTCAAGCAAATCTTCCAAGTTTTCATCTTCTCCTTGCACCATTTTGAATACCTCATCCTTGTGATTGGTGGGCATACAATAGTCCAGGTACCTATCCAAAAATGTTTGTTTCATGTCATTCCAAGACCTAATGGATTGAGGGAGTAACCCCATGAACCATTTCAAAGCTGCTCCTTTCAATGTTGAAGGAAACAGTTTGAGTTTTTGAGAGTCTTCCAAATAATCATAAGTTCGACACATGACCTCAAACTCAAATAGAAATGTTTCAGGGTCCTCATTTCTTATCCCATGAAAGTTTGGGAGGACAGATGGTGATATGCTTTTCATGGTTGCTCGAGAGTCTTCATCAACTATAAGAAACCCAAATGAGTTATCCCCATCTGTATTTCCCCCAATGTTACCTCTACCTTCTCGATTATTTCCTCCTCCACCTCCTCTACCTCTAGCAAATCCGTTTACTCGTTCCTCTGTCATGATAGTTTCCCTAGAGACTTCAGAGTCCTCTGGTTCCTCTATTAATGGTGAACGAGGAGGAATTCCTCCCTCTTCTTCCTTAGGTGATTGTACTTCTTCAATTACAATTTGTCCTCCTATGGAAGGAAGGAAAGGGTCTCTTCCTAATTCAGACTCGATAGATGGTGTGGGTGAGTCAACTACTGCTTCTTGAATTCCAGGGACCCTAGGACTAGGAGTGTGGGTTGGAGATGATGAAGATGTCTCTTGTCTATCCCTTGAAGTGGATGGACTTGTAAAAATCAAAATCTTAGCCCTAGCTAAAAACCTTCCCCTAGAATCTCTTGCTCTATGCATGTCATTTTTATTTATTCTTCAAGTCGGGGTAATAATTCCTTTTCTGATCTTCCAGGTCACTCTAGGTGCAAGCAGAGAGCATACTTAAGAAACTATTAAACCAATAACTTTCTCTTTTCTGATCCTCCATATCACTCTAGGTGCAAGAGGAGAGCATACTTTGAGAGGTTATTAATTTTCCTTCCTTGAAATTTTCTTGTTATTATATCTTTCTTTTTTTTGAAGAATTTGGCTACCTAATTTCACTTCCCCGGCAACGGCGCCAAAATGTTTGGTCAATTTAGTGAGTTCTAAATTGCTACTTTAAAATGTCAACCCGGGGTTCGTAAACTGACGAAGTGAAGTGTACTATATGTACTAGATAACCATTTCCTTAGTCTTTTGTCATTTTTAGTTTTTTAAGTTTGTTTTTGGATTTATCTTTCCCTAATGTGAGATGATGAAAAGGTGATAAAGCAAGTGAAATATGGATGATTATGGTGATCTCTAAGTGGTTTTTCAAAACTTAAAAGAAAGAAAGCTTTAAAATAACTGCAATGAAATCAATTCTTAAAAAGAAATAAAGACATCAAACAATGAACTAATGACATCGGCCCAGTATCTTTGTTGCTGAATGAAAATGAAAGTGAAATCTACACTAAATTCAATTAAAAGTAAGAACAACTAATCCACACTATTTCAACTCTTCAACTCAATCTTCCTTGTGAAAAGATATCATGAAATGTTAAGCAATGTGAAATCTAAAAGAAGTTAAATTGCATAAAATAAACTAATCACACTACTTTAACTCTCTTGACCTTTTGCCTTTCAGCTTAATTTACCCTGTGAGAAACAATCATGAACAAGTCAAGCAATGTGAGATCTAAAGAAAACTAAATCAAGATATAATGAGTGATATTCTGGTTCCTAATAAAGTTATTTGATTATAGAAAGAAACCGTTAACACATGAATAGCATGATATCTAAGAGCAGAAAATAAATGTACAACTTAAGGAAATGACAGTACTGGAAATCAAACTTCAGAAAACAAGAGTCAGTGACAAATACAAGATGATCTCGTATGCCAATAGTTATAAAAAGAAAAGGTGAAAAATTGCCCCGGGCTGCCTAACAAAACCTGCAGAAAACAGTGATCAGTTGTAACCATAAAAGAGCAGCAATGAAAATGTAAATCAACAGAAATCAAAAAGCTTTGTTATGTATAGCTAATATACATGATGAAATAAAATGCAGCATTTAAATGACAACTGTACAGCTAATATACATGAACAGGAAAAAAAAGTAATGCAAGAGTTAAAGGAAAACTGTACAAGGCTTTAGTGAGCAGGGGCCCTCTGCCACTTCCGTCGATTCAACGAACAGCTACAAGCTTAAGTTTAAACCAGTCTTCTCATATATTAAACAGCAACGTGAAAGTGCAGTGGGGAAATACAACAACTTCAAATTACATTACAAGAGATTAACTTTTACAGCGTTCATGGACGCGTTATTTATAAGGAAAGAAAGCTAAACAAATTAACTAAATCTACACTATTAACCACACTTCCAGAGACACGTAAATCCTCTTCAGCCCGGATCTAGGTAACTGTCATCATGTTTATTAAATCTGAGAGGTATGGCTGTTGGATTCACGCTACCAGGATGTCTTCGTGGCTAAGGATTGTGCCACGTAGCTTCACGTGCTCAAAAACAGAGCTACGCAGAGCTATGCCACCGCTGAACACTTCCGTTGACTATCCTTTGCCCCTTGTTTGACTGCGGGCTTTTATGGGTGTGCTGGATGATCTGGAGGGACACGTTCCATGTCCTTGACTCCTGTAACTTGCCCATGTGGCTCGTTTCTTCAGAGGACACATGTAGCATGGTGTTTGATAAAATGGCTGCGGAATCCTATGTTGGCTGCAGAAACCTGGGTCGGTTGCGGAAACCCGTGTCGGCTGCGGAAACTGAGAAGCTTCTGCAGCTGTCGAAACAAAATTCTAAACCAAACAACAGTCATCAGCGTAGTTAGAAAACCATGTCAAAAAGCTCTTTTTTAAACTAAAATACAATGATTTAATCAACTTGGTTGATGAAATGAGTGGAAAAAGAAGGCTGAGAGGATGTATAGGAAGGTGCAGGTTCGAGGCTCAACAATTGGCCCACACTATGCAGTCATCATTGGCATAACTCAATCCCATTCATTGTGCAAGATCTCATGCACAACTATAGTCACAACTAATAGCAATCTCAACCTCTAACACTTGTCTCCACCGAACTGTCCATGCACTAAGTTAACTGATGTATTCTTCAATTGCTTTATGAGTTAATAATTAGTGAAATAATTAACAATTAATTAACATCACTCATCACTAGTGTATTCTGCAGTTAAACTAAATACAACTAGTTTAACCAAGTCAAACTGAAAACAACTCTATCAACTCCTCAATCAACTCCACCAAAACTCAATCACTTGAGTTCTAACAGAAGTCCACCATGCAATAGCTCAATTGACTCATAAGAAATGCATATTCCCTTCTGACAGCTGCATGTGCCACATCTGTAGCTGAAACTAAAGTGCTCCAAGAGGATAAGATAATGTTTATAGTCCAAATACTATTATGAGCTAATAATATTCGACTGTTCTATTTTTCGCCTGGCAGTCGAAAAATAGAATCCGCCCATATGTCTAAAAATAGAATTCCATCTATTTTTTCGAACATGACCAATCATCCACAGATATAATCCTGCAACTCATAGACCATGATCCATATGTCTAAAAATAGACATATCCTGAAAATAGACTTTGCGCCAAAAATAGCCTGCGGGCCCACTTAGTGAAGGCGACTCCTTTCCACTAAGCTCCATTATGTTGTTGCATTTTCAACAATATGTACAATTGTGCATTATCAATCTTGTAGTCATGTAATAAGCCTATGAGGTGTGTACTTTATTGCATATCTTTTGGTCATAGTATTTGGTCCATGTGGTGTATCCTCTTCCATATATAAAGGAGGCATTGTGAGCAATGTACATGAGTTTACATTCAACCATGGAGATGCTTGTATTCAACAGAGTATGATTGGTCATACTGTTGTGACGTGTCATTATGTAGTTGCTTCCGCATGTCTATTTCATAGAGATGTTGCATTGTTGGTGACGTACGAGTCTTCTAATTTTGGATAGTACATTGCAGAGAGGATGTATGGAGGATGTATGGATGTATGGAGTTATTTGTTGGTCCTCATATGGATTTTATGAGTGTTGTTGCTACTATGTGTTGGTGATATGATTTGCTGCTACTGCTATGACATGGATTATGATGTTGTTCCTTCACGAGAGAGAGAATGTGTTTTAGTGTTTCTTGTTGCTAAGTGAGATTTTATTGTTTCTTATAGCAGTATATGTATGTTTTTGCTCTTGGGTGTTGTTGATTTGGCATAAATTATGTCTAAGGCGAGTTTAGTGAACATATATTCTAGGTGGAGTGTTATTTTTTTTTCAATCTTTCACTCTATTGTTCATCACCTGCATATGATTATGAGTGGAGTTTATGTTTTTTGTTGATGGATTCCCTTGCATGTAGAGGAGTATATAGCATTTGTCCTTGCCATGTTTAGCCCTTTGTAATTGTTTTCAAAGGGGAAGAATGTGAAAATATTTGTTTAGATGATTGTTTCAGCTAGGGGTTTGACATCAATGCCAAAGGAGGAGATTATTGGCAGTGATGTGTGTTGCAGAGCTGAAAATGTATGGTTGTTTTTCATTGATGTCAACCTAGTTTCTTGGGTTTCAGGTGTGTTTTATATGCATGTGTATATGTGGTTGCAAGTGGCGTGCATAGATGATTTATTGCATTCGATTTGGCATATCTACTAGCATGGAGATGTGTAGATGGATATGTGATTTGTACGTGTTACATACGGAGTGTGAGCAAAGGATGTCATGGTCCTCATGATCATGTTGGTACATACATATGTTGACAACTAATACAGATTTTAGAGTTAAGGAGCCTTGTTGATTAGGTCTCCTTGGTGTCCATGTTCCAGGATTAGTTCTCTCATGTTGACATGTTATACCTTGGACATGGAGAGGATATACATATGTTTGTGGATGCTTTAGATGGTTGTGTAGGAGTCATATGATGCCTTATAGGTTTAGGAGCTACATCTTGATGGAAGAGATGTGTTAGAGATGTTTGATGGCTCAAATGTTTAGATTGGTTGTCGGTTGGCATCCTAGTAAACCTAGTTTGACTTGTGATGTTGATGGTGATGTTGAACAAAATTAGTGAAGTGTTTCATAAGTTTCAAAGAATTCCAAAGGATCTACGAAAGCCTATAAAGCTTTGGAAGAAGTTTCAACAATTTTAGACTTCAGTTGACTAATGTTTGGCCATCCTCTGACCTAGTCATATGTGTGTTGAGTCATGGGAGTGGTTTAATGTCCATAGTCGCATGGCGAGTGGCCTATGGGAGAGAATATAGCCCAAAAATGTTAAAGTTAAGTCGCATGGAGGCATTGGTGTGGGAGTGTCTAAGGTATTTTCTTGAGTTTTTCTCTCCTCATGTTGCTCAGCCTATTTTTGTGTTGTGGTGATGTTATTGATTGGGATTTTTCGACATATGACTGGAAAAAATTTGTGGGCCCTCTAGAAGGTGATCAAGGTTGAGGATATCAAAGGGCTAGTAGAGTTGGTGATTTATTTGGCTAAGAAGCCTTCCTCGACCAAATATCAAGCATGTGAAAAAAATTGTTGAGTCTTCCATAACCTTCAACATTTATTGAGTGACTCAACTTAGAAAAATGATAAATACTTAAACGAATTTAGTCTATTTTGGTTGGTTGCTTAGAGAGTGTGTGAGGATTCTATTGTGAGATCATTATAAGTGAATACAGCATGAAAAAAATTCTCACATATTTTATGTAGATATATATAAAATATTTGTGAGAAAAAATCAGAGATAGAGTTGGGAAGAAGATTAGATTTTTTGTGTAGTTTGTAGCAAAAAATTGGAACTTGTTGTGTATTTAAGAGCAGAGTTTTGGTGTGAGATAGAGTGAAGAAATTCCCCTCTCCGGGTTAGCTTATGATTCGATTCATATTTGATGACCATAAAGCTAGAGATGTTGGGTTTCTCATGTTGAGTGAATTGAGAACACAGTCTGTAAAGGCATGGAGGCTTTAATATAGAAAATGATTTGGCCGATTCATAGTAGGAAGATTTTTCTCCATCCAATAGGATTTGGATAGTTCAATGGTGGTTGGGAGAGCATCCTTGGTTTTGGGAGCTTCTAGTAGATGGTAGTTCATAGATCCCCAAGAGAAACAAATTTCTAAATTGATAGATGTCAACACTGCCCGCTACTTTTAGGCCTCTTAACACTATCCGTGGCTCCCTCAGGTCTGTGAAAGACCCTATCGATCCCAAGGACATGAAGGGCGTCTATGTCATTCCCTGTTCCTGTGGGACCCCTTATATTGGGGAGACTGGTCGCTCTATCAAGCAACGGATTAGTGAGCATTCGGCGGACTTAAGGCATGGTAGGACCAAGTCCTCAGCCCTGGCTGAGCATGCGGGGAAGACTATGCATCATGTATGTATAGAAGAGGCTCAAGTCATTGCAAAAGTAGCACAGTTTCACCATCACAAGTTTAGAGAGGCCCTGGAGATTGAGAAAAGGCCGAACAATCTTAATAGGGATGATGGCTGGAAGATTAGCAGTTGCTGGGTCCCAGCCTTATCTTCCTAGCCTCCTCATTCCCCTTTTGTTAGGTCCTAGGGTCTCTGTCTTCCATCTCCGTTGGTGTGTTTTTGGCGGATTAATCCTATTAGTAAGGAGTGTATGGATTATGAATTAGTTTCTAAGCAATTTCGGGCTTATCCCGTTTAATTCTAAGGGGTATTTTCCTTTAGATTAGATTTTTATCTCCTTTTTTGCATTTTTATTTATTTCTCCCATTCCTTTTGAATTTCCCTTTAACTAATTGCTTATATATTGGATTATTAGTAATAATCTATTTACCTAATTGGCATAGATATCTTTTTAGTGAATTAATATTACTTATATTATAGAAAGTGATATAGTTGAAAATGACCTTTATGTCAATTAATAAATAAGAAATTATTATATTTTTATGTATAATAATCTGATTTTATTATATGATATACCTATAATAGTGAGTGAGTTTGAGTTAGTTATATTTGTTGGATATTCTATTATTAATAAACATATTCTTTTAAGTAAGGTATTTACCTAATGTTACTAATTAATAAAGATTAAACAAGAATACTAAATTAAAAATATTGGAATTATACATAATATAGATTATTTAACAAACATAAATTATTATTATTTTTATTTTTTACCATTAGCTTTAAGCATTTAATATTAGATTAATACACAATTTACCTATATTCTATTATTAATAAACATACTTTAACTATGTATTTACCTATTGTAACTTAATAATAAAGAGATATTGGAATTATAAATTATATAGATTATTTAATAAACATAAATTATTTTCGAATGGGCCAATTTGATTTAATTAATTAAAATAATATATTAGAGTTCACCTTTGGACCATTAGCTTTAAACAATTAATATTAAATTAATACACATTTTTCTATTATTAATAAACGTATACTTTAATTATGTTACTAAATATTAAAGATTTATCAAGAAAACATTGGGATTATAGATTATATAGTTCTTTTAATAAACATAGATTATTTTTTGGCCAATTTGATCTATTTAATTAAAATAATAAGGGTTATCTTTGACCTTAGCTTTAAACAATTATTATTAAATTAATACACAATTTAACTATATTCTATTATTAATAAACTTATTCTCTAAGTATGGATTTACCTATTGTAACTAAATATTAAAATTTAATAAGAATACTAATTTAATAATACTTGAATTACCAATTATATAGATAATTTTATAAAAAAATAACAGTATTATATTATTCATTCTCAAATATAACAAAAGAAATCCCTTAATATATAAACTATTATAAATTATATGTTTTAGCGGTTTTTAAGAATATTAATAATATAATTGTGGTTTGACTAAGGCCTTTGGTCAAAATTAGCCGTTGGCATTATAGCCGTTGGAATCTCTGCATACTATATTTAAACCAGCTTAACCAGATTAGTCTTCAACTTGTCCTGACGATGAACCACACTAGTTGGTTCGAAACGCGTCGACAAAAGATTGATTATGTGATTTTGCCGAAGATTTTCTAATAAAGATGTCAACATACTGTAGAGGAAGGAAAATCTTTAGACTTATGGTTGTAAGCTAATCCATGTAAATTTTTTCAACATATTAACAAAACATTTGACCAGCATAGCAAGAACATGGTGGTTTTCTCCCAAATGGGTTTCCACCAGAAATACTTGTCTTCTTGTGTGTGCATGCTTGTGATTCTCAAGGTGATTTATCATGTTGTTATGATTTTAGTTTATTTCTTCTAATACGTTTTTATGATATAATGATGTGCAAGTGAATGGATAATTAAGTTTAAGTTTGGGAAATAGACTTATAATTAATGAAAATTAATGCAAATGACACCACTTGTGATTCAACCCCCCACCCCCCTTAGTAGTGATCTAGTTTCTAACATTATGAGATTGTAAAGTTTGGGAGATGAAAAAAAAATCATATATAAAGGGAAAGTAGCTTGGCTAGCATGTTCAACCCTAACAAACAATGCATTTTAGAGGTGTAGAGGAAGCTTTCATTGGGCTTACCTTTCACCTCATCACTCAATGCAATGAAATTTTCGTTTCCATAGTTGTTCAACACCCCACCATGGACTCACACTACTTTTAGGGTTTAGGTTTCTAATGTTCAAGTGTTTCTTAAGATTGATACAAGAATAGTGGCTTTGTAATTCTTTATGTGAAATTCTATTATCAAATTCTAAATATTGATTCTACGTAAAGGTGATAGATATATCCTTACTTTATAAATGGTTAAAAATTTTCTCCCATTGTAATGGGTACTTCAAATGTCATCATGTTGACTAGTATTAAAATGCCATCCACTAAAATACATTGTGAGGAATTCAAAATCATTGATAAATATCCTTAAGCCTCCTCTCTCCTTTGTCTGCATTCACTTTCATCAAAGTTGTTCATCACAATTTTTAAGAGTTTTTGAAGTTTAGAAGATGAGGAAAAACATTGGATATAAAGTGAAGGTGGAGAGTATGGTTAGTTGTAAGAAATAATGCATTGTAGAGTTGTTGAGGAAGTTTCATTGTGTTTCCTCCACACTCCCACATTTTTCATAATGAAATCTTCATGCACATATTTTTTCAACCGACATCCCCTCACTAAGTTAAGAGACTTGACACTCCGACTGATTTTCACGTTATGGACTCGGATTTTATGTTTGTAATGTTCAAGGTTTTTTTGAATATTAATATAATAATAGTGGCTTTGAAAGTGTTTATTTGAAATTATGTTATGCAATTCTACATATTGATTTTCGTTAAAGGTGATAGTGATATCCTCCCTTTTTAAATTGTTAAAAAATTCCATTCCTAGTAATAGGAACTTCAAATTCCATCTGACATGCACTTGGAATGTCATATGATGAAATACATTACCACTAATTCAAAATGGTTGATAAAATATCCTTATTCTTGTCTTTGCATGCACTTTCTTTTGTTAAATTTGTTAGTCATGAAAGTTAAGAGATTTTGACATTTGGAAGATGAAAACACTATCTAACATATAGCAAAGATAGTTTTGTGACAATAGTCACCCATAATAAACAATGTATCCCGGAGGTGTGCAGGAAGCTTTCATTGTTCTTCCTCTGCACCTCACTACTCCTTCATTTTGCACAATGAAATCTTTGTAGTTACTTATGTAAGAGACCTAACACTCTATAAGTTCTAATATTATGGATAGAAAAGTAACATTGTAAGTGCTAGTGCACTTATACAATTACAAATAAGAAAAAAAAAATCACTCCAATACACCTAGTATGTTCCATCAAAAATGCACTACACAAATAAGAAAATAAAGTATACATTATTCAAAAATTATAAAATTGATTTAATAATTTTGTTGGACACCTAATCCTAAATGGGTTAGTGTGGAAGCCAAATAGACCAAAGCATTCCAAGAGACCTTGGGATCTGAAACACAAGAGTCACGTATTGTACTATAAATGTATATCTCATGTTAATAAAAAATGAATTGCATGTTTTATCTTTCATATCTCTCTTGCTGTCCATGTGTGTTTAACATGGTATCAGAGCCATGATGTGTGGCCTGTGTAGTTTTCTCACGGTTTAGCAACTGGTCTAAGCTGCCTTGAATAATGCTGGCCTAGTCTTCATTACCTGACCATTTATTTTAGCTGAGCGCATCAGATCTGCAACTAGGCATTGTATTCCTACCTACGGCCTATCAGAGTCTGCGCACTGGTATAACTGTGCTGCGATTTACCATTAATCCCCGACATTCCTGACCTCTGAAATCCGCAGGTCTCTATTTTTGGTCTCTGGCTAGCCCGTTTGTCCATAAAAGTTTGTTGTTCATAAACGTACGCTCTCTGCCTGACATGGTACCTGCGCTCTCTACCTGACACTGTTTACCTGTGCTATGAGGACTGCCCATGTCCGTTTGCCTGTCTGACATGCTGTGTGCTGAACACTGCTCATAACATTATCACTGCTCATCACATTAGTGTACATTTTTGTTGGTAACGCTATCTATGACTAACAACATTGTAACATAGCCAGCGCCCTGAACCACGATGTCGTTAGTTTCCTACAACCCGCGTAGACGCTCTCCCTGGAATTGGCACTACGGATTTTTTCATTGATGCAGAGTTTTTTTCCTCGAACTAAGCCCTAATGCTAGGATTTTAGCTGTGCTTTCGAGTTCTTTTTGCTGGTAATTGTTCAGAAGGCGAAGTTCGGAAGGCGAAGTTCGGGTAAGACTTTCTCCATTTCGTGGACCGTGCGAGTGCAGTAGATGAGTTCCCCACTCCGGGATTTGAGAACTGGTAACTGGTAATGAGGGAGAGAATGGTTATTGTTTTGCCTGTTCCGGTGGGAATTTCAAGCAAGCAGTGGCCCTTGGCATCCAGGGCACGCTTCAGCTCCATCATATACTAGTATTTATCTGGGTAGATGTGCTTGGAAGGGAAGTTAAAGAGCAGGGTATTCACTTGTATGATGGTGCGTTGTATGTCTTGAAACTGCTGGTGGCACTACCCAGGCGACTGTTAATCAGAGTGCCTTGGACCTTCAATGTCCGCGACGGTTGCTATGCCCTTAAAAAGAAAAAAAAATAGAAGTAATAGATTCAAAGGAGCTAAGGAGTAAAGCGTTGTGCAATTTAAAATTTGTGGTGCGGCACTGGTTTGGTATCTCGCCTTTGACCGTTGCTTTGCAGAGCTCTTTAACAGAGCTCTTCTTCTGCAATCCTTAGGATCCTTTCGAGGCTGCCAATCCGCATAATCTTCGGGCAGATCTTCTCCCATTTCATAATCAACAAAATCTTTTGACACCGCAGCAGCTCATCTCTGTTCTCGGATTTATAATTTTGTGCATGTTTCACAGTTGTAAGATGTTACGCTGTGGGAAATGACCAAAACGAGGGTGCAATAATTATATGACATCTTTCCTCAGAGAGTCGAGAGACGTTGGAACTCGCCATGGCCATCACTTATGTGGAATCGAGTGGATGAGAGGCATGAATTGATAGCAGAGGCGATTTGTTCTGCTTTGTCTACGTTGTTCGGATAGTTGACCACAACATTGGCGCCGTCAGAAATCAGGTGTATCAGCTCCCATACGTTGCTTGTGTGGCTCACATATGCTGCAAGCTGTATGCATGTGTCCCCATAAGGAAGGTAAGTGATCAAATTCCTACAGTTTTTTGACTTTAATTTGCACAAAAATCCTTTGATAACAACTATTGAGGGACAATACGAGAACCATCTAGCTTGGTGGGACTGATATTCTTATTTAAAGCTACTTCCATGCATTATCATCTCCATGGAATGCGCTGCAAGGAACAAATGAAGCATGGTGGATTCGTCAAAGATATATGCGCTGGTATTTTGTGTATTTCTGTGAGGTGCGGAAGCAGTTGAATTTTGGCACTTTGCATAAGCTTGTACTGACATATAAGATGAGGTGATTGGGACTGTAAATGATGCAATTTGTAGCATCATAACCACGGTTACTGCTTTGGCTGGGTGAGAGGATTTATTTATAAGAAGGTTGAAGTGCGAATTGATTGAAATCAACCTTTGCAACAACATCAAGAATGTGTCGTCCAGAAGCGTTTTCAAATCGATGACGAGATTCGACCAAGAAATTTTGATATAAGTTTGGCCAGTTGCTATATAGTGGACCTATATATTGTTTTGTTGGTGATATTAAGGGCGAAAACATTACAGCGGACAGAGGATGTTGTCTTAAGGTTTCAGAAACAGTGCTGTGAATTTTCATGGAAATTGACTTTGGAACTTTAAAAGAAATCGTTTAGTACAAAACTTCACGGATTTTTATTCTTTTTGCATTCCTGAGCTTCAAGAAGGGAAATAGAGGCAAGTTCTATAAAGTTTTAAGGAAATCAGCTACGTAACTTAATTTAAAAGTATTTGAAAGTCTAGTCAGACGTGACATTTCTACAAAATTTAAAGGACAGAATCTCTGAAAGTCTAGTATTGGACAACGTATGTCTCAAACTGATATTCTTCATTTTTGAAATCTTCAATAGCTGGAGGTGGAAGACCTACTTCAGCTTTAGAAGGAATTGCTTGAGAGACATTGTTGTAGTTTTTTGATACTCTATAAAACTTATATTCAAGAGACATTGTTGATGAGCTAACAAAATTGGGTGTCAGAACTTGGTCTATTGTAGATGCTATTACTGAGATTATATGTCTATATCAAGTGTTGAGATATAAAAGTTTTCAATAAGAACGAATCTGCATTATCTAGTTTGTTGACTCCTTGCAAATTTTGAGAAAGAAATAATTATAGTTGCTTTCTGGTTTCAGCATCTTCGAATTCTACCTGTTGCTTCTTATTGCATACTGATCATTTGCTGCACACTTATAAGGATATTGTTGTGTACTGTGAGTGGGTATTACTTTTCTGCATTAAGTAGTAGTTTTGATCAGTTTTTAACACATAAATGGCCAGAATCAGTGAAGTATTAGAGTTCATGAAAACTCTTATACAATCTACTATTGATGACACATTACAAATCAGCAAAGGATCTCTCTCAGAAATTCAGACATGCTTATATAATGCACAGGAAAAGATTGATTTTTTGCAGATTGAATCACAACTACAACAAGAAGACCTACATCAAGATAGACATCATTCTGAACCTTTTTCTGTTCAGAATGTTGAGACTGCAACCCATCAACAGCAAGACAATAATGTTATAGTTCATTCAGATTTAGTACCCCATAAAGCAGCAGTTGTAAATGCAGATGCAGAAACTCAGTCTGCACTTCCCAAGCCCATCATCAGACCTTGGGAACAACTTGTCCACAACAAGCACAGAACTGGTCTTGGATATGACAAGGACTTGTCCTTTCATATTCCAGACTACGCCAAGCCCATTCAATTTCAGAGTGCCAGATTCATTCATGACAGTTCACCTGCTCCTCATGATAGTTCAGCTTCAGCTGTTCCAGATTCTACTCCTCTTCCAGAGCAACAACAACAACCACATATTGTAAAATGCCAACAGTGTGACCGAGTTGGTCATTTGAAAGATCACTGTTTTGATCTTCATCCATGTAAGCACTGTCATAAAACCAGCCATTCTTCACACAGATGCTTCAAAAACAAATGTCCTACAAGAACAAAGATTCATCTTGGATGGATCGCTTCTTGGCAATGGGCATTAATAGCCAAGAAGATATTCCAAACACATGTGAGAACTTGTTCCAGAATATTGAACAGTCTTGCAGTTGAGTTTTCTCCATCTTCTCACCTTGTATCTGACAGGGGGAAATGATGGTCATCTACAAGCTTCAAAGTCACATCAAGCGAGCCTGAGCCACAACCTGCCACACCAGTTTCAGAGTTGTAGCTGGAGACAAAGATGCCCGTGAACATGCCTTCAGTTGGCAATCTGGGACACTTCCTCTAGGAGAATACTTCAGCTTCTTGCCAGTTTCGGAAGCATTCCAGGAAAACAATTGAGAACACTTCCTCTAGCAGAAGACTCCAGCTTCTTGCCAATTTTGGAAGAGTTCTAGGAATTGCATGAAGCATTCCAGAGTTGTTGGTCATCCTTAAACCATCACAGGTTGAGACTTCCTTTTTTTAGGTTGAAGTTTTACCTTTTATGCGGGGTGAGACCTCCCTTTTATGGTTGAAGGTTTCCCTCCTTAAAACAATAGGATCACTTCCTCTAGCACAAAACTTCAAATTCTTTCCAGTTTTGGAAGAGTTCCGCGAACTACACTAAGTGTTCCAGTGTTGGTGGTCATCCTTAAACCACTTCCCTTTATACCAACATTTCATAGAGCACATTCAGCCTAGTGCTGCCATGCATTTTTCGCACATTTTGTATTACAACTCTCCTCTTGGACTCATACATAACCCTTCAGATTAAGGGGAAATGTTGGACACCTAATCCTAAATGGGTTAGTGTGAAAGCCGAATAGACCAAAGCAGTCCAAGAGACCTTGGGATCTGAAACCCAAGAGTCACGTATTGTACTATAAATGTATATATGTATATCTCATGTTAATAAAAAATGAATTGCATGTTTTATCTTTCATATCTCTCTTGTTGTCCATGTGTGTTTAACAAATTTAAAAAAATTACAAATAAATTAAAAATCCCAAAACTTTGATTAAAGTTCTTAAAAAATCACAAAAACTCTACCAACTAATCGATAATAAAATGAGAAATACATTATTCAAAAGTTATAAAATTAATTTAATAATTTAAAAAAAAACATAACTAAATTAAAAAAAAAAACCAAAACTTTGATTAAAGTTCTTAAAAAGTCACAAAAGCTCTACAAACTAATCAAGAATAAAAAGACTTTGATGACGAAGCTAGTACTATAATCCCTAGTATGCAAAATCTAATAATAATTGAAACTCAATGGCTCAAAACCTTTACAAAGAATCACTTATATGTGTAATATCCCTTTACATCCTCCATATATTTCGAACTTGTTGTAATTCACAATGATAATTCAATGAAATATATATATATATATGATCCCTCACATTATGTTGATTTTGTGCTACGAACAGAATTATTATGGATTACTGAACGAATTATGATGAGTAATTATTATATTAAATAAATTGTATAATAATTGAAAATTATTTAATAAGTAACCTTTAACAATAAAAACTTTTAAAATATACTTCTTTGAAATTAATTAAAGCTTACACACCCGTATAAATAAGGCTATCTTAATCATTAATAATACTCTTGATTTTACCATGCATAATCTTTCGTTTTCCAGCTACTATCTTAACCATGATCCTCGATCCTATCATGTAGGTAAAGCATAGAGTTATTGAGGAGTGCAAGGCTTACTTAAAATACAGAAGCGGGGTGCTCTAAAAGGTTTCAGAGAAGAAAGACGAAGGGACACCGGCCGAGGGGATACCAAAGGGTAACCGAATCATCTTATATGTATATATAAACCAATATGGCCTAAAGCTGCGAGGACATCCATTCAATCCCCATGGCCATGGCCGACTCACTGATCCCTGGTATTATTGACCACGTTGTGGAAGATGAAATAATTCCGCTCTTGCCGTGGCACACCAGACCGCTTCTGAGGGTCTTGAACAAAGCTTGGGGGAAATCAATAGATGCAACTGGAGTACCATTAGACGAAAATGGAAAACGCATTGCTAGAGTAACCCGTTTGAGGCAGCCGCTCAAATGCCGTCTTGCAATAGAATACTTTGAAACTAGGTTACGGTGCAGGTAATTACAGCTCTTCATTCTTCGCCATTATTATACGAATGTTAGATTTCAAAGGTTCAGTACTAAGAGGTCTCAACACTTTTCTGTACACATTGGATCATAGTGTCTTATTGATGTATTTAGTTGAAGTCCCTCTGAGCAACGTTTTCAAATTTATAGGAGATTTAATCAGAGAGTGCCCTACGGCGACCATGTCGTGAAACTTTTCGATGGGGAATGGAGAAACGTCGCCCCCGTGACTGGACGCGGGCCGTACATATGTACAAGTCCCTTTCACATAAGGGTTTTAGGAGTAGTTGACGGAAGGCTGTATCTTGGTCAAGGGCTAGAAGACCGACATGATATCACTAGAATTATTGTGTTAGACATTGGCGGAGGTTTATGGCAATGGTATTTCATATGATATTCCAATGCATATATGCAGTTCAAGAGGGGTCGCAGGTGGCCTTTACGTATATCGCAGACATGGCTTCTCTGGAGATATAATAGAGATACCTGCATTTGAATATCTAAGTAGGGTATCGTATTCACCTTTTATCGACATCAAATCCTCTCCGCGGCCGAATTTTGTGGAGTTGTGCAAAAAACTGTATTTCTTTCGGCCAGCTACTTCCATACGGGGTGTTCCGTTTTTTGACCTGAATACCAGAACCTGGAACAATAGCAGAACCTGGAAAGATAGCATGGTTGAAACTCACTCTGGGGACAGTCTGAATGTTGAGAAAAATGTGCTGCTTGTAGCTTATGACTACTGAGATATGAGTCGTCAAATGCACGTTGGATAAAAGCTGCAACGATGTTATCGCCAGTTAGAATTCTGTTATCTTGGACATGGTGTGTTGAATATGATGAGCATGGTGAGAAGCATTTGTGGATATATATTTTCTTTGATCCATCTCATGAAAATATTTTGTTTAGTCCACCACGAAGCAATTATTTAAACTTGTGTAAATGGAAAGTGGTAGAGAGGTTACGGGAAGGGAGAATGACGGGGAATGTCTGGGATGACATCGTGCTGCCCGGCGGAGAAGTACAATGTGAACTTGTCAATCGCACACCGCTCGACCAATCCTCTCAGCTCTTTGCTACTAGAACAACTTATAATAGTTACATCCACGGCTTTCATAGAAGCGACGCAACTAATTTTGAAGATATACCCCACGTTAATGTGCCCGTTTAGTGAGTCTGTTTAGAATGCCATTGATCATCTTGATATCGATTGGCCTTTTATGAGTCTGTCGTGAGGAACGAAACGTTTTCAAAATATCAAATATAAACTTTTGATTAACCATAAATCATTTCGTGATCATTCTCGTAATTAGCCGGGTTGTAGTTTGCTCAACAATTACCTGATAATATAGTGGTTAATTTTTTAGAAGTATAAATTATTTGTAAGTGTAAAAAATAATGTGTAATTTTTCATTGTTTAAATGGTATATTAGAATGTTATAAAAATTGCAAACTTAAACTTGTAAGTTTAAAAAAAATTGTTGAGATTTCACAAAAAAATTATATACAACTTTAATTTTTTAAGCCATAAAAACTTATGTTTTTTTCAATAATTTTGTATAAGATATATACATAATTTTTAAAAATAATGTATACCAAATGTTCCAAAGGAAATTTGTAGTGCATATGGAAGAAGAGTATATATGAAAAAATATGTGATATGTTATGTGATCTAATTAGCTGAATTTGAGTGATAAAAAAAATCTTAATGTTAAATGTAATACAATCAAACAATCTACTTAAAAGAGAGGTGTTTGCAACTTCCTTCAAGTGCCTAATCCAAGAGTTTATTTTCACTGAAAGTGGCATCCAAGAGTGAACCTTTGTGTTGCCTTGTTGGGGCCTGATGGAGGTTCCGAGTTAATTACCCAAACAAATCCTTGTACTACTCGGCGGAGGGTGAACTGAGGTCTCACATGAAGTAGCATGGGAGGGTGGTTTGGTTTGACTAGTTTGTTTACCTTTCAGATGTCTAGAAATATAAACAAAGGGATCATTTTCAAGTGCAGAAAATAATGTGTAATTTTTAGTTGTTTAAATTGTATTTTGGAATGTTATAGATATTACATAACTTAAACTTATAAATTTAAAAATTCTTTTTTGAATTTCAACAAAAATTATATACTAAAAAAAGGGTAAATTGTAAAATACAACCACTTCAAATTTTTAACCGTAGAAACTTAATTTTTTGAATAACTTTATATAAGTTTAAAACTTATTTTTTGAATAACTTTATATAAGTTTAAGAGAAAATTTTCGGCGAAAATCACAATATAAATCATTTGTCCACGCGGTTAGAACCAACTAGTGTGGTTAATCGTGAGACAAGTTGAAGAGAAAGTTTTAGCTTAGCATGTTAAATAGTCTCAAAGTCTATGTGGACTAAAGGCTACTTTTGACTTTAGGACAACAGTAAAAATTATTATAATTTAAAGGCAATTAGTTATATTAGGTGACCAATAAAAATATATAAATATATAAAATAATTTAAATGGTGTTAATGGTTAGTTAACAAGGTATTGAATGATAATTAAAAATTACACATTAATTAGTATTTAAAAGGGAATAAGTTATATATAGGACCTTTTCTTATAATAAATGTGTATATATATAAATAAAAAAGTAATATACATAAAAGTTATTTAGAATTAATAAAAATATTGGAATCGGAAAATAAAGTTAACTTAAAAAAAAAAAAAACATATATAGAAAGTTATAAAGTTGCTAATAGTGAAAAAAAATAATAAAAGAAATAAATACATAAATAACAAATAAAAAAAATAATAATAATAATAATAATAATAATAATAATAATAATAAAATAAATAAAACAAAAATAAAAAGTAATAATAATAATAAAATAAATAAACAAATCACGAGGACATACTATCAAGTTAACTTGAAAAAAAAAATAAACAAATAAAAAAAAAAATAAAAAAAAAATAGATAATAAATCAAGCGAGCGACCAAAAGGAGAAACCCTAGGAGGAAGGAAGAGATAAGGCTCCAAGGAAAAAGATCCGCGAAATTAAGGGAAACATCGAAAGCTTGAAAAAGCAAGACTAGGAAGAAAGGGCAGGGATCCAACAACTTCTGATTTTCGGCGTTCTTTCAATTTCAATATCTTCCCTGAATTTACGGTGATGGTACTGCGCAACTTTGGCAATAACTTTGGCGTCCTCAATGCACACCTGATGCTTGGTCTTTTCCACATGTTGTGCTAATGCTGAAGACTTGGTTCTCCCATGGCTCAGGTCAACTGCATGTTCACTGATCCTTTGATGGATGGAGCTACCTGTTTCCCCGATATAGGGGGTCCCACAGGAACAAAGGATCAAGTAGACACCCTTCATATCTTTAGGATCAATGGGATCTTTCACCGATTGGAGGGATTTGCGAATAGTGTTGAGGGGCCTGAAGGTTGAGGAATATCAACACTATTTGCAAATCCCTCCGATCGGTGAAAGATCCAGAGATGTAGTCTAGGTGGGATGAACTCTGTCATCAAATTTGTTGGGTTTGTTTCTTATTTTTTATGTTCATGGTAGTTTTCAAATGTCAAGTTTTATGTTTAAGGCACTTAAAAATCAATTTTCCTCATTTATTCACTTAAAGGAAACCTTAGTTAGTATTTTAATAAATTGAACAAATAGTCAATTATGTTGTTTTTGGATCATTGGACATTCTTGACATGAGGTCGGTATCTTGGTCCTGTGACTCCTGTTTCAAATCCATGTCCATTGCTTCAACTATTTTCTCAATCTACTCAGGAAGTCCTCGAACCTGCACTTGCTCACCCTCTTCTTCATCTACTCGCTTCTCTGACTCCTAAACCTATATAGGCACCATTTCTCTGTCATTGAGCCTTGCCTTTCTTCTTTTTCCTATTTCCGCTTCTCTTCCCTCTCTCTCCTTCTTAGCTGCTTCTCTTATTTCAACCTCTTCTATGTTTCCTGCAACTTCCTCACTACATCCCCCAACCTTTGCTTCTCTATCTTCCTCTGTTCTACTCTCTTTACACATTGTTGCATCTTCACCTCTATTTCCAAAGCTACTCTCTCAATGAGAGGATCTTCTCTAAACATGTATCTTTTCTCAGCCCCTGGGTTCTTGGTAATATTCCTCTTTGCTTTGTCTTGTGCTAGTTTGTTTCTCACTGCTACTATTGTTGTTGCTTCCTATGGTGAAGCTGCCTCTAGAGTTTCTTTCCATTCTATAGCCATGATGACTATTCATTGAGTTTAAAGGAGTTGTAACAATACCTCCAAGGGTCCTCCTCTAGCTAATGACATGCCCTGTGGATCCATGGATAATACACCTTCTCACAATGTTTCTTGTATATGGAGTGGGGATCATACGGATTGAAATCCTTAGTGTAGAACTCAAACTTCTCTAAGTCCTTGACCTCAGAATCTGCATCCTTCAAGCTCTGAATCTCATATAATCCAATCTGCAAAGGAAGAGGAGGTCATGGTGCCTTCCTCCTCCTGTGCAGTCCCACTGATAACCGTGTGGAGATGCAATATGAAACCTCTTACATTACCAACTTATCCATGGAAAACCTTGGTAGAAAATGTGGAGGATTCTCTCTGCTAAACATCTCAATGAAGGTGCCATTGGGTGAGGCACACCAATCTACAATGTTAAGCAATGTTTTCATCTCTTCTTGGGACATGCATGTTCAATCCTTCTCTAACATCATCTTATAATCTATTTTGATGAAGTGGGAAGATAACCTCACCATGACTCCTCGATAACTACACTTAGAAAGAAACTTATAATAAATGTTCTCAACATTCTCTGATGGTGCCCATGTCCAACCCATGCCAGAAAATTGATGTTGGGCGCAAATTACATAAAGTAGGTATGCAGACATATAGAATCTCACTTAAAAATCCTTGGGCTAACTTCAGGAATTAGTCACATGCGCTTTCAGCTAAATATACAACATATCCGACCAGTTAAATGGCCTTCCTTCATTTACCAAATGAGCCGACACAACCACCAAATTCTATGGAAATGTATCTGTGCTCTCTTGACTGTACAAGCAGCATGCAAACATGATCAAGAGTTGGTAGGCCTTTCTAACTGACTTAGTTTTGTAGACTTCATTAGGTTTTGACCTAAACTTTGATGACTTTTTGACCCAATGCTTCATGATGTCTCTAGTGTGCACATAGTTGTTGGGCGTATAGAAGAGTGCATCCATGCAATTCACCGAATGTGTTAAGTGATACATATCATGATAGTTTTCCGTCCTGAACATATCAAGGTGTGTTCCACTAGCGCTACTCAATTCCATCATCTCGGGATCAGTATGTGAGACAATCTAATGAATGATGTTTGCACATGGGAAGGCAGGGTACTTGCATGCAACCTTATATAAGCCTGACTTGTGTATGTTGACATAGACATGTTGATCTTCCAGATATTCCTTGAAGCTGTCTCAAAAAATGTCCCTAGTTTCTTCCCATGTTATCTTCATGTCCTCTCTATGAAAAGTTGTGTGTCTACATAGATTGAAAATTTCATTGTAACTTGTTCAACTACATCCTGAGTGCTTCTCTCAACAGTGTCCTTAGATCCAGCTCCCTTGGAAGCCATGTTACCTGTAATGCTGAAAAGTTTCTCAACAACTGATGTACCTGGAGACAGATCGAACACTCATGGAATGAAAATGTTAACTTGAATTCAAAAATCACTTCAAGGACAGATCATGAAACAAACTAGGCAACTCCTGTGTAAGATTTCATAATTCTATGTTTCAAAGGCGAGGGACTGTCATATGGTTCTGTGAATTCTGCAATCCTAGCACCCAGTGAGAGGTGATGATGACTAGAACTGCATAATGCAGAGTATAGTGTGGCTTACTAATGGCTGGAACTTCACAATGCATAGTTCAATATCGCTTTGATGCTATATGGGACTGCGCATTGTTCAATCACAGAGGGTAAGACTCCAGGACTGGATCTTAGAATTGCATAATGTGCAGTTGGAGGCAGTCATTGGGAGCCTCTGCACAATTCCTCGAGCCAAGGGAGAGCCTTGAGATCTAGAAATGTGCAGTGTATGCCGAGAAGAGCTAGATCTGGGCTAAGGAAGCCCAGATCTGCTCATGGGAAACATGAAATTGAGAAGATCTAAATGTCTGATTGAAGGATGGTAAAGATCTGATTGAATGATGATGCATGCAATCAAGACAAATGCAATAATTATTCAAACATAAGAACAAAGAATCTTGTGGAGAGAGTTTCTGTGACGACAACTATTAATGCAAAAATTGGGTTATGCATGCGATGGTTAGGAAAGGAAATGAAAAACTTAAAACAACAATTGTACAAGCTAAAAAAATCAAAAATAACAATGGTCATTCAATACAATGGGTAAAACAACACTCTCAGAATACAAGGAAACAAAAGCGACAGAAAAAGCAGCAAAAGACTAGAAAATAAAGACTTACCCAAAAAGTTGTGATGACTATGCTGAAGGTTCCTAGATTCCTCAGGAATTCTAGAGCTCCAATATCGAATGTGAAAATCAGTTCTAGTGGCTCCCATTAGATATATTTGATCGATTCAGGGTTTAGGAAGCAAAGGACAAAAATCTAGGAAAAAGCGACACATGGCGGTAGTTTCTAAAATTAACTCAAGTGTAACTCCCACTGCTAAAAATGGATCCCTAGTTTTGTGGGATGATTTTTAGCCTTTTTATTTGTTCTTTTTCACGAAGGGATTCCGTTCATGCATAGAGAAATTGCGTAATGCGGGGAGAACCAAGAAAGTTACCAACACATGCGTTGGGTAGCAGCTAAAGGAATGTTTCTGCACAATTCTTGTGTTGAGTGGCTTTAGCTACCTCTCATGCTCTGCACAATTTCCCAACTGAGGACAAGATGCCAATTAGGTCTGCGCAATTCTGGATCCGAACCTCACTACTGAGTTGAAGTGCACATTTCTTGAGAGCAAGGTTGGTTTCCCTCTAAGACTACGTAGGTTGCGAAGGAAATTCTAGAACTGAATTGCAACCAAGTGAAGAGGTGAGCTTGTGGTTAGATAACACAACAAGTAAGAAAACACAAGTTATAAATCGAAAGATAAAACTCATTCAAGGCACACGTATCTTGGTCAATGCTAGATAAGTTGTTGGGATTTTAGTAGGGAGGCTCCAAAATGAAAGTTAGGTAAAATTTTGGAGGGTGGTTGTAGCCACTACAACATATTAAAACATGTCTCTTCTGTGATTTGTATTGACCTCATCTTTCTGCTATATAGAGGACATGTAGCTAATCATATTCTCTATGTACTTTTGTTATAACATTGTATTTGACATGCATCGATGAGATAATTGTTATGAGAGACATCTTTGGAATACGTTGTATAATGAGTCATAAGAATTACTCAAGTTTTGTATGTGTTACTAGTAGTGTTGTTGCAGCCATGTATTTCATGTATTATTTTGTACACTCATAATTGTCGTGGAGAGGCCTTCAAGGCTCATGTATGCATTGAGAGAGAGTCATGTGAGTCATGGTTCAGCCATATATGGGCTTATTGTTGTATATGTGTAGAAATTTTGAATAATATGACACTTATTCACAGAGATTATCCCGATTATACACTATTTCGGAATACATGCACAATACATAATCTCCTCTATGTTGATCATCAATTTAGCAGCATTAAAAACAATGAAACATCAATCGCATGCACACATTAACACAGTATGTAACCCGGGGAAAGCATATAGCTGAAAACCCCACACTATTTGTATATTATAATGATAGAGAACATGTAACAATACATAGTACAATACTCCTCACAAGTACTCAGTACTATCTCCACCTGTTACACACAAAACTAGCTCAGATCCGAACAAGTCATAGGTTCAAATCTCCTCCGCTGCTTTGTCTGCCTCCACTACCCAATCCAAAGTGAAAATCACATGAGCACAAGCTACAATTTCCTTGGTATTGGCCCACACTATGCAGTCCTCATTGGCATAACTCAATCCCATTGATTGTGCAAGATCTCATGCACAACTATAGTCACAACTAATAGAAAACTCAACCTCTAACACTTGTCTCCACTGAACTGTCCATGCACTGAGTTAACTGATGTATTCTTCAGTTGCTTTATGAGTTAATAATTAGTGAATTAATTAAAAATTAATTCACATCACTCATCACTAGTGTATTCTGTAGTTAGATTAAATACAACTAGTTTAACCAAGTCAAACTAAACACAACTCTATCAACTCCTCAATCAACTCCATCAAAACTCAACCACTTGAGTTCTAACTGAAGTCCACCATGCAATAGCTCAACTCACTCATAAGAAAAGTGTATTTCCTTCTGACAGCTGCATGTTCCACATCTGTAGCTCAAACTGAAGTGCTCCAAGAGGATAAGATAATGTTTATAGTCCAAATAGTATTATGAGCTAATAATATTTGACTGTTCTATTTTTAGCCTCGCAGTCTAAAAATAGAATCCGCCCATATGTCTAAAAATAGAAGTCCATCTATTTTTACCAACGTGACCAATAATCCACAAATAGCATCCTGCAACTCATAGACCATGATCCATATGTCTAGAAATAGACTTTGCGCCAAAAATAGCCTGCGGGCCCACTTAGTGAAGGTGACTCCTTTCCATTAAGCTCCATCATCTTGTTGCATTTTCAACACTCCCTCTCAACAAGATATGGATTATCTGCAACCCCTATCCTGCAACTATGGAATGTTCTTCATGCAACACATTTTCCCGATCCACTTGCTCCATCAACACTTGGAGCAAAAATACTCCCAACTGACCACTCTGTTGGGCTAGGAACATACTCTGATGTTGAAGCTCTACTTGCTGTTGAAAAGTGCTCCCTCTCTGACATCTACGCTAGTGAAACATCTCCATGCATCTCGCACCATTGCACACCTCTTTGTGCCAACTAACATTGTGAAAAACACTTGCGCCTCTCGCATTGTTGCAACCTGCTAGCTATGCGTTGTCTCGGGATTCCCTACACTATCGCTCTCTCTGCCGCTCAATCTGCATCTGTCTCTACCCAATCAGTCAGTTCCTGCTACTCCACATCGGGGCTCCCTTAGCAAGGTCTCATCGAAGAGGTTGGGTACATTAAGGATCCTACCCCTCCTCCTTGTGATGATCAATCCACATAACCCCACCTCCTACCTGGAGGTGTGGCTGCATGTGATCCCTCTACCCACCTAGCTCGAATTTTTCCCCTACTAGAGGTCTCTTCATGAGTAGATGTCTCTACTCGATCTCCTCTCAACTTCCCCTGTTGTGGCTGCTCCACAATCTCCTGAACCTACTTCACCAATTGTGGCTCCTCCACAATCGTCTAAGACTTCTTCTCGCTCTGCATGTTGAGAGGTAATATACGCTCCCTCTCGACCACCAAGTCTCCATCAGTTGCCTCACTGCTCAAGGCTTTGCATGCATCTTGAACCTTAAGAGCATACAGGTTCTTGACCCATGAACCAATCTGCTTCACCTGTCTAGTGATGATGTGTCTAAGGAAAACCTTTCCCTTACTAAAGACAACATCATATCCTCTGTCTTCCAGCATCGCGATCGACACCAAGTTTCTCTTCAGTCTTGGTAAATACTTGACATCGGTCAAGGTAAGGCGAGCTCCATGCTCCCTCTGAAAAATAATTGTGCCTACGCCTGAGACACTATACTTCTCATCATTACCCATCGCTATGATTATCTAGAGATCTTTCTCCTCCAAAGTACTAAATAAACTTTTGTCCTGGTCATGTGGAAAGAAGCTCCACTGTCAAGAAGCCAACCTCTTCCCACCATGGATGAAACCATGCATGCAAAGAGTGTGAAATACAACTCAAATTGTGAAGTAAGTGCCTCACCTTCAGATCCTTCCCCGGATCCCTTCTTGGATTTCTTCTTTGGGAAATTAGTAGCATAATGGCCCAACTCATGACAACGAAAGCATCTCACCTTCGAATTGTCGACCTTCTTCCCATCATTAGAAGAATTGGATTCATAAAGAGAACCCTTCTCCTTACCCTTCTTCGCCTTACTCACTAAGGCACAGTTCTCCACATCATGCATGGATGAAGAACTGTCGCTGGTGCTCCATCTAATCTCCTCTTGCACAAGCTCCGACCAAAGTCTCTCCCATCCTGACAATTTATCCTGACCATTGACAGGGTCCTGATAGGAATTCCAACTCTTCGGAAGACCAAGGAGAGCCAAGCTCACCAAGTCCTAATCATCAACAGTCACCCCCACACTTCCTAGCTCATCCCGGCACTGGGTGAACTTCGTGAGATACCTGGGCATACTGTCTCCATTCTCACACTTAATGTTTCTGAGTTTATCCTTGAGCACAAACATCCTCTGCTCGCTCTTGCTTTGGAATATATCTATCAATGCTTTCCACATCAAGTATGGAGAAGCCTTTCACAATGTGATCCTTCATGCCCTCCAACAGAATCCTTCGAGACTTTGCTATCTTCTTTTGCCAAGCATCAACTTGCGCAGTATCAGTAGGCTTTGGGACATCAGCCTCTATGAACTCCTTCAGCCCATTATCATCTAATACTGCCTCCATCCTGTCCTTCCATGTAATATAGTTTGAGCTTCCCTCAAGAGCATACTTCAATCGCAATCCGTTGAAAGACATTGCCATGTTGATACCGAGAAAACACTGCTACAAATTCGAATTCCACCAGCTCCAAACTCA
Organism: Pinus tabuliformis; assembly: GCA_031772625.1. Taxonomy (NCBI): domain Eukaryota; kingdom Viridiplantae; phylum Streptophyta; class Pinopsida; order Pinales; family Pinaceae; genus Pinus; species Pinus tabuliformis. Next base: position 2,010,950,927 of record CM062818.1, on the reverse strand, counting down.
ACCGCCTCTGATATAGAATTCGTGATAAAAAATTATTTCTCGTACAGAGATTTACTCTATGGGATTTTATTGGATATCTCACCTTCCAAAGGAAGGATGAATCCAGAGGCTACCTGGCCCGATTACAGACTCTGCCTGAAGAAATAAGATGTAAACACTTTCTGAATAATAGATCTAATGATCAACAGCTCTAATACCATGTAGAAATTTTGAATAATATGACACTTATTCATAGAGATTATCCCGATTATATGCTATTGCGGAATACATGCACAATACATAATCTCCTCTACATTGATCATCAATTTAGCATCATTAAAAACAATGAAACATCAACCGCATGCACACATTAACAGAGTATGTAACCTGAGGAAAGAATACAGCTGAAAACCCCACACTATCTGTATATTATAATGATAGAGAATATATAACAATACATAGTACAATACTCCTCACAAGTACTCAATACTATCTCCACTTGTTACACACAAAACTAGCTCAGATCCGAACAAGTCATAGGTTCAAATCTCCTCCACTGCTGTTCCTGCCTCCACTGCAAAATCCAAAGTTAAAATCACGTGAGCACAAGCTACAATTGCCTTGGTATTGGCCCACACTATGCAGTCCTCATTGGCGTAACTCAATCCCATTCATTGTGCAAGATCTCATGCACAACTATAGTCACAAATAATAGCAATCTCAACCTCTAACACTTGTCTCCACTGAACTGTCCATGCACAGAGTTAACTGATGTATTCTTCAATTTCTTTATGAGCTAATAATTAGTGAATTAATTAACATCACTCATCATTAGTGTATTCTGCAGCTAAACTAAATACAACTAGTTTAACCAAGTCAAACTGAAAACAACTCTATCAACTCCTCAATCAACTCCACCAAAACTCAACCACTTGAGTTCTAACAGAAGTCCACCATGCAATAGCTCAATTGACTCATAAGAAATGCATATTCCCTTCTTACAGCTTCATGTGCCACATCTGTAGCTCAAACTGAAGTGCTCCAAGAGGATAAGATAATGTTTATAGTCCAGATACTATTATGAGCTAATAATATTCGACTGTTGTATTTTTAGCCTGACAGTCTAAAAATAGAATCCGCCCATATGTCTAAAAATAGAATTCCATCTATTTTTACCAACATGACCAATCATCCACAAATAGAATCCTGCAACTCATAGACCATGATCCATATGTATAAAAATAGACATATCCTAAAAATAGACTTTGCACCAAAAATAGCCTGCGGGCCCACTTAGTGAAGGCGGCTCCTTTCCACTAAGCTCCATCATCTTGTTGCGTTTTCAGCAATATGTACAATCGTGCATTATCAATCTTGTAGTCATGTAATAAGCCTATGAGGTGTGTACTTTATTGCATATCTTTTGGTCATAGTATGATGCTTTTGGTCATACCAACCATGGAGATGCTTGTATTCAACAGAGTATGATTGGTCATACTGTTGTGACGTGTCATCATGTAGTTGCTTCCGCATGTCTATTTCATAGAGATGTTGCATTGTTGGTGACGTACGAGTCTTCTAATTTTGGATAGTACATTGCAGAGAGGATGTATGGAGGATGTATGGATGTATGGAGTTATTTGTTGATCCTCATATGGATTTTATGAGTGTTTTTGCTACTATGTGTTGGTGATATGATTTGCTGCTACTACTATGACATGGATTATGATGTTGTTCCTTCACGAGAGAGAGAATGTGTTTTAGTATTTGTTGTTGGTAAGTGAGATTGTATTGTTTCTTATAGCAGTATATGTATGTTTTTTCTCTTGGGTGTTGTTGATTTGGCATAAATTATGTCTAAGGCGAGTTTAGTGAACATATATTCTAGGTGGAGTATTATTTTTTTTTCAATCTTTCACTCTATTGTTCATCACCTGCATATGATTATGAGTGGAGTTTATGTTTTTTGTTGATGGATTCCCTTGCATGTAGATGAGTATATAGCATTTTTCCTTGACATGTTTAGCCTTTTGTAATTGTTTTCAAAGGGGAAGAATGTGAGAATATTTGATTAGATGATTGTTTCAGCTAGGGGTTTGACATCAATGCCAAAGGAAGAGATTATTGGCAGTGATGTGTGTTGCAAAGCTGAAAATGTGTGGTTGTTTTTCATTGATGTCAACCTAGTTTCTTGGGTTGTAGGTGTGTTTTATATGCATTTGTATATGTGGTTGCAAGTGGCGTGCATAGATGATTTATTGCATTCGATTTGGCATATCTACTAGCATGGAGATGTGCAGATGGATATGTGATTTGTACGTGCTACATACAGAGTGTGAGCAAAGGATGTCATGGTCCTCATGATCATGTTGGTGCATACATATGTTGACAACTAATACAGATTTTAGAGTTGAGGAGCCTTGTTGATTAGGTCTCCTTGGTCTCCATGTTCCAGGATTAGTTCTCTCATGTTGACATGTTATACCTTGGACATGGAGAGGATAAACATATGTTTGTGGACGCTTTAGATGGTTGTGTAGGTGTCGTATGATGTCTTATAAGTTTAGGAGCTACATCTTGATGGAAGAGATGTGTTAGAGATGTTTGATGGCTCAAATGTTTAGTTTGGTTGTTGGTTGGAATCCTAGTAAACCTAGTTTGACTTGTGATGTTGATGGTGATGTTGCACAAAATTAGTGAAGTGTTTCATAAGTTTCAAATAATTCCAAAGGATCTACGAAAGCCTATAAAGCTCTCGAAGAAGTTTCAACAATTTTTGACTTGAGTTGACTAATGTTTGGCCATCCTTTGACCTAGTCATATGTGTGTTGAGTCATGGGAGTGATTTAATGTCCATAGTCGCATGGTGAGTGGCCTATGGGAGAGAATATAGCCCAAAAATGTTAAAGTTAATTCGCATGGAGGCATTGGTGTTGGAGTGTCTAAGGTATTTTCTTGAGTTTTTCTCTCCTCATGTTGCTCAGCCTATTTTTGTGTTGTGGTGATGTTATTGATTGGGATTTTTCGATATATGATTGGAAAAAAATTGTGGGCCCTCTAGAAGGTGATCAAGGTTGAGGATATCAAAGGGCTAGTAGAGTTGGTGATTTATTTCGCTAAGAAGCCTTCCTCAACCAAATATCAAGCATGTGAAAAAATTTGTTGAGTCTTCGATAACCTTCAACATTTATTGAGTGACTCAACTTAGAAAAATGATAAATACTTAAAGGAATTTAGTCTATTTTTGTTGGTTGCTTAGAGAGTGTGTGAGGATTCTATCGTGAGATCATTATAAGTGAATACAGCATGAAAAAAATTCTCACATATTTTATGTAGATATATATCAAATATTTGTGAGAAAAAATGAGAGATAGAGTTGGGAAGAAGATTAGATTTTTTGTGTAGTTTGTAGCAAAAAAAATTGGAACTTGTTGTGTATTTAAGAGCAGAGTTTTGGTGTTAGATAGAGTGAATAAATTCCCCTCTCCGAGTTAGCTTATGATTCGATTCATATTTTATGACCATAAAGCTAGAGATGTTGGGTTTCTCATGTTGAGTGAATTGAGAACACAGTCTGTAAAGGCATGGAGGCTTCAATATAGAAAATGATTTGGCGGATTCATAGTAGCAAGAGTTTTCTCCATCCAATAGGATTTGGATAGTTCAATGGTGGTTGGGAGAGCATCCTTGGTCTTGGGAGCTTCTAGTAGATGGTAGTTCATAGATACCCAAGAGAAACAGATTTCTAAATTGATAGATGTCAACATACTGTAGAGGAAGTAAAATCTTTAGACTTATGGTTGTAAGCTAATCCATGTAAATTTTTTCAACATATTAACAAAACATTTGACCAGCATAGCAAGAACATGGTGGTTTTCTCCCAAAAGGGTTTCCACCAGAAATACTTGTCTTCTTGTGTGTGCATGCCTGTGATTCTCACGGTGATTTATCATGTTGTTATGATTTTAGTTTATTTCTTCTAATACATTTTTATGATCTAATGATGTGCAAGTGAATGGATAATTAAGTTTAAGTTTAGGAAAAAGACTTATAATTAATGAACATCAATGCAGATTGCACCACTTGTGATTCAACCCCCCACCCCCCTTAGTAGTGATCTAGTTTCTAACATTATGACATTGTAAAGTTTGGGAGATGAAAAAAAAATCATAGTAGGTTGGCTAGCATGTTCAACCCTAACAAACAATGCATTTTAGAGGTGCAGAGGAAGCTTTCATTGGGCTTACCTTTCACCTCATCACTCAATGCAATGGAATTTTCGTTTCCATATTTGTTCAACACCCCACCATGGACTCACACTGCTTTTAGGGTTTAGGTTTCTAATGTTCAAGTGTTTCTTAAGATTGATACAAGCATAGTGGCTTTGTAAGTCTTTATGTGAAATTCTATTATCAAATTCTAAATATTGATTCTACGTAAAGGTGATAGATATATCCTTACTTTATAAATGGTTAAAAATTTTCTCCCATTGTAATGGGTACTTCAAATGTCATCATGTTGACTAGTATTAAAATGCCATCCACTATAATACATTGTGAGGAATTCAAAATCATTGATAAATATCCTTAAGCCTCCTCTCTCCTTTGTCTGCATTCACTTTCATCAAAGTTGTTCATCACAATTTTTAAGAGTTTTTGAAGTTTAGAAGATGAGGAAAAACATTGGATATAAAGTGAAGGTGGAGAGTATGGTTAGTTGTAAGAAATAATGCATTGTAGAGTTGTTGAGGAAGTTTCATTGTGTTTCCTCCACACTCCCACATTTTTCATATTGAAATCTTCATGCACATATTTTTTCAAGCGACATCCCCTCACTAACTTAAGAGACTTGACACTCCGACTGATTTTCATGTTATGGACTCGGATTTTATGTCTATAATGTTCAAGGTTTTTTGAATATTAATATAATAATAGTAGCTTTGAAAGTGTTTATTTGAAATTAAGTTATGCAATTCTACATATTGATTTTGGTTAAAGGTGATAGTGATATCCTCCCTTTTTAAATTGTTAAAAAATTCCATTCCTACTAATAGGAACTTCAAATTCCATCTGACATTACCACTAATTCAAAATGGTTGATAAAATATCCTTATTCTTGTCTTTGCATGCACTTGCTTTTGTTAAATTTGTTACTCATGAAAGTTAAAGAGATTTTGAAATTTGGAAGATGAAAACACTATCTAACGTATAACAAAGATAGTTTTGTGACAATAGTCACCCATAATAAACAATGTATCCCGGAGGTGTGCAGGAAGCTTTCATTGTTCTTCCTCTGCACCTCACTACTCCTTCCTTTTTCACAATGAAATCTTTGTAGTTACTTATGTAAGAGACCTAACACTGTATAAGTTCTAATATTATTGGATAGAAAAGTAACATTGTAAGTGCTAGTGCACCTATACAATTACAAATAAGAAAAAAAAATCACTCCAATACACCTAGTATGTTCCATCAAAAATGCACTACACAAATAAGAAAATAAAATATACATTATTCAAAAATTATAAAATTGATTTAATAATTTAAAAAAATTACAAATAAATTAAAAATCCCAAAACTTTGATTAAAGTTCTTAAAAAATCAGAACTCTACCAACTAATCGATAATAAAATGAGAAATACATTATTCAAAAATTATAAAATTAATTTAATAACTTAAAAAAAACCATAACTAAATTAAAAAAAAAAACCAAAACTTTGATTAAAGTTCTTAAAAAGTCACAAAAGCTCTACAAACTAATCAAGAATAAAAAGACTTTGATGACGAAGCTAGTACTATAATCCCTAGTATGCAAAATCTAATAATAATTGAAACTAAATGGCTCAAAACCTTTACAAAGAATCACTTATATGTGTAATATCCCTTTTCATCCTCCATATATTTCGATCTTGTTGTAATTCACAATGATAATTCAATGAATTATATATATATATATATATATGATGCCTCACATTAGGTTGATTTTGTGCTGACGAACAGAATTATTATGGATTACTGAACGAATTATGATGAGTAATTATTATATTAAATAAATGGTATAATAATTGAAAATTATTTAATAAATAACCTTTAACAATAAAAACTTTTAAAATATACTTCTTTGAAATTAATTAAAACTTACCCACCCGTATAAATAAGGCTATCTTAATCATGAATAATACTCTTGATTTTACCATACATAATCTTTCGTTTTCCAGCTACTATCTTAACCATGATCCTAGATCCTATCATGTAGGTAAAGCATAGAGTTATTGAAGAGTCCGAGGCTTACTTAAATTACAGAACAGGGGTGCTCTAAAAGGTTTCAGAGAAGAAAGACGAAGGGACACAGGCCGAAGGGATACCAAAGGGTAACCGAATCATCTTATATGTATATATAAACCAATATGGCCTAAAGCTGCGAGGACATCCATTCAATCCCCATGGCCATGGCCGACTCACTGATCCCTGGTATTATTGACCACGTGATGAAATAATTCCGCTCTTGCCGTGGCACACCAGACCGCTTCTGAGGGTCTTGAACAAAGCTTGGGGGAAATCAATAGATGCAACTGGAGTACCATTAGACGAAAATGGAAAACGCATTGCTAGAGTAACCCGTTTGAGGCAGCCGCTCAAATGCCGTCTTGCAATAGAATACTTTGAAACTAGGTTAGGGTACAGGTAATTACAGCTCTTCATTCTTCGCCATTATTATACGAATGTTAGATTTCAAAGGTTCAGTACTAAGAGGTCTCAACACTTTTCTGTACACAAATTGGATCGATAGTGTCTTATTGATGTATTTAGTTGAAGTCTTTCTGAGCAACGTTTTCAAATTTATAGGAGATTTAATCAGAGAGTGCCCTACGGTGACCATGTCGTGAAACTTTTCGATGGGGAATGGAGAAACGTCGCCCCGTGACTGGACGCGGGCCGTACATATGTACAAGTCCCTTTCACATAAGGGTTTTAGGAGTAGTTGACGGAAGGCTGTATCTAGGTCAAGGGATAGAAGACCGACATGATATCAGTAGAATTATTGTGTTAGACATTGGCGGAGGTTTATGGCAATGGCAGGAAGTATGTGATATTAATCCTCCTATTTCATATGATATTCCAACGCATATATGCAGTTCAAGAGGAGTCGCAGGTGGCCTTTATGTATATCGCAGACATGGCTTCTCTGGAGATATAATAGAGATACCTGCATGTGAATATCTAAGTAGGGTATCGTATCCACCTTTTATCGACATCAATTCCTCTCCGCAGCCGAATTTTGTGGAGTTGTGCAAAAAACTGTATTTCTTTGGGCCAGCTACTTCCAAACAGGGTGTTCGGTTTTTTGACCTGAATACCAGAACCTGGAACAATAGCAGAACCTGGAACGATAGCATGGTTGAAACTCTCTGGGGACAGTCTGAATGTTGAGAAAAATGTGCTGCTTGTAGCTTATGACTACGGATATTTCCACATGTTGGATATTTTTCTTTTAAATGGGGAAAATACCAAAAACCAATATTTAAACACAGTGAGGCAATGCTCTGTTTCTTTTACTCCAGGATCTTTTGTGCATAGAAGACTTAAAAGAAATTTCACTCAGAGAACTAGAGTATTTCACCACCATAAAAGATTTCTATTCATTAAAACAAAAACCGATACATCCTCTTTTACTGAGAGGGATTTACCACTGTAAAATTGTTTTCATATTCACTGCTGTGAAAAACAACTTACTGCTGTAACAAAAGTTTACATGAGCTTACTGCTGTAAAAAAAAATTTACATTCACTCGTGTGAAACACTTTTACATGCTGCTATAAAAACAAAACTTACAGAGTTACAAAAACTTGCTCCACCATTTCCTTTATGCACTGCTGTGCAAAACTACACATGGTTTTTCACACACCTGCACATGGTTTTTCACACACCTGAAATTACATCACCCTGGTTCTATCTTTTTACACACTGCTGTGTGTTCAATACATACCACACATGGTTTTCGCTTCACCACTCTTATTTTTTTTACTCTACTGTGAATGCACACTTAAACTTCCCGTGTGCCATACATGAAACAATGGTCAACACAGTAATAAATTACATACACCTATCCCATACAGAATTTATGTGATAAGTACATACGCCCATACCTTCTCATAAAAAAAACTTACGAACTCTATGTAAAACTTTAATATTCTACCTACCACTATGACATTTCATTAAGACGTATGGTCAACCAAAACTTAGCTTTACTCCACGCAACATTTAATATTTGCCGTCGGGTGAATTTCAAACATTATGCAATTTGGTTTTGGGAAGCCATCGGGTCCACTCCATCGCATCGCAACTTTACTCATGTCAAAGACCCCGACCCTATGATATTGCCGATAGCGAAGTGCCGATGCGATATCGGCGATCGCTCATCGCAAACACAAGAGCTTCCTTATGACTCCTTCACTTCAACTTTGCCGATGCGATATCGGCCCTTCACTTTGACTTTGCCGATGCGATATCGGCGATCGCTCGTCGGCAACATTTTATATCGCTGCCACTGCCTGCCTCCTATGCTTCAACCTGCCGATATGCCGACTTGCCGATATGCGATATCGGCGATCGCTGTTGAAATTATATTTTCAACACTCCCCTTTAATTTCAACTGTCGGGCATTCAATCATACCCAAACACTTCCTCAAAAATTCAAAGCTCTTCTGATCCAATGGCTTTGTCAAAATGTCTGCTACCTGTTCCTGAGTACTGCAATGTTGTAGCACAATTTCTCCATTGTTCACCAATTCTCTGATGTAGTGAAACCTTGTATCAATGTGCTTCGTTCTCTTGTGAAACACTGAATTCTTTGACAATGCAATAGCTGAGCTATTGTCACAAAAGATGACTGTCGCTTTTGCCTGCTCTTGGCCTAAGCTTCTCAACATTCTTCTCATCCATACTGCCTGACAAGCTGCTGCTGTAGCTGCCACATATTCAGCCTCTGCTGTAGACAATGCTACAATGGACTGCTTCTTAGAAGCCCATGAAATGGCTCCTGAACCCATATGAAAAACATAACCGGAAGTGCTCTTCCGATCATCTACACTTCCAGCCCAATCGCTATCAGTGTAACCAATTAAATCTGAACTTTCTGAGACACTATATAATATGCCAAACATTTTGGTACCTTTGACATACCTCAAAATTCTCTTTGCTGCCTGCCAATGTGCCTCCTTTGGCCTCTCCATGAATCTGGAAATCAAACTAACAGCATACATTAAATCAGGCCTAGTTGCTGTTAAATACATAAGGCTGCCAACAATGCTTTTATACAAGCTAGCATCAAAATCCTTGCTCCTGTCCTCTCTGCTGAGCTTTAATCCCATCACTGTGGGAGTGATGGCTGCCTTGCATTCTTCCATGTTAAATCTGCCCAAAACTTGATTTACATATCTTGCTTGAGATATAAAAATTCCTTTTTCATTTTGATCTACTTCTATGCCTAAGAAGTATCTCAACAAACCCATGTCAGTGATTTCAAATTCATCCTTCATGACTGATTTAAAATTCTCAATAAGATAAATATCATTTCCAGTGAAAATAACATCATCTACATACAAGACAACAATTAAAATTTTACCATCCTTTTCCTTGATGTAGACTGTGGGTTCTCCTTCACATTTGTCAAATTCATTATCCAATAGATATGAATCTATCCTGCTGTACCATGCTCTTGGCGCTTGCTTTAGCCCATAAAGAGCTTTCTTCAATTTGCACACTTTATGCTCTTCACCTTTCTTCTCATATCCGAGAGGCTGTTCAACATAAACCTCTTCCTTTAACACTCCATTTAGGAATGCTGACTTCACGTCCATTTGGTAGACTTTCCATTTGTTTTGTGCTGCTATGGACAGCACTGCTCTCACGGTTTCCATTCTTGCAACCGGTGCAAAAGTCTCCTCATAATCTCTTCTATACTGCTGCTTGTAGCCTTTAACAACCAGCCTTGCTTTATGCCTTTCTATCTTGCCTTCAGCATTGCTCTTGGTCTTATAAACCCATTTCACACCAATGACTTCTTTGCCTTTTGGTAACTCAACCAAATCCCATGTTTTGTTTCTCTCTATGGCATTCATCTCCTCATCCATAGCTTCTATCCATTTCCTATCTTTGATTGCATCCTCGAAATGAATAGGATCATCATCATGACAATACAAGGCAAATAAGGAATTCATTCCTTCATTATAAATGTCACTTAGATTTCTAAATTTCTTACCTCTTTCACTTGGTGTGCAAGTGCTTGAAGATGCACTTGAATTTCCTCCTTGTGGTGTGCTTGGAGAGGCACTTTCATTGATCCTCAATGGTGTACCCTGCTGTCCTTGTGTTGGCGCTGCTGTTTGGGGATGTACTTCAGCCACTTCCTCTTCATCTTCATCATGAGACAAACAGCTCTTGACATTCACTGTTTTCTCTATGCTTCCATCCCAAGCTTCTTCCTCAATGAATTGAACATCCCTGCTTACAAAGAACTTCTTGGTAGATGGAATGTACAGCCTGTAGGCTTTGGATTCATCACTGTATCCAATGAAGATGCATTTCTCCCCTTTGCTGTCCAACTTCCTCCTTAGCTGATCTGGTATGTGTGCATAGGCCACACACCCAAAAACTCTCATGTGGGTGACTCCTTGCTTTCTCCCACTCCATGCCTCTTCCGGCACCTTGTTCATGACTGCTTTTGTAGGACACCTGTTTAATATATAAACTGCACAATGTACAGCTTCAGCCCAATACTCATTCGGCAAATGCTTTGCCTTCAACATACTCCTCGCCATATCCATGATGGTCCTGTTCTTCCTTTCAGCAACTCCATTTTGCTGCGGAGTGTACCGAGTTGTAAACTGTTTATGAATTCCATTTTCTCTACAGAATCTTAGGAATTCCTTGGAGATATACTCACCTCCTCTATCAGTTCTCAATACTTTTATGTGCAGCCCGCTTTGGTTCTCCACAAGTGCTTTGAAGTTTTGAAATTTCTCAAACACTTCACTTTTGTTTTTAAGGAAGTATATCCAAGTTTTTCTTGTACAATCATCAATGAATGTTAGGAAATATAGGCTGCCAGCAAATGATGGAGCTTGCATTGGTCCACACAAATCTGAGTGGATAATCTCTAAGGGTGTCTTTGCCCTTATGCTCTTCCCTGATGGAAAACTTTCTCTATGTTGTTTTCCCAAAATGCAGCCTTCACAAAGGCTGTCCGGTTTCTCTATCAATGGTAATCCTCTTACCATTCCTTTTCTGCTCAATAAGTTTAGACCTCCAAAATTGAGATGCCCAAATCTCAAGTGCCATAACCAATTCTCATCCTTTGGCACGCTCTGGAAGGCCTCTTGGGTGACTGCTGCCATTTCCCTTTTATTCTTCATGTCAGTCCTGATCCGGAGAGGGAACATCCTGTTCCTTGTCATCTTCACTTCAGCAATGCATCTTTTGCTGGGTGGTATATCCATGATGGTGCACACATCATTTTTAAAGAAAACATTGTACCCCTTATGGACAAGCTGTCCAATACTCAAGAGATTACATCTCATTCCGGGAACATAGTATACATCTGCTATGGTTTTCCTTTCTCCTTGTTTTGTAAATCTTTTTACCTCCCCTTTTCCCATAACAGACACTTTACTATCAGTTCCTAATGTGACTTCTGATTTCACATTTTTATCTAGGGCAGAAAAGAAGGCTATGTTTCCGGTCATATGGTTGCTGCAACCTGAGTCTAAAAACCATATGTCTTCACTATGTGTTTCAGCCATGTTACATGCTAACAACACATTATTTTGGCTGCTGTTTTCCCTAGTAACATTTGCATTTTGTCTACTACTCATATCGTGCTGCTTCTTCCTACATTCACTGGCATAATGCCCATACTTTTTACAGTAATAACATTGGACATTGGATTTTTCATACCTTTGTCCTTGAGCATGATGTTGTCCTCCTTGTTGGCTGCTGCCTTGGCCTTGGTTCTGACTTGGATTGCTGCCTCTTCCTTGTGCATTTGATGGGTTGTTCCTTCCACCTCTGTTCTGGCTTCTGCCTCTTCCTCTCTTGTTTCCTCTGCCTTGACCTCTTCCTCTTCCAAAGGACATCTGGGTCTTGAAGGCTTGCTCAAGGGATGAGTTTTCATTCCTACTCAACCTCTGCTCATGTGTTATCAGTGATGCATGTAGCTCATCAACTGAATAGCTTGAGAGATCCTTTGTCTCTTCAATGGTGGTGACTATGGCATCAAACCTTGAGGGTAAGACCCTCAATATTTTCTCCACAATTCTTCTGTCTTCAATGGTTTCTCCATGAGTTCTCATTTGTGTGATTACACCAATCACATGAGTGAAGAATGAGTCAATGTTATCTGACTCCTTCATGTTCAGATTCTCAAAATCCTTTCTCAGCAATTGTAGTTTTGCTGTTTTCACTCTCTCCATGCCTTGATAGGCTGTCTTAAGGGTTTGCCATGCTTCATTGGCTGTCTTAGCTGCTGCTAACCTTGGAAACATACTCTGGTCTACTGCTAGATACAACAACACACGGGCTTTTGAGTCCTTCTTCCTATTGTTCTTCAGCAGATCCTTCTCTCCCTGAGTTAATGCATTGAACTCAGTTTCATCTGCTGGTTCTTCAAAACCTTCTTCAACTATTTCCCATAAATCTTGAGAAGCAAGCAGGGCTGTCATAGTTATTGACCAGTAGTCATAGTTCTTCCCATTAAACTGTGGGAGCTGGGTGTTAAACAAACCCATACCAGTGCTTGTGCTAGCCATTCCTTGACTGTGTATGTTTAAAAACAACTGACTGTTTCTTCAGCAACACAAAAAAAACTTTTGAAATACCTGAATCCTTTGATGTCTGAGTCTTCTGTCTGCCTGAGAAGTTTTGCTGCAGCAACAACCTTCTCCCTTCAGCTTCTTGAACACCTTCAAGAGCCTAAACCTGCTCTGATACCACTGTTGGATATTTTTCTTTTAAATGGGGAAAATACCAAAAACCAATATTTAAACACACTGAGGCAATGCTCTGTTTCTTTTACTCCAGGATCTTTTGTGCATAGAAGACTTAAAAGAAATTTCACTCAGAGAACTAGAGTATTTCACCACCATAAAAGATTTCTATTCATTAAAACAAAAACTGATACATCCTCTTTTACTGAGAGGGATTTACCACTGTAAAATTGTTTTCATATTCACTGCTGTGAAAAACAACTTACTGCTGTAACAAAAGTTTACATGAGCTTACTGCTGTAAAACAAAATTTACATTCACTGGTGTGAAACACTTTTACATGCTGCTGTAAAAACAAAACTTACAGAGTTACAAAAACTCGCTCCACCATTTCCTTTATGCACTGCTGTGCAAAACTACACATGGTTTTTCACACACCTGCACATGGTTTTTCACACACCTGAAATTACATCACCCTGGTTCTATCTTTTTACACACTGCTGTGTGTTCAATACATACCACACATGGTTTTCGCTTCACCACTCTTATTTTTTTTACTCTACTGTGAATGCACACTTAAACTTCCCGTGTGCCATACATGAAACAATGGTCAACACAGTAATAAATTACATACACCTATCCCATACAGAATTTATGTGATAAGTACATACGCCCATACCTTCTCATAAAAAAAGCTTACGAACTCTATGTAAAACTTTAATATTCTACCTACCACTATGACATTTCATTAAGACGTATGGTCAACCAAAACTTAGCTTTACTCCACGCAACATTTAATATTTGCCGTCGGGTGAATTTCAAACATTATGCAATTTGGTTTTGGGAAGCCATCGGGTCCACTCCATCGCATCGCAACTTTACTCATGTCAAAGACCCCGACCCTATGATATTGCCGATAGCGAAGTGCCGATGCGATATCGGCGATCGCTCATCGCAAACACAAGAGCTTCCTTATGACTCCTTCACTTCAACTTTGCCGATGCGATATCGGCCCTTCACTTTGACTTTGCCGATGCGATATCGGCGATCGCTCGTCGGCAACATTTTATATCGCTGCCACTGCCTGCCTCCTATGCTTCAACCTGCCGATATGCCGACTTGCCGATATGCGATATCGGCGATCGTTGTTGAAATTATATTTTCAACACCACATACTGAGATATGAGTCGTCAAATGCACGTTGGATAAAAGCTGCAAGGATGTTATCGCCGCTTAGATTTCCGTCATCTTGGACATGGTGTGTTGAATATGATGAGCATGGTGAGAAGCAGTTATGGATATATATTTTCTTTCATCCATCTCCTGAAAATATTTTGTTTCGTCCACCAGGAGGCAATTATTTAAACTTGTGTAAATGGCAAGTGGTAGAGAAGTTACGGGAAGGGAGAATGACGGGGAATGTCTGGGATGACATCGTGCTGCCCGGCGGAGAAGTAAAATGTCAACTTGTCAATCGCACACCGCTCGACCGATCCTCTCAGCTCTTTGCTACTAGAACAACTTATAATAGTCGCATCCACGGCTTTCATAGAAGCGACGCAACTAATTTTGAAGATATACCCCGCGTTAATGTGCCCGTTTAGTGAGTCTGTTTAGAATGCCATTGATCATCTTGATATCGATTGGCCTTTTATGAGTCTGTCGTGAGGAACGAAACATTTTCAAAATATCAAATATAAACTTTTGATTAACCATAAATCATTTCGTCATCATTCTCGTAATTAGCCTGGTTGTAGTTTGCTTAACAATTACCTGATAATACAAATCTTAGCGGTTAATTTTTTAGAAGTATAAACACAAAGATTGTAAAAAATAATGCTTAATTTTTCTCTGTTTAAATTGTATATTAGAATGTTATAAAAATTACATTTGTAAGTTTAAAAAAAATTGTTCAGATTTCACAAAAATTTATATACCACTTTAATTTTTTAAGCCATAGAAACTTATTTTTTTTCCAATAATTTTGTATAAGATATATACATAAGTTTTTTTTTTAAATAATATATACCAGATGTTCCAAAAGAAACTTGTAGTGCATATGG